>CM065717.1:30504820-30517320 GCA_033310375.1 Conus canariensis
GGTTCATGTGGCACATAAATAGGTCTCGTTCCTTTGGCACATAAGTATATCTGGTTCAGTTGGCACATAGATATATCCTGTTTCTTTGGCATATAAAAA
The DNA here is from genome assembly GCA_033310375.1 of Conus canariensis. NCBI lineage: Eukaryota > Metazoa > Mollusca > Gastropoda > Neogastropoda > Conidae > Conus > Conus canariensis. The sequence goes on from CM065717.1 coordinate 30,504,920, forward strand.
GTCCTTGTTCCTTTGGCGACATACATCTGTCTGGTTCCTTTGGCACATATATATTTCTGGTTCCTTTGATACATAAACATGTCCGGTTCCTGTTGGATATAGATATGTCTGGTGCCTTTGGTATATGAATATGTCTGGTACTTTTGGTTATAAATATATCTGGTTCCTTTGACACGTAAATGTGTCTGGTTCCTTTGACACATAAATGTGTCTGGTTCCTTTGACACATAAATATATCTGGTTCCTTTGGCAAATAAATATGTCTGGTTTCTCTGGCAAATGAATATCTCTGGTTTCTTTGGCAAGTAAGTATGTCTGGTTTCTATGACACATAAATATGTCTGGTTCCTTTGACACATAAATATGTCTGGTTCCTTTGGCATACAAATATGTCTAGTTCCTTTGACATGTAGATATGTTCACTTCCTTTGACACATAAATATGTCTGGTTGCTTTGGCAAAAAAATACGCCTGGTTTCTTTGGCAAATAAGTATGTCTAGTTTCTTTGGCACATGACTATTTGGTTCCTTTGGCACGTAGATATATCTGCTTCTTTTAGCACGTAGATGTGTGTGGGTTTTTTACGCATGAATATGCATGTTTTTTTTTGCGCATAAATAGATCTGGTTCCTTTGGTAAATGAATACATCTGGTTTCTTTGGCAGGTGAATATACCTTTGGCCTTTGGCACATAAATATATCTGATTTCTTTGGCGCATGGAAAAGGCTGGTTGCTTTGGCGCATAGAAAAGTCAGGTCGCGTTAGCACATAGAAATGTCTAGTTCCTTTGGCCCATAGAAATGTCTGGTTCATTCCGTACATAAATGTATCTGATTCCCTTGGCGCATAAATAATTATGTCTGGTTCATTGTCGCATAGAAATGTCTGGTTCATTTTGTACATAAATGTATCTGGTTCCCTTGGCACATAAATAATTATGTCTGGTTCATTGACACATGGAAATGTCTGGTTCATTTTGTACATAAATGTATCTGGTTCCCTTGGCACATAAATAATGATGTCTGGTTCATTGACACATGGAAATGTCTGGTTCATTTTGTACATAAATGTATCTGGTTCCCTTGGCGCATAAATAATTATGTCTGGTTCATTGGCACATGGAAATGTCTGATTCTCTTGGCGCATCGAAAAATCTGGTTCTTTTGGAACATGAATATGTCTGGTTCCTTTGGCGCATAGATATTTCTGGTTCCTTTGGCGCTTAGAAATTCTGGCTCCTTTGGCACAGGCATATATCTGATTCTTTCGGCACATAAATGTGTATGGTTTCGTGGGCACAATAATATGTCTGGTTTCTTGGACACATACAAATGTCTGGTCCCGTGACACATAAACATGCCTCGTCCCTTAGACACATACAGATGTCTGGTTCCTTACAGCAGACTCTCTGAAGATATCCCCCATTTCTTACTTCCGTTCACGTTTCACATCCACTTCTACAAGAGATGATCTCCCTGACGGGGATAACCGTCCTAGAAGAGCGGTAGCAGGAGGATGGGGGGGGGGGGGGTCTATCCAAAACTACACTGACACCACCAGAACGACAACACAACATCAACAACGTTGAGCCAGGCAGCGAAGAAAGCCATATTTACCGTTGAGTTGAGCATTTGCAGGGTTCGAACTCGCAATCTCTGACCATAGATTCCATGCGGTGCCACTGAGCTACACTCAACGCTCAATCCAACACGTGTCTCTCTCTCTCTTCTCTGGTTTGAAACACGTGCCCTTCACTTGTCATTTCCCTGTGTTCACACTGTCTTCACGGTCAGCTGCATCCTGTTGCCCCGCTCTCTCGTCTCCCACTCACAACCTGCTCCCCACCCCCACCCCACCCCACCCCCGTTTCTCCAACTCCTCCTCCCCGCGACTCCCCCCCCCTCCCCCTTGCCTCCAGGTCCTCCGCCCTCCTCCCTCCCTTACCTTCCCCCACCCCCATAGCCCGAGTCAATGGCGCAAGATTGTAGGGAAAGGTAAGCCAGGTGTCACCTGGTGGCAGATGGTTACCGTTGTCCTTGATCAAACAATGGGCATGCTCTCTCTCTAGTTTGTGTGTCGTGTGTGGTGTGTGTGTGTGTGTGTGTGTGTGTGTGTGTGTGTGTGTGTGTGTGTGTGTGTGTGTGTGTGTGTGTGTGTGTGTGTGTGTGTGTGTGTGTGTGTGTGTGTGTGTGTGTGATGTGTATGTGTGTGTGCGTGTGCGTGTGTGTGTGTGTGTGTGTGTGAGTGTGTATGTGTGTGTGTGTGTGTGTGTGTGTGTGTGTGTGTGTTGTGTGTGTGAGTGTGTGTGTGTGTGTGTGTGTGTGTGTGTGTGTGTGTGTGTGTGTGTGTGTGTGTGTGTTTTCCTGTTTAAAAAAAACCAAACAACCGAATTGATCATAAACTCTCTTTGCTCATTTGAAGGTGTAGGAATGGGCAGGTTACTTCATGTCTTTCTGATATTCTGATGGTATAGATGAAAGGACAAGTACAGATGCGCAAAAGTACAAATACACTGACAGTACAGATACCACTGACAGTACAGATACCACTGACAGTACAGATACAACTGACAGTAACAGATAACCACTGACGGTGCAGATACCACTGACGGTACAAACAACACTGACAGTACAGAACCACTGACAGTACAGATACCACTGACAGTACAGATACCACTACCACTGACAGTACGGATACCACTGACATATACCATTGACTGTACAGATACCGCTGACAGTACAGATACCACTGACAGTACAGATACCATTGACTGTACAGATACCACTGACAGTACAGATACCACTGACATATACCACTGACAGTACAGATACCACTGACTGTCCCGATGCCACGGACTATGCAGGTACCACTGATGGTGTAGACAACACTGACAGTACAGATACCACTGACAGTACAAATGCCACTGACAGTACAGATACCATTGTACAGATACCACTGACAGTACAGATGCGACTGACAGTACAGATACCATTGTACAGATACCACTGACAGTACAGATACCGCTGACAGTACAATGCCACTGACAGTACAGATACCATTGTACAGATACCACTGACAGTACAGATGCCACTGACAGTACAGATACCGCTGACAGTTCAGACACCACTGACAGTACAGATACCATTGTAGATATACCACAGACAGTACAGATGCCACTGACAGTACAGACACCGCTGACAGTACAGATGCCACTGACAGTACAGATACCATTGTACAGATACCACTGACAGTACAGATGCGACTGAGAGTACAGATACCATTGTACAGATACCACTGACAGTGCAGATACCACTGACAATACAGATACCACTGACAGTACAGATACCACTGACAGTATAGATACCATTGTACAGATACCACTGACAGTACAGATACCACTGACAGTACAGATACCACTGACAGTACATATACCACTGACGGTATATATACCATTGTACAGATACCACTGACAGTACAGATATCACTGACAGTACAGATGCCACTGACAGTACAGATACCACTGACAGTATAGATACCACTGACAGTATAGATACCATTGTACAAATACCACTGACAGTACAGATACCACTGACAGTACAGATACCACTGACAGTACAGATGCCACTGACAGTACAGGTACCACTGACAGTACAGATACCACTGACAGTACAGATACCACTGGCAGCACATATACCTGACACCACTGACGGTAAGGATAACAATGACTGTGCACATTACAATGAAGTAGAGCTGCCACTGACAGAACACATACCAAAGATGTATACCAGGGACAGCAATGACAGTACAGATACCACTGACATTTATCACTGCCAGTGTATATAATACTGATATCACACACAGACACAACACACACCACACACACACACCACACACACACACACACACACACACACACACACACACACACACACACACACACACACACACACACACTTTACAAAAGATGGAGAGAGTTGGAGAATGATAGAAGGGGTATGAAGGAGAGAGAGAGAGAGAGAGAGAGAGAGAGAGAGAGAGAGAGAGAGAGAGAGACAGACAGACAGACAGACAGACAGACAGACAGACAGACAGACAGACAGACAGACAGAGACAAAAAGAGACAGAGAGAATCAGACATTACCGGTTAAACCGTAGACTACAGATTAAACAGTCAACATTTTTAGAAGAGCATATAAACCCAATCCAAAAACTGCGTTGTATGTTACTAAAATACAAAATGAAAATAACGCGATCAAATATGATGGCAACCATACACGCTCATTAAAATCATTATTGCAGATAGTCTGAGCTGACATCATGCGACATGTGATCTCACTGGCTATACGACGCAGCAGCCATTTTGGAAGTAAATCGACCAAAGCAGATGTTCATCATAATCAGTGCTGACATTTAATTTACGCATCTACGTCAAACACAACAATACGATAAACGGTCTATATTGGAGGAATTTGATCGTCTTATGCTAATGTGAATCTTTTGTAACTGACAATTACAAACACAACCCCAAATGTTTGATTGTTGTCCGATGCCACAACCATAATTTATCGAAACATTGATGACTGGCAGTTATAGTATGGTTTACGATTTTTGTGTCTAACGATATTATGTATAAACAGTAAACAAGTGGGGTATTTTTTGCTCCCATAAGAAATACCCCGCACTTGTTTACTGTTTATCATTTACTGTTCCCTGCCTCATTTCATTTCCGATATTATGTATGATAAACATGTTTCTTCCTTTTGAGTTGACTGCCAACAACTTTTGTATTTGTGAGTTGTTTGTTTTTGTTTTCGCTGAAAACGATGTAGAGGAGAGGAAGCAGATATTTATTTCAGACAGTGTGAGAGAAACATCTATGGTTGTTCTTAGTGATTCCTCACAGTGTGTGTGTGTGTGTGTGTGTGTGTGTGTGTGTGTGTGTGTGTGTGTGTGTGTGTGTGTGTGTGTGTGTGTGTGTGTGTGCGTGCATTCGTGCGTGCGTGCGTGTGTGTGTGTGTGTGTGTGTGTGTGTGTGTGTGTGTGTGTGAGTGTGTGTGTGTGTGTGTGTGTGTGTGTGTGTGTGGTGTGTGCGTGCGCGTGTGCGTACGCTCGCACGCATACGCGTGTGTGTATGTATTAGATAAATAGATGGGGAGAGAGAGAAGATAGATAGATAGACAGGTACATACATACATACATACATACATACATACATACATACATACATACATACATACTACGTACGTACGTACGTACATACATGCATACATACATACATACATACATACATACATACATATACATACATACATACATACATACATACGTACTACGTACGTACGTACGTACATACATACATACATGCATACATACATACATACATACATACATACATACATACATCTGTGTGTGTGTGTGTGTGTGTGTGTGTGTGTGTGTGTGTGTGTGTGTGTGTGTGTGTGTGTGTGTGTGTGCGTTCGTGCGCGCGCGCGCGCGTGTGTGTGAGTGATAACGCACGTTTTGTGAGTGTGTGTGTGTGTGTGTGTGTGTGTGTGTGTGTGTGTGTGTGTGTGTGTGTGTGTGTGTGTGATTCTTGTATGTTTTATTAAATTTTGAAATTTTCAGAAACATATAAAATTGTTCATATCAAGAATAACATTTCAACTGGACATCAACCAAACGTAAGAATCCGACATTAGAGCTTTGGTATAACTGGACACCTGAATAATCAATGGCTGGGTGCCACTGAGATTGAGACTATCTGTAGATTTACGAAGAAGAAAACATTTGACAGTTTAAGTGCATGGGGGTGCATACTGATTTTAGTTGTACTTTCTTACAGGCAGACGAAAGACATACTAAACATTGTCTGTGACCTAATACAGACACCGCATTCATATCACAGCAGGTGAAAAGAAATGAAAATTATGCGGGTGCATGAACAACAGACTCATTGGAATCCAAAGGAGAAAAATGCCAGCAACCAGGAGGCTGGTTACAGAACAGATCTTTACCGGTAAACTTTTCAGTTTACAGACGAAGTTGGTTAGTTGGTTGGTTGGTTGGTTGGTTGATCGGTTAATTGGTTTCCATATACCCGACAACCCGCAAAAATGTATTCACATCGTTTCAACCTACAGTGCTGACACTGATACATTTTAGGCTATGCACTTTTTCCAAAACACATTGCCTGAATATTTCTTATGTTTACAGATTGAAGAAAAAGAAACACCCGAAGGTGCTGGGGAGGACCCAGAGAAGATATCTTAATGGAGTGTCCTGCGCGTGCCTGTACCCATCGTCAACACAGCGCAGGCCTCCAAGGGTGGTACAGGACTGCTCAAAATGCGGGTGAAGACAGTGCTTCTCTGGGTCCTCCCCAGCACCTTCGGGTGTTTCTTTTTCTTTTCTTCAGTTTCAATATTTATTGATTTTGTAACATACATTGGTTTTCAGATGCTAGTGGCTCACAGTGGTCAACCCCAAACACAATACCACACCAAACACCACAATACCACACCAAACACCACAATACCACACCAAACACCATAACACCACACCAAACACCACAATACCACACCAAACACTACAATACCACACCAAACACCACCACACCACACCAAACACCACAATACCACACCAAACACCATAACACCACACCAAACACCACAATACCCAAACCAAACTAACAAACGAAACGAACAAACACAAAACTTGTTTTCGACCAATTTTCCTATCCAGCATCTGACTCGTGATATAAAGAGACTTGTTGAAGAAGTGTAATAATTATGACAGTCTTCTTTCTACGTATCGTAATTAGCACACATATACGCTGTGACATTCACATAATAGATGATAAAGTCGGGTGAGGATCATCTCACGGATGATCAGTGTATATTCACCAGAAATCTTACGGAGGAGTGAAAGGTGCCCTATGTTGTTGAAAAAGGGACGAACGCAAATAGTAATGATAATTCAACATGTAGTGTTGCAAGCAATAGGTAAAATAAGAAAAAAGCATCGTTGTTACCATTGCATCTCTCTCTCTCCTCTCTCTCTCTCTCTCTCTCTCTCTCTCTCTCTCCCAAAGCGGAGGCATCTCTGTGTGTGTGTGTGTGTGTGTGTGTGTGTGTGTGTGTGTGTGTGTGTGTGTGTGTGTGTATGTGTGTGTGTGTGTGTGTGGTGTGTGTGTGTTAGTGTAGTTTGTGAGTGTGTGTGTGTGTGTGTGTGTGTGTGTGTGTCTGTCCATCTGTCTGTCCATCTGTTGTTTCTGTGAAGGAAAGGGAAAGAAAGGCTGTTTTCATCATTCTACACTGACAAATTGCAGCCCTGTTGTCTGTGATAACACCATTTGTCTTGTCCAAGCTACCACCACAACCGGTCCTTCCTGTTGGTCGTGTGCCCACCCCGCTCCCTCACATCGCCAACTAATCACGTGTCCTTATCGCTGATTGGAGGAAAACTGTGACCACGTGACAGTCTGGATGATCCTCTTCGGTCTCCATCCTCCACATTCCAGCAGAGCAGTTTTTATTTCATCCCTGTCGGAAACGGCCCTCCTCCTCCTCCTCCCCCTCCTCCTCCTCCCCCTCCTCCTCCCCTTCCTCCCCCTCCTCCCCCTCCTCCCCTTCCTCCTCCTCCTCCTCCTCCTCCTGCCCCTCTTCCATCTTCCAGAGAAATATTTTGCCAGGACTCGTGACAAGTGCCACAGGGCACAAGGAAGGAGAGTGGACGAGGGAATGGGGCGGAGAGGGGAGGGGGAGGGGGCTCAATAACAATAATAGGGTGGATGAGGGGGGAGGGTTAAAAGTGGATGACGGGAGAGGAGGAGGGGGAGGATAAAGAAGGTTAGGAGGCACAATTGTGCGATCTTTCATTGATTTTCGTTGCGCGTATATGTACTTGCGCCACTCGTTTTAACTAATACATCTGAAAAAAGGGCTCTTTACAGAACTCATTCGCTTAGCAAGCTTTACTTGCCCCCCCCCCCCCTAACCGTCCCACCCCATCCCCACCCCTATGTTCCCCCATCTCAACTCCCTGCTCACTAACGGGTAGGCTGAAGAAAGATAAATACATGATATCAAGTATCAATGTCCCACAAAAGAGGAAATCTATCCATAGGATGCTCAACACTTTCGCCCTCTAGGCATGCACCCAAAATGGTAGTTTCCTCTGGGGGCCGGAATCGCTCAGTTGGTAGAGCGCCGGTCTCGTAATCCAAGGGTTGCGGGTTCGAATCTCCGCCGGGCCGTTTCGGTACAGGGGGATTTTTCCCGCGGAGTTAACATTAGTTCTGACTCCATTCCCACACAGTCCTTCGAAATGAGACTATAAACCGAGGTTCCGTGTGTGAACACACGCATTACATCTTGCACACACGTAAAGTCCCATCACCAACTTTCGGAAGAGAAGGCCAGTTTGGCCGTTGGTATGGATGACACGTTACACACAGCATGCACTTTCCCCGAAGATGAAGTATGGCTGCCTTAATGGCGGGATAAAAAAACGGTCATGCACACAAAACTCCACTCCCTTTGTAGGGTAGATGGGATTAATACTTGTTTGTCCATATAGGGAGTGTCCGCAGGAGTATCAGCCTGCGTACGCAGAAGAAGGTAGTTTCCTCTGACTGCGAGGAACAACACCTCTTCGGCATTCTCACTGTCACTTTTAGTCTTGAAACCAGGCCCATGCAATTGAAATGTGTTCAGCCCATCACTGTCATCTGACGGGAGTGCAGGAGATGGTGTCCTAAGAGCAGGTTGGATCAGACCAAGCACCATCGAACACTACCCGAAGTGAGTCAGCAGCAGCAGCAGCAGCACTGCAGTGACTCCTCTGGTGGGTTGCCTAATGAAAACTTGACATTGACTGCTCTCTGTGGATTGCTGCTGACGGGGACAAGCCAGGGAGCGTCTGTGGACGGAGAGTTGGATGAATGTGGCTGGGGGGGGGGGGGGGGGGGGGAGGAGGGGGAGGGGTAATGCCACTGGAGTGTCTGGGAAGATGACACAGACCAAAAAAATTGTATTCAAGTGTTCATGATTAGCCTCAACAACAGAAGAAGAAGAAGCAGAAGAAGAATGAATGAATGAATGAATGAATCTTTTAATGGGTTGAGAATTAGGCTCATTGAAGGCCTTTTTACAATTCTGCCCAACAACAACTACAATTTAAAAAAGTAAGGTAACATCGAATTACAAAATAACATCAATATAACGATTTCATGCTTAAAAACTCTCTCTCTCTCTCTCTCTCTCTCTCTCTCTCTCTCTCTCTCTCTCTCTCTCTCTCTCGTCCTTCCTGCCCCCCCTCTCTCTCTCTCTCTCACGCACACACACACACACACACACACACACACACACACACACACACACACACACACACACACACACACACACACACATCTCAATCAACTGCATCGTTTATCAGCAGTACACTTTTTTTTGTCTCCGGTAAGTATGTATAGTCAGGCTAATGTCTACGCATAGGTCAGTCATGAGTATCAAAAGAAGTAACTTTACTTCATTTTTGAAAGCTGATAATTGGGAAATATTCCTGTGTTTTGCTGGAAGTGTGTTCCATTCTTTACAGCCACAGAAGGAGAAACTTGTTTTGAATAAATCTAAATTAGCTTTAGGAATAACGAATCTGAGCGAATCATGATGGTGATGTAAATGTACTATTGATTTTAAATAATCTGGGCATGCGTCATGAACAATTTTGTGCATAAGAATCAGAGTGTTGAATGTTATACATGAGTGAAGAGGCAGTATTCTATTGTACCTAAATACATCACGCATAGAAGGATCGGATTGTTTCTGACAGCTGATCATCTTAATGGCTCGTTTTTGTAATGAACAAAGTGGTTTTAAAGTAGATGGCGCACATTTACCCCAGATAATAGAGCAGTATAGTCTAATCGAGCCTGAACAAAAGCAAAATAATACATTTTTCGTGAATGTTCATTGAGAAAGTGTTTTATCTGTGACAGCTGGAACACACAAAACGAGACTTGTTTGATTAGGTTATGGATCTGATCGTGCCAGGAAAGATTTTCATCGATGACGATGCCTAATAATTTGTGCTTTGTAACTTGTTTTATTGTTTTATCTTTGTACATTATTTTTAATTTTGCTTCTTTTATGACTTGTCTTTTTTGACGTGCACATATTAACATAGACTCGGTTTTATGAGGATGAACAAGCATGTCATTTGAATCACACCAGCCTTCCACTGATTTCATGCTTGCATTTAAATGATAATTAATTTCATCGATGCTATGACTAGAGTATTGTAAAGATGTATCATCAGCAAACAAATCACACACTGCATTTTGAATTGATAAAGGGAGATCATTTATGTAGAGGGAGAACAACAGGGGACCTAAGATTGACCCCTGTGGCACGCCTCTTGGCAACAGTCTTTTAGAAGAAATAACACCTCGTGAAAAAACAGATTGCGTACGGTTCGACAAATAAGATCTAAAAAATGATTCCGTATTGTTGTCGACGCCGTAAACATTAAGCTTTTTTAGCAGTATATTGTGATTAATTAAATCAAAAGCCTTTGTTAAATCAATAAAAACTACACCAACTGCTTTCCTGTTGTTGATATCTTTTAGCCACAAATTTGTGATCCGACACAAAGCCGTTTCACATGAATGTAGTTTCCTAAATCCTGACTGATTGATATACAACAGTTTATGTTTCTCAATAAAAGATGATAGATGGTGATGGATATGACGTTCTAATGGCTTTGAGACGGACGATAGCAGCGAAATTGGTCTGTAGTTATTTGGATCATCTAAATTCCCTTTTTTGTGCAGAGGGGTAATTTTTGCATGTTTAAATGCTTCTGGAAAGTAATGTTTAGATAAACATAGATTAAAGAGGTATGTAAGAGAATCTACAATATATGGTACAGATAGTTTTAATATCTTGGGACTGATTCCATCAAAGCTGTATGAACTTTTATTTTTCAAAGTTGATAGATATAAAAACACTTCATTAACAGATATTAGGGGGATAGAAAACTTTGCGTGCATATTTCTTGCATCACAAAATTTCTGTAAATTCGCAGTGTCAAAAATGCTAGTTTTATCTTTCCCTATGTTTAGCTTGTTACCAATATTGGCAAAATGATCATTTAGTGTTTCTACTGGAATGGAACATTCCTGTCTTGATGAACACGGTCCGGTAAGTTTATTAATAGCTTTCCAAATAGAGGCTCCGTTGTTTTTATTTTGGACCAACTTTCTGAAAGAATCACATTTAGACTTTCTAATCATGTACTTCACAATGTTGCGTTTTCTCTTATACTCTTTGTCAGAGCCTACACTTTTTAAATTGTCCCTCTCGTCCATGGCATTCAGAATATCCTGAGTGAGCCAGACAGGCAGGATATCTGATTTGACTCGCCTCTGGATCAATGGAATGTGTTTGTCGACAATATTCAGAAAGGTTCTCGTCCAAAAGGCAAGGGCATCATCTGGATCAGTGTAGCTATAGATGTTTGCAAAAGGCGAGGAAATGAGATCAGATTGAAAAGCGTGTAAGTTGAAGTTTTTGAATGAACGAAATGTGATTACCAAATGACTTGCTTTTGGAACTTTAAAACCTTTTTTGTTCCAAGTTACGCAAACAGCATTGTGGTCACTTGCACCAGTAGGCGGTACACATATTTCTGTAAGTGCAGCAATGTTCGACGAATATATGTGGTCTATAAGGGTATTAGATTTTGAAGTAACTCTAGTCGGTAAAGAAATGCACTGATGAAGATTATATGAATTAGCAATGTTGGACCATTGAGAACAAGACTGAAACAGATCTATATTGAAATCTCCCAATAATAGTATTTCTGTTTTCAAAAGCCATACTGTGTCCATCATCTCACAAAAATCGTTATACCAGCTGGCCTTACTTTTAGGATGTCTGTATACAAATCCGACAAGAATTGACGCTAATGTCTTACTTTTTGACTGAATTTCAAGCCACGTTATTTCAATATTTTTGTGACAAAGATCGTTACGAATTTTGTATGGGACATCTTTTTGGACGTAGACAGCAATACCTGTTTCAAGAATATTTTCAGGATTTCTCCGGACTATTGAGTATCCAGGAATGGATATAGAATTGTCACCAACGCGGCTGTTTGTCCATGCCTCAGAAAATCCAAAGACATGGAAAGGTTTATGATTATTATGAATGATTTTTGATACGTCAGACATTTTGTTTATGAGATGACAAATATTTAGGTGACCATGCGCAGACCGTCATTGCCGGGCCAGTCTGATACATTCACATTGGTTGACATTAGTGAATGGAGGGAAACAGCGCTACCTGGAGATATACAGAATTACCACGTGAAATAGAGAGGATACGGAAATAATCAGTT
>CM065717.1:30522320-30529820 GCA_033310375.1 Conus canariensis
AGCCTGTAGAACTGCAACTCAGTCTGTCCTCTCTCTCTCTCTCTCTCTGAATGTATATGTGTGTGTGTGTGTGTGTGTGTGTGTGTGTGTGTGTGTGCGCGCGCGCGAGCGCGTGCTGGCGCGTACGTGGATGCATGCAGAAAGTGGGTATTAAATTCGTCCGGAGTGATGTTTGTGTTTGAATTTTGTGAATCTGTACGCTTGTTGTGTACGATAGTGTTTATTGCCCTCCACACTGGCGCTGTGGTTTTTTGCATCCGTAATCATTTGACTGAAGTAGTCTCGTTTGGCTTTTTCAACTTCGTTTGAAACAAAGTTTCTCAGCTCTTTGTATTCGTCAAACAAATTTGCTGCCTTGAGTTGGTCACGTAGAACCATTTCTTGCAGCAATTCTTGTGTTAACCACGGGTTCATCTGCGGATGCCTAACTCTTTTTTGATGTAACGGCGCGTGTTTATTTATGATGGTGAGGAATGTTTGGTATCAGAAGGACAGTGCAACATTAACGTCTGAGAAATTATAAGTGAACTGAAATGGGGAAATGTTTAAGTCATAGAGGTATGTTGTTTCATGGTGGAGGTATGTTGCTTTGGGTGGTGGTTTTGGGAGCCTGAAGGACCACGTGCAGAAGACTGGACAATGATCACTGATACCAGAATGTACCACTGAAACGTCTGATATTGCAGATTTGTTGTTTGTGTATACATGATCAATAAGAGTCGCAGTTGTTTTAGTTATTCTCGTACCAACTGATGGAGAGCAGTAAGTGACAGTGTACTTGTTCAAGCTAGTTGTTGTTTTAACATATCAATATTAAAGTCCCCTAACAGTAGTATATTTGGATTTTTGTGACAGATCCGATCCATCATTTGTACAAAGTTGTCATGCCATTCGTATGTGGAAGATGGGTGTCTATATAAATGTCCGATTATTAATGGCGGTAATTTGTCGTTTTTTTTATTTCAATCCAGATACATTCAACAGTGTTAGTTTCAAGATCAGTTCTACGTCGGGTAATGTTGGCAATTGACTGATGAATGTATACAGCAAGGCCAGTATATTGGGGTTGATCACTGTCGCGTCGTTCTATGTTGTAGTCAGGAATGCTAATAAGATTATCTATGATGCGAGAGTCTAACCTTGTTTCATTTACACCAAATACGTGTACTGGATGGGGTGACTGTTTTAAGAGTGATGAGATTTCATGGACCATATTAAATAAATGATAGACATTGAGATGTCCAACTTTAAGTCCTGGAATAGCGGGATTATGGGAAGGCATGGGTGGTAAGGGTATAGTGACACAAAGTCAACGAGGAAGACAGTTTTCACAAAAAAGACGGAGAATTATAGATCAATAAACCAAAATACAGGTGAGAAAAGTAACGTTTGTGAATAACGCACAATGATGACAAACGCACAGAACGAAAGGTTACCTATTATGCATAAAGACAGATAACAGAATGTATCTTTAGAAAATTTAATAAACCAGTAAAACAACAAACAACAAAAAAGAGTAATGGTTGGAGCACAATGTCGAACAAATAGAAAGAAAGAAAACAAAGTATTAAGCTTAAAACAATGAATGACGATAACGCACGCGCGCACACACACACACACACACACACACACACACACACACACACACCCCACACACACACACAAAACAACATCAATGTTCACAGCGGTGCAAATAAAGAGGATGCTATGAGTGCTACAAGCACAATCCACTTTAGTGCAGATTTAATGAGTGTAGATTAAGAAAAGGAAAACAAAGCAAAACAAACAAACAAACAAACAGAAAGAAAAGAAAAAAAAATCATATAATTCACGAACAACTTGTGGCGGTGAGAAATTAGTCCTGGTCCCAATGTCAGGAGGTTGGCCCAAAGTTTCTTTTCAGTCCACAAAACGACAGCACCTGCACGAGCCGCCTACCGCAGTTGCTGGTGTACGCAAGTCACTCTGAAATTCGCGGCTGTAGTACAGCAATGACACTGTAAAGTTCGCAATGTCAGCCTAAAACAACAACTATCTTCATACGCTGATAGACAGGAAGTATAGAGCAATAAACACAATCGATGTTCTGAGCGCAAACAAAAACAGAAATAAGAGTGTGTTCATACATTGTCAGTGTCCATGAGTAGACCCTCTGATATACTTGCTCGGGGGAAAAAATAATAATAACATTAAGAAAGGGAGATGAGGGGATGGGGGGAATGGAGTGGTGGGGGTATGGGTATCTGAACACAGCGGAACTTGTATTTAAACATTGTGGAACTTGTATATAAATCTGCGCTCTCACGGACGCGCGTACGCGCGCTTGTACTCACGCACACATGCACACGCACACACTCACCCACGCACGCACTGACACACACACGCACACGCACGCACGCACGCCAGCAATCCACACACACACACACACACTACACACACACGCGCGCGCACACGCACGCACGCACGCACGCACGCACACACACACACACACACACACACACACACACACACACACACACACACACACACACACACTGTGCATACGTCTCACACTTGAGTCTCGAAAATACACACATTGCAGGGACAGCCAGAGGTGGAAGATAAGAAGGTGGATGTCGGGTCACCAAAGATGAGACAGGGGTAGCTGGATGTCGGGTCGCCAGAGGTAGAGGATGGGAATAGACCCATCTGTTGTTCCAGGCATTGTAGGTGGCTGTTGAACCAGGGGCAGGATGGAGGTCCGAGGGCTGCTGTGGTAATGAACACCAAGTGAGACCAGTGTCTCTTTGGTGTTCATATCGTAGCTGAGAGGCCGGGGTGTGTGAGAACTGCATCCAGCTCTCGCCACATGGTCTTATAATGGGCATTCTCAGCAGTGGTTGTCTGCAGTATTTTGGGTCGGCGTATTTGAGGCTGTACGCCAACTGTCTCTGCCTTTGGGACTGGGGTGGAGGGGATCGGTGTACATGTCCTTTTGTGGAGCTCCGCTTTTGGTGATGAAAATGGAGGCGTGGTCGGCATACACAATGTTTTCTTTGGCGCACACTTTTGCGAGGGTCAGGTTGAAATGGACGGTCTTTTCGAGGGGGTGCTGCCCCATTGGGGGGGGGGGGGGGGGGGGGGGTGATGGAGGAAGCCAATAGTCTAGCCTGAGGGAAAACATGTTTGATGTTTTTGATCAGTTGTGTCCATGTGTTTTCCGTGACTGATGTATGTTTGACCGTGTTTATGCCAATGTGTAATATAATTTGCTGTGTGTTGTTGTTGCGTGGAATGTGCCAAGGCCAATGAATAAGATCATCGACAGTGAGACCTGGAACACTGATGATTTGGCTCTTACCTTTGTAGAATAGTAGGGTTTGGGTAATGTTTCGTATGACCGAGTCACCTTTAATGACATTTGAGATATCGGTGTCAACCTGTAGTTGCGCAAGAAGCTGACGAGGTGATAATGTGTTGTTGCTGCTGGTTTGACCCTGACTGTTTTGAGTTGCGTCATTAACCACTATTTTTGACTGAGTGTTTTTGTTGTTCCTGTGGTGGTGGTTTCTGTTGTGGACTGTTTTCCAGTCCACTGTGTCAGTGGCCTGAGTAGTAGTGTCTTTATCTGAGATAATATTGCCGGGTTTTTCTGGGCTGTGGGGGACATTTGTAGTGGTAGACTGTGTCTGCACTGTGGCTTGATCAGAGTCTAAGTCTTTCTGAATCTCATGCTCCCCATTTTCATTGACGTGGAGCAGCATGGAGAACTTGTTGGAGGTGGGGAAGGTGGACAGAGCAGAATCAGTACGGCTGCCAGATGGTGTGGTTTGGTGTTGGATTGGGTGCGGATATAGGCCGAGTTTGTTTTAAGTGTTCGAGTTCAGATTTCAGGTGGTTGTTTTCTGTTTCTAACTGGCGAATACTTCTGGTGTGAGAGTGCAAGAGTTTTGAACCTCTGACAATAGTTTTGACCAGAGTGTTGATTTTTTTGTTTGAGGTTTTGTACTGCTGGGTTATATTTGTAGGCGTAGGAATAGCGTGGTGGTTTGCTTGATTTTTGAGGACGTAAACTGTGTGCCGGTTTTGTGTTGCTTGTAGGAGAGGGTGAGCGTGATGTTTTCACATCGGAGTGGGCAGGTGGTTGGCTTTGTTTTGTTTGGGTGTTTGCATGCTCATGTTTTGACTGAGAAGAGGTACGTTTCTGCGTTGTTGGAATGTGTGGAGTATTTGTGGTGAGTGCCGGGGTGAACTGTGTGTGCATGTTTCCCTCGGGCGACTGTGGCGGAACTGTGGTGGCAGGCTTCGTGCATGGCGAGGATGTGGATTGGAGCAGAGTGGTATGAGAGCTGGGTGGTGGTGTGGTGGTTGGGCAGGTCAGCAAATGGAAACTGGGGAGGCGAGGAGTGCCATGAGGAGAGAGAGAGAGAGAGAGAGAGAGAGAGAGAGAGAGAGAGAGAGAGACAGACAGACAGACAGACAGACAGACAGACAGACAGAGAAAATCAGAGAGACAGAGACAGATGGTAGTATGGACAAACGACCACAGACGAACATACCATTAAGGCGACATGCAGATATGCCGACCCTCAGAATTCGACTGATGTGTCCTCGTTTCTTGGCGTGTGGATTTATTGTTGCGTGCACGACTCATCTAAAGTAGGATTAATTTTACACGCAAGCGTCATCTTCAAAAGATTTAATGCTATGTATGTGGTTCATTTGCAGTCTCTCTTGATGTTACATGCGTGCTACATCTGCATTAGCTTCAAAGCCACATGTACCTGGAGCAACTCTAGTTCTACACTCATGCTTCATCCAAAGCGATTTGAATGCTACATCAACTATCTACAGTAGGTTTAAAGTTACATGCAGGATTTTAACTGAAGTAGTTTCACTACCGTGTACGTGGTTCAACTACAGTAGCTCAAATGCTTTATGTATGCTTCATTACAGTAGCTTTAATGCTTTATGTATGCTTCATTACAGTAGCTTTAATGCTTTATGTACGCTTCATTACAGTAGCTTTAATGCTTTATGTATGCTTCATTACAATAGCTTTAATGCTACGTACATGTTTCATTACAGTAGCTTTAATGCTTTATGTATGTTTCATTACAGTAGCTTTAATGCTTTATGTACGCTTCATTACAGTAGCTTTAATGCTTTATGTATGTTTCATTACAGTAGCTTTAATGCTTTATGTACGCTTCATTACAGTAGCTTTAATGCTTTATGTATGTTTCATTACAATAGCTTTAATGCTTTATGTACGCTTCATTACAGTAGCTTTAATGCTTTATGTATGTTTCATTACAGTAGCTTTAATGCTTTATGTACGCTTCATTACAGTAGCTTTAATGCTTTATGTACGCTTCATTACAGTAGCTTTAATGCTAGTACATGTTTCATTACAGTAGTTTAATGCTTTATGTATGTTTCAATACAGTAGCTTTAATGCTTTATGTATGTTTCATTACAATAGCTTTAATGCTTTATGTACGCTTCATTACAGTAGCTTTAATGCTTTATGTATGTTTCATTACAATAGCTTTAATGCTACGTACATGTTTCATTACAGTAGTTTAATGCTTTATGTATGTTTCAATACAGTAGCTTTAATGCTTTATGTATGTTTCATTACAGTAGCTTTAATGCTACATACACGTTTCATTACAGTAGCTTTAATGCTGCATACATGTTTCATTACAGTAGCTTTAATGCTTTATGTATGTTTCATTACAGTAGCTTTAATGCTTTATGTATGTTTCATTACAGTAGCTTTAATGCTTTATGTATGTTTCATTACAGTAGCTTTAATGCTTTATGTATGTTTCATTACAGTAGCTTTAATGCTACATACATGTTTCATTACAGTAGCTTTAATGCTTTATGTATGTTTCATTACAGTAGCTTTAATGCTACATACATGTTTCATTACAGTAGCTTTAATGCTACATACATGTTTCATTACAGTAGCTTTAATGCTACATACATGTTTCATTACAGTAGCTTTAATGCTACATACATGTTTCATTACAGTAGCTTTAATGCTACACACATGTTCCATTACAGTAGCTTTAATGCTACACACATGTTTCATTACAGTAGCTTTAATGCTACACACATGTTCCATTACAGTAGCTTTAATGCTACATACATTTTTCATTACAGTAGCTTTAATGCTACACACATGTTTCATTACAGTAGCTTTAATGCTACACACATGTTTCATTACAGTAGCTTTAATGCTACGCGCATGCATCGTTACTGTAGTTTAACTGCTGCTTGCATGCTTCTTTCATCAGCTTTTATGCGAAATGGATACTACAGTACTATAGGTTTAATGCCTCTTACATGTATCATTACGGTAGTTTTAATGCTACATACATTGGTCATTACATTAGCCGTAACGCTATATCCATGCTTCTCCACAGAAGCTTTATTGCTGTGTGTATGCTTCATTAAAATAGCTTTAAGGCTACATACATGCTTCATTACAACAGCTTTAATGTTGCATGCTTCATTACAACAGCTTTAATGCTACATGCATGCTTCATTACAACAGCTTTAATGCTACATACATGCTTCATTACAACAGCTTTAGTACAACATACATGCTTCATTACAACAGCTTTAATGCTACATGCACGCTTCATTGCTGTAGCTGTAATGCTACGTGCATGTTCACTATAGTAGCTTTAATGCTTTGTGTATGGATTATTACATTAGCTTTAATGCTACACGCATGCTTCGTTACAGGAGCCTTAATGCTACTGTATTACATTAGTTTTAATGCTACATTCAATACTCATTACAGCAGTTTTAATTCTACGTAACGCTTTATTACAGTAGCTTTAATACTACGTGCGTTCTTCGTGACAGTAGCTTTAATGCTCCGTGTATGCTTCATTACATTAGCTTTAATGCTACAAAAAATGCCACAATACTGTAGGTTTAATGCTCCGTGCATGTATCATTATAGTAGCTTTAATGCTACGTGGATGTTCTATTACAGTAGCTTTAATGCTGCATGCATGCTTCATTACATCAGCGTTAATGCTACATGGATGCTACAATACTGTAGGTTTAAATCTTCGTGCATGTATCATTACGGTGGTTGTAATGCTACATGCACGCTTCATTACAGCAGCTTTGATGCTACATGCACGCTTCATTACTGTAGCTTTAATGCTACATGCACGCTTCATTACTGTAGTTTTAATGCTACATATATGCTTTATTACTGTAGCTTTAATGCTACATGCACGCTTCATTACTGTAGCTTTAATGCTACATGCACGCTTCATTACTGTAGCTTTAATGCTACATGCACGCTTCATTACTGTAGTTTTAATGCTACATATATGCTTTATTACTGTAGCTTTAATGCTACATGCACGCTTCATTACTGTAGCTTTAATGCTACATGCACGCTTCATTACTGTAGTTTTAATGCTACATATATGCTTTATTACTGTAGCTTTAATGCTACATGCACGCTTCATTACCGTAGCTTTA
>CM065717.1:30542320-30544820 GCA_033310375.1 Conus canariensis
CTCCCAGCCGAGGGTCCGCGACGATAACCACTTCGCCATGGAGGCTGGTTGGCTTGTTGGTTTGTTCTTGTGGTGTTTGTCGTTTTTGCTACTGTTGTCCATGCCAATGCTGCTGCTGCCCTTCTTGCTGCTACTGCTAATATTAGGACTGCCAGAACTACTTGTTGTAAATGCTGCTACTGCTGTTACTACTACTACTACTACTACTACTACTACTACTACTACTACTACTACTACTACTAGTACTACTGCTACTGCTGCTGCTGCTGCTGCTGCTGCTGCTCGGCTCGCTGCTTCTTGCCTCTGCTATTGCTGGTACTGTTTCCATTATTGCTGATACCAACTACTGCTACTGCTGCTGCTGTTGCTACTGCTTCTGCCTCTACTATTGGTAAACTGCTATTGCTGCCGCTGTTGCTGCTGTTACTGCTACCGCTGCTACTGCCACTGTATTACCCTGGCTTCTATCACTGCTGCTGGTACTACGCGTGCGCGCACGCGTATGTCTGTGTTCGTGTGTGTGTGCGCGCGCGCGCGTGTGTGTGCGTGCATGCGTGCGTGCTTGCGCGCACCATGATCTCTTTCTTTATATCTGTGGTTGCATCTTTGCTTGCCCGTCTGTCTGTGTGTTTGTCTGTCGTTCTGTCTGTCTGTCTGTCCGTCCGTCTTTCTCTCTCTCTGTCTTTCTCTGCCTCTCTGTCTGTGTCTGTCTGTCTGTCTGTCTGTCTGTCTGTCTGTCTTCTCTCTCTCTCTCTCTCTCTCTCTCTCTCTCTCTCTCTCTCTCTCCCTGTCTCCTTCAAATGTTCTTTCTGTCTGTCCGTGTGACAGTCTGTTTCTTTGTATGTCTGCCTTTCTCTGGTATATCTTAGTATTTCTATCCTGCATTCACACGTATGTTGTATATGCGCAGACGCGTGCGTGTGTATGATTGTAATTGTGATTATGTGTGTGTGTGTGTGCGCGCGTGCGTGTATGCATGTATGTGTGTGCGCGCGCGCGTGTGTGTGTGGTACCCAGGTTCATCAACTGGCAAGCAGACGCCATACGCAGCGTGGATCCGAACGCTCTAGTCACTGCCGGCTCCTGGCGCCAATGGTCACAGTCTGACGTGTTTGGGGCAGGAACCTCTACACTGACCACTGCCTGCTGACCGCTGGAGGAAGGCCTCAGGTAACAGCGGCATGATTAGTGATAGCAGCAGCAGCAGCAGCAGCAGCAGCAGCAGCACTAGCAACTGATCAAGCGGTAGCAGCATTGATAACTCGTAGTGATCTTGGTTAACACGTACAGAGCTCTAGAAGTCTGAACCAAATAGATAACTCTCTATGTTTTAATCACATTAATAATAATAACCGTTTAACACGACCACGATATGGCTTGTAGTATTGGTTTCAGCTGCCTCAAAGTAGCATCACTTGTCATGGCCGTGTCTGCTATATATTACTCCACACCACATCTACACAGCTAAAGCATCACAAGCATTGTCAAATGTGGTCATTTGACGCTGGGGAGGGATGAATCTCTGAAAATGTCGCCTTACGCTGATCAAGATGGACGGAAAATGTCTCCCAGTGGTGAGACCCTAAACGCCGAAGTATCGTCATTCCCATTATCTCTGCTTCGTACCGCAGTGCCAGAGAGACACAGGAAGTTCTCAGTCTTTCTGTGAACCCTCTTGATTGGAATGGTAAAAGCTCCCGACTCCCAGTCTTTCAAGTGTGTCCCAACTGAAAACATTTCTTTTATCTTCTGACATATCTAAACACTTAAGAATTTCAGAAGTCAGAAAATATTTATTCGGTTCAGGATTGAGATTTCAGGCAGAGCCTGTTCTTCCAATCTGTCCTTGCTAAGCTAAATCATGCAATGATTTTCAATACTGAACGCAGGCGTCAGCAGGAAGAAGGGAAAAGGAGAAGGACATGGAAAAACACGAGAGAAGAAGAGAATGGAAAGAAGGACAGAGAAGAAGAAGAAGTAGGACAAGGGGGAAAAAGAAGAAGAAAAAAATTAGGAGAGGAGGTAATGAAAAGTAAGAAAAAAAAAACCAGAATCAGAACAAAGTAGGAAAAGAGAAGAAGGGTAAGAAGACGAACAAGAAGAATACAAAAAAGGAAAGGAAACAGAAACATTAAAGAATGGGGAACAGAAGATGGGAAGGAAGAAGAACAAGAAGTGGGAAATAGGAGGAGAAAAAGGAATTGAAGAAGAAGAAGAAGAAGAAAAGAAGAAAGGGAGTAGAAGGAGCAGGATGACAAGAAGAAGAAGAAGGGGAAGAGGAAAAAGAAAAATAAGAAGAGAAAGCCTTCATAAACGAGACTTAACTTATTCGTAACCCACGTACAAACCCAGCCCAGTGACTCGGACCTTCCTGTCAAGCGGCGCATCTAAGATACGATGTCGTTTTCTATAGCAACAATATTTTCACTCCATTAATATTCGTTGTCGTTGTTGTTGCTTGGCACTGTGTGGTCTTTTTAAATTGTTTTGAGACTTACAG
>CM065717.1:30549820-30554820 GCA_033310375.1 Conus canariensis
ACAGCTATGATTTGGCTCAGCTGACGTCGGTGATAGACTCACGCTCTTACCCAGACTCTATGCAGTTGTCGAGGAAACCCATCGAAAGAATACCTGACACCGAAATAAACATGACAAACTCCGTCATTCTTTTAGTTTTGTGGGTTCGTGGAAGACGTCATAAATTATATTGATGACGTACATTTAGACAGTCCCACACTTATCTGACAAGTTCAACATGATAACGTTCTAATGGTGATAGAGAACTTGGGGCTTGATAACATAATTTTGTTTCCAAATGTGTGCATGGTTCAGGAATTGATGAATCAGAATGCTTATGTGCATTAACAGGGGAAAAGGAAGCTTGATCTCAGACCATCTTATATGGGAAGTATTATATAAAATATCCTTTTGCACACACACACACACACACACACACACACACACACACTCACCACACACACACACACACACACACACACACACACTCACACACACACACACACACACTCACACACACACTCACACACACACACACACACACACACACACACACACACACACACACTCACACACACACACACACACACACACACACACACACACACACACTCACAATTTACATAGCGGTTTCTTTTCTTTCTTTCTTTTGTTGTTGTTGTTGTTGTTGTTGTTGTTTGCTATGTTGCAGTAACATCCTTTCTCTAGAAGGCTTATTCCAAGCGTAGAAACGTGGGATTGCCGAGGTCTATGCTTTTCATCTGACTTCGGAAAACTCTGTCGAATGGTATAACTGTTAACATTGATTGATTCATTGACCGACGTTGTAAAGCGTCTATCCTCAGTTAGAGACCAAGTTGTAAATGCTTCATGCAACAGGCTGCCTGACCTGGTAGAGCCAATCGAAGAGCTGTCTGCTAGCATTTAACGTTTGTTTTCCCGTATTATTCGGTGGAATACCAGTCACTTATTCCTTCGATTTTTCACAGTGGATGCATGCTATGTATCTACGTGTCTTCCATACCAACAGATAAATTGGAGTTGTATTCCGAAAATTGGTGATGGGATTTTAACGCGTGCGCGCGTGTGCGTGTGTGCGTGCGTGCGTGTGTGTGTGCATGCAAGACGTGTGCATGCCTTCATGATTATACGGAAGCTGGGTTAATAGTCTCATTCGAAGGAATTTCCGGGGACTGGTGTCAGAACCAATGCTAACCCGAAGAAAAAAATCCCACTGCACCGAAACATCCCGGCGGAGATTCGAACCGGCAACACCAGGATCACTAGAATCACGAGTCCGGCACTCTGCCATCTGCGCTCTTCCGGCCCCTAGAGTTATGCAACTGCTTTTCCCAGATGCTTTGCAACAGGCCTATCGCAAAAAGCCGACCGACAGCACGTGTGTAATAATTGTATGTGAAGAATAAGTAAATCGGCTGAGTGAAATGAAAAAAAAAATTGCACTTATGTTATGAACTTGATGAGTCAATATAGATTTCAAGGACAAGTTAAGACTGGTTGAACGATGAAAAGTGACGTAACAAACAGGAGCCTTTAAACTTTACTACTGTCCCATTCAAGTCTACCACGTGGGGAAAGTTGGTGGCCACTCTCGTTGGATGGATTGGGCGGTGTTTACGCTGGCTCCACGACACAGCACTTGTCAGTAGAGGAGCCAGGGAAGCCCTCTGCCGCACGACCTTGGCGCACAGTGCTGGAGGAACCTGGTGAACTGTTCTTCAGTGCGGCGTCACCCTGACTCCTCACGGGGATGTGGGAGAAGAAGAAGAGGAAGAAGAAGAAGAAAGAAGAAGAAGAAAGAGAAAGAAGAAGAAGAAGAAAGAGAGAGACGACGAAGAGGAAGAAGAAGAAGAAGAAGAAGAAGAAGAAGAAAGAAGAAGAAGAAAGAGAAAGAAGAAGAAGAAGAAGAAGAAGAAGAAAGAGAGGGACGACGAAGAGGAAGAAGAAGAAGAAGAAGAAGAAGAAGAAAGAGAGGGACGACGAAGAGGAAGAAGAAGAAGAAGAAGAAGAAGAGAAAGGAGAAGAAGAAGAAGAAGGAAGAGAGAGACGAAGAAGAAGAAGTACAACAACAACAACAACAACAACAACAACAACAACAGCAACAACATGAAGAAGAAAAGAGGCCTGTTAGGTGGTGTCCTGTGTGTGTTTAATTAATCAGAATATGCATCTCTGAACACCTCCGAAAGGAATCTTAAATAATTGTTAGCGAACCGCCCAAAAAACGTGGACAAACGAATCACAAGACCAAACACGACGCGTTTCGACCACTTAGGTCTTCTTCAGGCAAGACACAAAACAATTATTACAACGAAAATGCTCGAGCAATCACTTATCTTCAATCTCTTCAGCGCAAGATAGGCGTTGAATGAAAACCAGATTGCACTCGTGAATCAACAACAAAAATGTTTTTTGGGCGGTTCTTGTGATTCGTTTGTCCACGTGTTTTGGGCGGTTCGCTAACATTCATTTCAGATTTGTTTGGATTTCCGCCGCAGTCGTCTCACTTTGCAACTAGACCTCAGAAAGGATTCAGCATCAGTGTAGGGGGGGGGGGCTTTTTTTTCTCTTCTTTTTATGGTTTCAAGAGTGCAGTCAAGTACTGATTGCTCCCTGTGGACAGCTGGTGTTGAGACTGCCACAGAACGACCTGGGTGTGGGTGTGTATGAGACTGCCACAGAACGATGAGGGTGTGGGTGTGTATGAGACTGCCACAGAACGATGAGGGTGTGGGTATGTATGAGACTGCCACAGAACGATGAGGGTGTGGGTGTGTATGAGACTGCCACAGAACGATGAGGGTGTGGGTGTGTATGAGACTGCCACAGAACGATGAGGGTGTGGGTATGTATGAGACTGCCACAGAACGATGAGGGTGTGGGTGTGTATGAGACTGCCACAGAACGATGAGGGTGTGGGTGTGTATGAGACTGCCACAGAACGATAGGGTGTGGGTGTGTATGAGACTGCCACAGAACGATGAGGGTGTGGGTGTGTATGAGCAGTGCTGAGACTGCCACAGAACGATGAGGGTGTGGGTGTGTATGAGACTGCCACAGAACGATGAGGGTGTGGGTGTGTATGAGACTGCCACAGAACGATGAGGGTGTGGGTGTGTATGAGCAGTGCTGAGACTGCCACAGAACGATGAGGGTGTGGGTGTGTATGAGACTGCCACAGAACGATGAGGGTGTGGGTGTGTATGAGACTGCCACAGAACGATGAGGTGTGTGTGTATGAACTCCAGACGAGGGTGTGGGTGTGTATGAGACTGCCACAGAACGATGAGGGTGTGGGTGTGTATGAGACTGCCACAGAACGATTAGGGTGTGGGTGTGTATGAGACTGCCACAGAACGACCTGGGTGTGGGTGTGTATGAGCAGTGCTGAGATTGCCACAGAACGATTAGGGTATGGGTGTGTATGAGACTGCCACAGAACGACCTGGGTGTGGGTGTGTATGAGCAGTGCTGAGATTGCCACAGAGCGATCAGGGTGTGGGTGTGTATGAGACTGTCACAGAACGATGAGGGTGTGGGTGTGTATGAGCAGTGCTGAGATTGCCACAGAACGATCAGGGTGTGGGTGTGTATGAGACTGCCACAGAACGACCTGGGTGTGGGTGTGTATGAGCAGTGCTGAGATTGCCACAGAACGATCAGGGTGTGGGTGTGTATGAGACTGCCACAGAACGACCTGGGTGTGGGTGTGTATGAGCAGTGCTGAGATTGCCAGAGAACGATCAGGGTGTGGGTGTGTATGAGACTGCCACAGAACGACCTGGGTGTGGGTGTGTATGAGCAGTGCTGAGATTGCCACAGAACGATCAGGATGTGGGTGTGTATGAGACTGCCACAGAACGACCTGGGTGTGGGTGTGTATGAGCAGTGCTGAGATTGCCACAGAACGATCAGGGTGTGGGTGTGTATGAGACTGCCACAGAACGACCTGGGTGTGGGTGTGTATGAGCAGTGCTGAGATTGCCACAGAACGATCAGGGTGTGGGTGTGTATGAGACTGCCACAGAACGACCTGGGTGTGGGTGTGTATGAGCAGTGCTGAGATTGCCACAGAACGATCAGGGTGTGGGTGTGTATGAGCGCGCCAGAAGAAAAGGAGTGGGAAAAGACCTATAGGAGGTATCGGAAGACAAGACAAAAAAAAACAACAACAACTGATGTTGCCTAGGTTTATTACTGTATATGTGTAGTTAAAAATCATGTTTTGCCGTTTCGGGGGAAGAATAAGAGAGAGAAAAAAAACTGGAATTGTTCTGTTGCTATTAATGAAAAAACAAGGAGCTTTAACATCATTTATCTGTCTCCGATTTAGAGTGAACGTGCTGCTGTTTTGTGTGTGAAATCGCTCGAGTGTGTGCGTCTTGCAAACGAACACACACACAACACACACACACACACACACACACACACACACACACACACACACACAGTCTATTCACGACCGCAGCATGCTCACAAGCAGGTTTTTTTTTCAATTCTTTTCATATATCAAATTTAAAATGCATAAAAATGTACGACGAAAACATAAACACGCTGGGTCCGAAGAAGTTTTTGCCATGAAAAGTGCTTATTCATTGAACAGTGCATCGGGTTTGCAAAATTTTTTAACCAAAATCGTGTGGAAAATCCTACTGTTGGTAGAATGAACTTTGTGAAACACACACGCGCGCGCGAGCACACACACACACACACACAAACACACACACACACACACACACACACACACACACACACTCACACACACACACACACACACACACACACACACACACCGGATGAAAAACATATTTTGAGCAGTCGGAATGACTATAAAACAAAACACACACGTGACGTGTTTTCATCAGTTAAAGAGAAGATAATTTAGTCCAAGTCTGCAGAAGGGAGATCACCTGTCTTTCCTTCTAGAGTTTGCGTTCCTGACGATCGGCAGTGGGTGCTGCATTCAGTCGACTTCAAGGAGACTCTGCGTCAGTGCCAGC
>CM065717.1:30559820-30564820 GCA_033310375.1 Conus canariensis
CAACACACACATTGAAAGTCACGTGACAAATTCAGTTTTGTTTGTCTGTCCCCCCCCCCCCCCCCACCCCGCCACCCCTCCGAATTCTTTTGGTAAGATTATTTCAGCATAGGAAGATATCCACGAACGAGGAAACTGATGATCTTCTTTGATGGGTATAAAATCGTCAACATCATTTAGGGATGGTCTGAACGTAGGCCTGTTAGAATCGCAGCTGGTTCGTTTAAATAAAGGCAGGGCATGGGATGTGTCAGGTGTACATTGAATTATCCTGCATAGTGCGAGAGCCCAGTTACAGTCTATTGTGTAGTTTTGTGTTGCTACTCTCTCTCTCTCTCTCTCTCTCTCTCTCTCTCTCTCTCTCTCTCTCTCTGTGTGTGTGTGTGTGTGTGTGTGTGGTGTGTGTGTTTCTGTTCAGTCCCTTCCCCTCGCCCCCAGACATTTATAACTTGTCAGTGCTAAAACACTTAACCCACTTGTTTAACCATCGTGATAATAGTTTGTTTATGATGGAGGGATAGAAAGAAAACAACGAGAGAGAGACAGAGACAGACAGACAGAGAGATGGAGACAGACAGACAGAGAGATGGAGACAGACAGAGAGAGAGAGAGAGAGAGAGAGGGGGGGGAGAAAGAGAGGGGGGACAGAAAAGGGGGTAGAGAGAGAGAGAGAGACAGACGGACAATAAGACAGACAGAAGGACAGGCAGGCAGACAGACAGACACAGACAGAGAATGGAAGGGAGAACGAGAGTCAGGGAGCGAAGGAGAGAAAGTGAGGGCATGAGAGAGAGAGAGAGAGAGAGAGAGAGAGAGAGAGAGAGAGAGAGAGAGAGAGAGAGAGAGCAGACAGAGAGAGAGAGAGAGAGAGAGAGAGAGACAGACAGACAGACAGACAGACAGACAGAGGGAATCAATCACTCCATACGAGAAGTCAATTTCACCGTCCCCATCCTTGTCCAGCTTGGCTACCAGCCTGTCCAGCTGCCGAATGGTGAGCGGAATACCCGCATCCTGCACAGCACCACAGACCAGCACGTGCAACCCCGCCGATCCACATAAAAAAGAGGGGAGGAAAGAAGTGGAGGAAAAGAGAGAGAAAGATGGAGAAGGAGAGAAAGATGGAGAAGGAGAGAAAGATGGAGAAGGAGAGAAAAACGGAGAAGACGCTGAAGAAAGCGACGCGGAAGGAGAGGAAGAAAAACAAAACAAAAAAAAAAAAAAAGGAAAAGGAAGAGAAGAAGGTGGCGCAAAAGGTGGGGGACGATGGGAAGAAGGCGTAGAAGAGTAAGGAGATGGTGGAGATATGAAGAAGGAACTGATAAAGAAGTGTGGAGAAGGGGGAGGAAAAGAAGGAAAGGAATTGAATAAAGAAGGCAATGGTACATGAATGAGGAGCAAAAATAGAATAAGAAGGAGAGAGAAACAGAGTAAAGATGTCCTTCCCCCCCCCCCCCCCCCCCCCCCGGGAAGTGGGGCACTCTGGGTAGGCAAACTCGTTGCTGGTTGCACACCAAACATTAATGCGTCAAGGCCTTGCTTAAGATTCGAGTTAAAATTAGATTGTTTTGAGAATTTGCATCGTATCTGACAGCTGATTCTCCTCATTTGCTTTCATAGGGCCATCAAGGTACAGGCCAAGGTTGTTCCAAGTAGACAGATTAAAATCAAAAGAATGGGACTACTTGGGGGGTTTCCAGCTGGCGAAAAAGATAGGGTCACGGGTGAGTGCAAATGTCCGTCAATTAGGGTGAAGTTCATGTATTTGAAGACTGTTTGTGATTTCGTCCGTGAAAATCCCCAACAAGGGAAATGATTGGTGGGGAGTTGTTCTTTTGATCAATTATCAGTTTAACATTAAATGCTGGCTCAAATGCTTGGTAGGCCTCAAAACGCTGACATGAATGATGTAGTGTTTCAGTGCAAAATCCTGATTGTGGCGAGTGGCTTGCTAGCCCCACCTCTCCCTGTCCAGAATGTTTACTGCCTGCCGCACTTTGAATCCATTCAGAACTCCATCTAGTACCCATCAGCTCCATCACTATCTGCTCCGCTATCCTCCCACACTCCCCCCCCCTCCCCTTTGCTCGCACACCTCTACCACGCAACCAAGCCTTCTCTTCTCAGCCCTATAGGCCTCTGCCCTTCCCTGCCTCCTTGACCCAACCAAGCCTTCTCTTCTCAGCCCTATAGGCCTCTGCCCTTCCCTGCCTCCTTGACCCAACCAAGCCTTCTCTTCTCAGCCTAATAGGCCTCTGCCCTGCCCTGCCTCCTTAACCTCTTCTATTCTAAAACCAATGAGATATCCCCAACCAGCCAACCATCACTACTCATTTTAACCCCACCACCCTTGTCCCTCTTCTCCGACCAACCAGTGATACCATCACCCCATCAGCGCCACCTCAGCCCCCCCCCCCACACACACACACACACTCACAAACACTCACCGCCACGCCTCGGATAAGCTCCAGCCGAGACATGGTGCCGCTCTTGTCGGCGTCAAACTGGGCGAAGACGTCCACCAGACGCAGGTTCTTGGAACGCATGTAGGTGATGATGACCTCCAGCGGGTCCCCGCCCACCAGGTCCATGAGCTCCAGCATGTTGCGGGAGTAGTCCTTGATGGACAGTAGGCCCCGGAATTTGATCATGAAGCCCGGGCGGGACAGGCGAAGCCTCTTCTGCAGGTCCAGCAACTCCTGGGACACCGTGATGGACTGGGGACGCGCCCCGGGAACATGCGGATAACATAGATGAAGTTTTTGATGTGAATTGTATGTATGATGCACGCAAGAAGCATCGCACACATACCTATATGTATAGTTGGATGTCGTGAGGCAAGATCGATACAGGACTAAGTCACAGACAGAGCTATATGTCTGTCTGTCTGTCCGTCTGTCTGTCTGTCTCTTTCTCTCCTCTTTCTCCCCCCTCCTCCCCCCCTCTCATTTCAGAAATATGTCTAAGTGGGATGTCGTGAGGCAGCAGTAACACAGGACCCAAACACAGACAGAGCTATATGTCTAGGTAGAATGTCGTGAGGCAGCAGTACTCACAGGACAGAGCCACACTGGCTCAGCTCTAACGGTTTACAAGTAAATCATGATCTCAGTTATGCATGGCATCTTCTATCCGGTTGATAAACCCAAGACAGCTGTGTACACTTTCCAATCAGCTGGCTCCGATACCTGTAAAGAACATTTTCGTCCGATAGATACCTGTAAAGAACATTTTCGTCCGATAGATATCTATAAAGAACATTTTCGTCTGATAGATACTTTCAAGAATAACAGTGATGACTCAGCCCTTTTCACGTTTTTTTCCATTTCCTGAATATTAAAGCATTTGTTGCAAGCTTCTTTCTGAAAAGGAAAGCTTGAATCTGTTCCAAAGAGATGATCTATAATGTCTATCCAGGTGCCTTGCTCAAATGTTTTATTTTTCTTTGTTGGTTCGCCATCTCTCTGTTTTCTATTTGTCTTTTTGTTGGTTTTAATGCTTTTCGTACCATTATCAATCTACATCAAGAAATTCATGTCCTTTAGTATAATTCCTGACGGTCTAAAACCGCTATGGTGTTTAGAAAGATGGGCGTGAGTGGGGAGGGTGGGTGGCTGCTGGTGATGTGTTGGTGTGTGTGTGTGTGTGTGGTGTGTGTGTGTGTGTGTGTGTGTGTGTGTGTGTGTGTGTGTGTCTGTGAGTGTGTGTGTGTGTGTGTGTGTGTGTGTGTGTGTGTGTAAGAGAGAGAGAGAGAGAGAGAGAGAGAGAGAGAGAGAGAGAGAGAGAGTGTGTGTGTGTGTGTGTGTGGTGTGTGTGTGTGTGTGTGTGTGTGTGTGTGTGTGTTCGCTAATGGAAATAAAAGCGAAATGGAGTTTGAACGTTGACATGGTACAGCTCCGCTTTTGTAAGTGCTGTGCACACTCATAAATCTTCAGAATTATTGATAGCAGCAGTCCAACAGAGAATGAACATACATGCGTCTTTTTTCATCCTCATCAACATTACAATTGCATTTCAGTACCTGTGGCAGACCCTGACATGTTATGACGAACTGTCGATTTACTTCGGGGGGCAAACAGCTAGAAGAGAGGATACAGCTAAAGCCTATTAGGACTAGGAACGGTCGAAATCAGACAAAAGCAACAAACACGGATTCATTAGAATAAACGGATACATGTGTAAAAGGATATATCACGGACACTTTCTTTTTAATTAGAATACACTCGCGCCGTTTCAAGAAAAGAAGCACACACACACACACACACACACACACACACACACACACACACACACACACACACGCACACACACACGCATACACTCACACACACACACACACACACACACACACACACACGCATACACTCACACACACACACACACACACACACACACACACGGAAGGACATTACCCCCGCGTCAATAAAGCTCAGCGCCATATCTGGCAGACGGTCCAAGGACTTCAGGAATAGAGTGAGGTCAGCATTGGTCAGAGGTTATCTGAAATCTACACACACACACACACACACACACACACACACACGCGCGCGCGCGCGCGCGCGCGCGCAAGTTCACTTTTATACTAACAGAAAAGTACTTTTAGATCACAGTCACAAAGGGAACCAATTTAACCAACCAGGGAACCAATCCAACCAGCCAGGAAACCAATCCAACCAGCCAGTGAACCAATCCAACCAGCCAGTGAACCAATCCAACCAACCAGGGAACCAATCCAACCAGCCAGGGAACCAATCCAACCAGCTAGGAAACCAATCCAACCAGCCAGGCAACCAATACAACCAACCAGGGAACCAATCCAACCAACCAGGGAACCAATCCAACCAGCCAGGGAACCAATCCAACTAGCCAGGGAACCAATCCAACCAGCTAGGCAACCAATCCAACCAACCAGGGAACCAATCCAACCAGCTAGGCAACCAATCCACCTAGGCAGGCAATCAGTCCAACCAACCAGGGAACCAATCCAACCAGGCAGTGAA
>CM065717.1:30567320-30569820 GCA_033310375.1 Conus canariensis
CTGCGGCCATTACTACGACTACAACAATTACCACTTCCACTGCTACTTCTATTACTAGTACTGCTGCTTCTGCTACTGCTATTACTATTAACAACAACAACAACAACAACAAAGCAACAACAATAACAACAACAACAAAAGCAGCTACTACTACTACTACTACTACTACTACTACTACTACTACTACTACTCAAAAACGTTCACAAGGAATGTGCAGGAATTGACAAATAATACAGATTCCACGTTAAGGAATATTGACATCTTTTTTCAGTCTTTCCAATAGGCGATACAAGGGTCAGACAAGACACATTCTGACACCAGGTTACACACACACACACCACACACACACACACACACACAACACACACACACAGAAAATGCACACGCGAGCGCACACGCACACACACACACACACACACACACACACAGAAAATGCACACGCGAGCGCACACGCACACACACACACACACACACACACACACACACACACACACACACACACACACACACTCACACGCACGCACGCACATACACGCATGCACGCGTGCGCGACTGCGCACACACAACACGCACACACACACACACACACACACACACACACACACACACACACTGAAAGTGATTAAACATGAGGGTGTTGGATACATCTTATAATGCATGTGTCTGTATGTGTGAGTGATAGCATAATGGGTATCATTGCACTGTGGCTTAAATTGCAGACATGCATTGTGAATGGCTAGATTTTCTTGAGGCCATGTTATAGGCATTCCTCCCCCCCCCCACCCCCACCTCCTATTGTTTTGCGGTTTGAAGTGGATTGAGATCAAAGGGACTGAATATTGATCATTGGTTTTAAGTCCTGGAATGACAGTTGTTCCGTTGGAAAAACAAATAAACAAACAAACAAAAGACACTGACCCATTCCAGCTGCGAGCATGATGGCGCCCTTTTCGCAGAAGTAATTACGGCTTAGGTCCAGCTGCTTAATCACACAGTTTAACTGCAAAAAAGTGGAGTGTACTCAATCAACGTCATGCAAAGTGATCGTATGCCATCCACACACTACCAACACCATGCAATAGCATCCTATGACTTCCACACACTACCAACACCATGCAATAGCATCCTATGACTTTCACACACTACAAACACCATGCAATAGCATCCTATGACTTCCACACACTACAAACACCATGCAACAACATCCTATGACTTCCACACACTACAAACACCATGCAATAGCATCCTATGACTTTCACACACTACAAACACCATGCAATAGCATCCTATGACTTTCACACACTACAAACACCATGCAACAACATCCTATGACTTTCACACACTACAAACACCATGCAATAGCATCCTATGACTTTCACACACTACAAACACCATGCAACAACATCCTATGACTTTCACACACTACAAACACCATGCAACAACATCCTATGACTTTCACACACTACAAACATCATACAACATCGTCCTATGCCATCCACACACTACAAACACCATGCAACATCATCCTATGACTTCCACACATTACAAACACCATGCAAATATCATCCCATGACTTCCACACATTACAAACACCATGCAACAACATCCTATGACTTCCACACGCTACAAACACCATGCAACATCATCCTATGACTTCCACACATTACAAACACCATGCAACATCATCCTATGACTTCCATACACTACAAACACCATGCATCATCATCCTATGACTTCCACACACTACAAACACCATGCAACATCATCCTATGACTTCCACACACCACAAACACCATGCATCATCACCCTATGACTTCTACACACTACAAACACCATGCAACATCATCCTATGACTTCCACACACCACAAACATCATGCAACATCGTCCTATGCCATCTACTCAATACAGTATGACGTAACACAAGCTAAACATCAAACGATACAGTACAGCGCTATGCAGTGCAGCACAATAAAGATGCAATGTAACCCAATACGATCCATATCAATATGTTATACAATATAAAGCAATGCAACACAATAAAGATGCAATGTAACCTAATACAATCCATATCAATATGTTATACAATATGAAGCAATGCAGCACAATAAAGATGCAATGTAACCCAATACGATTCATATCAATATGTTATACAATATGAAGCAATGCAACACAATAAAGATGCAATGTAACACAATACGATTCATATCAATATGTTAAACAATATAAAGCAATGCAACACAATAAAGATGCAATGTAACACAATACGATTCATATCAATATGTTATACAATATAAAGCAATGCAACACAATAAAGATGCAATGTAACCCAATACGATCCATATCAATATGTCATACAATACAAAGCAATGCAACACAATACAGTGCAACATAATACATGGCGACACAGTGCAATGCAATAAAAACACATGGCGACACAGTGCAATGCAATAAAACACATGGCGACACAGTGCAATGCAATAAAACACATGGCGACACAGT
>CM065717.1:30574820-30597320 GCA_033310375.1 Conus canariensis
ACAACACCCAGCATTACAATGCATTAAATCAGAACGTCCTCTTATACAACACAACACAACATAGCACAGCACAGCACAGCACAACACAGAACAGCGCAAAGCAACGCAACGCGACACAACACAACACAGCACTGCACAGTACAGCACTGCACAGCACAGCATACCAAAGCACACCACAGTACCACACAACACAATACACCACACCATATCACTATACACCAAAACACAACACAACAGAACGCAACGCAAAGCAACACAAGACACAACGCAACGTAACGCAACGCAGCACACTACAACACACTACAAAACGACACGAAACGACATGATGCAGCACACCAAATGTAAACAGACCATCGTGCGCCACACAGCACAGCACAGCGCAACACAGAACAGCATAACATAACACAACGCAATGCGAGGCTACACAATGCAACATGACACAACACAACACAAAGCAACCAACCCAATATAATGAAATGCAACACAACTGCCAACTACAACATTTCAAATACTTCAAACACAATGTAACCTAACACTACACTACACAAGAAACAAAACGCTCTAAATCAAAACATCATCCAGTAAAAATAACGCAACATAACACAACATAACCACCACAAAATACCAACAAAATCACACTCCTGTACAATCAGCGCAACCACCGCAAATAATTATGATGACAGTGACTTGTACAATCGTCTTCTCATCGGGGTAGCTGAATGACAGTGACTTGTACAATCGTCTTCTCATCGGGGTAGCTGAATGACAGTGACTTGTACAATCGTCTTCTCATCGGGGTAGCTGCATGACAGTGACTTGCACAATTGTCTTCTCATCGGGGTAGCTGCATGGTCTGGTTTTCCAGACGTCGAGGGAAACGGCTGAATGGAGCGCCTGCAGGCAGCTCTTCAGCCGGCACTACCCGGTTAGGCAGCCCGTTGTGTACACGAAGGTGTGGATTGTCAGCGCCTAGAACCTTAGGCGCAGATGCTATATTATTATCATTGTTATTATCATTATAAATTATTATCATTATCATCATCATAATCGTTATTATTATCATTAAATTTATTATATTATTATCATTGTTATCGTTATTATCATTATCATTATCATCATCATCATCATCACCATTGTTATTATTGTTATTATT
Organism: Conus canariensis; assembly: GCA_033310375.1. NCBI lineage: Eukaryota > Metazoa > Mollusca > Gastropoda > Neogastropoda > Conidae > Conus > Conus canariensis. The sequence goes on from CM065717.1 coordinate 30,575,974, forward strand.
ATTATCATTATTGTAGTCTTGTACTGCCAGACACCGCCGGGGCAAACCTCCTATTGATCCTATTCACTGAGCTGCCATTCTCACTCAGAAAGGACCCAAGATATCTGAAGTGCCCTACGCCTACTGCAGTAACAGCATCCACTAGTTTCTACACAACACTCAGACAGGCGCGATGGCTGAGTGGTCACAGCGCTGAACTTCCAATCTGCAGGCCACAGGTTCGAGGCATAGTAACGTCTGAGTCGGTGGAGAGTGGAGTCAGGCATTTCCCATCTCTCATGTGGACGTGGTGTTTGTGAACAACCGGCGAGCTGGTGAAATCCTACAGTGTGTAGACGTGCACAGACGACCAGACGTTAAAGAGCCCGCTACCCCGATGAGAAGACGGCAGGCAGGTGGTTCACGGAAACACGCAAATACACAGAGTGCACCCGGGATATTTGGAAAGGAGGTAGGCAATGCCAAGGAACTTTGATTACCTCTTGAAATGCCGTGATAAAAGAAAACGCATAGAAAAAAAAAACAGCAATAACAACTACACTAATACTACAATGTCTGTGTAACATCACATGATTTTGTGAAAAGACGTAAAGTGAAAGTACTACTACTACTACTACTATTACTACTACTACTACTACTACTACTACCACCACCACCACCACCTCCACTACTACTACTACTACTACTACTACTACTACTACTACTACTACAATGATGATAACAAGAACACTAATGAAATGTGTGTCAGGATAGCCGAAGGACGTACGATTGATAAGGTGACAGATAGTGAAGAAACAACGAGCTGGAGTGATGTCCCTTGTACCTCACCAGCACTTTGATGACTTCGTTGCTGTGGATGAGGCGTGCCATGCACAGCATTCCCATCGGGCCCAGTTTGTTGTGGGGAATGTGCAGCTCCGTCACCGTCAGAGTGGTCTGCCATGGAGACAGACGTGCGTGTGTTACATGACAAAACAGTGCAATGCAATACTCCCGATCTTCTCAAAAATCTGCAAGGGAAGTAATCTCGGTTAGAGGCGGCGTTCAACAAGAGTGACGCCACACTGTTCATGGGACAGACGCCGCTTGTGTGCACGTCCAGAGGAACCCCATCACCCAGCTTAACAGTCCAACCAGAAAAAGAAAATGCCAGAAAGTAAATATGAAAGGCTGCGTCTTCATTGTCTGGCACCAGTTCACCTTCGGACGTCCTCTCTTACTGGTTTCCAGTGATGAACGTACTGTGCAGATTCTGGAAGATGGCTTGAAGGCAAGGTGGCTCTGCCGCCTGTTTGAAGGTTTGTAGGGTGTGGAAGAGACTGGAGTTTGGCTGAAAACTGGATCTTGATTTCATTGGGAAAAGTCTTTCCACTGGACACTGGTAATGTTCCGGTTAAGTGGCTGAGTGTAGTGTTGCGTGGTGTAGTGTTGGGTGGAATAATACACACGCACGCGCTCGGGCGCACTTACACACATGCGCACACACACACACACACACACACACACACACACACACACACACACACACACACTTGTCTAATATCACGAATAGTGGATAGACTTAAATGAAGGACACACCCGCACGAGCACACACGCACACACTCACACAGACACACAGACACAGACACAGACACAGACACACACACACACACACACACACACACACACACACACTCAGAGAGAGAGAGAGAGAGAGAGAGAGAGAGAGAGAGAGAGAGAAGGAATAAAGGTTAAGAAGGAGAAGGGGGTTATTTGGGACAGTCCTTTACTTATTTTTATTCGTTTTATTTTGTTTTTTTCACTTTCTTTTCTTTTCTTCTAACATATCTTGTTTGATCTTATTTCGGTTTTCTTTCATTTCATCTTTACAAATAGAAATTCAATCTTGTTACATTACACTGGCCACCTAACCCAGACGTGCTACACAAAACCCGGCTACCGTATACCATCAACACCAACAACTGACTGGCACAAAACGGCCACGCCCGTACCTCCCACCAAAACCAACGTTCACATAACAACTAACAACTCACAGCGAGCATCATAGCCCCAGCCTCACCATCCACTATCCATCATCATCATCATCATCATCATCATCGTCATCAACTCACGATCAGCGAAATGGCCACGGCTTTGGCGCCCAGAGGCCCCATGCCCTGGTGACCCGCAATGACGCGGCCACTGCTGAGGCCCTGACGGTACCGGCTGCTGGGCACGATCTTCAGCATCTGACATGCGTATGCGTACAGCTGTCGGGGTCTCTCCGGATCGTATGGCCCTGGATATTCCGGCTTGGGCTCTTGTGTACACGATGGGACATACCGCGTGCCAAAAAGAAGTTTATAAGCAACAAATGAAAACACACACACAAAACAAAACAAAACAAAACAAAATCAAAAGAAGGTGAAGGAAGACAAGAAGCAGGAAGAGAAGTTGAAGGACATCAAGAAGCAGAAGACGAAGAGGAAAAGGGAGAATAGAAGGGAGAGGATTGGAAAGAGAAAAAAAAATGACGAAGGAGAAGAAGAAAAGAAGAATAAGAAGAATCAGATGCAAAATCAGAAGAAACAGTACAAGAATGGGAAGGATGCAAAAAGAAGTGAATATTGGAGAAGGATGAGTAGGAGAAGGAAAAAAAGAGGGAGGGAAGAGGAGGAGGAGAGGGAAAGGGGCAGGAGGATAAGAAGGAGGATGGGAGGGGAGACAAAGGGAAGAAAACGAAGAAGGATGAAGAAGATGAAAAGAAGAAAAAAAATATCAGGAATATTCTGCTCAAAGACCTTTACCTACTTAGTTAAGCAGGAAGAATCGATTCTGGTTCTTTCTTTTCACCAGGCCTTATGTTGTCTACTTCTCTCCCATTCTTTCTTCACACTCCCTATCCAGATAGATGTATTGTTTCCATTTACATACCGTTATAATTTCATTTCTACGAGCAGTCATGCTCTGCTTAGACTATGTAGTAATATATGTATTACTTCACACACACACACACACACACACACACACACACACACACACAACACACACGTGCGCGCGGACGACACATAAAAATTCACCAATGTTCACCCCTTCCTCATAACTGCTGAAGAACTCCAGGATCTTAGAGATTGTTATCTCTGATCCCAACACCAGGTGTTGGGAAGTGACTGTCTCCTAGATCCTCCCTCCCCCCTCAGATGACTAAGACCCCCACCCCCAACCCCCCTTTCCATGATGATTTTGATTGGCTTTCCTGTTCTTCTGACAGCCTGTCAATCATGATGAGTAGTGAAGTATTCTAAAAGGGGAGATCAAGCCTCCCCACGCTACTGCCCCACCATAGGCTGTAAGAATGATCACTGTTAGATTGTCAGGGTGTAAAGCTTAGCACTGACGCATAATAGAGAGAGGGGGGGGGAGACGTTCATCTCTCCTACTCTGAAATCCTGTGTCAAGCTTCACTCATCATCCCAGAAGAAATACTGTGGGACCGTGGACTGTCTACAAAACTAGCCCAGCACAGGATCAAGAATCCACGCTTACCACGTGGCCACGCAGACGTCAGACTGATCAGTGGGCCTACTGGGATCCGGAAGGGGTGAGCTGGTAAGCAGAATCTGGAGAGAGATCTACACACCACTCCAACTTAAGAAATACGTGTTTATATACCCACCGGATTACAACTCCAACCGTCAAGACATTCCCTCCCTTTACAATCAGATGAAGTGAGCAAAATCCAGCCCAAGTAAAGACAGACTGATTTTTTTAGTGAAGTTCTGTTAATTTGTGTATTTCAACTTTGTGTACACAGTTAAGTTTTGTGTTTGAAATTGCACTTGACTGGTGTCAGTCTGTTCATACACTGTTGCATGTTTGGACTGATTCCTCATTCTGTCTGTCACTTGGAGCGCAATCATTTTCACGTGCATAAGCTTGATAGGAATTATTCCTCAGCCATTCTTGAGTGTTTTAACCGGTCTTGAGAAAACACATTCATTCGATGACTAATACCAGAAAGTTGCTCCTTCCTCGCTCACTAAGAGAGAGGGTGGAGGTGAAAGTTTGAAAATGACTGCATATCTGTGATGGAGAACACACACCGAGTCCTATAGAAGACCACACTTGCCGCCCCTACTTGTCACAATCATCATCATCATCATCACCATCATCATCATCATCATCATCATCGTCATCATCATCATCATCATCACTGTTGCCACCACCTCTACCACCATCACTATTGACATCATGACGCCTCTAGTTCCCCAACTCCCCCATCCCCCCTCCCCATTCTCCTTTTTACACTCACACGCACATGACCTCTACTTCACCCCTCTCTTCACATTTTCCCCACATGATGTTTATAATCCTTGAACAGCGAAGTGTGTTACAGACTGACAAAGGTCTGGCAGCTCTTCTGCCGTCCCTCGTCCTCCCAAACAGCCGCCTTCCTCTGTGTCCTCCCCTTCTCACCCCCCCTCCCCCCCCCACCACCACCACCATCTCCTCCTCTTCATCCATCTCATCCACAGCCTCACCACTCGCATTCTCCAGTCTCTTGCCCTCACCTTGGTGTGTAAAATCCTCCTCGAAAAGCGAGCTGTCCTCCAAGTCCACTTCAGAATGTAAGGCCTTGAACGTCGCCCCTCCTTTGTCCTGGGACATATTCTTCATCTCCTTGTACTTCCTCATCGCTTCTCTCACCATCCTTCGCCATCGCTTCTCCCGGGGGATCTTCCTCTTCCCTCCTTCCACGTACACCTGCTTGGACACCATCATGTGCTTGTCGGGTTGGAGCTTGAACGTCTTGGGCGTGTCCTCCCACACCTGCGACAAAGGCATGAGACTCCCAGCAGATGCTGCTGCAACCACCCACCATCTACACACCTGTCCATGTCGTCCAAGAAGTCTTCTGGACGTTGATAAAGACACGTGAACAAATACTGATTTTGCTCTCTGAATGTTCGCTTGGTACCTTGATGGGCAAGCGAGAATGCTCTGAGGCTCTCTGTCCCTTTTTAAATGTCTTCATGCATGTTATGTATTTTCTCCATAACCTGTCACTCGCTGATATGGATCATAGAACCGTTAACGTTTGTATTCAGTCTGCATGCAAACACTCAGGAACTGGATTCAACCACTGACAGATTTGTATATCGTGCTGGTCTTCATCCACAGAGCGTTGCTAGAGTTCGAATCAACTATCGTTAGATTGACAGCGCTTTGGTGTATCCGCTTGGCTGTTAATATACACCAGCGTGCATACTCATAAATACAAAATTACACGAAGGAAAAATCGCGATATGCGGATTGGATCAATGGATTACAGCATCGAGTTCAAAGTCACAGGTCATAAGTTCAAATCACGCTTGCTCCCCTGAAAAAATGGCCGTCTTCATGTGGTGTTGTTCTGGTAGTGTGTGTATGGTGTAAGACAGGCCCTTTTCCCCAACTCTTCTCGGTTTGGTTAGCCCATTATAACACACACACACACACACACACACACACACACACACACACACACACACACGCACACACCAAGAAAGCACAGAAAGACACGCACAAAGAAACACTCAAAGAAACACACATGCGCGCGCGCGCGCGCACACACACACACACACACACACACACATACACACACACACACACACACACACACACACACCAGAACCGGAGGGATGGGGATCCTGCACTACAGTATCTCCCGCCTCCTGAAGGACAAAGTCAGAATATCTATAATGTTATTACGGAGAAACAAATCAACTTCGAGACCCATAAACTTCGACATCAACGAACTCTCTCACCTTGCCAGGTTTGATCTTGGTGTTGACATCGACGGGAGCTGTGTACATGTCGACTGAGACGGGCTTCATAGCCCTGTAGAAAGTTCTTCTGCGTAGAGGCATTGTGGAATGATGGACAACAATCGCCAGACGCCTGTGTGCTGTCTTCTTCAGCCAGGTCTGCAAAAAACACTGTGATGTCCAGTGAAAGATAAAAAGGGATGGAGGATAAAAAAAAAAAGAAGCAACCGAAAAAGAATACTTAAAGAAGCCAGATTTGGAGGGAGTTAGGACCATAGGCCGATGAAGAATCGACAGGAGACAAACTACTATTTATTTTCTTTAAAAGATACAGAAACGGAATGGTTAAGATTATAGCCATATCATTATCAAGTTCCAGTTCAAGTCTGACATCAAAACGGTCCTATTTTCAGGTTTAGTTCTATTATAGTCATTTCCTGTCCACCCCACCCCCCTCCATTCCCCCTCCATCTCCTCCCCGTTTCCATACATCTCCCTCGCCCTCCGGGGAAAAAAACCCAAACAAACACTGTCAGTGAGAGTGACAGAGAAGAGGAAACTAATGCCCTAGAATTTCCGGAGCGTGAGGATTCAATTTAAACCGAAAGATTTCCCCAACCCACACACCCACCCCACCCACCCCATCCCATTTCTCTCTAGCCTCTTCCTCCCGTCTTATGGCATTCTCATGGAACATACAAATATGTAAAAGCTTCATGTAAAACAAACGTGAATGAGCCACAAGATCGAGAAATGGCGGACTACATTAAAGAAACAATGTGGGGGAAAAACACACACACGCAAAGTCAAAAAGAGTGATAAACGAGGAAACTATCAGCATAGAATTTTCCAAAGGCAGTCATTCAATCCATAATGAAAATCCCCTCCCCGTCATCCCTCTTCTCCTACCCTTGGGAAGTCCAATGGATAATGTTAGTGGAGGGGATTTCGGCTTAGTACTTCAAACACATTACCGTTTCAGTTTACGGCTGTGCTGACTCCAGTGACAGCTGTGTCGTCATTGACCAATGAAAATATGTCGTAAGGATGAGCTTAAGTTACGCTGTGTGTCAAAACACTTCACAAAAGATACGTGGTGACGTCATACCACCTGCTGACGTTTTGTCGTTGATAAGATGTATGTTTACTCGTCCTTGAGTTTCACGATTATAATCTGTTGTTGCCGATTATAAAGAATAAAAATAAAAAAGAAGAAAGAAAAAAAAAGGAAAAGGAAAGAAAAAGGAAAGAAAAGAAAAGATGTATGATGTATGGACATTTTTACTCTGTGAGAACAATCACCACTAAACACACACACACACACACACACACACACACACACACACACACACACACACATGCGCGCCTGCACACACACATACACACACACACACACACACACACACACACACACACACACACACTTTCGTATTCTTAGACCATTACGTCACGGTTGTCTTTCGTATTTGGCGTGACGTTTTTTTTACACATTACGTACGCATCTTTTAAGTTCAGGTCTTTTTTGTTTTGTTTTGATGGTCAGTGTCGACCCCTTCACAGGACAGGCTGCCGTCGTCAGCTGCTACTGTAAGTCATGTCACGTAGTTCATAGCAGAACAGAGCGCTGTTGGCAACTGCTACTGTCAGTCGATTTACCTTGTTTCAAAGCCCATCTGAAAATAGAGATCCTGTCAAGATTTAACAGCTCCCACGGTAACATGTAGAACTAACTTGGTGACCAAGCCTAGGTGAATCTGCATAGACTTGATATTTGTTTTAAGATCGAAAATTTTGAAAACAAACAACCGTACAAAACAAAACAAAAAATGTGCACACGCGCACGCAACTTGTACTACTACAAGTTGTAGGTCATGTGACTTATATACCTCAAAAGAGGTATTATTACTAAACTGTTTTAAGATAAAGCATCATCAATGTCGTCATCATCATCATCATCATCATCTCTCTCTCTCTCTCTCTCTGGCTGAGCGCTTCTGTGTGTGTGTGTGTGTGTGTGTGTGTGTGTGTGTGTGTGTGTGTGTTGTTGTTGTTGTTGTTGTTTTCTTGTATTTATACAGCTGGTCTTCTTCTCGTATTGCTCTGTTGCGCAAAATAATCCAAAACTGTCAGCTTTGATGACATTCTTTCAAAATGTGGGGTTTTTTTTGTTTTTTTTGCTTCCGGTAGTCCTACCACGTGTCCTGTTTCTTTAAGCAGCGGGCATCAGTCAGCTCTGAGACCAGAGGGCCTGGCTGAAGACCCTGCCAAGGAGCCTGACGATTGTCTGTGCACATCATTCTCGAGCACTGATTGGACTGATTACTGAATACAGCCATGGCGACAACAACGGCAACGGCAACGACCCCGACCTCGCCCACCCCAATCGACATGTACACAGCGCCTCTCGACGTCAATGAAAAGATCATACCAGGCAAGGTGAGAGTTCGCGGAGCTCAATGTCGACTCCACCCGCCCTCTTTTTTTTTTTTTTTTTTTTCCTTCTTCTTCTTTTCTTTTCTTTTGTTGTTGTTCTTTTTTTTTTTTTGGTTTGTTTTTTGGTGTTCTTTTTCTTTGTTAATTTTTCTTTTCATTTTGTTTTCTTTCTTTGCTCCTTTCTTTTTTTTTTTTTCCTGTTCTTCTTTTTATTCTTCTTGTTCTTCTTATTTGAAAAAAAAGAACAACAACAACAACAACAACAAAAAAAAACTAACTCTGTAGTTGGAGGGTGGGGGGGGGGGGGGGGGTATTCGGGAAGGGGAGGTAATTGGACTCTACACTATCATCTCACTTTTTTCCTCCCTTGCTTTTTACGTGTCGCATTTCCTACAAGGTTTTTCGAAAAAAAACACAATTGCACATGTTTTAGGCTTGTGCACATGTTGTTTGGTTCATTCGGGGACGCCGGTCAAGCATACGGTCCACCAGTCAATCTATTACTAAATCAGTTAGTTAAGCCATCGAACTATTTATGAAGGCAGTCAATCTAAACTGAGGCCAGGGAGCGTGGGAATGCATTCTGTTTTTTCCGGAGAGAGGTGATATGTGGGTCCGTGGGATTGGTTTCAGATGAATTATTTGTTTTGTCTTCATTAATATGTAACTGAAACCGAACCGAAGCCAGCAGTTATGCGCATGTTGTTTGCATTTTTGGCGAATGTGGTGTTTGTATGTGTGCTCGCGTGTGCAGTTGAGTGCGTGTGTGTGCGTGCGTGCGTGTGTGTGTGTGTGTGTGTGTGTGTGTGTGTGTGTGTGTGTGTGTGTGCGTGCGTGCGTGCGTGCGTGCGTGCGCGCGCGTGTGTGTGTGTGTGTGTGTGTGTGTGTGTGCGTGCGTGCGTGCGTGCGTGTGTGTGTGTGTGTGTGTGTGTGTGCGCGCTTGCTTGCTCCCCCCCCCCCCCCCCCCCCCGTTCTCTCTCATGAATGGATGAATGAATGAAGTTCTCTATTTTAAACTTTGAAAATATTGTTTTCAGTTCAGAAATAAGTAAGCATCAACAGTGCAATAAAATGATTTAATGTTTGACTGGGAAAATGTCAAATAAAGCAATTAGAATGAGAGACAAATCAGAACGAGTCTAACGCTATAGAATTATTTACATACAGCAGTCCAGCTCTGAAAAGTAGAAATGACATAGAGAAAGGAACTGACTGCGTCATGCAACTTTTTGTTTGAAACATGCAGCAGTACGTGTCTGGAAAACAAAAGTGAAATGGAGAGCGAGAGTAATGTAAAGTTATGCATGAAAGTTATTCATATTAAGCATTCAGTATGATGAAAACTAAGATCGCATCACCGACACGGCTTACGTGAAAGCTGCACACACACACACACACACTCACAGAGTCAGAGACATAGGAGGTCGAGCAACTTCAGGCAGACGGTTTAGTCTGCAGCCGAATAGCAGACGCGAGATGTCAGTGCGTGACCTTTCTTTGCCTTCAGCTGGGCGGACAGGCTCTCGCGAGAGGACATTTTCACGAGATTTAGTGACGTCAGTGTCGTCTGCTAGTGTACCAAAACTGTAACCGCTCTCCTTGGATTCCACTGCCCTTTTGTGCCCCCCCCCCCACCCCACCCCCCTTCAACCCCCCCCACCCCCCCCCCCCCCCCACCCCCCGTCTCCTCGTTGTTTAGCATTTTGACTCTTCGCTGAGATCCGCTGATTCGGGGAAACGTGGGAGCCCTGAATTATCTATTATACTTCAATGCAGGTAAAACTTGGGACCGGTTCATGTGGAGGAGGGAGGGGGCGGGGAGGAAAGACGGATGGTGAGGGCGGGACTAGATCGACTCGGAGTTCAAATAGTGACAAGAGAGGCAGGAACGCAGAGGGTCACCATGATCAAGTCGTCTAATGAGGCAACCCACCGGAGGAGAGACTGCACTGCTGCCGAGTCACTTCGGTGGTGTTCAGTGGCACCTGTTCTGATCTAACATACGCAGGACACCACCTACTAAGCCCCCTACTGACGACAATAATTGCTTAGTCGCGGAGCCGGCGTGAGTGAGCTCTCCCTCCGGAGGGCGCCACCACGTCCGTCCAACGACAGCCCGCATGGACTCGCCGATACCGGTGACCCCGACGGAACCAAACCAAGGCCACAGACGTGGAGAGGACATCGAAATTTAGGTCACCATGAGAGCAGGGCATGAAAGGCCACAGAATTTGAGACTTTTTATGCTGATCAATGAGAATGAGGATGATTAAGATGATGCTACGGATTTCCATTTCAGTCTGAGACTACATGACAGGGCTGTACTCTACGCTTCCTTTCATAATATATCCCGGCGTCAACCAGGCCCGAGAGATACAGGCACCTGCAGTGTTGGTCAGGAAAGTTAAGCAACACTCTCAGAAACGCATCCATTAAGTGGATGAAACTCGACTGTGTGGTCCCAGTCTTCCCAACTGAATCCGCAGCAAACTCAACTCTGGGTAGGAGCCAGTCGGGGCAGAAAAACCCACGTGACTCTGATGGGATTCGAACCCACGACCTCCCAGCCGGGAGTCCGCGACGCTAACCACTTCGCCACGGCGGCTGGTCTCCAGTGACATTTTACCCAAGCCGCTCATTCCAGCCCCCACCCTTTACCCCCACCCCCCACCCCACCTCCGTCCACAGCCACAACCCGACCTGTCCATCCACAGCTTCAGTCATTCTCCATCGTCCATGCAGAAGCGCGTGGCTACCACTCAGAAAGCAATGTCAACAGTTTCGTCTGTAATTGTTTGTGGCGGCGCCCCAAATGACCTGGTCGGGCATGTGTGTACCTAGCGGACAGCTGAAACACAGCATGAGCTGCGAGAGTGATTATGAGGCTGACGCGCTACCTAGGCATGCCGAGAGAGAGAGAGAGAGAGAGAGAGAGAGAGAGAGAGAGAGAAGGAGAGAGAGAGAGAGAAGGAGAGAGAGAGAGAGAGTTCGCATACCTTGATATGTTACAGATGTGGGAGAACAAGCCCCAGACGGCCAAGCACCGGCCCGACAAGGAGACGGGCGTGTGCAAGGACGTGTACGTGGAGGAAGGGATGCGGAGGATCCCGCGGGACAGCACGGGGCGCAGCGAGGAGGAGGAGGCTCGGCGCAGGAGCCTGGAACTGAAGAGGAAGGCGGCCGCCGCCAAGGACGAAGAGGCAGGGGCTCCCTTGAAGCACACCTTCTCCTTCGTGGACCTGGAGGACAGCACCCTGTTCGATGAGGACGTAGGGTACGTTGGTAAGTCGGGAAGAAGAAGTGGGGGGGGGGGGGGGGGGGGGGGAATAGAGAAAGAGAGCGAGAGAGAGAAAGACAGACAGAAAGAAACAAGAGAGAGAGAGAGAGAGAGAGAGAGAGAGGCGAGGGGTGGTGAGGGAACTGGGGATGGGGTGGCGTGACAAATGGGTGGGGGAGAAAGAAATGCAGATAAGAATCAACAAATTTCAGACGATGATGATGACCTCTCAGCACCGCCTTTCTCCCCTAGCCCTTCCTACACCCTCTCTCCACTCCCCTCCCTCATTTTTTTCCTTCATTTTGTCGTCTCCTTGGTCTTTCTCTTCATTGTTCTGCTTGCTTTCTTCCTCCGCTCTCTTTTCCTTTTTTTTTTTTTTTTTCTTATTCTCGTCCCTTATCCTACTTCTTCTGCTCGTCCTCTTTCTCCACTATTCCCTTCTAATTCTCTTCATGCTTTCATTTCTCCTTCTTCTTTTGCTTGTTTTTTTTTTTTCCCCTCTTCCTTTCTGTCTTTTCCCATCCTCCTCTTGTTCTCCTCCTCCTCTAAACTTTTTCTCTCCTTTCTTTTCCATCCCACTTTCTGAATTCTTCTCTCTCCTTTCCTTCTGCCCCGTCTTCTTCTGCATCTTTTCCCTCTGCTTTTCTATGGTTTTTTCCCTCATCCTGTATGCCCCACTGTGCACACAAGAGCCCAAGCCGGAGTTCCCAGGGCCCTACGATCCAGAGAGACCCCGGCGGTTGTACACGTCCGCCTGTGAGATGCTGAAGATCGTGCCCAGCAGTCGGTACCTGCGCTGCCTCAGCAGTGGCCGCGTCATTGCGGGTCACCAGGGCATGGGGCCTCTGGGGGCCAGGGCCGTGGCCATTTCGCTGATCGTGAGTTGATAGTGGCCGAGTGGAGGGTCGTCTCCTGTGAGGTTGCTGGGGGCTGGCTCTTTCTGTTTTAGTTGTATTCTCATCTTCAGGACGTGCTGCGCTAGTGATTTCCTCTTGTGTGTCACTCTCTTTTGATTCTGCCTTTTTTGACTCATGTGTGTAAACAAGTGTTTTATGCATTAACGCACCTTCGATCGTCAGTTTGTATGGGTGCATTTAGTGCATGTGTAAGTGTGTGCTGGTGTGTGTGTTTCCATGGTAACCTGTGGCCCTTTCTCAGCAATTACCGGCGCTAGCAGGACCAAACTTTGCTAAATGATAAGTAGTAACGATACTTTTCCAGACGCTTAAAGTTTACAGTTGTTACCATCTAGTAACGACCGTAAAAACTGTGATCAGCATTGTAAGTGACTGTTTTGATAGGACAAAATCAGAATTGATTAAAGAAAAATTGTAATTACTTACAATAACTGCTTTATACGCTGACAGAAGTCATGTTACATGATATGATATGCAAACACTGTAACAAATATTCGGAAAGATTTTCTTGAGATCAGATCCGTTAATGTCATTTACATGAAGCGGTATAGTACGTCACACACGATAAGACGTCGTGAACTTTACGTAAACAAATTATGTCGTATGTTACAACAACATTTTGACACTGCACAACTGGAATGCATTAGCCTTAGACCTCACCGATTAGTCAAGGAAAATAGGATTGTAAAAAACCATCTGCTGAACATAGGTCAAATCGTTCGCACATCGTTTGTGGAAAAATATGAACAGTTTTGTTGAAAAGTATATAGATAGGAATCTCAGGGTTAACAGGTCTTCCCGCTCCCTCTTCCCTCTCTTTCCTTAGCTCTCCTCCCCTTCCATCCTTTTTAGCCATCGCTCTCCACTCACTAAGATGGCGGAAGGCAGTTGGGAGGCAGAAGGTGAGGGGTAGGTAGGGAGTGGGGGTGGGGTGTGTGTGTGTGTGTGTGTGTGTGTGTGTGTGTGTGTGTGTGTGTGTGTGTGTGTGTGTGAAAGAACTGAAACCTGTGTGACAATGCTCAATGTCAACCAGGAAGGAACCAGCCTCATTAGTAAGTGTGGGGAAGGTAAGGGCGGTTCTAGTACAAATATACTGGTTAAGGACGCTTTGTGTGTGTGTGTGTGTGTGTGTGTGTGTGTGTGTGTGTGTGTGTGTGTGTGTGTGTGTGTGTGTGTGAAAACGTGCAAAATAATACAAAACGAAGAGAGAGAGAGAGAGAGAGAGAGAGAGAGAGAGAGAGAGAGAGAGGATATTTACTGCAGTACTATGCATGAAGATCAGTAAGGCTTGAACGTTGAGCGAGAAATAAGAGGGAAGTTTCCAGCAGGGAGGGTGTGGTGGGGAGAGGGAGCAGAGAAGATGGATTGCTGAGGGGAGAGGGGGAGGTGGAATGGATGGAAGAATTACGAAAACATGGAAATGATTCGGATGGCATCTTTGAGAACGCTGCGGAATGAATGCGTGATGGGAAGACAGGTGTGTCTGAACACACGTAAGATGAGGAAAAACAGGAAACGGCGGAAACTAGACTTCAAACATAACACAAACAACTGTTGGGTGCAGACTAGCTTGACGGTGACAGAGCTGTACATCCCCAACAACAAACTGGGCCCGGTGGGAATGTACTGCATGGCACGCCTCATTCACGGCAACGAAGTCATCAAAGTGCTGGTGAGGTACAAGGGACATCACCCCACCTCGTTTCTTCTATTCTTATTTTGTGACCTCATCACACAAAGCTCACAGAGCTGCCTGGACACACACACACACCACACACGCACGCACGCACGCACGCACGCACGCACACACACACGCGCGCGCGCGCACGCACGCACGCACGCACACACACACACACACACACACACACACACACAACACACGCACGCGCGCGCGCACACACACACACACACACACAACACACGCGCGCGCGCGCGCGCGCGCGCGCGCGCCACACACATCAACGATCGATGTTTCCTCCTTCAAGAAGTTTACATCTTCACGTACGTCTGCTGGTTTGGTTGGTTGGTTCGTTCGTCTTGTCATCACCGAATTATCGAACCGCCGGACCCATTTTAACGATACTTTCAAAGTGAGGTGACTGCAGGCGGAAAAAACTGTTCCGCCGAACGAAGGAGATAAACGAACTACAAGACAAGACACGACGCGTTTCGACCTCTTTAGTCTGTTTCCTGCAAGACAAACATTTGAGATTATGGAAACGAAGAACAACCACTGGAAAGCATTCCACATCCGTTTTGCGCCCAGTTTTAGGAGACAAGTGATTGTTCGTTCTTCGTTGTCATTGTTTTCAAACAAGACGTGCACAAAAAGAACAATGTATCCTGATGTTTCGTGGTCAATTTCTATCAAAAGAATGGGTGGTGCATGCTTTCAGTAGATGTGTTGTTTTGATACAGGACGGTGTTTTCGTGAGACATAGTGTGTTGTGCAGAATGGTGTTTTCAGCGGGGGAAGGGGTGTGTGTGTTCTATTGATGTGTTGTGTTATACAGGACGGTGTTTACACTGGATATGGTAAAAGAATGACGTTTTCAGTGATGTGTCATGTTATATAGGACGGTGTTTACATTGGATATGGTAAAAGAATGACGTTTTCAGTAGATGTATCGTGTTATATAGGACGGTGTTTACATTGGATACGCTCTAAAGAATGGTGTTTTCAGTAGATGTGATGTGTTATACTGGACGGTGTTTACATAGAATATGCTCTAAAGAATGGTGTGTTCAGTAGATGTGATGTATTATACACGACAGTGTTTACATTGGATATGGTATGAAGAATGGCGTTTTTAGTAGATTTGTCGTGCTATACAGGACGGTGTTTACACCAGATATGGTGAAAGAATGACGTTTTCAGTAGATGTGACGTGCTATACAGGACGGTGTTTACACTGGATATGGTATAAATAATGGTGTTTTCAGCAGATGTGTTATACAGGACGGTGTTTACATTGGATATGGTGTAAAGAATGGTGTTTTCAGCAGATGTGTTATACAGGACGGTGTTTACATTGGATATGGTGTAAAGAATGGTGTTCTCAATACATTTGTCGTGTTATACAGGACGGTGTTTACAGTGGATATGCTCTAAAGAACGGTGTGTTCAGTAGATGTGTCGTGTTATACAGGACGGTGTTTACAGTGGATATGGTATAAAGAACGGTGTGTTCAGTAGATGTGTCGTGTTATACAGGACGGTGTTTACACTGGATATAGTATAAAGAATGGTGTGTTCAGTAGATATATTGTGTTATACAGGACGATGTTTACATTGGATATGGTATAAATAATGGTGTGTTCAGTAGATGTATCGTGTTATACAGGACGGTGTTTACATTGGATATAGTGTAAAGAATGGTGTGTTCAGTAGATGTGTCGTGTTATACAGGACGGTGTTTATATTGGATATGGGATAAAGAATATTTTCAGTAGATGTTTTGTGGTGGTTGCCCCGTCCAGGACATCTCAGACAACGAGCTGGGCAGGGAAGGAGCCAAGATCCTTTCGGCCTCCATCATGGAGAACGATTCTATTCAGCAGATCAATGCTGCAGGTACTGAGACTGAGCGGTGCTTGGGAGGGCGGGGAGGAAGGGTACAGGTTGGGAGAGAAGATGTGGAGGGGGAGGGTCGGGGGTGGGAGGGAGGGGGAGAGGAATTTTGAGGAGGTGGCTGGTTGAAGGTACGGATATAGAAAGACTGATCCAGAGTTAGGTGGACGAGAGATCCAGAAGACTGTTGCTGCCTGTATGAGGCGAGGGAGGAGCAGATGGATGACTAGATAGATGTATAGGTATGGTAGGAAGATAACTGGGAGGTGGCTGGGGGTGGAGGAGAGGGGAAGAGGGGGTTGGGTTGGGGTGTTCTTAACAGTGATGTAGGTTTTAAGAGGTTAGGTGATTAAGTGTGCTAAAAGACGGGTAGGAAGGCTGAGGTTGGTTGTGAACATTGCACTTAGCAAGGTGGATGGGTAGACAGACAGGTCTGGAAAGATAGACGAATTTGAAGGGGGCGTGGCGTATGGGTAACTCTTTCAGACAGTGAGTGGAGGGACTGTCTGAATGGCTAGCTGGAAGAGTAGGTTGCTTTGGTTGGATGATGAAAGTCATATACGGATGAATCAATACGTGAACATGTTGAACGACTGACCCACACAAGTGCACTCACACTCAGGCATGCACACCCGTGCGTGCGCTTGCGCGAGCACACATACACATGTACATACACACGCGCTTGTGCGCGCTCACACACACACACACACACACACACACACACACACACACACACACACACACACACACACACACACACAAACACACACAACTCACACGCACACTGCACGTACATACACACATCATATTAGACACACACCTGACTAATGATAATGCTTATCAGGAAAGCTTTCAAAATGTCTAGATAGCAGCGACTCGAACATTTTCAGGAAACGGATTTGACGACAAAACTGGCGAGTACTTTGAGGACGCCCTGCGAGTAAGTATTAGTAGTGCTCTTTTCTGTGCCTTTTGGGCGTATCTTTCCCAAATACACAGTACACACACGCACGCACGCACGCACGCACGCACGCACGCACGCACGCACGCACACACACACACACACACACACACACACACACACACACACGCACACACACATACATTTGTGTGGATTTAATGTCTGTTCTGCAAACCATAAAATTTCCAAACACCGTTTTGAACAACTTTCTTGTAAATGAAATATGCAATCTTATTCATGTTTTGATATGTAAAGGAACTGGTGTCCTCTTCTGTTGGATTCCATCGCATTGTGGTATTTGGGGTAATGAGCTAGCTGATAGATGCGCAAAGAGAGGAGCCAGAAATGAAAAGTGCGCCACGGTATTGAATGTATCCTTTTCTTTACCTGAAGTCAATCAATTATTAAAGCAAGCCGTCTGGTGCCGATTCAGAAACCACTACAAAAGTACGTTGCTTGGTGTGGCTGATAAAAATACTCATTTGATTAATTATGAACATGTAAACAGTTCCTCATTTACAAGTGAAATATATGTTCAATACAGAAATTTCATTTCAGTATTTTATAAAAAAATAAAACTTGATGCCTTAAAAACTAAATATACAAACGAAGCAAAATGTATTTGTGGGGAACGAAGAATAACCAGCAAGCATTTGCTGTTTGACTGTTTTGTTTACCTCTTCAAGCTCATTTACCACCATCAGGCATGTCTTTGTGTGATGTCTTTTCAGATTTAAAGTTTGCCTTTAATTTATTTCTTTAATTTGTAGTCCAGTTAAGCATTTACTTTAAGACTATTTGCAGGTATGTTGTAGGGATGTTTAGAGGGACATTTATATGCACTTAGATAACCACATTATGCGTGCACTTACATAGTCACAGATATTTTTGCATCTCTCTCTCTCTCTCTCTCTCACTCTCTCTCTCTCTCTCTTCGTCTAATATAATAGATGTGAACAGACGTAAAACTGAAGTACTACTACTACTATACGCGCGCACACACACGTCGTCATTCCTTCCATATTGCACAGCTTTATATTATTCCGATAGCCACCTGTTCTCGGTATATTTCATTATAGCGAAACTGAAAACCAGATTTTTGGCGCATCGGTATTTCCGTCAAGCATTCTAGCATCCAAAGACACCCCCCCCCCCCCAAAAAAAAAAAAAAAAAGAAAAGAAAAAGAAAAAAAGAAAAAGAAAATCCTCTTTGAATAATCAAATTGTCATTTCAAAACACGTCAGAAAAAAAAAAAAAAAAAAAAAAACATAAATGTGTGACTGTCTTCGTTAGAGGCAGAGGTACAACGGGACTCTCACTGTGATGTTTTTGTTATCTTTGGTAACATTTACCCTCCTCAAACACGATTACCACCTCTATCCCACCCGCTCCGTATCGCCGCCGCCCCCCCCCCCCCCCCCCCTTCCCCCCACCTCTCCCTTCGTGAGTGCGAAATTCCATCCTCAGAGCCACAAACACATGCGAAAACAGAAAAAAAGATAAGTAAGTGTGTCCCAAGTTCCCTTCCCTTTCCCTAATTATGATTTCGCCTCATAAACGGGACGCGTCTTCAAAAGGTGTCTTCTTCTGATTCTTGACGTCTCATACCAGAACTAAAATTATAGAGAAAGTTCTTTTTTTTTTTCTTTTCAAGCGCTAGCGAAACGGAACAGACTCCTTGACAATTTTCCTCGCCGACTTCTTCGCTTTCTTTAAATCTGATCCTAAAATACATCTCTGCTCTATGCAGTTAGTCTGGTTGTGACTTGTCCATCTAAACGTTATGTGCGCATTCTGCACGTGTGTGAGATGTGTAATTAAGGTAGGTAAGTACGTACACGTGTATCTATGAATAAGGAAGAACTAGTTTGCGGGTCTCTCTCTCTCTCTCTCTCTCTCTCTCTCTCTCTCTCTCTCTCTCAAATCTACTAGGCCTGAAGTTTCTAAGTGTATTTTGGTGTGCATATGTAAAATAATGGTGCGATAGTATTAGGCCTGCATATTTTGCATACAAGGAGTACAATTTTTGTAAAGCACGTGGAGTAGTTGTCTGGACAGTGTACGAAATGAATATACATTTTATTATCATTGTTATTATTATCACTATTGTTAGTTGTAGTAGTAGTAGTAGTAGTAGAAGTAGCAGCAGCAGCAGTAGCAGTAGTAGTAGTAGTAGTAGTAGTAATATCATTATTATTACCATCATTATCATTATCGTTATTACAAAATTATTATTATCATTATTATGATCGTTATTATTATTATTATTGTTGTTGTTCTTGTTGTTTGTATCATTGTTATTTTGTGAATTCTTTTACTCTCCTCATTGTCATCATGTATTGTGTTGCATGAAATTGCAAGGCTTTTCATTGTGCTGTAGTGGAATGTATTGTGTTGCATGATATTGCACAAACCTGGATTGTGCTGTAGTGGAATGTATTGTGTTGCATGATATTGCACAGACCTGGGTTGTGCTGGATTGGAATGTATTGTGTTGCAGGATATTGCACAGACCTGGGTTCTGCTGGATTGGAATGTATTGTGTTGCATATTGCACAGACCTGGGTTCTGCTGGATTGGAATGTATTGTGTTGCATATTGCACAAACCTGGGTTGTGCTGGATTGGAATGTATTGTGTTGCAGGATATTGCACAGACCTGGGTTGTGCTGGATTGGAATGTATTGTGTTGCAGGATATTGCACAGACCTGGGTTCTGCTGGATTGGCATGTATTGTGTTGCATATTGCACAGACCTGGGTTCTGCTAGATTGGAATGTATTGTGTTGCACGATATTGCACAAACCTGGGTTTTGCTGGATTGGAATGTATTGTGTTGCAGGATATTGCACAGACCTGGGTTGTGCTGGATTGGAATGTATTGTGTTGCAGGATATTGCACAGACCTGGGTTGTGCTGGATCGGAATGTATTGTGTTGCAGGATATTGCACAGACCTGGGTTGTGCTGTAGTGGAATGTATTGTGTTGCAGGATATTGCACAGACATGGGTTTTGCTGGATTGGAATGTATTGTGTTGCATGATACTGCATACACCTGGCTTGTGCTGATTGGAATGTATTGTGTTGCATTCTATTGCTCGGTCATGGACTGTGCTGTGTTGCATTATATAGCGTTGTTACGTGACACGGCTTTGTATTGTGTCGCATGGCTTTGTATTGTTTCATTTTGCTGCACCAGTCTTGTTTGGTGTTGCATCGTATTAAAATTGTATTGCACTGCGCTGATTCTAATGCCCACGTTGCAGTATAACACTAACATCAGACAGCTGGACTTGAGTCGCAACTTGTTCAGTCAACAGGGAGCCATACACTTGGCCAAAGGACTAGGTCAGTGCCTCTTGGCTGACATCTTCTTTTTTTCTCCTCTTGGCTTACATCTTTTTTCTCCTCTTGGCTTACATCTTTTTTCTCCTCTTGGCTTACATCTTCTTTTTTCTCCTCTTGGCTTACATCTTTTTTTTTCTCCTCTTGGCTTACATCTTTTTTCTCCTCTTGGCTTACATCTTTTTTTTTTCTCCTCTTGGCTTACATCTTTTTTCTCTCCTCTTGGCTTACATCTTTTTTTTCTCCTCTTGGCTTACATCTTTTTTTTCCCTCCTAATTCTTTGTTCGAGTCCTAGACATAAAAAAATGGCCATATGTGCATCTTAAAGAGAATATGTAATAAATCCACCATACATGAACAAACGAATCACAAGACAAAACACGACGCCTTTCGACCTCTTAGATCTTCTTCAGACAAGATCAAGAACACTCAGGACAACGACAATGAAGAACGAGTAAGTACTTGCCTAGTCCAGTTCGGCTCAAGATGGGCGTTGAAGGAAAACGAAGCCTTGTTTGTATTCAGCTCCCATTTTGCGCCGGCTCGTTCTTTATTTTCGCTGTCTTGAGTGTTGATTCTCTTGCCTAAAGAAGACTTAAGACGTCGAAACGGGTTGTGCTTTGTCTGCTGATTCGTTTGTTTATGTTTGGCGGATATATCACATAGACTTTTTAAAAAAAAATTTGTTTAGATTTCGGCCTGCCCTCGCTTCGTTTTGCAATTAGCTGGCCATATGTAGGTTCTGACAAAATCCTATCGACATGGAGGTAAAGAAAAACAAGATGCAAAGCATATAAATGTACTTCCAGTTTATCTTCCTGAAAAACGTCACAATCAAACATGCGTCATAACGTATTTGACGTCACAATCAAACATGCGTCATAATGTATTTGTTGTACATGTCAAGAGATATTCCATAAAGAAGAAAAACCGTTTTGGACCATTATAGCCGTTAGCAACGGCTATTCTGGTAAAATGAAACATCAGGCATCATCCGTGACCCATAATGAGCATACCTACACATTTTCAGTAAGATCGGCCCAGAAGTTTTGTCT
>CM065717.1:30604820-30607320 GCA_033310375.1 Conus canariensis
AGGTCATCATCACCTACGCGCGCCAGAAGAACCTGCGCCTGCTGGACATCTTTGCTCAGTTCGACGCCGACAAGAGCGGCACCATGACGCGGCAGGAGCTCATCACGGGCGTGGCAGTGAGTGACTGTGACTGGCTGATGATAACTATGATGGTGGTGGAAGGGAAGGAAGGGCATGGAGTGCGTGAGTTTGGGGTTCTGGATGGGTGGCTAGTTGGAAGTCAGTGCAGTTTCCGGAGAGAGCGAATTAAGCTGCTTGTGGCATTGAGATGGGTTTTGAGTGGATCCCGGCCGTGGGCTGTGGTGAAGATTGGATGTAGAGGCAAACTGGATTTCGAGAAGTCGTATGGCTTGGAGTCTGAAATGGTTTCTGGCTGCAGTCAGGTCACGGCACGTTAAGATCGAGTGGAAATACACCTGCACTGTCTCGTATGAACTTGGAGGTAACTGGACCGAACGTACACACCGTCTTCCTTCTTCCTCAGAAATGAACAGGGCCAGACATAAAATGGTTTTAGCGTTTGCTGATCATGTTGCAACCTTTCCCAGCAGAAACTTTTGGGAAACCACAGAGTTATATCCCTTGAGGTGGGTTAGCCCTCTCGCATAGCAACACCAGATTAAAAAAAACCTAGTTGATGAAGAGTTGATATAAAGAAGAGATCGCCTTTTTCCAGGAACAGGGCTGACACTAATATCAGTAAGTTATTCCCAATGTCTTGTGACTTTATGATATAATCAGAATGCTAGTACAATATGACTCGCTTTCAAAATGATAATTTATGTAATCTCAGCATACTGCGGAAAGTGCGGCTTCAATGGTATATAAAAAAAGATCCTCCATTTGTCTTTGCATCCGTTACGTTTTCACGCATACCTGATGGTTTGCTTGTTTGTTTGTTTGTATGTCTGTTAACAAGATCAGGCAAAAACTATTCAAGCGGAGCAACAGGATCAGAGGGGGTTTGGTGAATGCGTTCAGCAAATTTACGCAAAAACAACGGAGCTGAATTGAACGAAACTATGTTGAAAGATAGAAAGCGGGAATTTATAAACCAGGAACAGATCTGATCCGGTAAAAAAAAAAAGTCTGAGAAAGACGATGCCTGTTTTTGTTTTTTTTTTCCCCAGTGCAGAGTTACCTTTTCCAGTTTATGTGTCAGGGTAATAGATGGAGAGTCAAACAGCAGATTCAAAGCGCACGCCATGGTAACGACCCGGATATTGACTGTCTGCACTACAGGCTCAGCCTTTAATACCAGTGTTTTGACATTTTCTCTCTCTGATCGCACTGATTGAGCGCAATTGTTTGGGCGTGCCACCCTGTAGCATCTGTCCCAAGAAAACGGCAGAGTCACTCTTGCTGAACGTCAGATCTAACCCAGATTACCTCCCTTGCAGATGTCTAAACACGTCTGTTTTGGTGCAGATCTATATATAAGTGGTTAGATTCGGAATTCATTCTAGCCTGGAAGAGGTGTGCGTTTACCTGAGCGCCCATCTAACTTCTAAGTGCTTCACGCACAGTTTTATGGTAATTTCGTCTCACAATAGGATGCCCCTGAAACAAACAAACAAACAAAAGAAATAAACAAATCACGGAAATGGAAGACTTCTTTATTGCCAATTTTCAAAGGTGTCATTTCCTTGCGTTACTGTAGTATGCATTTAAAACGATATTGTAAATAAAGTGGGTGTTTTTTTGCCCCATTATCTTTGAATGATTAGCTTTGTCATATTTGATGTGGCAAGAGCTAATCTGACCAAGACTAAGCTATGGCAAAGCTCACAAAGCTGTGGAGAGGCAAGAACATCAGCTTCCCGACGAAACGCAAGGTATACAAAGCCCTCGTTGGAGAGAAGGATCCAGGCCTTTGGAACGAAGGCATATAGAAGACTGCTCCAAAACTGGACAGAGCACAGAACCCACGACTCCTGCGTGAGCAGGTGACCACACTGGCAGAACCACAGGAACCCCTCTTGGCTACGGCCAAAAGGAGAAAGCTGATTTGGTTTTGCCACGGACACGACACGACACGATTCGTTGGCAAGGACAATCTGCAAGGCACGCTTGAAGGAGGAAGGCGCAGAGGCAGGCGTAGAAAGAGCTGGTCAGACAAGATGATAGAATGGACATAACCTCAGATTGCCAGAACTCCTGCGAGAAGCAGAGGACAGACCGCGATGGAGAAGAAGAGCGACGGAGTCGTCCCTCATGTCCCCCCTACGACCACTGAAGTCATGGGAATGAGATGAGATAATGAATGAGATGCTTAGATTATGTTGTTGTTGTTTTTTTAAACAGACGGACAACATGCCCAAGAAAAGCAGAAAGATGTAGTTGTTGTTTGGGTGGTCTGTGGTGTTGGGCAGGCGGCGGGCATCCCACTCAGCATCAAGCAAATGGACAAGCTGGTAGCCAAGCTGGACAAAGATGGCGACGGTGAAATTGACTTCTCGTACGGGAGGACTCCACTTCTGTTGTTTCTCTGTCTGTCTCT
>CM065717.1:30612320-30617320 GCA_033310375.1 Conus canariensis
TGGGGTGGTGGTGGTATTTCTGGTTTGGTAGAAGGATAAGCTTCAGTATTGAATGTTTAACTCTGTGTGTGTGTGTGTGTGTGTGTGTGTGTGTGTGTGTCTGTCTGTCTGTCTGTCTGTCTCTCTCTCTCTCTCTCTCTCTCTCTCTCTCTCTCTCTGTATATGTATTGTTCAGCAGCGTGTGTGTGTGTGTGTGTGTGTGTGTGCGCACGTAAAGTACTCCCTGTGTTATAAGAACTGGGAGTACAAAAAATCACGGAACCCTTGTCTTTCCATATAGGTCAGAATCATTACGTACTTTGCGCATTCGTCATTTGGTAAATAAACGTCATTTAAAAAAAACAAAAACAAAAAAACCCACCTGATTTATGCTTGCGTCGTTTGGTGAAACAAACGTCATATGAAACCCAAGATCTAAATCGATGATGACAATAAGCGAAGTCGAACTGTTCATAACACAGTGTTTGCTATCCAGGCGCCCCGTTTCACAACTGTATTCTGGCATTTTTTTTCTCTCCGAACGGCTAAGATGACTGATGGGGCAAAATAAATCTGTTCGGAAAGAACAATAACAACAACAACAAAACAGGAGAAGGTAATGCATGACTTTCCATTGCACGTGGAGTTACCTTTTCTTGGTTTATGGACCAATCAAATGGATCTGGAGAGTCGAATGTTTGAATTAAAAGCGTCACGCCAGGATAACGATCGGGGTATCGACTGTCTGCTTCACAGGCGCACGTACCCCGTTTCACTCTCATGCTTTGCCATTTTCTCTCTAGGACTGAACTGTTAAGATGACAAGTTGGTGGAAAATTACGTAGGGCATGCTCACCAGCAGCATCTGTCCCGTGAAAATGGCGGGGTCACTTTGCTGAACGCGAGCTCCAACACAGACTACCCTTGAGAGAGAGAACGCGCGTGCGCGCGCGCGCGCGCGCGAGAGAGAGAGAGAGAGAGAGAGGGGAGAGAGAGAGAGAGAGGGGGGGGGGGGGGGCGGCGGCTGAGGTATTAGGAATCTGTCACAATGAAAAACAATGCTCAGTGAAGACGAAGCTGATGAAAATGATACCAAGGACTTATATTCTGATCAGAGAAACATGACAGGACTGTCATCAGCGCTTCCTTTCGTAACATGTTCCAGAGTCAGTCGGATACAGACACTCGCAGTGTCCATCATGACACTGGTATAACACTCTCAGGGACCATCCATTACATGGATGAAACTCGGCTGTGTGGTTTCTGTCTTCCGATTTCAGTCAGTAGCACACTCAAATCTGAGTAGGATCTGAGTAGACTCCGCAAATCGCCCGACTGGAATCAAACCCGCGACCTCTCAGCCCGCAAGTATGCGACGCTAAACTTCGCCGCGGCAGCCGGGTCGAGCAGATCTTTTTTTTTCAGTGTCTCAGTCATGCCGTCGTGTAATTTGGATTGCATGCCTGTTCAGTCACATCTTTGTAACGTGCCGGTTTCAAACAAGATCAGATCTGTTTCATTCATGTCCTTTGTGCCTTGCGGGCTACGTACGGATCGATCGTTTCTGCCGCAGTCACGTCTTTGTGCTTTTCGGGTTACATAATTATAATATATCAACCATCTTTGTTCCGGTCGTGGCCATGGTGTTTTGTCGGTAGAGATGAGAGAGAGAAGGTTGCTTATAGGTCACCCGAGGACCGCAAAGGGCCATAATTATTAGGGCTGTCACCGCGTAGCAGTCAGCTCACAAGTCGTTTTGTAAGGGGGGTGGGGGGTGGGGAGGGGACGAGTGCAGTTTAAGGAGGGGCGCTGGTCTTAGAAGGGGGAGAAGGGAAGGATGGGATCCAGGGATGGACTCTAAAACATCAAGACTTGCTTCTGTTCTCTCTACCTGGCACGGGGGTTGTCTCAGGAAACGTCCCTTCGGATCCATCCCCCAGTTGGAGACCTCGGGCGATGGAACAGCCGTCAACCTTCCCGCGGAGGAGACGCCGCAGAGGAGCTTCTCCGAGAATGATCTGTCAGCGCTGGCCAACGTGGAAACGCCCGACCTTCGCGGCACTTCTCCAGTGCCAGCGCTTGAACCTGCGAACGAGGCTCCTCTGTGAGAACGAGGGGAGGGAGAGAGGGGAGGTGGTGGTAGAGGGGAATGCTGACTGTGTACAGGTGAGGAGGAGAAAGGGTTGGCATCAACGTCAGTTTGTAAGCAAACATTGTAACTTGATATGCCGTTGACTAAACGCGGGGCAAAACACTTGGGCCCACTCATGAGCAGTTCATTTTTTTTTTATGTCATCTAACACACAGGCAACAGCCTGGAATACATTCTGATGAGAAAATACCTAAGCTGAGACCAAATTCTTGTACTTGGGTATGTATTACATATTACTCTTTAGCTGGCCGTTAGGTACGCTTTTCGTTCCTGAATGTATTATATGTATATGCAACCATTTTTAGCAGTGGTTATATGGGCATTTAACCAAAATGGCAGCGTACACTGCATTGCACTTAAGTGCATGTGATCTTCAGTACCAGACGTAGGTCAGATGTGAACTTCCCCGGTGTCAACTTTCTCCAAATTACAGTAATTAGTTTTGATTTATGAGGGGCGTAGCAGTGGACTACTGTGGACAACACTGACAGCCCAAAATGGGTCAAGAATTCGGCTTGAGCTTCATACCACCTTGTTCACAGCAAATGATCTGTGTGTTTGTCTACGCTACAAAGATGATATACTTCAGTGGTGTACACGCTGGGTCCACGGTTAACCTGCCCTTTTTGCCGGTAGCAGGTTAGCCGGCTCATCTGTGCGTGTGCAGTGACAGAGAAAGACGGCTTAAAACAGAAGTGGGGAGGTGGAGGAAGGTGGTGGGAGGGAGGGGGGAGGAGGGGACACCGTTTGTAGAGAATGGAGCAGGGGAATATGGTATAGCCTTCGTGAAAGTTAATCTGTAAACACATGAGTAAAGAGCATGCACTTTTTATTGTATGGTGTTCGATATACTTCATATCGAAGTGTTTTTTTTTCACTAGGTTCAGAAAGTCAGGTTATTATCATGGCTGAAAATAATCTTTTGGTTAGTTTAGGGTTAGAGTAAGGTCATGCAATCCAGGGATAGAAAGTTTTTCCGGTTCTCTTATCTAAATTCCCATGTCTATAGTTTATGAACCCGCTGCTGGGAAGTAGTGATATTACTGCCACCGTATCGTTGTAGATATACAGAAAGAATATCAGGAGGAGGGGGAAAGAAGGACGCCATGCGGGGTGTTATTCACCAGGCGAAACCGCACAGGGAGAGAGCGAGAGCGAGAGAGAGAGAGAGAGAGAGAGGAGAGAGAGAGAGAGAGAGAGAGAGAGAGAGAGAGAAGGTTTCGGATGAAAAGAAAGAAAAAGAGAGGGGATGGGGAGAATAAGGGGCTCCTGATAGAGAAACTGGGACTGAAAGAGTGACGGGGAAGATTCAGTGAGAGAGAGACGGAGAGAAAGAGAGACAGGATATGATGAGATAAATTTGGATGAAAAGAGAGAGAGACACAGAGAGAGAGGATGGGGAGTGTTTTGAGAGAAAAAGAGAGGGAAAATGAGAATGCAGAGAAGGAGTAGGGAGATCTGTGGGGAGAGAGAGAGAGAGAGAGAGAGAGAGAGAGAGAGAGGAGGGAGACAGACAAGACAGAGAGAGACAGAGACAGAGAGACAACAGAGAGAGAAGCAGTGGCAATTAAAAGGAAAGAGAGATAAAGGGAATTTGGAGAGAAGAACGAGACAGACAGACAGACTGACAGAGACAGAGATATCTGAGTGGAAAGAGCGAAATTTGAATGGAGAAAAGAAGAGTATCTGGAAGGAGAGAGAGAGAGAGAGAGAGAGAGAGAGGAGAGAGAGAGAGAGAGAGAGAGCAATTACGGTGTAACATAGAATTCGTGTCAGTAATTCTGCACGATGCGTAATTTGAAAAAAAAAATCTCTTCTTAAACAAACAACAAACAAACAGAAAAACTGAACTCTCGCAAAGGGAAAATTAGTTGTGTTATTGTTGAATTCAACAGGCATAGATGTTATTCGAGGAAATTTAATGATCTTTTCGTCTTCTTCGCATCCTGTCTTAAGACTTTCATTTCAAAGAGTACCGGATTTTTAGAGGATTTCGCGTATTAACAGAAATAAAAACATTTTAGAAAAAGAAGACTTTTTGAACCTTTTATTCCAATTCATTCATATGTTACATCGGCCTGTTTACTGCATATGTATTTTCTCCGTCGAAGATGTCTTTTGACAATAGTGTGTTTATATGAACATTTTATTGATACGTTTTAAGCATCAAAGAAAAGAAAAAAAAGCAGCAGAAAAAAAACACACAGAGGTTTGTGAGCACATTGTCTAAGTGAGACAGGGCGAGGCTGGTGTGCTTAATAACTGAGCACGTGAGCACAGACGTGTAGTGTGTCTTTACGCGTGTGAATATGCGTGCGTGTGCGTTGTGTGTATCTACTGTCTGCTGGTTTGATATGTGATTTGCACACACACACACACACACACACACACACACACACACACACACACACACACACACACACACACACTCACTCACTCTCACACACACGCGCGCGCGGACGCACGCACATACACACGCACGCACACGCGCATGCACGCACGCACGCACGCACGCACACACAAGCACACACACACACACACACACACACACACACACACACACCACACACACACACGCAGAAAACACACACAACACACACACACACACACACACACACACACACACACACACACCACAACTCACACACACACACACACACACACACACACACACACACACCGCGCGCGCACCACAACACCACCACACACACACACACACACACGCACGCACGCACGCACGCACATAAACACACACATGCATATGCATAAAACAAAATGACAGTTTCCCACAGCACAAACACTGATGACTTTATCAATGAAGGTAGCAGAGTTAGAAACAAGCAGTTTACTTTGAACAGCACCATATCAA
>CM065717.1:30622320-30647320 GCA_033310375.1 Conus canariensis
ACACACACACACACACACACACTCACTCGCACACCCACACACCAAGGCTTGCACACTCACGTCCATGGACTCTCTAATTAACAGGCCTGCATCACCCCACTGATGAACACATTCCAGTGCACACGCGTCTACAGTATACGCTGGTGACAAGCAGACTGTTCATTAATGTAATAATGACATGGCAGGTAGTCAAACAGAGAGAGAGAGAGAGAGAGAGAGAGAGAGAGAGAGAGAGAGAGAGAGAGAGAGAGAGAGAGAGAGAGAGAGAGAGAATTTCAGTGTTGAAAATAATGATGAAGCTATACAACCACCCCGCCAGCACCACCACCACCACCACCACCATTACTACTGCTACTACTACTACTACTACTTCTCCATCAACACCACCACCACCACTACTGTCACTACTGCTACTACCATTACTACGACACTACTACTACTACTACTACTACTACTACTACTACTACTTCTACTACACCCACTATTGATAATGATGTCAATGACAGGGTGCATATGAACATGTGAAATCGTTGTATACCTGCGCCTTTGGTGGCTGACCTGGGGATTTTGAATGAACAATCGATTAAAGAGGTTCATAAGTGAGATAACTTTGTACTGAAAAATAAACAGATAAAGATTGTGGGGGGGGGGGGGGGGGGGGGGGGATCACAAAGCATTCCCAGACGGTTTCAGATTCATGAACAGTCACTTGCCAAAGACTGGTCTATGTCAGAAAACTTTGTTTATCATTTTGTTTTATCAGTAAAGACTGGCAATTTGACAGATGTTATGTGCAGCTTTGTCAACGCAGTAGAAAGAATTTTTTGCCTGATCTATACTTGTGGACAGGAACTTTCGTTGTGTGTAGTAATACGTAAGTGTAGTTTCGTATTATGATGTTCTTTCGTATTCTACGATGTCAATTTTGATTCAGTGATGACACATCTTATCAATCTGTAGATGTATATAATTTCTTTGAAACTATCTCTTTTTTTATAACCTGTTACACTACAAAACGATTGAATACGATTTGTTTACCGGAAATGGTTAAAAGCAGAAACTGCAAAATGGCGTCGACGAAGCCCAAGAAGCAGAAAATAGTTTCTCAAGACCAACTAAGGCGGTTGATGCGAGAGAAGCAGTATAATGCAAAGACAACAGCGAAAAAAATCGATCACCCATTGGCAAAGTAATGTATAATGTCATGTTTTGTGTTAAAACAGTTCTGTTCGATTTAATTTGCGCTCCTAAGAAGAGTTGGCCGCTCACTTTGTGAAGTTGAGTTTGTCAGGAACTTTACTTTTGTTTTCGTTCGTGTACAACTAACACAAATGACTTGTAAATCAATGAAAGACTCAAGAATACAGTTATAATCGAGAGGAGGGGAGAGGTCGGGCGCAGAGGATGGGGGATTGGGGAGGGGATGAGTTAGTGGGGAAGGGAGTCCTGATGTGTCAAAAAGATCTTCATCACCATGTCCGATTACTGACATGCATTCCACAGCAGAATCGGTTTTTTTTGTTTGTTTGTTTGTACTTATTGTGGTAATTTCAGTTTTACCCACAAAGTATTTTAACAAAGTACAATACATTTTTATGTTGAGTGTTGTAGCTAGTATGGAGCATTTGATACATTTTCCAGTTTCACCTCAAAATGTGGGGTATCTTTAAAACTGTTTTTGAAAGAAAGAATACTTTGTCATACATTTGTCCAGGTTCAGTGGAATCCTTCTTTTGCTACATACATTCAGTTACAATAACAGGTCACGACATAGGACTCATCTCCACTTTCACTACCCCAAGTCAGTTCCAGTCATTGAGCTCTGATGTTATTTTAACTTGCTCAGGTTACTGTTCAAATGAAAATTACATGATATGGTCTTGTTTTTATTTTAACATTTTGCAGTATTATGTCCATGAAAATTGATAAAAGTTTGTGTTAATCCATCCAAAAGATTTATTTATTAAATGGCTTCTATAGATAAAACTTATTGTGTGCGAACTGTGATTTTATTGTGAGACATTGTATGAAAGTTTTGAATATTTGCTGATATTTCATCTTTACTGTATCATCATTTGTTTTAATAGAAGGAAGAATAGCAAAAATTACTGTGGAACATTGCAGTCACTCCAAATTTAGATAAAGCCAACATACCATTGAACAAGAATAAGTGATATCAGGAACATGGAAAACACGAAAAATGCAAATCACAAATTTGAACTCTTTTCAGGGTTTGAGCCATTACCGATAAGCCAGAGTGATCAGCAATTTGAAATGAATGCCTTGCACAGGAATTGAATCTTTTTTTGTTATTTGAACTTGTTAGTTTATTTGCTTTTGACTGAAAAGCTCAACATTCCAATATAAGTTTGAATGCTTGTTCATAGGAATTTGTTCACAAATTTTGATATACAGATGGAAGTTGTTGGGTTTGCTTATTGGTTTGTTAACATATCTTCAGGTCTTGTTATTGGATTTGTAGACCTGTACTCTGTAGTATCAGAAAGTCATTGGTTGCGTTAAACATGGTTTCATTACCATTGTTACTCAGAATCAGATTAGAGTTAAATGTTTAAACTTTGTTTTATCTATTTTCCCTTTCAGATACAACAGCCTTGACCAGTTAGTGTGCATACTATGTAACACAGTTATTAAATCTGAAAATTTGTGGACCGCACACATTCAAGGAAGTAAACATAAAGAGGTGAGTCAGAAAACTTTCATTCTTAATTGTTTAAAGCCCGTTATTTTTTAACCTACCATGGATCTTTCACCCCTACCCCTGTCTTCCTCCCATGTCTTCCCTCTCTCTCTGTTGCTCGCTCAGTCGCTCACTCTCTTGTTTAAACTTCCATTATTTTTTTCAACAATTTACAAACAAATTCTAGGGTCAAGTTCCTTAATTTGAGAGTAACTTTGTCAAGGTAAGAAAGTGTGAATACAATTTCATGTTTTCTTTAATCAATGTATTATGGTTTGCTCAAGTGAACTGCATGGTTTGGGCAAATGCCCTTACCATTCCCCCTCTAGGTCTTTCTCTATTTCTGTCTCTCTGTTCTGTCTGTCTGTCTGTTTGTCTGTCTGTCTCAATTTTGCTTTATATATGCAACATCATGCAAATGATGTTTTAAGCTACAACTCTTTTTTCATTTTAAATACTTCTCAAATGGATCCTAGAAGTGATATAGTAAACTTAAGTTACATAAAATATTAAGATGAATTGTCTACATTTAGGTGATTTTTTTTCCAAAGTCTTTTACGTTGGCGGATTAGAGGGAATGTTGGCAATCTTCCTTCATGGAGAGACAAAACATGCACACAGGCATGCATGCACGCATGAACGCTCACAGAGGTGGTGCAGCACTGTGGTAACACTCACCCAGGGGAGAACAGCCTAAATTTTTCACCGAATTTTTTTTTTTGTTTAAATTTTCTGGAAAATGCAGTATTGCGTACAGAAGATCAAAGATGGAAAACAGATATTCTGCTGACTATTTAAGTATTTGTTGTGTTATGGGAAACAAAAAGAAACAGACACAGAATACAGTTGTCATAATTTAGACTCATTAAAGAACTGACATGAACAGATTAAGAGAAGATGAAAAACAAGAGGAATGTTCACCAAGACAAGATTATTTGGCTATCAACTAGCTTGTCAGAAACGAAATGTTGATTTGTGAATTTACATACTGAAACAAAATGGAACTGTTTTGTTGTCATTTGTTTCATTTTACCTTTTTTTGTGTGTGTGAAACTTAAAGTTTTTGTTTTTGTTTTTCTGTTCTATCGTTCTTGAGATCTTTTGATTGCTTTTAATTAAAGATGATAATATGAATAATTATGTTGGAGAATTCAATGCTGGTCAGAGAGTACAAGGATTTACTCTATACTTCCTTTTCTAATACATTCCCATATCAACCAACACTGAGAAATGCAAATACTAGCAGTGTCGGTTAGAGAAAGATGAGCATCACTTCAGAGATACATCCATTAATAGGATGAAACTTGACTCACTGGTTCCAGTCTTCACATGTAAGCCCATAGCATACTCAACTCTGTGTAGGAGCTGGACGGGGCTGAAAATGTACACAAATAACTGCCTCTGATGGGAATCGAATCCACAGCTCCCCAAATCCACAAGTCCATGATGCTAGCTGTTGCATTACAGTTGCTAGCCAAGATAACCATTTTTAAGACCAAGAAATTATTTTAGTACAGAAATGCCCCAGATTGCTCTGGTGTAAAAAAACAACAACAACAACAAAAAACAAACAAACCAAAAAAAACAAACAAGAAAAAAAAACACCTTTAAAAGACAGCAGAAATATTATTTGCAGCATGAAAGCACAGGTCTTAATTTTTTGTTTTTTTTGTTCAGTGGAAAGCCCAAACACAGTGCAGGCATTGTGAATGAGGTGTTTTCATGTTGTTTGTGTTGTTGGAAAGAAATACCTGGCTTCCAAAACACAAGGGCCTGTCAAGCCGTTGGAGGTCACAGGCAAGAGGAAACTGTCAGATGCAGAGATCTTAGCTGTGAAAAAAGCCAAAGGTTGGTCAGTGCATGTGGTTGTGCCTGTTAGCGTTTGCATGCATAAAATATCACTCTATGTGTAGGTGTAGGGATAGGGGTGGGTTTTTTTTGGGTGGTGGTGGTCAGTGTGTGTAAAAGAGAGAGAGAGATTTTTAATTTCCAGTACAGTTAAGATGTAACTTGTTTTAGAATTACAATTTCTGATTTTATTATTTTACTTATAAATGTAAAATCTTTCCCTGTTAAGTTTCCTCTATGATTTTTATGTCATTCAGATGTTACCTGTCTTATTTTGGTTTTTCATTAGGTTATGTTTTTCTTTTTTTTTTAATGTCAGTACAACAATATGTTAATCTGACAGTAAATAGTTTCAGTCAGTCAGTCAGTCAGTGTGTGTGTGTGTGTGTGTGTGTGTGTGTGTGTGTGTGTGTGTGTTGTGTGTGTGTGTGTGTGTGATATTTTCGGGATGAAGAGAGATGTGATGCCTTTATCGGCATCTGTGTTTTGTAACACATATGTGCATTTCTCTTGTGCATGCATGCATTCATTTGTGTATATGTGGTGGACAATCTGGTACAATTCACCTGGTAGAGTTCACCCCCATATATGCTGAAATTTCAATAGCATGATGTGACTGATCAGTCCCAACAGTTTCCTCCACCCTCCTAGTCAGTGGCCATTGTGGAAAGAAAGCTTTTTCAGAAGGCCTTGGCATTGATGCTGAATTCATGCATCAAACTCAAGTTTCAGTACTTAAAGATCGATAAATAACCCTTTGTTGTAGGCAGAAGAAAAAACACAGCATATGTAATTTGAAATATATCATGTTACTTTATTTTCCCACAAGGGAAGGAGAGAATAGCTACAGAAATGATGAAGTTAGAAGTGTTTAAAAGAGAATGATCGTTAAGTGAGGCTGGAATAGAGGTCTGGAATACCTCAGAATAGTGCTGTTTTCACAATGCTTATAGAGCACTGGACTCATGATCCCGGTGACTGTGGTTTGAATCTCCTAGAGTGACAGACAAACTCATAAAACTAGGACTGTGAAAAAGAAATTATGTGAAAGCCTCTTTAAGTTCAAAATGCACCAAATCTGATGTAAAAATTTTATTAATGGATTAGTTTGATGTGCGTGTGTTCAAGTGTTTTTGTCATTTATGCTCACCTAAGTCATTTTTTTTCCTTTAAGTTTGAATCAGTTTCAAAGATCTGTACAGTCTTCTCTAATATATGTCTGTTCTCATTGATTTAGCAAGGCCTCAGACTCCAGTTCATCTCTGATGTTAATTGTACTGTCCACTATGACTGTGACATAGTGTTTTTACCAGTCACATTACAAGTTGAATAACTTAAAAAAAAAGAAGTCCTCTATTTTATATTTGTACTTTGAAAATGACACTTTCCACATCAGAAAACTGTCTCAACATGTCATGCGTCTTATTCAATCTTTCCCAAGTATCCTGTACGAAAATGAAATAAAGTCACTTATGGAGGATGGGTAAGGAGTTACAGAAAATGGTTGACTGTGGAATGGATTGTAAGAAGAATTGCTAGACAGAACATTGTTTTAACAACATAATGATAACCTCAAGTGGTATTTTGTTTTAACATTGAATTACATGTTAGTTGCAAGATACTATTTAATATTAAATGAATTTTTTATGTGTGTAGAACATACATGTGAACTAGTTGATACACTACTCACATTTGCTTTTTTTTTCTTTGCAGTGCAAGCATTAGACTCCAATGGATTAAAAACGTCCAGGTTAGTGAAAATGTTAAAAAAAAAATGTTCAGTATAGGTTTGGTAAAAGTTCATTGTTTCAGTGAACAGTATGATTAGTATGTTAAAATGATAAAGCCTGGAGGGGATTTCCAGGGTCAGCTGAGCTATGAACATGACTCACTGACTCTCTCTGTCTGCCTTACCATTTCTCTCTCTCTCTCTCTCTCTCTCTCTCTCTCTTCTCTCTCTCTCTCTCCCCCCCCTTCTCTCTTTCTCTCTCTCTCTCCTTTCTCTCTCTCTCTCTCTCTCTCTCTTTTCTCTCCCTCTCTCTCACTCTCCTTCTCTCTTTCTCTCTCTCTCTCTTTCTCTCATGCATATCCTGTCTGTTTTCTTCTTCTGTTTAGAATTTAATTTCTATGTCTGTCTGTCTTCTTGCCTGTCTCTTTCTATTTGTGTGTCTGTTCCCCCCCCCCCCCTCTCTCTCTGTCTCTTTTTCTTTGTCTTCTTTTTCTTCTTCTCATACACACACACACACACACACACACACACACACACACCACACAGACACATGCACACACACACACACACACACACACACACACACACACACACACACACACACACACACACACACACATGCATGTGCATGTGTATATGGTCTGCTTTCTTCCCCCATTAGTTTTTCTTCTCTTTATCTCATCTCCAACTTCCTCTTGAAGAATCACAGCTTTGTGTTTGTTTTGCATATCTTCCATGCCCCCTCCTCTAGTGGCATTACTCAACCTGTCATTCATTCCTTACTCCTTATTATAACCACACCCAGACTTTTTTCAGTGTCAGTGGCACGGTGCAGTCTACAAGGAGCATACACTTTTAGGTTGTTATGAGGAAAGACATCACCATGTCCAGTCAGTAACAGTCTCCATGAACCTTCTAATACTAGAAATTTTTGACACAAATGCAGCTTTGTCATGGATGTGGAAAAGAAACAGAAACTGAGTTCACGATGAGAGTGGAGCCTGGAATGCCACTAGATTTCAGACTTTTTATATGTAATGATGATCAGTGAAGAGAAGGCTGACGAAGATGAGGCTAAGGGCTCTGTTCTGATCAGACATGACGTGCAGGGGCTGTACTCTTCACTTCCTTTCATAATATATTCTGTCATCAACCGGCCCCAGTGATACAAGCATCTGTAGCGTTTCCAGCATGGTCTTAGACTATAGAACAGGGCTGCACTTATGTTTAGTTTCATAATATATTATGATATGAAACAGGCAAGGG
Organism: Conus canariensis; assembly: GCA_033310375.1. Taxonomy (NCBI): domain Eukaryota; kingdom Metazoa; phylum Mollusca; class Gastropoda; order Neogastropoda; family Conidae; genus Conus; species Conus canariensis. Next base: position 30,629,865 of record CM065717.1, read on the forward strand.
AGATGCAGACACATGCAGTGTTGGTCAGGAAATTTGAGCAACACTCTCAGAGACACTCCATTAAGTGGATGGGGCTGTCTGTGTAGTTCCAGTCTTCCCAATTGATCCTAGTCTCAACTCTGGATTTGAGCTGGTTTGGTTGAAAAGTCGCTCATGTAAATGGCTCTCATGGAAATCAAGCCTGTGGCCTGTCAGCCTGCAGTCAGTAATGCTGTCCACTGGGCAACAGCAGCTGGATGATTTGCATACTTTTTTGTAAGTAATTCTCTTTGTTGTGTTTCTTCTTTTTTTCTTTTCAGGACACAGTCACTGTAGTGACAGCCCTAACTGGGCCCAGTGTGGTCTGCTGAAGCTGAAATTCAGATAGAGTAGAGAGGCAAACGAGAACAAACCTTGACCTTTCCCCCACCTCCATGGATTCCTGTCTTTGGCGTCTCAAGTTGAGGCGGGGCAGAATGAGTCAAAATGCTTACTGATACCACACTGTTGTTGTTTAGTTCCAGTGCGTCGGCAGTGAACAGTGTAGCAGCTCTAGCAGGATACTCATCATCATCATCATCATCTGAAGATGAGGAAGAATCTGTTAAAGATGAAAAGAAAACAGCTGCGCAGACTCCCTCATCAAGCAGTGGTGGTGCGAAGGGAGCTGGAGGATTACCTGAAGGTGAGCGATCAGCGTGAGTGGTTCTTAAGTTTACAGCCACAAGAGGGTCATGTGAAGACCTGGTTTTGCCTAACAGTTCATTTTCCGTCTTCTTTCTTTTTCCTGGAGGTTTGAGGGGATGTAAAGGTTGGGAGTGGGGGAAGGCGATATGTAGTATTTCATATTGTCCTTGTGGCAAGTATTCATTCTGGCTTTCACATACACAACCACACCTGAGTTCATACTGCCATACTCCCAGTGCCGGTGTTCTTGCAGAGGAAATGTTGCATCGTTGCTAAATCACAGAGGTCAGGACATGTTTTTGTTCCGTGTAGAGCTGTGATAGTCTTGACTGTGGGTGTAGATCTTATCATTTCAGTCTCACCTTTTCCTTAACCTCCCCCACTCCCAACCCTCAAAATTTTGTGTTTTACTTGCCAAGTATGGTGGTAGCTTTCTTGTCAGTTTCCTATACAAGAGGGATTTACAGGTATTACATTTCCTCTCTGGAATTGTCCACAGACTTCTTCGATCCTCACTTTAAAGCAGAGGCGGAGAAAGCAGACAGTGCCTCCAGCAGCAAGCCAGCCACTATGGCGGAGGTTCTGCCCGAAGGCTTCTTTGATGACCCCAAGATGGATGCCAAGGTCAGTGTGTTGATGTACGTTTTGGGTGGTTGTGTGTGAATGGTTTGTTGGAGGGTGTAAGAGTGACTTCATTAGGCTCAAAAGAGAAGTAGGTTAGACCAATGAGACAATTTCATATGTACTGTCATCACCATGTCATACTGTATTATTGATACTTCCTAATAAAACGAATATCTTTAGAACCAAATCAAGAGATTTTAGTAGGTACATTTATATGTCTAGGGCACGCAAACACATTCCCACAAAAGCAAGAGCGCATATACACACAAACACAGACACACACACACACACACACACACACACAGAGAAACGCAGGTAGGTTTTTAACATTTGTTTCAAGGAGTGTAAAATGAAAAACATCCGTTGGCCTGGAGAAGAATATGTTACATGGCGTCTGTCACGGAAGATTGAATGAAATGGGTGGAAAGCTGGGATGTGGTCCAGGGATGAATCTGTTTGATTTCGGTGAAGATCTGGATTAAAGGCTGGATGTAGAATCGGTCTCAAACTTGGCTGAGGTCTGGTGTCTCCCTAGTACCCATTTGGTTCTTTTGTTTCACCCAGAGAATGGAATTCATTTGTGGATGATGGAATAAGTTTGGGCTTCAGGAACCGAATCCACAACCAGGATGTATATCTTTCGTTCTGATTATATATATATATATATATATTTTTTTTTTTCTTTAACCTTTATCATGCCATTGGTGCACTGGTATGCCGAAGTGTCATTGTGCCGATACAGCTGCAGGCGCACTAGTGTGCCCATTTAGAAGCGGAGTAAATATTAAGCTTGTAGCCGATTGGTTGAAAGGAACCAATCAGAATAAAGCAATCCCACAATGCAGCAGGCTTTAGACTTCCTCTTCTTTCCTGCATGAGTGCCATATTCCGTGTGGTTGGTTTACTGTGAATTTTCAAACTTTGTCAAATTTTTTGAGTAAAATTTCAACATGGACACTGGCGATAAGCAATTCTTGCAGGAGGTGTTTTTCGACTCAGACTGTAAAGAATGAACAAGGTGTGAATGTAGCCTTTTTCCTGTTTGTGAATATTTATGAGAGAGAAAAGCCAGTGTTGAACATAAGGTCTTATTTATGAGTGTGAATGATTGATTTTTTCAGACAGTGAGAGAGAAAAGCCAATGTTGAACATAAGGTGTCATTTATGAATGTGAATGATTGATTCTTTTCAGTGAGAGAGAAAAGCCAGTGTTGAACATAAGGTCTCATTTATGAATGTGAATGATTGATTCTTTTCAGTGTCAGTTAATGAATTTTGAAAAGAAAGAAACCACGTTTGTAGGTATCTTTCTGTTGGTGTGTTGACCTTGGAAAGGGACAGATTAGGAGTTGAGGGCATGAAAAAGCTACAACATGCTGTTCAGGTAACTGTCTGTGGATTTACTCAATGTTTGGATAATCAAAACACAGTGTTACGGTATGATGCTTACCTCCACCTCTCTCCCTTCTCTTTTCTTCCATACTTTGCCCTTCTCTAGCCTTCCTCACTTTATTCATCACCCCTCATTCCTACTAACATCGCTCCCATACCCCCATCCCACCCCCTTCCAAATTCTTTACAACGACCATACAATACCTGTTGACTGGTGTGCATGCAGGTGCGACAAGTGGAGTACAAAGACAAGATGGAGGAGGAGTGGGAGCTGTTCCAAAAGTCCATGAAAGAGGAGTCACATGTGAGTATGTTTGGTGTCAACGCATGTAGGATTATTGTTGTTGTCATGCCAATTATATGAAGGCATGCATGCTCATGACAAGATTACTTTGAAAACAAAACAAAAAAGTTGCCCTGAAACAGGCAGGAGCTGGCGAAGATTTTATGGGATTCAGATCTGCTGTGCAAAGAACAAGTCACAATGGGTTCTCTTTATTCTGATGCAGTACAAGTTCACTGTTTTCATTGTTCATGATTTTGTCCAGCATATCTAGTGTTTGAAAAGGCAATGAAGTCAAGATGACCTGCTTTTGAAGTAGACAAATCTCATTTCTCAGGGCGAAAAACAAGTTACCGTAGCTATACACCAGAGTGAGTGATGTAGGGTAAGGAAATTGCTTTTATGAACCCATTCTGAGACCTGCAAGATCGTTCAGTGATTCTCTCCCTTTTACTGTTGGCAAGGTAAGGTAAGGTAAGGTATTGTTGCTTATAGCCCTGGCACAAAGGACCATATCAGGGCTGTCACCCTGTTGAAATCAACTCACAAGTCAAAAGGAAAAAAGATAATCCACACAACCCTTTAGCCTCTTGAGGTCGGCATCGCTGAGATCAATGTGAACTCCATACGGTGTATGTTGACATCTATCAAGGGGCTATTTCCACATAATGATTTATTGATCTATTGTAAGCCTTCAGCCCACATTATACTCGGTCCAGATCTTTTTCATGCCAGTACTTTGTCCTGTTGGGAGGTGTTGATAATCATTCCCCATACTATAGGCACCATATTAAAAAGAAAAAAATCTTCCAGTGAAAAAGAGCAGTTTGAAAATTAATGATTTTGTTCCAGAACATTGTGTGAAAGGTAGAGGCAAAATGAATTTGCGTATGATTCAAGTCAGGTTTTTGGGGGAAGGATGAAGGGGTGGAGATGGGGGTGGGGGGTTGAGGGGGACAGGATATGGGTAGAGGGGAAGAGTTAAGGGAGTGAGAGAGACACGGAGAGAGAGAGGGGGGGAGGGGAGGGGGGGGGGCAGAGTAGTGAGGAGGGTGTGAAGTGTGTCCTGAATGTATTGATTGTGGACCAGGTGTCTGAGGCCATCATGGAGGAAGAGGACGAGCAGATCAATGTGGAGCGCAACCTGGATGAAATTGATGATCAGATGTGAGTTGGGAACAGGAATATGTGTTTGTGTGTCGGTGTGTGTGTGTGTGCGTTCGTGCGCTCACACGCGCACGCCTGTGTATGTGTGGTTATGTATGTGTGTGTGAAGGAAACTCTTCAGAACAGTTTAGTTTTGCTTTGCTCATATTTCCCACGTTCTCACATTACATTTTCTACATTTTTCTTAAATGTGGCAATAAGAAACACAGATTTCTATTTGATTTATTTTTTGTAAGTATGGGGAAATGAAATCTCTATAATACTGGTGTTTTTTTTTTTTTCTATGCATTTTGTGTGTAGGGGTGTGTTTGTGTGTTTTATTAACGCCAGTGTAACATTCTACAGTTTTGAACTTGGAGAAGAAAAGGAAGAGAAAATGAAACAAAAATTTTTTAAAAAAAGCAAGAGAGAGAGCATGGTTCTAAGTTAACGGTACATGGAACAATGGTTGCACACAATGTCATGTTTAAAGCACAAGTTTACATTTTTCACACAATATGCAAATTCGTATGTGTTGGTGTATTTCAGTTGCACATGACAGTATAACAGAATGTTTGTTCTACAAGATTATGATTCCTCTCCATCCTTCTGTGTATCAGTCAGCGCTGGAAGGAGGTGGAGGACCTGCACGTCAAGAAGGAGACCATCCCAAAGACCAGCGGTGATGACAACGATGGGGACAATGACAGCGATGATCTGGATGAGGGGGACTTGGATCAGTTCTTAGACTGGCGGTCCAAGAAGTCATGGAAGTGACAGTGTCGTGTCAGTGTGTGTGGGAACGAATGTCAAAGGCGCGAGGAATTGTGTACATTGGAATAAATGCAAGAAGTATGGTGAATTTCTTGTTGATTTGCTACTGCCATGTTTTATTACTTGGGTGTGTGTTTGGACATACATGTGAGAGAAAGAGGGGGAGAGAGAAAGGAAAAAAGAGTATCTGTTTATGTCTGTGTAATGCTAAATTGTTTCACAGATGCCAACCATCCCCAGTTTCTGTCCAGATATTCTCTAGGAATTATTCCTGAAATCTGAATGTGGCGAAAGTCCTGCATTCCAAAATTTTGTTGAAAGGGGTCTGGGGATTCGTTTCTGAAAGAGGAGGATGAAGTAGCAGTGTTTGGCATATCTGTGAAGTGGAAGATGTTTCAAGCTCTCCATGGTGTGGGTGTACAATACAAATAAAAAAAGCAAATGCTAGTGTTTCATTGCTAAGAGGATCAACATAAATCTCTTGTTTCAGTCACAGAGTTTTAATGCACGGTTTTGTACTTCTAAACAGTTCTGCTAGTAGGAAGGAGTGTTTTGATATGGAAATAGTGGGAGATATGGATTTTAATTGCTTTTTCAAAAGGAAATAGTCAGCTTAACCCTAAATGTGTGTCAGGCCGATTAGATCGGCCCTTTTCCACTTCTGTGATTGCACGGGCCGATCGGGTCGGCCCTTTATTTGGATGCCTACTACGTCATCGCACTTTCGGTTTCGGCTTTGAGACGCCTTCTGTGATTGGTCAGTTGGTTGATCTTTCATAGTGCAGAGCCAAATGCTAGCTCCAATGAGAATTTTTGTTCTGAGTATGGTTCATTTGCACCACTTTATGCAAATCACCAAGATGGCGGAACGAGGTGCTCGACCTGGGCTTTTTGACATGTTTGCGGCAAATATCGGCGGAGAAGAACCTTTGGACGAGGAAGAAGAACATGAAAATGAAAGAGACGAACCAGCTAGTGATAATGACAGTGATTTTGACATAGGAAACGAATCAGAAAGTGACAGCGACTCAAGTGAAGCGAACGAATCGGACCACGTGGATGAAGGTGAGGGTGAGGGTGGTGCTGTAAACATTGCTGTGCCGATGCAACCCGACTGGATTATTGTTGAACCACCCGAAAATGAAGCAAGGGATATTCCAGAATTTAGAGTTAGAAATCCAGGACCTCGAAATGCACCTGAAAACGGAGATCCAATTGACTATTTCAGTATGTTTTTTGATGACGCCATGTTCGTACATTTGGTGAGGGAAACAAACGCTTACGCTCGTTTGTTTCTCGACAGTCCTGAACTTGTTCGTTGGTTGGGACAGCACCCAAAGTCTAGGTTCAGGCACTGGCCTGAGAATGGAATGACTGTTGTTGACATGAAAAAATTCCTTGGTTTGTGTCTGAACATGGGACTGATTAGAAAGACAAAGTTGCAAAGTTACTGGATAACTAAACCGTCACAGCAGACCCCTTTTTTCAATGCCACAATGTCTCAGAGGTTTTTCCTACTAATCTCAAGGATGTTCCATGTGAATGATGTACATCAAATACCAAGGGGACAGGACGGGTTTGATCCATGGCACAAGGTACGCCCTGTACTTGACAGACTGAATGATGCTTTCAAGCAATTTTACATTCCAGCTCGGGAAATTGCAATTGATGAAAGCATGATAGGAATGAAAAATCGATGTGCATACATTCAGTACATGCCCAACAAGCGTCATGCAAGATTTGGAATAAAGAAATTTCAGCTTTGTGATAGTGGCAATGGGTATGTGTGCCATGTGGAGTTGTATGGGGGCAGAGACTTTGACATTGAGCGTGATGAAGGACAAGCCCACGCTGTCGTCATGAGACTCATGCAAGCCTGTAATCTGCTCAACAGAGGCTATCATCTGTACACAGACAATTTCTATACAAAACCAAGGCTTGCAGACACTCTGTTTGATCAAGGTACTCTCCTCACAGGCACAGTCAGGGCAAATTCAAGGGGTTTGAGTGCAGAGATCAAGCAAGCCAGACCACGTGTTGGAACAATGGTGTATGCCAGGCAGGGGCAAAAGCTGTGTGTGGTATTCAGAGAGAAGAGAAGCCAGAGAAATCCTGTACTTGTTCTCAGCACATACCACACTGCAAGAAATGATGACAGAGAAATCAGAGGAAGAGTGAAAACAAAGCCTGTGATGATTTTTGATTACAATGCCCACATGGGTGGAGTTGACATGAGTGACAAAAAAGTGTGCCACATTGCAGCAGAGAGACCAACTCATCGCTACTGGGTCAAGATTTTCAGGAACCTGTTGGACATTTCTGTGCTCAATGCCTATGAGATCTATGCAATGAGCACTGAAGAAAACAGGAGGCTGAGCAAGTATGACTTTGTAGTGTCCATTGTGGAGAGTCTGTGTGGTGCCGGTGAACATCAGCAACAAGATCCTGTGAGGCCGCCTGTTCCTCTTCATCGACTTGTTCTCCTGCCAGGGAGGAGAGAGAGAGACTGTGTGGTGTGCAGTGACAGGCATGGCAGGGGGGGGCAGAAGGAGATCCAGGCACTGGTGTCCTGGCTGTGAAGTTGGCTGTCATGAACTTTGTGAGCCACAGCTGCAGCACTACAGACGGATGATGCAGAGAGGCCGTCGCCGACCTCATCCTCCGGATGGAGGAGATGCTGACAATTAATTCAGACTTGCTAGTTGGCAGTGGGGCTGTATCCTTTTACCAGTTGACTGAATGTAAGTGCCTGAGAGGCATGATTTTGTGTCATAATTTGGTGTTTGTAATGATCAAGAACTGAGACGGCCAAAAAAGACAAGCGAAAAATTCTCCAATAATCCTTTATTGCAATTTATACAATAAAAACAGTGAAAATTTCAAAGCCAGACTTATTTTTTTCTAAAAGTTTACATATTTTTCTAATACTTACCATAATTTATTTGTCCATAATGATTTTTTTCTTTCAGGAAATGAGGTGGTCTCCACATATTTATTGAAAATCACTGGTAAAGTTGGCGGCCATCTTGGGTCACATGACCACCATATTGACAAAAACAACCTGATATATATCACAATCAATAGAGAATTCAATAAGCTTCAAGAAAATATATATCATGCTTATGTTTTGCAAATTACTTCTGTCAAAAAAATCAGGCTTTCCAGTAGTTACTGAATACAGTGAAATACACTGTGCCAATATGGCAGTTTACACTGCCATGCATAGGGTTAATGTCGGCCACAATCCCAACAATCTCTTGTTTACCAGCATGGTTATAGTTTGGTTAATAAAACTTTGTTTCAAACTTGGTTTCAAATTTGTAATTGCTGTACAGCTGACTGACAAACAAGGAGCTGGAGACATTTGAGTAATATTTTTTTCATGATGGCTTTACTTTTTTTTTTTTTAATGTTCAGAGTGGGTGTGGGTGTGGGTCTGTCAAGTGTACATGTGGAATGGGAAATGTGTATGTGAAAGAGAGAGAGAGAGAGAGAGAGAGAGAGAGAGAGAGATCAACTATGTGGTAATGAAGTGCTAGAAACTTAAAATCATGTTGTGTAGCAAATTTATGCCATACTTAAGTTTCATTGAAATAAAAGTGTGAATTATGAAACTTAACCTGGCTCTGACGATGATGTTCTTGTTGTTCTGGTTTGGACTTGCACAATGGATTCCGTTTACCTCCTTTACTTTAATGTGTGTGTGTGTGTGTGTGTGTGTGTGTGTGTGTGGTCTACCATTTTAATATTCTTCTGGAAAACTGCGGGTGTGGAGCAGGACAGCTCATATATCTTCTCCTCATCCAGTGATGGGGCAGGGTGAGGATCGTCTCCATCGCATTGAATGTGTAACTCTCCCCGGGTGTTCTGTCAAGGGATGCTATTCAGGTCTTGTAAACCACCAGTAGTCAGGCAAGAGTTTGCTCTCTTGCATCACCCTGTTGGCGTCCCGCGGGATGACCTATGAGGGAGGGCCTGAAGCCTGGATGCAGGCAGGATCATGATGGTAAGTATATTTCGCCAAGCAGGAAGACTAGTTAAAAAGAAAAAGTAAAAAAAGAAACTCCAAACTTTCTTACACACACAAACGCAAACACGCGCGCGCGCGCGCGCATGAGCACGCACACAGACCACAAACGTGCACAAATACACCCACTCCCACTCCCACTCAACACACATACTCTCACCTCTCCCTCTCCCTCTCTCTCTCTCTCTCTCTCTCCTTCTCCTCCACCCTCTCTCTTTCTCTCTCTTTCTTTATGCATGTCGATAGATGGGTAGTCAGTACCCCCTGACGAAGGCAATTAAAGCCAAAAATTTGGGACATTTTACACTTTTTTGTTTGGATTTTTATCTACTTTGTAATATAGATAGACAGAGGTAAACTGTTTTGTTCTCTCACTCTCCCTCCCTCCCGCCCCCCCCCCCCCCCTCTTTCTCTCTCTCTCGCTCTCCCTCTTTCCCAAAGAGTTACTAGGGTGCTGCACTTGGTAAATTGACCTGTTTCAATTGAAAAAAAAAAATCGGGACAAGATAACGCCTGTCTTCCCATTACAAATAGTTACTATTTCTCAGTTTGTGGATCAATGAAATAATAGATCAAGAAAATCAACGACTTGATCTGAAGTCTACGCCAGGATATCAATTGGGATTTGGACTGTCTGCATTCCGGGCGCATCGTTTCACACCCCTATTTTGGCATTTTCTCTCTGATTGAACCGTTAAGCTGACTGATCTTGTAAATGGCTTTAAGCTTGCCCACCAGCGGCATCTGTCCCACTAAAACGGCGGGGTTACTCTCGTCAAGCTCTAACACAGATTAACCTCCCTTGCAGATTCCCGAACGTCGTCAGTTTAGAGCGATGAGTCCATTTGATTTCAGAACCAAAACATGTTGGGACTGCCACACAGTCCAAGCTGGCAGTCGATAGCAGTTTGAATCAGACAGACCATAAGCGGATTCACTCTTTATATGCTCCTGGACGGGCCCTAAGCCATAAAAGCTGAAGTCATCTGATCCACACCCTGTGTTCCTATTTAGCCCAGTGATCGAACACAGAGTTCGCTGCGAGATGTTCCGAGTTCGATCACGCTTCCTCTTTTTCTGTTAAGTACCCAAGGTCATTAAGCTTTGGATTTCATCAGAGCTTTTCAGGTTAGGACACGAGAGAGAGAGAGAGAGAGAGAGAGAAACGAGAAACTCGAAATCTTTAATGAGGGTGAATAGATAAGCTGGAAGCTTTTTTACACTATGCCCTCAAAATAACAACAAATAAAAAGGAACAAGAGAGAGAGAGAGAGAGGGAGAGAGAGAGGTGATTTGGCGTCATATACTTTACCATGTCAGACCATAGCATTCAACGGCAGTTAGCCAGCTCTGTCAGGCCGAATTTTTTCCGTGGCCAATGCAGTCATAAGACAGTCACGTGATGTCACCCCACTTCCGGCCCCGGAAGAAGCCAGTGTCAACTTCCTATAAGTCATTCATCTTCGGCCTGCCGTCAAAGCAAGATAAGTCTTGTGCTCTGTCTCGCCTATACTTGCCTTTGTGTTATACTTTGCTGTGTTTTGTTCTATACTTGATTCAGTTGTGGCTTGCAAATGTGAGGCTCTTGGTGGGAGCGTATTTATCAAAAGATTTGTCTCTTTTACCGGCACTCTCGGGAGCGTATTTATTAAAAGATTTGTCTCTTTTACCGGCACTCCCGCGACTTTGTTACTCGCGATCGTCGGCACCGCTCGCCGGTCGTGTTCCCCCACCATATTGCCGAGCCTCGGGTTCAGCACGCATTTTGTGCTGGTTCCGGCTTGCACTAGACCCTGAGTATTTTTGCCGTGTGAGGCTCTTGGTGGGAGCGTATTTATTAAAAGATTTGTCTCTTTTACCGGCACTCTCGGGAGCGTATTTATTAAAGATTTGTCTCTTTTACCGGCACTCTCGCGACTTTGTTACTCGCGATCGTCGGCACCGCTCGCCGGTCGTGTTCCCCCACCATATTGCCGAGCCTCGGGTTCAGCACGCATTTTGTGCTGGTTCCGCTTATTAAGGTTTAGGGCTCAATAACTATCACACCTGTACTCTTTACCCTTCACAGGTAGAACGTGTTCGAGTAAGGGTGTGTGACACTGATCTGCTTATTAAGATTTAGTGCCCAAGAACTATCACACCTATACACAGTGATACTCCACGTGTAGAGATTGCTATTAATAGCCATACCAGTCACACGACCGGTGGCGTGTACGGGTAGTTCGAGTTTTCAGTCGATCTCTCGAGCACTTTGCACGACACCACACGGACGATCGAGATTAATTGATTTTCTCGATCGGCCACCTTGTCTCCTCTTTGCGGTCGTGTGTTCCGGGTTTGCTCTATCCACCTGTGCCCAACATGGTGAAGGACACCGCCGGGTCGAGCCACTCCACTGCTCGGAGTTCGCTCAATTTCCCGGAGAACCCGCGGGTCGATTCCATCTCGGAGCAATCCGTTCGCACTGATGAACGTACGGTTCGGGTAGACAGAGACGACTTCTCCGCGGAAGGGACGCGTGATCTTCCTCGTCTACCAAACCGACGGACGCACGACCGCGGCGTCCCAAGGCTGATAGGCAAGCGGCCACCATTTCAAAATGCCTTTCATTTGATCTGCCTGCTAGTCTAAGGGCAAAGCTCCCCTCAAGGTGCTGCCCAGAAAGTCTAATGGCAAGGCTCCCCTCAAGGGGCCCGGCCGAGCAAAGACTAGCCAACGGAATTCGCCCTCCCCCACCCCTTCTCCATCGGCCAGCTTGCCCTCTAGCCTACGGACTCGCTCGGAGACTTCTAACTATCATGCTGAGTCACGCGAATCTCGGCCCCCGGGGCACCTTGCCGAGCCGCGGACCAGCACGGGTGACGGATCTGGGATGGAATCACCATCCGTCACTCGCCTTGATGAGTCACGTATCTCTTTTTCCCCCCAAATTGATACGTGCACTCATAGCGCTCAGCCCCACCGGGCACAGGTGCAGCCAACACCTGAGCTCGAGGAGCGCTTCGACTCCGGAAGCAGCCTTATGGTCACCCCGACGCACGACCTCGGTGGTGTCCATAATCCTGGGCGTGCGGGCACGCCGCGCCATGGGCCCGGCCGTGCCCATGCACAAGGACGGTCGACCTACCCCGATCGAACGTCACCTTCTTCCCTAGGGGTATTGGACGTTGGGGAACCGACCTTTCGGATCCCCATTTGGGCAACGTCCGCGGTCCCGCTCCTCCGGGGGGAGGATCTACCAGCGGGACCAAGGGTAACCTGACATATTCCTCCAGGGGGAGGAACACGGGACCGCATCCTGACCAATCCGCACTTTCGCGGGTTGGGGGCTCGACTTCCGCATCCTCCTCCATACCATTATGGCCCTCCCAGGCCCATTCCAAGGACGTGTATGGTGCAGTGCACGGACCTGGACGGGGACGACAGGCCACGGCCTCTCAAGCCCCCCCCCAACAGTGATTCAGGTTACCCGGGTCCCCGGGGACTTTCTGCCTACAAGAAGAAGAGGGTCTCGTGGCTACGACTCGGCGGATGTCTGACCTACGCATTCGCCCAACGCGCTGGTCAGACCTTGAGTGCGGCCTACCTACCATGGTTTTTCCCCAGGGCCGCCACAGCCCGTTTACCTCCCCGGGGACCGGTGGCTCTATGCCCCCGAGAGAGACCAGTGGCTTAACGCCAACACCCAGCACGACCAGCTACATGGTCGAATGTGGCACCCGGCCTCACTTACCTGGGTCGACCTTGGTCTCCCTCCTCGGGCGCTGTCCTATCGGCAGGACGATGTCCCGGCCGCCGATTATAGGGCCACCGGGGACACACTACAGGCACCCCTCGACTTACCTCCTGAAGACGGGTGCTATGAACCCTCTCAGGACCAGTACCTCCCTGAGGCGGACGATGACGAGGAGCTAGCCCCCACCTCATTGTACGATGTCCGCACGATAGAACGGTGGCGACCAGACCTCGTTAGGAGGGAGGCCGCACCCGCTGACGAATTTCTCTCCCTCTCCCCCGGCCCAGAGATCTAGACCAATCTACCCAAGAACCCCTCAGTCGCCTCCTTGTTTACGGACAATCCCGTGACCAGGGAGATGGGCATTTCCCAGTCGGACCGTCGGTTGATCCCCCACCTGCCCCCCCCTACTTCCGGCGCCATCTCCTTTAAGAACCTAAAGGAATGGGTCCGAGTAGCCAGGATGGGCATCCTCCACACCACGGCGGGACACACCTACTTGGACATGCCCCTTCAGCGAGCGGAGGCTCTATGGCCGGAGGACGATGGTGCCATCCCAGTACCGGGGGACCCGGGCTCTGAGGCGCACCAAGAGCCTGACCCTCGCTTGTTCAGCGATCCTTTCATGCGACACCTAGTTAACAGGATTTCGCATCACCTTTCGGCTGCGGCGGACAGCGCAGCCAGAAGCCACTTCAACTGCTTGTTGGTCGCGAGAGAGGCCGTGCTGGCGCGGACCTCTCTCTCCCCGACGCTTAAGGCAGCCCTGTGATGCATCCCGGGCCAGGTCCAGTCGCTCTTTGGCGACTACTCGGCTGACGTCATAGCACAAGCAGTTGAGGAACGCAAGCAGGCTGTGTCCTTTGCGCCCAGGCCACCGCCACGCCCTGCTAGACCCCCACTTCGTTCCTTCCCCAGGCACAGACCCTATCCCAGACAATCGCCTTCCCGCACCGCACGGCCCGCCAAGCGACCTAATCTTCTCCCAAGGCCTAAGCCAAAACCCCATCAGCAAAATTTTCGGTTAGGCCAACAGTCACGCTCCCGGAGCTGACTAGGGAGACAGCCCGAGGGGGACTTAGATCAGGTAGCACCCCCCCTCGCCCTATCCCCCACCCACCAGCCCAGACCCTCGCAGACGCATACGCCTCACCCCTGGATAGTGGCGGTGCTACAGGAAGGGTTTCGCCTTCCTTGGGCCCACGAGCGTCCCCCCCCTCATGCTATCTCCCCCTCCCTCCCCCAACGAACCCTCCCCCGCCAAAGCAGAAGCTCTTCGCACGGAAGTCCAAGACCTCCTCAAAAGAGGGGCCATCTCGGAGATTTCCTACCCAAACCCCGGCTTCTACTCTTTGTGATCCCAAAAGCCTCGGGAGGATGGAGGCCCATTCTAGATCTTTCGCCCCTCAACAAGTTCCTCAGGCCCACCAAGTTCAAGATGGAGACCCCCACCCAGATCCGAGACTCCATCCATCATCGCGACTGGGCCACATCCGTAGACCTGAAGGACGCCTATTTTTCAGATCCTGATTCACCCGGCCCACAGACGATTCCTACGGTTCGTCTGGCAGACCCCGGAGAGGCCTGCACGCATAGTGGACCTCATCTCCTGCCTGTCACAGGCACCCCACACCTCGGCCAGAACCCTGTCCTCCCTCCTAGGAATGATGGAGTCCCTGTCTCCCCTCATTCCCCTGCGGCGGGTCCCCAAACGCCAACTTCAGAGGGAGTTCCGCCGACGTTTGTCACAGACCTCCGACCGCTGGGACCAGGTCATTCCCCTCGGACACTGGTTCATTTCGGCGACGGAGGAGCGGCTCACTCCAGCCACTCTCTCCACCGGGGTCCCCATCTCCCTCCCAACCCAACCCAACCACTGGAACTTTATACAGACGCCTCCAACTTGGGCTGGGGGGCCCACGTGGAGGACAGTCACGCCTCGGGGAGTGGGAGCTGGAAGCGGTCAGGCTAGCCCTTCTCCAACTCCAGCACAAGGTCGCGCACCGACTTGTTCTCCTCCTCACGGACAATACGTCGGTAGCTTGCTATGTCAACAAAGGGGGAGAGGCCCGCTCCATAGGCCTCTCCCTCAGAACAGAGGCCCTCCTTCGCTGGTGTCGCGCAACCATTGGTTTGTGCCCATGATCGACCTGTTTGCCACCAGCTTCAACCATCACCTGCCCCTGTACGTCTCTCCCGTTCCAGATCCCCAGGCGGATGCAGTCGACGCACTATCCCTCCCCGGGACGGGCCTACTGGCGTATGCCTTTCCCCCCTTCCCCATCCTACACAAGGTGATCAGGAAGGCAAGGCTGGAAAGACCCAGGCTGATCCTCGTAACGCCATGGTGGCCGACCCAGTCTTGGTTCCCGGACCCCAAGTCCCTCACCCACGTTCCCCCCCTCCGGCTCAGCCCTCGCTGGGACATGCTGAGACAACCCCGGTCAGGTCTTCCTCACTCCAATCCCAAGATGCTTCGCCTACACGCGTGGCTTCTATGCCAGCCCAACTGCGAACATCTGCATCTACCCCCCACTCGGAGAGACCCCAGTCCGTCCTAGACACACTAGCCGGGGCAGGGGCCTCTCAGGGATTACGGGACTTCGCCTCGGCATCTCGCAGAGCCAGCACCGAATCCCTCTACAACTACCGTTGGGAGAGATGGATAACCTGGTGCTCAGATAACTCTGTTCCCCATTACTGCCCCTCCAACATCCAAATAGGAAATTTCCTCTCCCACCTATCCTCTTCCCTTAAGCTGTCGGCTGGCTCCATTCGGGGCTACAGATCAGCTATCTGCACTACCATTCGTCAACTGGGGGGCCCTTCTTTTGACAATGACTTTCTCCTCAGAGAGGTGTCTAGAGGAGTTGCTCTACGGGAAGCTCAGTCCCCTAGGCGCATTCCCCTCTGGGACCTTTTTACGGTCCTCGATGCCCTCAGAAAAACCCCTTTTGAACCCATTGCTTCTATTCCTTTGACCTCCTCTCCTTTAAGACCACCTTTCTCCTCGCCCTGGCCTCGGCCAGAAGACGAAGTGAGATTCACGCCCTCAGCGGTGACCCCACAGATATCGCCTTCCACAGGGACGGCTCAGTCTCTCTCAAGTTCCTTCCGGAGTTCTGACATCTTGGGAAAGGGAGAAAAAGATGGAGACATGGACCTTTGCCCCTCCAGGTGTCTCAGGTACTACTGGGAACGCACACGCCCCAGGCGCTCCTCCCAGAGACGACTCCTTATCTCCCTCAACCCCAACAATACTAGAGATATCTCGGCGGGAACTATCTCCAGGTGGCTCTCCAAGACGGTGAGATCTACCTACGCTCAGGCGTACAAGGATCTCCCTGTCCTATCACCCAGGGCCCACGAGGTCAGAGCACTGGCCACTTCCACAGCGTTCCAGTACTCTGTCCCCGTGCGCCACCTGCTGGAGGCAGCCTACTGGCGTTCGGAAAATCCCTTCATTAATTTTTACCTGAGGGATATCCGCATGACCAGAGCTGATGGGTCTAAGGGGATTTCCTTTGTGGCGGCCAATGCAGCCATATCGGTCAACCCCAAGAACCACTAGGGCGCTCGCCCTCCTCCGATTCCTTTAAATTCTGCTATGGTCTGACATGGTAAAGTATATGACGCCAAAATGGGGAGTTTGTGTTATACTCCCTGTTTGGCTAGTATACTTACCATGTCAGACTCTAATTCCCTCCCTACCTTCCCCTCTGGCGCCAAGGTTCTCGGGGTCACCATACACCAGGCCTCGCTGAATGACTTATAGGAAGTTGACACTGGCTTCTTCCGGGGCCGGAAGTGGGGTGACATCACGTGACTGTCTTATGACTGCATTGGCCACGGAAAAAATTCGGCCTGACAGAGCTGGCTAACTGCCGTTGAATGCTATGGTCTGACATGGTAAGTATACTAGCCAAACAGGGAGTATAACACAAACTCCCCATCTCGGCCTGCTGCCGAATCGTGCTACTGAAACTGTAACCTAGATTTACGTTAAAAATCACCGTGACTGAAAAGGGGTTAAGAGTGGTGGCATTGGCTGTCTCCGCAGGCCGCTCATTCCGGTCCCTAACGGTCCTGGAAGAGAGTGAGTTTTGCTGATATTGCCCGCGGCACGGCAGGCAATGGTACTGATGATAGTCACACGTTCATCTCGGGCGGTTCGGAGCTGTCTGCAAATCTGCCCATTTTAACGAACGTGGTGTCATTTTCGTGGTTAGAATTACGTCAGATTAGGTCTCTCCCCTGAATTCTCCTGGGATGGTTATCCCCCTTCTCCATATTATTTCAGGAGGAAGTGGACGTTAAAGAATTGTTATAGCTGACATTCAAAACCAGATTCCTCGTCCATTTAGTGCCCAAGTGATTGTCCTTCGTTTTCACTGTCTTGAATGCTGTCTGTCTTTCCTGCAGAAGACCAAGGCGGTCCAAACGTGTCGTGCTCTGTGTTATCATTTTGTTTGTCTCTATTGTTCGGTGGAATAGTAATTTTTCTGTTAAGTTTGATTCAAACTGCAATTATGCTTACTCTTCGAAAAAAGTGTAATTGATTGTTTACGCTTTTGAGCAGCAGCAGCAGCAGCAGCAGCAACAACAACAACAACAACACTACGATGAACAACAATAACAACACTACGATGAAGTGACCTACGAAAGGAGACTCGAGTCCAGAACTGTCCATTGAGGTGGTTTGAACTGCAGAAAAAAAAACTGGAGGAAGATAGAGGCAATGGAAGCCCTTAAACATCCGTGCAGGGAAATCCAATAATTAGGTATGTTAAGACAACGAGGAAAAACCA
>CM065717.1:30652320-30657320 GCA_033310375.1 Conus canariensis
TATATATATATATATATATATAAAATATATATATAAGGAGGGGGGGGGGGGGCAGGGGGAAGAAGGAGGAAAAAAAGAGAAAAGAAAAACCCGGAACAAACACGAAACTATTCTTGCTGTATTTTTTGTGTCTGCACAGGTTTCATTTCAAGAATATCAATGCAGAGCTTATTACATAGAGAAGAAGACTATATTGAACACTGAAAGACATTAACACAGAGAGAGAGAGAGAGAGAGAGAGAGAGAGAGAGAGAGAGAGAGAGAGAGAGAGAGAGAGAGAGGATGGGATGGGGAATGAAACGGGGAAATTTGAAAACTATACCCCTTGAGATTAGGTCAGTAACTGGCTTTGCCATTGAAGAGGAGTGAAAATGAGCTGCGCCATGCCCAAGCACAGCCCGTTTCAAACACGTCGCGAACGTTAAAGATAGCACGTCTTAACGGCCTACAATCACACACAGCTGGCGTGGTTTTAACGACGTAATGAGCAGCCTAGGGGTTGCTATAATGCGTTCTGCCGTGTTTTACGGATATTCAAAGTAAAAAAAAAAAGAAAAACGTCTTGAAGCCATTAGTTGTTGCAACACTTTCAAACATTTTTATTTTGTATCGCTGAAATTCCATCGCATATCTCCTCCTCCTTCTCCTCCTCCTTCTCCTCCTCCTCCTTCTTCTTCTTCGTCTTCCTTTTCTTCTCCTCTTCCTCCTCCTCCTCCGCCTTCTCTTCCTCCTCCTCCATTCTCTTCTTCTTCTTCTTCTTCCTCCTCCTTCTCCTCGTCCTCCTCCTTCCTGCTCCTCTTCCTCCTCCTCCTCCTCTTCCTCCTTCTTCTTCCTCTTCTCCTTCTCTTCTCCTCCTCCTCCTCCTCTTCTTCTCCTTCTCTTCTTCTTCTTAGCTCCAATGGGGATCACCGGGGCAGCACATGACAGAAGGGTTCACCAGGTTTCTTCAGTTCTGCCGGTTAAGCGTCAAGGCCTGGATCTCTGCAACCGTTTTCCCTGGTCCCTCTGCCATGTCATCAGTACATTGTTCCTCCCTCTCTGCCCCTCTGTCTCTCTCTTTCAACCGTTTTCCCTGGTCACGCTGCTATGTCGTCAGTCCATTGTTCCTCCCTCTCTGCCCCTCTGTCTCTCTCCTTCAACCGTTTTCCCTGCCTGGTCACCCTGCTATGTCGTCAGTACATTGTTTCTCCCTCTCTGCCCCTCTGTCTCTCTCTTTCAACCGTTTTCCCTGCCTGGTCACTCTGCTATGTCGTCAGTCCATTGTTTCTCCCTCTCTGCCCCTCTGTCTCTCTCCTTCAAAGGCTCCTTTTAGTAAGACCATTGGATCTCGTTACATGACCATATTAACCTTGTTTTCTTTTTCTGACTGATGTCAACAGACCTTCGTAGTATCCAGTGTGCTGCCTGATGGATTGACCCACTTGTTGATTGGTTATATGATCAGTGTATTAATTGATTATTTTAATGTGATATGATCAGTGTATTTAATGTTTAGTATCTTGCGGCAGCATCTCATTTCAGTACTTGGATTCTTCTATCCAGATCAGCTGTGAGAGTTCATGTCTGGCATATGCGCACAGGGAGATGGAATATATCTGTGCACACAGCAGCCTGATCTGGTGTTTCATGCAGTTGTTCTTGCCCTTCTTTTGCAGCTTTTAATCCGGACGTTGCTGTGGTCGTCTTTGCTGCCCTTGCGAGGATTTCTGGTTTGAACCCCTCATTGCTGATGATGGAGCCCAGGTCAGTGAATTGTTGAACACAGTCTGGATTCTGACCGTGGACTGTGACATCAGTATTGATGGTGGTGCTATGGCTGACCGTCAGCTTGGTCCTCGCGGTGCTGATGTGCATTCCATATCTTGCTGACGTTTCATCCGGTCGTTGAACAAGCACTATCTATCTATCTATCTATCTATCTATCTATCTATCGATACATATAAGGAGAGAGAGAGAGAGAGAGAGAGAGAGAGAGAGAGAGAGAGAGAGAGAGTATGTGTAGGGCACATTCATGCTTCATCATTTCATTCATTCTCAAATATTCACTGATTCTGCCCCCAACTTCTTCTTCGTAACTCCTAACATTGCAAAGGCCTGCAGCATGTGTCATTTTCATACATCGTTCTCCAATCGGGCATCAAACTTAAACGTGAAGCTGCAATCTCTCTCTCTCGCTCTCTCTCTCTCTTCTCTCTCTCTCTCTCTCTCTCTCTCTCTCTTTTCTTTTCTTTTCCTCTTGCTCTCTCTTTCTCTAGTTGTCCATCCATCATGTATCCGTATATTGACGAAAAATGCATCAGCTTCTCGTGTCCTAGTTTCACGTCAAGCATTTTCGTCAGTGGACAGTCTCTATCATGCCAATATTCTTACGTCATTCTCTCTCTCCCTCCCTCCCTCTCTCTCTCTCTCTCTCTTCTCGCGCGCTCGCGCGAGTGTGTGTGTGTGTGTGTGTGTGTGTGTGTGTGGTGTGTGTGTGTGTGTGTGGTGTGTGTGTGTGGTACGCGCGCACTTGTGCATGCATGCAGGATTCTGTTATCTGCGTTTGTAGTATCAGTCTACTTTTCATAGTCTAATTATCGATTTGTGTATTCACCTTTTTCCCTGCTATAGTTGCTATTATGACTTGCATGTTTTCCATTGTTTTTTTTTTCTTCTGTTGTCTCTCCTTCTTCTCTCTCTTTTCTTTCCCAGGGCTGGGTGGAAAACAGCATGTGCACTTTGCTTATCTCATTACCCTGGTAAAATAAAATTTCGTTCTCTCTCTCTCTCTCTCTCTCTCTCTCTCTCTCTCTCTCTCTCTCTCTCTCTCTCTCTCTTTCGATTTCTTCTTGTGTGTGTGTGTGTGGTGTGTGTGTGTGTGTGTGTGTGTGTGTGTGTGTGTGTGTGTGTGTGTGTGTTCTTCGCCTCATTCTTTCCATCACGTCCGCACGTTGTGATCAGACATATTGCTCACAGATCCTCTCGCTGCCTGTCCTCTTCCTTTTTCTGATTAATTGCGTTCCGCGGGCTTAGTCGACACTAGAACACACTTTCCAATCAGATCAAAAAATAGCTAAAGCTTGTGTTGTGTGTGTGGTGTGTGTGTGTGTGTGTGTGTGTGTGTGTGTGTGTGTGTGTGTGTGTGTTGTGTGAATGGTGTTCTTGGTCTTGCACACACCTACTAACAGTCTTTCCATATCTATCTATGTATCTATATGGAGAGAGAGAGAGAGAGAGAGAGAGAGAGAGAGAGAGAGAGAGAGAGGAGAGAGAGAGAGAGGGTAGTCACTAGCTTCATTCAATCAGTGGTCTCCTGCCTAATGTAAACTACGTCAATCCATTTAGCCTGCCATTTATCTCCCAGTGCGATGACAGCATTTCCGCCTGACCCCGTCCAGACAGCACCATCTCTTCCAGCAGCAAGTAGCAATGGCTCCCAGAGGAGCATTCGCTGGCTGGAATGCCCTGATTCCTTTCAAAGAAAATCCGGAATGCATCACTGGGAAAAAAAACTTGGTCTGAAAGAAGATCTATGATATCGAGCACAAGAAATATAACATGTACAGGAACTATGTCAAATCTAGGTAGGCCATCATCTGACTTCATTTGGGATTTCATTCAGATGATCGGATCTGAAATGCACTGTGGCAGGATTGAAATGAGTTCGAGCCAAAGGGACCGCGTTGGATTATAATAATGCCGAAATATTCAAACCTGTATTTATTTAGGGCGTTTTTGTTCTTAAACAGTCTTTGATCTTTGACAAGAAAGAAAAGCACGATAGAGAGAAGACATCAAAGTCAGAATACTGGGACGATTTTATGTGAATGAGAGAGATTTGTCACTCCAGAGCAATGTACCGTAGGTGACAAATCATGCTGACGTATTTTGGCATGATTTGTCTCCGTGCAAAGCTTTGTCACACCATTGACAAATATTGCCAGTATGTCACTAATGTACGATTTGTCACCCTGCAATGCTTTGTCACATCATTGACAAATGTTGCCTGACAAATGTTGCCAGCATGTCACTAATGCACGATTTGTCACCAATATTCCTTTGGTAGGGTCTGAGTGAATAGTTGTTTCACGTTTAACTATGTGTACGGTGATGCTGGTGCAGCGAATGAATGAATGATGAGCAAAAATGATTGACCAAAGGTCAGTATGATAACATTCATTAATTATAAGGACTATTGAGGATACGAGCAGATGTCTGACGTTCTTTTTCAGCACAAGAACAAGGACTGATTTCTGCTGAAAGTGGAGTAAACCAGAAAATCATTCTGGTCTGAGAGTTAAAATATGTTTACCTCATTCATGGTCGTCATCCATGCACCAAACTTCTCTTTGCACTCTTACAACACACAGAACATCCAGCCACACGGACCCATCTCAAACAACTTAACATATTCCCATGGCTGACAAATTGTACAGCACACGTGTGAGTGTTATATCCCGGTAGGCTCTGCCAATGAATGATAAATCGTTCTTGACTAACAAATCGTTCCGCGAAAGCTTAGACGACTTGTCATAGGTGACAAATCGTCTTGCAACAGGCCCCTGAACTTCAAGTCTACCCTTTGACCTTTCTATAATCTGTTCCATGGTAAATAGTATTTCCGTACATATTGATTTCTTTACTAGAGGTAAGTGGAGGGGAGGAGAGATGAGGTGCGCTGAGAGAGAGAGAGAGAGAGAGAGAGAGAGAGAGAGAGAGAGAGAGAGAGTGGTGTGTGTGTGTGTGTGTGTGTGTGTGCGTGCGTGAGTGCGTGTGTGTATGCGTTCGTGTGTGTGTGTTGCACATGGGAGAGAGAGAGAGAGAGAGAGAGAGAGAGAGAGAAAAGAGAAAAAGACAGACAGACAGACAGACAGACAGACAGACAGACAGACGGACAGACAGACGAAGAAGACACTAAATCACGTTTCCCTCCATCACAGCACCATGTACCAGGCGACCTTGATGTTGATCGGAGAGACGGGGGAGTCCTTGAACTCCCTTCGATTGGACTTCTGTCTGCC
>CM065717.1:30659820-30674820 GCA_033310375.1 Conus canariensis
TAGATGTGGCTGTCTTGAAGGTGAAATTTAAGACATTTATATAACGCAAAGAAATCTTACCGATGGTGAGCCTCAGGAGGAGGAGGAGGAGGAGGAGGAAGGAGGAGGACAAGAACAAGAACAAGAACAAGAACAAGAAGAAAGAAGATTGATTTTGATCGCATCATTTTCGTTTCTGATCATAACTTTTAAACGTAAGACCGATTAATATTTCAGAGCTGGAATCCTTTTGATAATGATTAAGTACATGACATTCTGCATTTGCATGCTCATGTATTTGAACAATCAAATCTGTCTCGGAAAGGAGAAATTTACTGTTGAATAAGAATAACGTATATGAGTCACTTGTGTGACTGAACATTACATGAAGGTCAAGGCAGGAGAAATTGGGAGAAGCAGAACCAAATAGATCTTGATTGCTTGAGCCATTTAAATCATCTACCTGTGGGGCGATTTTAATTTTCCCAGATTAAGTAGAAAATCAGGTAATGATTTGTTCTGTGGCAAAGTAGAGACTAGTCAGGTTTGTCATCAGACTGGGCAAGTAGGTGTCCATTTGGAACTCCAGCAGACTAGTCCACAGCTGGTCGTTGTTCCAGGGCCAAGGGGTATGCTGTGATCAGCCATAGTTGGTTGGTAGAAGCAGGCAGAAGTGGCAATGAGATTCTCATCTTTCTGTTAGAAGTCTTCTGCAGGGTTCAGAGTTCAGGTTCAACCTCCTATGTGACGGCAAGGGATCTCTGTCTACATCTAATTCCTTCTGCTTTGGGGGGCCGTCTCGAAAGTCTGACCTTTGTTTTTCAGTTTTCTCTTGACCGTTCCAAGCCAGATATCTGTCTGCAGGTTAGTTGTTGCCAGACCCCCCCCCCCCCCCCGTCCTCCATCCTCTCCATTGCCAGACAGTCTGGGTGGTGCCTATCTTTATGTTCCAGTGATGGCCATTTCGCTCACAAGTCTCTGACACTTTGATGGAGTCCATGTTATAGCAGGTCAGGTGGCCACAGAGTCTCCCCATCTCTCATGTATTGTGGGCAGTCCGTCCACAGATGGTTGGTGGAGGCAGGCAGAAGTGGCAATGAGATTCTCATCTTCCTGTTAGAAGTCTTCTGCAGGGTTCAAAGTTCAGGTTCAACCTCCTATGTGACGGCGAGGGATCTCTGTCTGCATCTAATTCCTTCTGCTTTGAGGGGCCGTCTCGAAAGTCTGACCTTTCCTAAAGAGCCGTGTCAGTTCCTAGCAATCGTGAGATTAGTCAGTCTACATGTCAGTGTAACCTCTCTGTCTGTCTGTCTGTCTGTCTGTCTGTCTGTCTGTCTGTCTGTCTGTCTTCTCTCTCTCTCTCTCTCTCTCTCTCTCTCTCTCTCTCTCTGACCCGCCCCCGTCCTCCAATTTTACCCCCGTAGTCACTATCAAACGTAGAGGGCATAAACTTCCCTTCTAAGGCGTGTTTAAAGTCCTGTTAGCCTTATGCTTATTAAGGACAGCTCGGTCCTAGACTGGAGACTGTAGCCCATGGTTTAGTGGAAGGCCATCAGCCATAGTGGGCCTTTGGCAAATATGAAATTATATTACTTTGGTGGTGAGAGAGAGAGAGAGAGAGAGGAGAGAGAGAGAGAGAGAGAGAGCGAGAGAGAGAGAGAGAGAGAGTAATTAGTTTGAGATAGCTAGCTAGATCGATCGATAGAGACAGACAGACAGACAGACAGACAGACAGACAGACAGACAGACAGACAGACAGACAATTAAGTGTGAGATTTAGTGATTTTACGAGAGAGAGAGAGAGAGAGAGAGAGAGAGAGAGAGAGAGAGAGAGAGAGAGAGAGGCTGCACTGACATGTAGATTGACTAATATGGAAATTGCTAGGAACTGATACGGCTCTTTAGCTGTTTCCTCAGTCGGTGTGCTTTGACGTCATATGACATGACCTGCAGAAGCGCGTGCCTTGAATCTGATGTCACCCAAACTGAGGAAGGGTCGGATGTCTTGATGGACGGCTGTCGGAAACCTCTGAGGACCTGGGGCAAACAAATTGTGCTTTTCTCGACAACAGACATGAAGCCTTCTGATCGAGGAGCGCGCGTGCATAAAGAGCACCTCACGTGTAACAATCGTGTTATACGGGGTGGCTAGTGTGAGCACAAGACACAAGAAAAGAGTTGGGCATATTGTCTTTCCCTCATCTGAAACCCAAGGCCCAGGCTTACGCCAAAGATCTCTGGCAAGAGGAATGGAACTCGCAGACGGATAACAAACTCTTCTAAATCCGTCAAAACCTGAGTGAGTTTTTACCATGTTCCAGAGGCGGCCGTAAAGAAGAAACAGTCCTGTGCCGCTTGCACACAGGCCACTACTTTCACACCCATTCTTATCTTTTAAAAGGGGAAGAAGATCCGTGGTGCATTCCATGTCACGGGCCACTCACTGTGGAACACGTTCTTTTAGAGTGTTGGGACTTGCATGATGTGAGACATAACCATTATGCAGCAGACTCCAGCTAGCATCACGAACTTTGGGCTGGAGGTTGAGAGTTCAAGTCCCACCAGAGGCTTTTCTTTGTACGATTTTCTACTTTAACTGCCTTCTGCCCTGACCTGAGGGTGCTATGGGCTCATACTGGAAGTCAACTGTTCGTTTGACATTGAAACTCGTACTCTCCTTTACTTCCAAAAGAAATCTTTCCCTGTCGCAAGAAAATCATAAACTTTCATTTTTTCCCCATAGTACCAGCCACGTAACGCTACTGAAACTCAAAACAAAGACATGGCATTTCCCTGCTCACTGGAACGGAGAAGGGGATGGGGGTGGGGAGGTGGGGGCGCAGAGTATCCGCCTAGCCACTTTTTGGCACACGTGGAGCACTGAGCGATTTCCACAGCCCAGTACAGTAAGTCTTCTTAGAGGCTGCTACCTCTCTCATCTTGAGGGAGCCACCCGTGAAGGCCTTGCAGACCTTCTCCAAACAGTAATGTTGGCCGCTCTAGGCCCTCCCCAGGTGGAGGGTAGAAAGAAAGGTACAGGTCGGGAAGAAACACTGTAGCCTGCCCAGGTATCTGACTAAAAACGCTATAGTTAATTTTCAAATTTTTTTTCTTTCTCCATGTGTATCAACACGAGATACTCGGAACTGAAAAGGAAAGATTTAGATAGTTTTTCCCCATTTAATACTGGCAAACAAATTTTGAATTAGTGAAAGCACTTTCCTACAGGAAAATATACAAAACATACTGTACAGTTTTTAAATTGGATCATTAATGCTATTAAAGAGTAAAAGTTTACCTGATCTTGTTGCCAAGGTGAATGATGACAGCCGGGGACAATTGGGAAGTGTATACTATGGGAGCGCTCAGTTGATGGCAGCTGGAAATTCCGTTCCAGCAAGTAAGATGCTTTCTGAAATCCAGTTCACATAGGCTGCACAGCATAATGGCACAAAAACGTGGTCCAGACTAAGAAGCGTGCTAAAAATAGATTGGGTTCCTAAAACCCTATAAATGGAAATGTTTGGTGGTGGTGCAGACTCATCACTGCTGTTACATCCACATCTTCGGGCGCTGATTTCCAGTGCGTTAGTCGGCTGGTGTCTTATGCTAGGATTGCGTGTTTCTGCAGTATAACCTTCGACTACTTATTTTCAACCCTTCAACCAAGTAGCGTGTTCATCGTCTTCTGTATCTTCGTCTTCGTCGCCTTTGTCCGCGTTACTCCATCATCAACGGTGTGGTGAGCAATAACAGATTAACCGAGCCAAATTGTGTGTCCCACAAGTTACAGCGTGCCTAGTTTGAGATTGTGGGGATTTCACCTGGACATGCAGCTACTACGACAATAAGTTGATGACTCGCATGGTTTGTGGGGTTCATTTTGTGGAAGTTTGGTGCATCATAGCAAGTTTAAGTGGCCATCATTGTGGTCCAAGAGTTGTGCGACTTGTTGGTCACCAGTGGGTGGTTGCCTGGCAGCCTGGTTTTGATGTACGCTTGTGCTTGTTGGTTGGATATTTTGTGTTGTGTGTACTGTTGATGTTGGGAGGGTCTATCGTGCAGAATGGTGGTGTGTGCATGCTTGACAGCGTGTCGTATTAAATAAATATATTGTTTATTTGTTAACGTTGCGTTTGGGTGGGGGTGTGTTGTATGAGGGGGGCGGTGTTAGTATAGGTGTTTTCCCTTCAGACCTTAGCGCGTCTGACAACGTGGTGGAGATGCGGGGTAACTTTTGTGTTGGGTTAGGTAGATTAGGGGGGGTAGTTTAGCGGGTGGTTGGTTGGGTTCGCGCCATTGGTTAGGGAGGCGGCGCGACTAGAACTGTGAGTGGCTGTCAAGCATAACCTCAGTTCCTTGTCCTGTCTTGTGTCGTTATGTATTGTGTGTAGTTAGTGGGATGGTTGGTTGGGGTGTTAAGTTAGAAGTGTGCGGATACTGGGTTTTGGGGTTTGTATGTGTAATGATAGTGGATAATTTTGTGTATTAGGTTGATGCTGTGTCGTGTTGGTTGTGTGTTCCCTCCATGTGTGGTTTGTGGTTGTGGGGTCTGGCCATGTCAAGAGAACTTCATCGGGGTATGAATTGATTTGAAAATGATCATGATGTAATTTTGGTTGTGGGCTGTTGCATTGTATTGATGATGATGTTGATGATGACTACGATTTGTTGGTGGTGTTTATGCCTATGTTTGGTAAGCATTGAGCAGGGGTGTATTGTGCTTGGTAGCTGGCCTGTTATCACGGTTGTCACACACCCTTGGGGAATGTAAAGGTATACGTAGGTGGGGCTCAGTTCCGTACATTGGTCGAGTGACTCCAGGGGTTTATTACAATTTGGGGGAAGTAACTGGTTTTGGTTATGAATTTTCTCTCCGGGTATTGGCATAGATTTTAGTGCTCTGTGGTAATCGTGCGCGTCAGCCGCGGTTTGGAGTAGGATAGTCGGTTCAGTATGTCGCACACCCCGGGTGACCGTAAGTTGCGTTCACAACTGGCTAAGGGCTCAGGACTTCATACTCCTGCGGCAACGTCTCCGGTAGTTAAGGAGCGTGCAGGTAAGTTAGTGAAGGAGGTTATGGCGGAGCAACAGCTAGACACCTTGGCCGACAAATATGTTCGGTTAGGTCGAAGCATGGGGTTACAGGGAGGGGAGTTAGCGGACTTTGTAGGCCGACGCATGGACGAGGTGGCCCGTCAGGAAAGAGAACAGGAGGCCAGGGAAGAGGAGTTACGTGTCAAGCGAGATGCGCAGGAGAAAGAGGAGGCCCTCAGGCGCGAGGCTTTTAAGAAGGAGGAGGCTCGCAAGGAGGAAGAGTTGCGGTTTAAGCGCGAGGCCAAGGAGGAAGAGTTGCGGCTCAAGCGCGAGGAAGTTAATTTCAAGCGTGAGGTGGAGCAGCAGCGGCTGGATAGAGAGCGCGAGCAGGCTATCAAGGAGGAAGCTCAGGCACTGAGGGACGAGGATAGAAGGGAGAAAGAGATTAAGAGGAAGGAAGACCAGGCGGAGGCCACCAGTGTACATTTTGACCCGTTGCGGGATGGAGAGGATGTCGACGCCTATCTGTCCCATTTCGAGAGGATGGCGAGTTTGTGCCAGTGGAAGCAGAAGTCGTGGTCGATGAGGTTGGTGGCGCTCTTGAGGGGCAAGGCGAGGGAGGCAGTGCTGAGACTACGCCCGCAGGATCTCACTGACTACGGCCAGGTCAAGGCGGCTTTGCTTAAGTTTTTCCGGCTGGATGCAGAGGCATACCGGCAACGCTTCCGGGCGATGAAGAAGGAGCAGGACGAAACCTTTGAACAGCTGCTGGACAGGATGGTCGCCTGCCTGGATTTGTGGTGCCGGGCAGCAGGGAAGGATCCGCAGTCGGCGACCGATCTCAGGGACTTGTTTCTACAGGAACAGATGTATCGGATCTTGACCCCCGACTTGACCACTGAAGTGCGTCGCGTCTCCCCGGCAACAGCGACAGAGGTGGCCCGGGAGGCTACTGTGGTGGCAGAGGCCAGGCGACTGGGGCGCGACTGCAAAAAGGAGAGAGAGGAGTTACGGCGCATGTACCCCAAGGAGTCAGAGCCTCAGCCTAGGACTCAAACTACCGGAGAGCAGCAACCCCAACCACTGCCCCTCAAGCCCCCCCGCTCGAGGAATACAGTAAGGTGTTTCCTGTGTGGGGAGACAGGCCACATAGTTAGGGAGTGCCCACGTCGTAACACGGTAGGGGCAGTTAATGTGCCGGAGGCTGCTAAAGATGTGTTGAAGTCCCCCCCTTTGCTGTGTGTGTCATGTGCCAAGAAGCCTTATTCCCCTAGGTGCGAGATTCAGGTCAACGGCACTGTGGTACAGGGAATTAGGGACACAGGAGCGGGTTATTCAGTGGTGGCTTCTCATCTGGTACATCCTGATCAGTACACAGGAGATACCGTCCTGATCACGTTGGCTGAGTCCCGGTGTCAGGTTCGACTACCAGTGGCGCTGGTTGACATCGTCTCGCCGTTTGTCACAGGGAGTTTCCGCGCCCTCGTCATGGAACGTCCAGTTGAAGAGGTCCTCATTGGAAATTTTATCCAGCGGAAACGAGGAGCGCCTTTAGAACGAGTTCCCGTCTATGCTGTGCCGGACACCCTCGCGGTTGTACAGACGAGAGCTCAGGCCCGGAAGGACAAGGAACCCCAGCGACCATTGTCCCTGAGGAGTCAGTTGTCGATCGCTACTTCAGACGAGTTGATCAAGAAACAAGGAGAAGACCCCACCTTGAGTAGAGCAAGGAAGGCGTACGAGGATAAGACTGAGGTCCGGACGAGGACGGGGAAAGTTGGTTACCTTAAGAAAGCGGGGGTGTTGATCAGGAGGTTTCAGGGAACTCAGGAAGCATGTACTCAGGTGTGTGTACCGAAAGAGATCAGGCCCACAGTGCTGGCTTTAGGCCACGAGGTTCCCATGTCAGGGCATCTTGGAACCACGAAGACCAAGTCCAGGATTCTGCCTCACTTCTACTGGCCAGGAATGTGCGCCGACATCACGAGATTTTGCCAGTCATGCCCGCAGTGTCAGCGCACCATCGACAAGGGTCGGGTTCCACCGGTACCCTTGGTCAAGATGCCCCTGGAGCAGGAACCCTTTACCAAGGTTGGACTAGATCTGATCGGACCGTTGACGCCGATGTCTGGACGAGGTCATCGGTACATACTTGTCATGGTAGACTACACCACCAGGTACCCGGAAGCGATGCCTTTAAGATACATCACGGCAGAGGAGGTGGCCGAGGCTGCATTCACCATGTGGTCACGAACTGGCATACCCAAGCAGGTGCTTACGGATCGAGGATCCCAGTTCACTGGGCAGGTGATGAAGGAAGTGTACCATCTGCTGGCCATAAAGGGTTTGAATACCACGCCGTACCACGCTCAGTGCAATGAACTTGTGGAGAGGTTCAATGGGACCCTCAAGAGGATGATGCGCCGTTTGGTACAGGACAAGCCAGATGAGTGGGATCGGTGGCTACCGGCACTGCTCTTTGCCTGCCGGGAAGTACCGCAGGCCAGTACGGGGTTTTCCCCCTTTGAACTGTTATATGGACGAGCGGTGCGGGGACCTATGCAGATACTGAAGGAATCGTGGGTGCGCCCTGAGGAGGCCGAGCTAAAGACATCCATTGAGTATGTGGTGGACCTCAGGAACAAGATTGCTGAGACATGTACTTTGGCACAGGAACACGTCGCCACTGCTGCTGGGGTGTACAAGCGACACTTTGATCTCCGGACGAGGAGACGATCGTTTCCAGTCGGGTCTAGAGTGTTAGTCCTACGGCCATTGAAACACAACAAGCTGGAGCTGGGCTGGCGGGGCCCATACTAAGTGACCGGCAGGGTTGGTGAGGTGGACTACAAGGTCCAGATGGGGCCGAGGAGCAAGTTGTTCCATGCCAATCTGCTTAAGGAGTTCATGGAGTGGCCTGCAGAGCTACAACCCCCAGTGAATGTGCAAGCAGTAGTGGTGGAGGCAATCCCTGGGAGGGACAATATAGTGGCTGATTTTCTCAGCAGGATGTAGGAGGAGTTTTGCCAGGTTGGATCGGGTGTCCCGCTGGGGTTCAGGCTGGAGGGGTTTTGCGGCATTTGGGTGTTGCCCATGAGGGATGGCTACTAGTCCTGGTTTAAAGTGGTCATACGTGTTTTGGGGGTACGGGCAGCGTCGCTCTGTGTCATGTCTTGGTTCATGAAATCCAATGGGGATTGGATCTTTAGGAGGGGGGGTTTGTCATGACCCAGAGCTCGGTTTTGCGTGACGTGGCATCAAAGATAGAGAAGGAGGCGGTGGAAGGAGGGAGAACGTGACACACCCGGGAACATGTCTAACAGTTTGTTAGTTTGGCGTTTCACGGACGCCCTGTTGGTTGGTAAGGCAGAACTTCCGTGCGTTAAACGCCCGGGGTTGAGCGAATGTCAAACCCAGAACCTGTGCGTCGCGTTTCGTCCCGTGCAGTGTGTGTTTGTCTTGTGCACGTGCAGTCATGTTGAGTGAGTGTCCGCATTTTACCTGCGAGCGCGCAGGACGCGCTAAATTCAGTTCTGTCTCTGGCTGGGGTGTCGAGCAGGACTCTTGGCATTGGGTCTTTCGGACCCGAGAGGTGTGGTTTTGGGAGGCTGTTCCTGACCCACCAAGTGGAGTCTCCGTTCTTTGTAAAAGTGGGTCACGATTCAGATCAAGGTGTGATTCTGGTGACGCCACGTAAATTTATGTGTAGGGGTGTAGTCAGTGTGTGGCGCCTCCCTACGTTGTTGTTTCGTTCAAGGTTCTCGGGTAAGTTTGAAGCAAGGTTTGGCTGACTTCTAAGTGAAGTGATTGATCATTGAGCTAGGGTTGTAGACTTTTGTAAATAGGGTCTGGTCGTATCTGTTAGTTGTTGTGTGCGTAAGAGGCTAATTGTGAAGAAGAAGATAGAAGTTTGTAGGTGTAGTCCATTATGGCAGTGGGTAGGCCTCCCTATCTATGACCCGAGTTGTATGTCAACTCCAGTCTTCTCTTAATTTTGGGAATCTGTCCTAGGCTGGGGGAGGGGGGTTAGTAGATTATTAGTGCTGTTGCTATAGTGATACTTAAAATTACTTGTGTTATTTTGTTTGGTGAAAGGAGAATCGTCAGGGGGTTATTATTTTGTGGTCGCGCTATTGGTATATGATGGGTGAGTTTAGTGGAGAAGTGGATAGAAGAGAGAAGGGGGGGTGTGATGACGTGTTGATAATTTGTTGGCAAAGTGGCATAGTTGCCAAACTCATGGCTGTTGCTGCTGCCACTAAGCTGGCCGTAGTGCTGGCACTGTCACTGTTGTGTAGAGACACGGCTAAGGATGCTGGTGCCATGGTTTTATTTTGAAAGCGATTGAGATTGCCTGTGGCGCCAACTATTTTCAAATACTGCTACTTCCAATCATTGCTGTGGGGTCAGAATTTAATTATTGGTGCTTGATTTCAATGAATGCGCAGACGCTGACTCGTTTCCGGCGCCCCCCCATTTTGTGTTCCGGTAGGCGGGGCCCATCTTCGGGCCAGTTGACGCACGTGCAATGAAGTTTTCGTTTTGTAGACAGTGTGGGTCGTCCTAACGTGGCTCTGCGTAGTCGGCTGGACGTTAAGCAATGTTAATAACAATAATAATAATATTTATTGATGGATTGTGGGTACTGATAAGAGAGGAGTGTCAGGAGTGTCAATACTGTTTCCTCTTATTGCTGCTGCTGTGTTTAATATTGATGCAGCTACTGATGTGTTTTTTTTTAGGTTTTTTTTATTACGTGTGACCATTACTAAGCGTGACTCCTACGTGCAGGTTGGGATGCTGAGATTCTGACTATGTTGTTACTGGTTTGGTTGGTTTGCTATTGGGTCTTGTGTGATAGTCGACTGTTATTGTTGTTGCTGCCGTTGGCGTTACCTGATGTCATTGATGTTGTGTTATATGTTGGGTCACCTCTGCTGCTGCTGGTTTTGTGTCACTAAGGCTAGTGTTATATCCCATGCCAGTGTCATTGTCAGTATGTCAGTATGGCGGGTGTCAGTTGTTTCATTGTTTGGTTGAGACTGGTGTCTAAATCTTATGGTGGTGTTGTTGTGTTGACTGTGACGGTGCCTGAGACTTCTGTTTGCTTAGACCTGTGTTGGCGCAGGGGCATAGTGGAGGGGGTTCTTTTGGTGACTGATAGAGCACTAGAATTGGTTGTGGTTGTCACATGGAATGCCTTTCGTGTTTGTGACTCCGAATGGTTGTCGTGTTTGGGCCCTTAGGTCAGTGACATTATGGGATGGCGGAATATTGATCGGCCAGTCAATGAATGAGTAAACATACGTTTTGTTGAGGGTTTCGTCCTTGGTGTGATAGTAATTGTCTCGCAGGGGACAGCTGTACAACGTGTGTCCTATTGGACGTGACTCGTGACAAGTGACAGTGTAGGAATGCGCAAATGTAGTGTGAATCCAGTCACTGATTTGGAGCATGCAGGTGTGTCATTTTCGTTAGCGCCACCGCTTCCAGTGTGGATGAGCAGCACCCGGTGTTGACCAGACGTCTGGGCTGATGTGACGGCCTGAGGAGCTGACCCAGGCGGAGCTGACCCAGGCGGAGCTGACCCAGGGGGGGGCCACGGGCTTGCAGCCCTGCCGCAGTTGTGGGCGTGCTAGGAAGCACGCGCGCCCATGTTTGGTGGTGGTGCAGACTCATCACTGCTGTTACATCCACATCTTCGGGCAGCTGATTTCCAGTGCGTTAGTCGGCTGGTGTCTTATGCTAGGATTGCGTGTTTCTGCAGTATAACCTTCGACTACTTATTTTCAACCCTTCAACCAAGTAGCGTGTTCATCGTCTTCTGTATCTTCGTCTTCGTCGCCTTTGTCCGCGTTACTCCATCATCAACGGTGTGGTGAGCAATAACAGATTAACCGAGCCAAATTGTGTGTCCCACAAGTTACAGCGTGCCTAGTTTGAGATTGTGGGGATTTCACCTGGACATGCAGCTACTACGACAATAAGTTGATGACTCGCATGGTTTGTGGGGTTCATTTTGTGGAAGTTTGGTGCATCATAGCAAGTTTAAGTGGCCATCATTGTGGTCCAAGAGTTGTGCGACTTGTTGGTCACCAGTGGGTGGTTGCCTGGCAGCCTGGTTTTGATGTACGCTTGTGCTTGTTGGTTGGATATTTTGTGTTGTGTGTACTGTTGATGTTGGGAGGGTCTATCGTGCAGAATGGTGGTGTGTGCATGCTTGACAGCGTGTCGTATTAAATAAATATATTGTTTATTTGTTAACGTTGCGTTTGGGTGGGGGTGTGTTGTATGAGGGGGGCGGTGTTAGTATAGGTGTTTTCCCTTCAGACCTTAGCGCGTCTGACACCTTTGTCCGTCCTGAAATTAAAAGAAAAAATATATAATAAGCCAAACACACACGCACGCCACGCACGCACGCACGCACGCACGCACGCACGCACGCACGCACGCACGCACGCACGCACGCACGCACACACACACAATTTCGCAGACGTGAGGGCCATACATTAATAATATTGCCTTTTCTTTACTTCAGAAGAAAGGAAAGTTCATGTATCCCATGGATTAATTTCTGGAATGAAAGTATCTCCTTTTGTGCCGACAAAACACCGAATTTCAGTTTACATGACTGGCTTACACAATTATATCAACATTACGAATATGAACACGTTCTATTTCAACCACAGTCATTCGATACAATGTCAGGGTCACATGCGAACTTATCAGTATTTGAGTTGTAGCGCTTATATCCAGAAACAAAAGTTAAGTTATTGATTTTTAAAAGCGATGTGCTGATGAAGGCAAAAACACTGTTTTTTTTTGGTTTTTTTTAAACAAAAACGGTTGAATTATGTATTACCGTTTTACATTATACAAGCAAATAATAATATTTCAGATTGTCAACAAGAAGTGACCTTATCAGAGTCAAAGCTTTCTTTTAATGAGTTTTTTTTTTTCAGGAAGAAAGGGGGGTGTCTTGGATATTATACTGTTACATCCATATATGTTCCGACAACAAAAGTCATGTCTACAGGTAGGAAAAAGAATGGCTAAAAGTTTGCGTGTAAAAGGTTTCATTATAATGAAAAGGAAAGAAAGAAACAAAAACAAAAACAAATAAAGACAAACAATAACACACACACACACGCACGCACGCACGCACGCACGCACGCACGCACGCACGCACGCACGCACGCACGCACGCACGCACGCACGCACACACACACACACACACACACATATACACACACACTCGTTTCAATGATTTTATGACACTAGCGCTACATACACTGCTGTCGGCTTATATAAAACACAGCTGTAGACCGAGTCACCGACTGTATTTGAGTTCCATTCCTTCCAAGGAATGCAGCAGGTCTTTTGCAACACTCGGACACTCTTCTCCGATCCCAGCAAAGAAAGCTACAAAAGAAAACACAATAAGGTTTACCCCCACTGAAACTTACCAAGCCCTGATAGAATGCAATGACCGTACTGTACCTCTTGGTTTTGTTTGTTCTGGTTGATGTAGCTTTTCATCGTTAAAGTCGGCTTCGTGGCGACATTATCACCCTTCCAAGTTTTTTTTTCCCAAGATGTAACCACTCACATGTTCGTTCTCTAGTGTAAAAGCACCATCAGTCATCAGAGAGTTATAAAACAAACAAAACAACAACAACAACAACAAACAAACAGAGATACATACATACAAACATAAACATCTGATCGTCATCACTCTCTCATCCCTCCACACACACACACACACACACACACACACACACACACACACACCACACACCACGCACACACGCACACACCACACACACACACGCACACATACACACATACATACACACACACAAACACTTATGGACTAACAGTGAAAGAGAGAGAGAGAGAGAGAGAGAGAGAGAGAGAGGGAGAGAGAGAGAGAGAGAGAGAGAGAGACAGAGACAGAGACAGAGAGAGACAGAGACAGAGACAGAGATAGACAGACAGACAGACAGACGGAAAGAGACAGAGGAAACATAGTATCGCGGCAGTCACTTCAGACGTGCCTGTCCTGATTGAAACTTCTTGAAACCCTCTTCAGACATCTCATCCTTTGTCCCACAGCCGGACCTCAGCTTCCCTCTTTGTAGGGAACACTGCCATCACAGGACTCCAGTGGGTGGGGGGTCAGAGGTGGAGGTGGGGAGGGAAGACGGGCGTCGTTCTGAAGGCGTCAGTGGTTCGCTTTCAAACCGTGCTGTCGAAAAGTACGCAGAAGAATTAGGCACTCGCTTGATCTCACTCCCACCCCCCGCCACCGCCTTTCTCCCTACTTCCTTTGACCCGTTCCTATCTCACACCACCCCACCCTCCCTCCCCTAAATGGCAACAACCTCAGGCTGACTGCTGAGCCTTTTAAAGCCGTTTCTCTGGCTTTTCCAACTTGAAGTTTGAGAAATTGAAATCGATCCTCTTACACCAGTCTGAGAAATTGTCGACCTCCTGTGTGTACTTCAAGAAGTCGGTAAAAGCCAGCAATCATGGAAGACGATTTCCAATACCACCGGGTCTGAAAGATGGATGAAAAATAGGAGAGAGTTCATGTCTCTGAGCAGCCCAGAGTTGGCACAATAGTAACTCCTTAAAGTGCTTTTAACTTTCTGTGCCAATCTACGTCAAGCTGTTGCATATCGAAGAAGCGTCTGAACATTGAACGAAGACAGGCAAGAGTTGCTTTTGTTTTTAATCATCTTGTATCCAGAGATCTCTCAAAGGGAGAAGTGGAAAGTCCAAAGTCATGTGAAATGACTTCTGACACGAAGAATCGGAAACTCAAACGGAGAATCAGCTCTTGTCACAGCCAGACTGCAAGGAACCACTCCTGTCTGTGTCTGGACACGGTTAAAAGGAAAACAGTGTACAGTGGGTTACATGACCTGACTCATTCTTCACTTCTTAGAGGGCGAAGAGGCTGTGTGGCACAACAACCGCTCAGAATGAAACAGCTGGCTGAGTGCTGGAAGCATCGCCTGCAGTCACACGCGTTTCTGAGAGAATTTCATGAAGACCTGGGTCTGAGATGTCATTTTTAATTTCATTAATTGAAAGAGAGCAGTATTTCTCTCACAATCTGACTGCGAAATGGATAGTAGAAGTAAACTGTTTTCTTAGTTTTAGTTTTTTTTTTCTGTTTTAGTTTGGCGTTGAATTTTGTAATGAGTTCTGATTTGAATGCCTCTAGTGGCCATAAAAAAGAGTTATGTTCCCATAAGTCACAGGCCACTCATTCTGTTTACACTCACATGTTACAGAATGTGGGGAGGAACTATGGCGTACACTGTATGATGAACCACTCCCTGTCAAATGAGTGTTGAGATTTACATGACATTGAACATAAATTCTTCACATCAAACTACATAGAGACTTTCTTTAAATATGAGCTCAGTTTCAAAATGTTGTGATCTCACATTTTCTGGAAATGTAATTGTTGGACGTGCGTGTGTTTGTGCGTGCGTCCGTGGGTGCGTGCGTGCGAGCGCACAAGCACGTTTGTGTGTGTATGTGCGTATGTGTGCAAGTGTGTTCATGCGCGCACGCCCCTGTGTGTGTGTGTGTATGTGTGTGTGTGTGTGTGTGTGTGTGTGTGTGTGTGTGTGTGTGTGTGTGTGTGTGTGTGTGTTTGCGTGTTTGAGTGTGTAGGCAGGTACATGCATTGGTGTGTGTGTGTGTGTGTGTGTGTGTGTGTGTGTGTGTGTGTGTGTGTGTGTGTGTGTGTGTCTGGGTGTCTGGGTGTGTCTGTGCTTGGACATAATTGAGACTGGATGTGTGCGTGAGGGGACCCTTTGAACTCCTCGACATTTTAAGAATGATGCTGGTGCACAAATCGTAGCAGGTATTTGTTACAGGCCCTGAGGCGAAAGCTTGGTCAATGCAATAAACAGTTTACGACCGGACGGCGAATGATAGGTTTTGTTTTCTTCTTTTGTTCTTTTT
>CM065717.1:30684820-30687320 GCA_033310375.1 Conus canariensis
CTTGTTGTCTGAGCTGTTACGCTAGTGGTCTGAGCTGTTACACTTGTTGTCTGAGCTGTTACACTTGTTGTCTAAGCTGTTACACTCGTTTTCTAAGTATGACAACAGATTGTGGCCACTTTCCAGAGAGTAATGCCTCAGGCTAGCGTCAGCAACGGAAGGCTGCTGGCTTTTGAGTGTTGCTAGAAAGGGAAACAACAAAGCCCATCTTTGTTCTTGTCGTGTTGTTGAATTAATGATGTTCAAGTTTGCGTTAGCGATTTCTTTGTCTCCATTCATAGAATTCAGAATCCAAATATTAAATCACCCTGCTCTCCCTCCCTCTCCTCCTCTCTCCTCTCTCTCTCTCTCTCTCTCTCTCTCTCTCTCTCTCTCTCTCTCTCTCTCTCTCTCTCAATGCATTCGCATTCGGATTCTCTCTCTCAATTTCAGGAAGAACATTTTGCTATGCAAATATTTTCTTCCATTATTTTCAGTATATGCGCCGAGTGCGTGTATGTTCTACTTTTGTTCTTGACCTTATTGCAGATAGGTCGGTGGCCTTTGCAATTAAAGTATTCGAATTGAGTTGAGAGTCTCTCTCTCTCTCTCCTCTCTCTCTCTCTCTCTCTCTCTCTCTCTCTCTCTCTGTAAAGAAAGCTGTAACTGGACAAGTGTGACAACCATTACATTTCTACTGCATACAAAGAAGTCTGAGCTCTCATGGGGGCTGCCTTCACGAATCAACCCCTCTCATTTTCAACATAGAATTTCCAGCACAAAAGATCGTTAACAAGGGGAGTAAGAATTCAAAATCTCTCTTCCCCGGTTACCTTTTTGTAACTTCTTTGTTCATCTCTAGCCTCCATGACGCCACTGCAGAGTCACCGGCTACAGCTGAAGGGGTTCTAGGTTCGCATCCCATCAGAAGGTCTATGCCATGGGGATGTTTTGCCCATTTCCCCCGCTCTTACTGAGAGCTGAGTACGCTGAGGGCTTTGATAGGAAGACTAGAACGACACGATCAGGTTTTATCCACTTCATGGGGGAGTTTCTGAGAGTGTTGTTCAGATTTCTGTCCTACATTGCAGTGTGTTTGTATCTTTGTAGTCTGGTTGTTGGTGGAGTCTATCATTGCAGTGTGTTTGTATCTTTGTAGTCTGGTTGATGGTGGAGTTTATCATTGCAGTGTGTTTGTATCTTTGTAGTCTGGTGGATGGTGGAGTTTATCATTGCACTGTGTTTGTATTTTTCTAGTCTGGTTGATGGTGGAGTTTATCATGGGGTTCCTCTCAAGCCCCATGCCCATGACGTGTCCACGTCACACTTCTCATTGGGGACTGTCTTCAGATGGACGTGGTGATGTCACTCACCATAAGTCTGGGTGAGCAGTCATTGTCATCAGTCGGTGAGGGTGGGGAGGGGGGGGGTGTTAAGGGGTGGTATATTGCATATGCAAATGACAATGGAGCTTCCTGTTCCCTCCCATTCCACCGAACACAAAGAGATCTCCTACTCACACACACACACACACACACACACACACACACACACACACACGCGCGCGCGCGCGCG
This sequence comes from Conus canariensis, assembly GCA_033310375.1. Classification (NCBI taxonomy): domain Eukaryota; kingdom Metazoa; phylum Mollusca; class Gastropoda; order Neogastropoda; family Conidae; genus Conus; species Conus canariensis. The sequence goes on from CM065717.1 coordinate 30,686,375, forward strand.
CGCGCACGCGCATGCGCGCACGCAAGCACACACACACACACACACACCACACGCACCGCACACCACACACACACACACACACACACACACACACACACACACACACACACACACACACCACAACAGCTCCTTACTTCCCGTATCCCCATCTCCAACCGCAAAATGAACTCCTCACACACATCCACACATACAAACTCATCCAATCTCCCACTCTTAAAAAATGTATGTAAATTTCTATTTACAGTGTGAATGCTAACTGATAAAGAAAGCATAGATTAAAGAAAAAAAAAAGCAGAGTCCTCTCTAATCAAATAAATGTCAAAAACAATGTCAAGAAGACTGTAGAAGTGGAACGTCAAATGTCTAACGATATTGCTGTCAGACTGGTGGACCCTGATACCAAACATAACGCTCGCGAAAGGACTTTGTTCTGACAGACGGAATGGGGAGAATGCCATCATCAAAAAAGCAGAGCTTACATGAAGGTGGAACAGAGATGGAGTGTGTCAGGCATATATAATTATATACATAGCAAACACCAGTAATGGCGGAGACGCAGTGAGAAGAAAGAGTGTAGAAAACTGAGGACTGTACTGGCAGCCAGTGCAAAGATTTCGAAAGAGGTTTGGTGTGTTCCTGTTCTGGGGATTTGAGGATCAGCTTTCGCGGATTTGTGTTAATGATTTGAAGCGTTTGAAGCAGGAGATAATTAGTGAGGGCGCCAGCTTTAGAGAAGCCTGGAGAGAATGAAGAGCAGACTACTCCAGTTGTTTCTTTCCTTCTTTCTTCCTTCTTTCTTTCTTTCTTTTTTTTCCTTCTGTTTTCCTTCTTTTCTCTTTCTTTCTTCTGTAGGCCTGTCCGTCTGTTTTTGTACTCCTAGTTCTTATAGAACAGGGAGTACTTTACAATGGGAACCAAGAAATGCTATTCTGTGTGTCTATCTGTC
>CM065717.1:30692320-30702517 GCA_033310375.1 Conus canariensis
CCTATTGTGATCCCCCATTGACCCAGTCTGGCACACTGACAGACCACACAGAGAATATTTCGATAGTGTCAGACATACACAACTCGTGCGAGAGAAACGGGGGCAGTCTCAAAAGTTCCAGTGGACTGTTCAAAACAACAAGCTTCCAGCCTGTCGTATGAGACATGCCGCTCGCCTGAAAACTTCAGGCCAAAGAGAACTATAAAATAGGCATTCTGGCTCACCCACCTCCGCCAGCTCCAACCGGCTGAAGCCGGTTTCGCTGTTGCTCCGCCGGCTTACCCAGAATGCCTATTTTATAGTTCTCTAATAGTAAACACTTTACAAACATACATAATGTGTAGGATTATCTGTTTTTAACACTAATTTAGAAAACTTTTGAGACTTAAGTTTTTCTTGATCAAATAACATCATTCTCACGCATACATTCATCAAATGTAAAATAAATTTCTGCAAAACTCTTCACATCTGGCCGCATTACTGATCACCTCTGGATCTCACTTGAGACCCTATGGCGCCCTAGGGCCCCAAGCCAGACCCAGCGGGTCACATATAACACGGCCAGATGTGAAGGGTTTTGAGAATATGCCTCCAACAGTAGTATACTTTTATACTTGTTTGCCTGCTTTCTATTTGTCTAATTTGGGCAATCCCCTCACCCCCTTTTTAGTGACTCTTCCAGATTTGGGTTTACGGGCGTTTATAGCCGCGCCAGTGACCCAGACAAACGAAACACGAAAGTGGGAAGAGTCACTAGAGGGCAGGGAAGAGGGCAAATTTAGACTTTTGCAATACCATGACAACCAAGTATTTAAAACTACTGCAGGCATATCCCCAATGTTGTTATCTTCAAGATTTATATATATACTGTACACAAACAAACGCTTTACAATTACATGGTGTCTACTTGCCTAGAGTAAAGTTGTTTTTATTTCGTTAAAACAACACCAAAAGCTAAATAACAAAGTGCATCTTACCTTACTTTTTAGTCACTACTTTTTAATCAAATTTATTTTAAATACTTTATTAGATTGAATATAAAAATGCTGCTTTTAATACATAAAATTGGGAAAAGATTATTTTGGGGTGGGGAATTTAGCCACCTAAATTTATACAATGACGTCTAACGCCTGCACTAAACGACGCCGGTGGGGAATTTAGCCGTCTAAATTTATACAATGCCGCGTGGCGGCCTGCAGTAAACGACGCCCTTACATCCGTTATGTGTAACTTGACACGAACCCGGAAACAGTGCGGCGCTTCGACTCGGCAATTATGCAGTTGAGTAAGCCGTGGCCAGACATGTCTGACCTAGATACTACATAAAGGCAGCAAACCCTTCAGAGGAGTTGTCTCCCCGGAAAAGAATGTAACAATTAATTGTGTTTTATGAAAAAATCGTCATTAAGTCGTTCTAGGTTCTTATTCAAGTTGGCATCACGTTCTTATTCACGTTCTTATTCAAGTTCTTATTTAAGTTCTTAACAAGTTTTTATTCAAGTTCTTATTTAAGTTCTTAACAAGTCAACATCAAGTTCTTAACAAGTCATCATCAAGTTCTTAACAAGTTCTTATTCAAGTACTTATTCAAGTTCTTAACAAGTCGTCATCAAGTCGTCATTAAGTTTTTATCAAGTCGTCATTAAGTTCTTATCAAGTCGTCATCAAGTTCTTATCAAGTTCTTATCAAGTTCTTATTTAAGTTTTATCAAGTCGTCATCAAGTCGTTATCAAGTTCTTATTCAAGTCACTTATAATTATTTATTAAGTTCTTAACATATTATTGCATATCAAATGGATCAAAATGAGATTTTGTTGTTGGCAGTTCTGGCATGCTTTTTTGTTCGGCTTCTGTATTTAGTGGCTGAGATTTTTTGGACTGCTTTGGTTTTTGCTGGCGTTGTTTATATATTTTATAACCGTAATAACCACCCCCAGCAGCAATGACGCCAAAAATGACAACTGTTTTAAATTCAATATTCCATGACGACTTTGGTGTTGTTGTAGGTCTTGAATCAACTTGTGTATTTACAGCTGGCATTGAAACAACTGTTGGCGTTGGCGGTGTTATGTTTTCATTATGAGTTACATTCTGTGATTGTAACATTAATTTTCTTTGTTTGTTCCACTCTGCTAATTTTTTTCCTGCTGCAACGCGCCCAGGATGAGGAGGCTTTTTACTGGTCACTTTCTCCATCAATGTTTTCTGCTGATTTTCTGGCTCGGTCATTTTGAAGGGAAACAAAATCTATATGATTAAAAGTAATTAATCCCATGATTAATGGCGATAACAATGTTCCAAATCTGTAATATAGATCACATCCTAGAGACTCTAATGACTTTGTTAAAACGGGATCCTGCGTTAAATCATACATAAAATCTTGTTCAGAATCAATGGGAGCAAATCTACTAACTAGTTTAGTGTACAACCTAAGAACAGTTTGCCCAACACTTTTTACCATTCTTGACCCCAGTTGCGCTTCATACCTGTTGTGATACTTTACAATGTCTTGCGGCGACATCTGTTGAATCTGTTCTATGCTGAATTCATTTCCAAGGTACTGTTTTGTTTTTCCACATGCTGCTAAAGAATACAGCCCTTCCTTTTTGCGCATAATAGCTTGGTCATCAACTTGATCATTTGTAATCATAAGCTCAGGTAGGTTTAGTAGATCATCGCAGTTCATGTTTTATTAATAAATAAATATTATTTTATTTTTTAAAAATGAGCACCGAAAAAACTATTACTAACCTTGCATACCATTCTGCTGTTATTGGAGGCCTAAGTGTAGGATACACAATGCTTGGTAAAAGCTTGTTAAGAATAAAACCAGCAGATCTTGGCAAACTAGACTTTGTAGACTCAGCAAAGCAGATTGCTGTTATTGCAGCTTCACTTGCTACGAAAGATTTTTTAGTTAAGCAAGGAATAATTCCAGAAAATATAAATATGTAAAAATATAAAAATGGCTTCACTCGTAATGATGATTGGTGGCACTGTGGTTAATGCGCTTGCTTTTAGCGGAAGTAATTACGCGTTTAGTAAACTACAAAATAACGATGAGAGAAAAAGACATAACAGAGCTATGGAGCAACTAGCCGCTGCACAAGACACCTATGAAAAGCAAAGAATGGAGCAGTTAGATTTTATTAACGACAGACTTAAACAACAGGGACATGCAGCTTACACATTTAAAGATGTTGACCAGGCAATAAAAGAATATTTTCTAGTAACAGGCAAACAAGTTGAAACATTGCCCCCACCAAAATTCAGCGACTTTTATCAACCATCAGAAAAACAAAAGACGCAAGAAATATTGTTTATTGTTGTTGGCATGACCGTTGTGTATTTTGTTGCACAAAGTATTGGCTGAATAAAAAATGAACAAGATCTATTATTCGCCAAAAGGATATTGGAAGGGAATCACGGCAATTAAAAAGCTAAGCCAAGCAGCGGGAGTCAGTGAACAAACAGCAAAAGAATGGTTATCTAAACAAGCGATTTGGCAAATTTATCTACCAGCGCCTAAAAAACTACAGAGACCACACTTTGTGAATATAACTCCAAACGACACCCATCAAATGGATCTTCTATATTTACCCCATGATACGATTAGACGAAAAAGATTTAAGTACGCACTTACAGTCATTGATATAGCTTCAAGATACAAAGATGCGGAACCATTAACACAAAAGAGTGCTTCTGCTGTTGCTGTCGCTATACAACTGATATATCAACGAGGACCCTTAACTTATCCTCGCATGATTCAAGTTGATGACGGAAAAGAATTTAAAGGTCAAGTGAATCAATTATTCTTAAAACGTAGAGTTACCATTAAAAGAGGCATTCTGGGAGTTCACAGATCACAGGGTTTGGTTGAAAACTTTAACAAACAGTTATCTGAAAGACTTTTCTCCTACCAGTATCACAGAGAGCTGATTGACAATTCTCGCAACACAGAATGGGTTAGAAGACTGCCCTCAGTTTTGCGCGCAATGAATAATGAAGAATTTAAAGGTCTAAAACCAGTACAAGCAATCAGAAAACAAACAATAAATGTTGGAGACGCCAGTTCATCAAGCAAACTATTACCATTTGGTTTGAAAGTGAGATACCTTTATTCACCGGGAGAAGGGAAGGGGACACTCGCATCAGGGCAACAGATCCAGTTTGGAGTGTTGATCCATATGAAATAAAAAGAATTGTAAAGATGAATCCGCCTGTGTATTATTTACGAGAAACTGACACAACAAAACGACCAGCCCCTCAAAGATCTTTTGTGAAGGAAGAACTGCAAATAATCCCGCCAGACACAGTTCCGCTTAATTAATTTACGTAAATATATTTGAGTTTAAAATGGAAGCTCAAAAGGAAGAAATCTTACATGAAACTAAAAAGATGATAAAAAAAGAGACCTTAGAATTAATACAAGAATCATATGATACGTGTTCAGCTATTAAGGAAACAATTAAGTGGATTCATCGGTACATGGCAACGCATCCTGATCGCCTACAATCCCAAATTTTGATTATCAGAATAACGGATAAAGAATATCTTGAAAAAATAAAAAAAATTCGTGCACATCAAGCAAACATGAGAAAAAATTTGTCTGAATTGGAAATTGATATGATTGAGCTTCTAGATACATTTGAGGAAAAATATAAACCCGCGGATGAAGAAGGTATGTAATTATGCTGTTTTCCAATGCCCGATTGCATATGAAAACTCTGGATTAACAAACACACGTTTTGTGTTTGTTCTATCTAATGACTTCTTTGTTACAACAGTTGTGTTGATCTCATGTAGATTAGATCGTAGTTTTACGTTGTCATGATGAAAAGTCTTTTTTTGAACAATGCTTCTTTATAGTTGTCATGGGATATGCTTGACTGCACAACACTACGAGATATTCCCTTTGCTTTTTTAACAACTTTTTTTTGGCTTGAAAGACTGTACATTTTCGACCTCAAACCAACAAACTCCTTGATCACCCCTCCAGATAATTCATCCTTCATCTTACCTAAAACCTTCTTATTAATAGTTGAATGCAAAGGTGAATCTTTAGGGTAATCAGATGTGTCGTACCATCCAGCATGCCCTTTAGCCACTTCTAATTCCATGTCTTTATAGATATCTTCAGTAGGGATGTCGATTACAAAGGAACCTGTATCTGTGTACAGAACTCTGGACTCAGGATACAAGGGCTTAAAGTAGTCATAAAGAAATTCTAACATCAAAAGCTTCGACAGCTCTAAAACAGTAAACCCAATAAAAACGGGCTTATCCAATTTGACTTTCTTTTTTTTCATCATTATGCCAAAAAGCTGATCATGAAATCTTCTGAAGTCCTGATAATTAGGTTTTGAAGTTAGCTTAATTGCATCGTTCTCTCTGGTGACCAATCTAACATCTTTGCGCTTGTGCGGATTCTCCATAGTCTTTCCAAAACAGCTGTTGTTCATCAGCTTGAAAAAGTCTTTTTCTGAAGCATCTGCGGATTTAGTTCTGAGATCAGTGTTCTTCATTATGTATGGTTTCATGAACTGTTCTTGATCAAAAGCAATTATACGATGAACAGCTGTCAACTTCAAACCATGTCTTAAATAAAATTGTAGAAGCCTGTAATGGCAGACATAATTTTTTTTGTCACGAAGATTAGGCACAAGTTTAGGTGGTTCTGTTTTTGTCATCTTTAGACTTTCTGCTGCTAATGGATAGTCATTATGGTAATCATGGTGTTCCTGAGGATATTCTAAGTCAACTTCTAGAATGTATCCACACTGTTGATCTGGCGTCAAACTGCCCAACCACTTTAATGCTTTTTGAATATTATTCGTATCTGTGTACATTTTAAAGTTGCGTAATGGAAGTGATTGCGCCATTGCCCATCCATACAGATTGTTTGCATTTAAATACATGAGATAGTTAGACCTTTTACTTGGATCATAGTCATCCAAGTATTTGTTGTTTGCTTTACAGTAATGGTGAGACGCCATACTGATTCCCCCACGCAATCCGTTTTCAATCATCTGAAGCATTGGCAGGTCAGACAATAAATCAATTTGTACTCCAGTAAATTTTAAGAAAGCGTCCCAGCTCATCCCGGGCGCAGAAATGTAATGCGCGGGATCCAGGCTGTAATGTTTCATGCAGGTCTTCCTATAATTTTCAAAGACGTCCGCCAACAAACAGGTATCCACCATTAAATAGGAATCATGATAGTCTCCCATCGTTTTACACTCTAACTTCTGCCACGCATCTTGAGCATGCTGGTAATCAGAATCACTGATGTCCTTTCCTCTAAGACTAGAAAAGAACGCGCCTTTAGGCGGAAGTGTATCTTCGTCAAACCTTTCCCAACTGTTCATGTACTCATAAGGATAAACGCCCTTTCTAACGAGCGTTGGGTCAAAATATTCTTCCGTTATTGGGCAGGACTTTAAGGACATAGCCAGTGACTCTAACCCCCCCATCATGTGTTGCATAGAGTCGTAGAAAGACATGTTATTTAAAGTGAAACACATGTACTTTTCTGATGACTGCGCAATGCATGACACCCTGAAGTCGCTGGTTACTGCTTGCATTATAAGGTGAGAGTCGTAACCTCGCAAGTTGTGAAAGAATATAGGCAGCTTCCATGTCTTTGGTTCAAACTTTAGTTGAAGATTGCATTTACTGTGTGCTGCTCCTCTAAACTTTCCACTAATGTGATCATGGTCTCTTACTGTTGGATTCTCTGCGTCTGGGGAGAGGCCTAAACCGGCGGCAACCAAGGCCGCCCCACAAATCCAACAGTGAGTGGCTGAGTCATACTGTTGTTGGTCTTCAGGCGTCATTATGATTTCAGATAAGTTTAGATTATTAGAACAGGCATTACGCACTTGCTGCATGCGTTTTAAGAAGTATTTTGCAGCATTTGGTCCTCTGTATAATTCTGGCTTTGAATGGGCGCCATCCGACCTAACAATGATGAAGGCAAATGAGCAAATCTGATGATTACTCATTAAGACTGTTTTAGGAAGTTTCTGTAGGGTTGGTCCTTCATAAGGAACAATGAGTGATTCGAAGTCTGCGTAAACAACATATGGACTAGTTTGCAACCGTTTCCAGTTCTTAAAACTAACTTTACTGCCTTCTCCAGGCGTAATTAGTTCTGTATCACAGTCAGCTGGGCTAATACAATGTTTCTTATGTTCACTCGCGGCTTGAACGGACGGAATTCTTGTTAAACATTTTCTACAAAATTCTTGTTTGCTATGTTGTTTTGTAGTATGCACTAGTAATCTACTCATTGTGCGTATCAGCGTGTAGTGCAACCCATTAAGGCTTTGCATTAGGAGTAAGTCTACATGAGTTTTGGTTGGTTTGTCTATTGTTGGACTGTTCTTTGACACTCTAATTGGCAGAAGGTTGGTTTCTTCAGACCATGTGTAGACATTAACAGTTATTGGTGGATTTTGTTTTTCAAACTGATCAATTTTGTCTACAGCCATAGGAAATTCAAGACCGTTAAAGTTAAGATCATTGGCCCACTGTAAATAGTTAGATACTCTCTCTGCATTTTTGGCAACGTGATGCAGCCTAGCAAGAACGCACCACATAAAACATTTGTCGTCTGAATTCTTTATGTTCAGAACTGCTTTCTTTGCAACTAATGTTGGAGGCAGTGGAATGTAAGACTTGCCTACAATCGGCTCATACTTAGCCTGTCTTAATCTGATGTCTAGGACTTCACCCTCTGACCAACCAGAGCCTCTCATTTTAGCTGCTTCAGAGGCTTCATTAAACTGTATAAGCAGCTGGTCTGCCCAACCAGGTGTTAAGTCATTAGAGGAAAGAATAGTCTGCTGTTTAGTTGAGACCCAGACTTCTAGATTTTCTTCGTTTATTGTGATATAATCGATTAAAACAACTAACCTTACTTTAACTGGAGGGTTTATTGTTAGTTTACTTGGAACTTGAGAAATAGCATGTACAACGCTTGCCTGTACGTTTGTTGGATCAATAACTTCTAAAACGACCTCATTTAAAGCTTTTGACAAACGCTCTTCCTCGAGCATTGCTTCAAACAATTCATCTGAACCTTCATATATCTTATCCATGCTGAGTTTCTTTTCTAACTCAAAATATTTATTTAAATTAAAAAAAAATACTTAATCAGAATCAATATCAACGGTCTTTTTGTGCTTAGACTCATAAACTAAAGTATAAACGCCCTTTGGGGTTGTTAATGTGAGCTGTTTAGAACAGAGTTTAATGTTTCGTTTACTTTTTTTAAACATTCCTTTTTTATCTGGTCGGTGTCTGGTTGTTGAGAAAAAGTTGCCCGTGCCTTTCTTTGAAGATCAAACTTTTGTCTTTTGTAGTCCTCAAAATCAGCCTGTAGGCGACTAAATTCTTCATCCGTGATGTTCGAGTCGGCAAGTGCTTTATTTATTGTCAGTTTGAAGGAACTAAGTTTAGCTGTTATTAGTTGAACCATAGCTGTGTGCTTTTGGAGTTTAGCTTTTATTTTTTTGCTGACAGCACTTACAGCCAATCAACACAGGCCAAGAGTTAAAGACACACCACCTAGAGGTATAGCTACCGGTGCACCTACGCCTGTTGCTAAAAGACCTACACTTGTTCCTGCTGTTAAAGCACTAACCGCCGATGCTCCAGTATTAACATATGTAACAGCATTAAAGACAGCAGAATACCTTCGTTTGGTTTTGCTGTATTTTGAAAGGTCCTGCTCTAGTTTTTGTTGCATTTGTGTTATGTTTGTTAATCTGAAAGTTTTTATGTCTACAGCAGCAGAATGCATATCTTCTTTGGGCACTTTTGGATAAGTCGTAACAGACATGCTTTTTTAAAATAAAAATAATTTAGTATTGGATATCTTTTAATCTGTTATCTTGAATATTCAGCTGCGCATCATATATTAAAAACAAATGTACATTAAGTGGTTTATCACTCTCTTTTTCTTTATCAATTTGAATGTTTATTACGTCTTTAACTGTTCTCCCACTCCCATGCAACTGATTATCCTCTGTTGACCTTAGGTCAATCCATAAACCGTATTTCGTTGTTAAATATTCATCAAGTCTAACACTGTGAAGGTGTAGATCTTTAGACACAAGGTCTACTGTTGGACTTCTAGACCTCCCGCCTCCAAACAATTTTCTTATTTCATCAAAATGATGATAAGGTTTAAGCCCACTACCGTAGACTTGGTTAGGACTACCCTCAATTGAACATTGTACTTTCGTTATTTTAGGATTGATAAACTTTTCACTTTGTCTTTGGTATGGTTCTTTATCATCTTCACACAGCAATAAAATACCTTTAAGGGATCGTGCTGCGGCGCTAAAACTAAAATTCCATATAGTGTCTGCTCTGCTTTTAGGATATTTTGAATGATGAATCACTCTTTCGTAATATATTGCTAATTTTGACTGATATTGTTGCTCAATCAGCCTTGCTAAGTTAGGGTTGCTAACAATGTCAAACTCTAACTAGATGTCGAAAATGCTGTACTTGGAATCAGTGTCTGTAGATTTAATGACACGTTTGTATTCATTAAAAGTTAGTTCATATGACAATCTGTCTTTTAATGCTCCTTGAAAGTATGGCGCATGCGCTTTTAACAACTCAAATCTAAGGGTATAGAAAAGCGATTTCCATAAGCAAAACTTACAGCTTCATACTTGTTGCCGGCTTTAGCATCTTCGGCGTCTATTCTGTGTTTTAGTGCTTCGTTATTTTCGATTCCTTGAAACGCAAGATCGGCCCTTTCATTATCGGTTAGCCATAAATCAGAATAGATTAGAAATATGTCTGCATTGTGTAAAGAAAATATTTCTTGCCCCTCAAGTTTTATAGAAATTTTCTTAACGATTGCCCGTCCCAAATTCTGTACAACTGTCCTGTTTACGTCTGTTGCTGAATCAAGTTCTATTTTGAAAGTAAGCCGTGCAGATCCCGGCACAATCACTTCATCTGCTCCTAGGTCTGGAAATTTAACAGTAAGAATTTGATCTGAATCAATAGTAGATGGATTATTTGGAACAATAATATTCTGTTTATTTCCCTTCACGCCAAAGGGCTCTTTCAGTCTTCTATGCGGGTCAAGAATCGAGCCATATGCTTGTGACATTTTTTTATAAAACAAAATAAAAAGTTAATTATTTAAAAACATGGCAGGCATTGAAGGT
>CM065717.1:30702617-30720117 GCA_033310375.1 Conus canariensis
ATCGTAGTTTTACGTTGTCATGATGAAAAGTCTTTTTTTTGAACAATGCTTCTTTATAGTTGTCATGGGATATGCTTGACTGCACAACACTACGAGATATTCCCTTTGCTTTTTTAACAACTTTTTTTTGGCTTGAAAGACTGTACATTTTCGACCTCAAACCAACAAACTCCTTGATCACCCCTCCAGATAATTCATCCTTCATCTTACCTAAAACCTTCTTATTAATAGTTGAATGCAAAGGTGAATCTTTAGGGTAATCAGATGTGTCGTACCATCCAGCATGCCCTTTAGCCACTTCTAATTCCATGTCTTTATAGATATCTTCAGTAGGGATGTCGATTACAAAGGAATCTGTATCTGTGTACAGAACTCTGGACTCAGGATACAAGGGCTTAAAGTAGTCATAAAGAAATTCTAACATCAAAAGCTTCGACAGCTCTAAAACAGTAAACCCAATAAAAACGGGCTTATCCAATTTGACTTTCTTTTTTTTCATCATTATGCCAAAAAGCTGATCATGAAATCTTCTGAAGTCCTGATAATTAGGTTTTGAAGTTAGCTTAATTGCATCGTTCTCTCTGGTGACCAATCTAACATCTTTGCGCTTGTGCGGATTCTCCATAGTCTTTCCAAAACAGCTGTTGTTCATCAGCTTGAAAAAGTCTTTTTCTGAAGCATCTGCGGATTTAGTTCTGAGATCAGTGTTCTTCATTATGTATGGTTTCATGAACTGTTCTTGATCAAAAGCAATTATACGATGAACAGCTGTCAACTTCAAACCATGTCTTAAATAAAATTGTAGAAGCCTGTAATGGCAGACATAATTTTTTTTGTCACGAAGATTAGGCACAAGTTTAGGTGGTTCTGTTTTTGTCATCTTTAGACTTTCTGCTGCTAATGGATAGTCATTATGGTAATCATGGTGTTCCTGAGGATATTCTAAGTCAACTTCTAGAATGTATCCACACTGTTGATCTGGCGTCAAACTGCCCAACCACTTTAATGCTTTTTGAATATTATTCGTATCTGTGTACATTTTAAAGTTGCGTAATGGAAGTGATTGCGCCATTGCCCATCCATACAGATTGTTTGCATTTAAATACATGAGATAGTTAGACCTTTTACTTGGATCATAGTCATCCAAGTATTTGTTGTTTGCTTTACAGTAATGGTGAGACGCCATACTGATTCCCCCACGCAATCCGTTTTCAATCATCTGAAGCATTGGCAGGTCAGACAATAAATCAATTTGTACTCCAGTAAATTTTAAGAAAGCGTCCCAGCTCATCCCGGGCGCAGAAATGTAATGCGCGGGATCCAGGCTGTAATGTTTCATGCAGGTCTTCCTATAATTTTCAAAGACGTCCGCCAACAAACAGGTATCCGCCATTAAATAGGAATCATGATAGTCTCCCATCGTTTTACACTCTAACTTCTGCCACGCATCTTGAGCATGCTGGTAATCAGAATCACTGATGTCCTTTCCTCTAAGACTAGAAAAGAACGCGCCTTTAGGCGGAAGTGTATCTTCGTCAAACCTTTCCCAACTGTTCATGTACTCATAAGGATAAACGCCCTTTCTAACGAGCGTTGGGTCAAAATATTCTTCCGTTATTGGGCAGGACTTTAAGGACATAGCCAGTGACTCTAACCCCCCCATCATGTGTTGCATAGAGTCGTAGAAAGACATGTTATTTAAAGTGAAACACATGTACTTTTCTGATGACTGCGCAATGCATGACACCCTGAAGTCGCTGGTTACTGCTTGCATTATAAGGTGAGAGTCGTAACCTCGCAAGTTGTGAAAGAATATAGGCAGCTTCCATGTCTTTGGTTCAAACTTTAGTTGAAGATTGCATTTACTGTGTGCTGCTCCTCTAAACTTTCCACTAATGTGATCATGGTCTCTTACTGTTGGATTCTCTGCGTCTGGGGAGAGGCCTAAACCGGCGGCAACCAAGGCCGCCCCACAAATCCAACAGTGAGTGGCTGAGTCATACTGTTGTTGGTCTTCAGGCGTCATTATGATTTCAGATAAGTTTAGATTATTAGAACAGGCATTACGCACTTGCTGCATGCGTTTTAAGAAGTATTTTGCAGCATTTGGTCCTCTGTATAATTCTGGCTTTGAATGGGCGCCATCCGACCTAACAATGATGAAGGCAAATGAGCAAATCTGATGATTACTCATTAAGACTGTTTTAGGAAGTTTCTGTAGGGTTGGTCCTTCATAAGGAACAATGAGTGATTCGAAGTCTGCGTAAACAACATATGGACTAGTTTGCAACCGTTTCCAGTTCTTAAAACTAACTTTACTGCCTTCTCCAGGCGTAATTAGTTCTGTATCACAGTCAGCTGGGCTAATACAATGTTTCTTATGTTCACTCGCGGCTTGAACGGACGGAATTCTTGTTAAACATTTTCTACAAAATTCTTGTTTGCTATGTTGTTTTGTAGTATGCACTAGTAATCTACTCATTGTGCGTATCAGCGTGTAGTGCAACCCATTAAGGCTTTGCATTAGGAGTAAGTCTACATGAGTTTTGGTTGGTTTGTCTATTGTTGGACTGTTCTTTGACACTCTAATTGGCAGAAGGTTGGTTTCTTCAGACCATGTGTAGACATTAACAGTTATTGGTGGATTTTGTTTTTCAAACTGATCAATTTTGTCTACAGCCATAGGAAATTCAAGACCGTTAAAGTTAAGATCATTGGCCCACTGTAAATAGTTAGATACTCTCTCTGCATTTTTGGCAACGTGATGCAGCCTAGCAAGAACGCACCACATAAAACATTTGTCGTCTGAATTCTTTATGTTCAGAACTGCTTTCTTTGCAACTAATGTTGGAGGCAGTGGAATGTAAGACTTGCCTACAATCGGCTCATACTTAGCCTGTCTTAATCTGATGTCTAGGACTTCACCCTCTGACCAACCAGAGCCTCTCATTTTAGCTGCTTCAGAGGCTTCATTAAACTGTATAAGCAGCTGGTCTGCCCAACCAGGTGTTAAGTCATTAGAGGAAAGAATAGTCTGCTGTTTAGTTGAGACCCAGACTTCTAGATTTTCTTCGTTTATTGTGATATAATCGATTAAAACAACTAACCTTACTTTAACTGGAGGGTTTATTGTTAGTTTACTTGGAACTTGAGAAATAGCATGTACAACGCTTGCCTGTACGTTTGTTGGATCAATAACTTCTAAAACGACCTCATTTAAAGCTTTTGACAAACGCTCTTCCTCGAGCATTGCTTCAAACAATTCATCTGAACCTTCATATATCTTATCCATGCTGAGTTTCTTTTCTAACTCAAAATATTTATTTAAATTAAAAAAAAATACTTAATCAGAATCTATATCAACGGTCTTTTTGTGCTTAGACTCATAAACTAAAGTATAAACGCCCTTTGGGGTTGTTAATGTGAGCTGTTTAGAACAGAGTTTAATGTTTCGTTTACTTTTTTTAAACATTCCTTTTTTATCTGGTCGGTGTCTGGTTGTTGAGAAAAAGTTGCCCGTGCCTTTCTTTGAAGATCAAACTTTTGTCTTTTGTAGTCCTCAAAATCAGCCTGTAGGCGACTAAATTCTTCATCCGTGATGTTCGAGTCGGCAAGTGCTTTATTTATTGTCAGTTTGAAGGAACTAAGTTTAGCTGTTATTAGTTGAACCATAGCTGTGTGCTTTTGGAGTTTAGCTTTTATTTTTTTGCTGACAGCACTTACAGCCAATCAACACAGGCCAAGAGTTAAAGACACACCACCTAGAGGTATAGCTACCGGTGCACCTACGCCTGTTGCTAAAAGACCTACACTTGTTCCTGCTGTTAAAGCACTAACCGCCGATGCTCCAGTATTAACATATGTAACAGCATTAAAGACAGCAGAATACCTTCGTTTGGTTTTGCTGTATTTTGAAAGGTCCTGCTCTAGTTTTTGTTGCATTTGTGTTATGTTTGTTAATCTGAAAGTTTTTATGTCTACAGCAGCAATTGCTACTATCCTTCTTGGGCACTTTTGGATAAGTCGTAACAGACATGCTTTTTTAAAATAAAAATAATTTAGTATTGGATATCTTTTAATCTGTTATCTTGAATATTCAGCTGCGCATCATATATTAAAAACAAATGTACATTAAGTGGTTTATCACTCTCTTTTTCTTTATCAATTTGAATGTTTATTACGTCTTTAACTGTTCTCCCACTCCCATGCAACTGATTATCCTCTGTTGACCTTAGGTCAATCCATAAACCGTATTTCGTTGTTAAATATTCATCAAGTCTAACACTGTGAAGGTGTAGATCTTTAGACACAAGGTCTACTGTTGGACTTCTAGACCTCCCGCCTCCAAACAATTTTCTTATTTCATCAAAATGATGATAAGGTTTAAGCCCACTACCGTAGACTTGGTTAGGACTACCCTCAATTGAACATTGTACTTTCGTTATTTTAGGATTGATAAACTTTTCACTTTGTCTTTGGTATGGTTCTTTATCATCTTCACACAGCAATAAAATACCTTTAAGGGATCGTGCTGCGGCGCTAAAACTAAAATTCCATATAGTGTCTGCTCTGCTTTTAGGATATTTTGAATGATGAATCACTCTTTCGTAATATATTGCTAATTTTGACTGATATTGTTGCTCAATCAGCCTTGCTAAGTTAGGGTTGCTAACAATGTCAAACTCTAACTAGATGTCGAAAATGCTGTACTTGGAATCAGTGTCTGTAGATTTAATGACACGTTTGTATTCATTAAAAGTTAGTTCATATGACAATCTGTCTTTTAATGCTCCTTGAAAGTATGGCGCATGCGCTTTTAACAACTCAAAATCTAAGGGTATAGAAAAGCGATTTCCATAAGCAAAACTTACAGCTTCATACTTGTTGCCGGCTTTAGCATCTTCGGCGTCTATTCTGTGTTTTAGTGCTTCGTTATTTTCGATTCCTTGAAACGCAAGATCGGCCCTTTCATTATCGGTTAGCCATAAATCAGAATAGATTAGAAATATGTCTGCATTGTGTAAAGAAAATATTTCTTGCCCCTCAAGTTTTATAGAAATTTTCTTAACGATTGCCCGTCCCAAATTCTGTACAACTGTCCTGTTTACGTCTGTTGCTGAATCAAGTTCTATTTTGAAAGTAAGCCGTGCAGATCCCGGCACAATCACTTCATCTGCTCCTAGGTCTGGAAATTTAACAGTAAGAATTTGATCTGAATCAATAGTAGATGGATTATTTGGAACAATAATATTCTGTTTATTTCCCTTCACGCCAAAGGGCTCTTTCAGTCTTCTATGCGGGTCAAGAATCGAGCCATATGCTTGTGACATTTTTTTATAAAACAAAATAAAAAGTTAATTATTTAAAAACATGGCAGGCATTGAAGGTGAAGAAGATTATGATGTTTTTGATCCTGGAGACGACATGAGTGAAATGACTCCTTTGACACATCCATTACAATCATTGCGGCGTGAATTAACAGAAAGTAAGGTCAAATCATTTTATCAAAGTTTAGGCCAAGAACCTCCCGATTTTATAGACCCTAATGATTTTGAAACAAAAGATGACCATTTGTTTGTGAGAAACGACGAAGGACAACTTGTTCAGCTTACAACTAAACCAGACTCATCAAAGTTTTTAAAAAAGAGTACAATTAGACAAAGGCTCAGTGTGAGCGATCAAAATCGCCTTGGCATTGCTAAACCAAAATTAGATAGGGAAGCAGTTGCTAAACTTCAAAACACACTACAAAAACTCCCAACAGAAAACCAAATTCAAAACATACCCCTTAAAGATTTAAGCCCAACAGCAGACAAAATAATAGAAGCAGAAACCAGTTTTTCAGAAGAAACAGTATTAAAAACTATGCAGGATCCGCCGCTACCTATGAGAGAAATAACGGCCCTTGATCATGCTTTGAGAAGCATCAGAGGCGAATTAACAAACAATTTAGCAAAACTGGGTGAACTAGATGAGCATATAAAAAGAGAAAAAGAAAAACTAGTTGAGGCTGATGACCACAACTTAGGACCTGGTGTTAAAGAAAGAATAACCCAAAGACTAAAAGATCTTGAACAAGAGAGATCAGCAAGACTAGAAGTGTTGTCTAATAACCGAGAACAATTACGAACTCAAGTGAGCAGAATAAGAGAAACTATCCAAAGAATTTTATATGAAGACACAACGTTAGCAGAACGAATAAGAACACTGTTTAGAGAGCAAGGTGTCACATTAGCAAGTGTTATAACAGCCTTAGGATTTGCAATAAGTACACTGGTGTTGGCTATTACAGGCGGCGGTGGGCAAGGGTTAGTGCCTCCGCCACCATCACCTGATAAATCATGGGTAAAAAAACAACTTGATCATCTTGCGGGTTTATTAAAAAAATTAGCCACTAAGGCCATAGACTCTTTACCTGGCATATTAGGGAGTGTCGTTAGCTGGCTTTTGTCTACTGCAAGCAAAGTAGTTGGCTTTATGGCCGAGCACTTATGGACATTAGTTGTCTTAATAGTTGGGTTAATTTTTAGTAAGATAAAGAAGGAGTAATCCTAGGCCAGTTAATCCAAAAACAAGTGCTGTCTTTTCATATTCATGGTCATTATTTTTTTTGTCATCGTGAACAGAGTCTTCAACAACCTTGGGGCTTTGGGCCTTGAGAACTGGTTGACTTATTCTTGGGGGGTCGACTACACGGGCAGGGTCAGCTTGTTTGTTTATTGTTTGTAATATTACTGGCTCAGAATTTATGTTGTTTTTTCCGACCTTCTCTTCATTGCCAGCCACAAGGATTTCATTATTATAGTTTATTATTGTTCCTATCTGGAGTCTGAGGTCGGAAGGCAGCATGTATAAACCAGTGCCGACAGCAAAGTCTACTTTCGATCTTGCGTATTGCAAAACATTTTGGTACCTTTTAATACTTGAAGGCAAATCAATTGCAGAATTAATAGAATCCTCTAAATTTGCTAAATACTGTTTTTGGGCGTCAAAGCCAGTAGAAGGATCAATTATGTTTGATCTCGTTTGCGCTTGCGAACCTAGCAAACACCAAACATAAGTACGAATGGAGTCGTTTATTCGTTCTATTCCCGCTCTAGTTAGGCCCTTAGAGGTATCCAAAATAAATGTTGTCCATGCTGTTTTATGCTCTTGCTCTATGGACCCGAGGTGAACAGTTGTGTCTGAAGAGAAAGATGTGTAAGGAGGATTCCAATCATAGTTATACTTTCTGTGCACGCCCCAAAATAAAGAGTGCCTAAACCATGATTAAGATCCAACTTTTGTCTAAAGTCTGTCTTTGGGTCAATATCAAATTCGTTACAGATCCTTTCAAAAGCCTTGTAATCTATTCTGTTGCTGAATGGATTAAACGTTTTGTCATTTGGTAATGGCGCTTGCAGTTCAGATAAAATACGTCTGAAGGTGTAATAAAAATGAAATCTATACACTGACCTCACCAAAGGATCAGGATGATTTAAATGATCAGCATACGACACTCCACACCCAGTTGATGCGCAAAACACAGCAAAGTTTAACTGGTTCTGATAAAACTGCATCGGATGACTGAACCACGCTTTCGGGATGTAGTCGTTTTTAATAGGAGGGTTAAGATATCTGTTCAATGGAGTACTAACCTTTACTTGAAAGGCGTCAGTCTGAGTCACAGAAATGTCGAGGGTATCAGTTGTTATATCTTTAGGACTGTAGTGAGGTCCAACAGAATATTTTGCATTAGTATATTTGAAAGCACTCATTTTTAAATTTGTTTTAAAAATGTTTGTAAAATAACAACTCAAGACAGTCCTTCGTTTTTAGAGTATGCTATTGATAATAACTGCGGAACCCAAAGGGTCGCACTCCATGAAATTTTTTACAAAGTCGTATGGTTTAATATAACTGAATCCAAGGAGAATAATAAGATTAAAAAATTTGACAAAAGAGGAAACTTAGTTAGCCAGTTAACCATACCTGATGGTTATTACGGGTTTTGCTCGCTAAAAGAAGCAATGAGTAACTTCGACATTACTCTCAAACTTAACAATGCAAATTTGAAAATAATGTTGACATTCAAACCTGAAGAAGAAGTAGACCATTACCTTTTTGATGTAGAGCTAGCTAAAATGTTAGGCTTTGCAACTGACAATCATGGTTTTAGAGTTACATCAGACGAAACTACTTATGAGGGAGAATATCCGCTCGATCTTGCATTACATTCATTACTCTATGTTCATTTGGACGAGCTGAGCACTGATGAAAACTTATATGATGGAAGGCCCTCAACTGTTTTAAGAGCTCTTCCATCAGGAAAAGCTGCATATTGCGATTATGAAATTATACAATTCCCTAATTTACAGTTTAAAAAATTAGCTTGTGGGAGGGTCAGATCATTTAATATAAAGATCACAGATAAAACAGGGAAAGTCGTGAAATGTGATAACCTGCACATTGTTTTAGAAATAAAATAATAAGGTGTACTAAAAAATGTCACGTGGACCAGACGATTCGGGGGTCACATTAGCGCCTGAGAGGTGTGTAACTTTAGAATTAAAAGACCTTGCAGACGTTGAGGACTTTGAACAAAACGGTGAGATAGGCACATTATATGGTTTTGAGTACACTAAAGATGGTTATTATAAGCGCAAAGAGGTTGACGACAACAAAAGGTTTCCTAAACTAGAACAACTACGCAATGTAGAAGCAAATAATGCGGGTCAGTATGAATATAAAATAGTTCGAAAAACTGACAACAAATGGCACTTAGAACCATATTTAGAATGGGACATAAAATTTAAATTCTTAAGCCCATTTACATTTTTTGACCGTCAAAAAAGTTTCAGAAAAGCATTGAACTCTGGCCCTTTACATGTAAGTCTTATGCCAGAGGACAACAGTCGGAAAGAGATCGAAATAAAGCCGTTTGGGGACAAACAGTACATCCTCCACAGAAGAGAATCGGTTTTAAAGAAAGCTTCTACAAAATTACAGTTCATTCCACGCACAAAATTAGGAGACACGTTCACAATGATATTTAAAATTTCTGTCTTAAAAGATGAGGCGAGAAATGGAGCTCTGGGCGTCAGTGACAATCTTATGAAAGGAATTCTTATTAGCTGGCAAAACTTAGACGTTGACAAACTTAAAGTTACTGTCGTCGTTCTTTACAATGGCGAGGATATTAAGGTCATAACAACAAGCAACAAAATTGATATTAGTCTAAATAGAAACGATCTTACAGAACTAAACTGGATTAATCTTACACATTTAGACCTTATAGGTTTTTATTATACTGAACAGGTTTTGACAGAGAGTATGATAAAAACAATAACTGGATTAGATTAAATTATGTTTTAAAACTATGGAGCAGTTAAACTTTATGACAAAAACCCCTCATTGTTCATTGATTTGTGGACAGACTGGTTGTGGAAAAACAATATTTGTCCTCGACCTATTACAAACAGTTTATAGTTATAATTTTGATCATATTGTAATTTTCTGTCCAACATTAAAGTGGAACAAAGCATATCACGACAGAAGGTTTATATGGACGGATGATGAAATCTATTTAGTTGATCCTAGCAATAAACTGAGTGAGTGTTTAGAACATTTCTTTAGACAGTTTGAAGGAACTCAGACATTATTTATTATAGATGACTGTTCGGCAGAAAAGGATATAGTTAAAAAGAGAAACACTTTATCAAAACTAGCTTTCAGTGGAAGACATGCTGGGATAAGTGTGTGGATTTTATGTCAAAAATATAACTCAGTTTTAAAAGACTTTAGAGAGCAATTAAAGACAGTGGTTTTATTCCACATGAAAGATAGAGACGCATTTGATGAATGTATGAAAGAAAATGATGTTATTGAAAACGATCAAGAAAAACGAAGGATTAAGCAAAAACTTAAGTCTCAAAAGTTTTCTAAATTAGTATTAAAAACAGATAATCCTACACATTATGTATGTTTGTAAAGTGTTTACTATTAGAGAACTATAAAATAGGCATTCTGGGTAAGCCGGCGGAGCAACAGCGAAACCGGCTTCAGCCGGTTGGAGCTGGCGGAGGTGGGTGAGCCAGAATGCCTATTTATAGTTCTCTGGCCACGATCTTTCTCTTACCAGGCACCTGCTCTGTGGAATGGTCTCCCTTCTTCTCTGCATAATATGGACTCTTTAGAGACTTTTAAAACCTCCCAAAAGACACATCTTTTCCCTCGGACTGATTAACGATATCCGCTTATCACTGTGCGCGTGTTTGCTGGTGTTGACGCGCTCGTGTGTCTGTCGGCGTGTGTGAGTTTTTTTTTTTTTTTTGGGGGGGGGGGGGGGAGGAGTGTGTGTGTGTGTGTGTGTGTGTGTGTGTGTGTGTGTGTGTGTGTGTGTGTGTGTAGTGTAGTAGTAGTACATTAATTTTACGTCTTTTCACAAACTATGTGATATTAGACAAGAAAGGAGAGACAGACAGGCAAATAGAGGGAGACAGATAGAGTTTGTTCATGTTGCTTACAAGTGTGTGTGTGTGTGTGTGTGTGTGTGTGTGTGTGTGTGTGTGTGTGTGTGTGTGTGTGTGTAGGGACGGGGTGGGGCTGGGAGTGAGCGGAGGGTGGTGTACATAACATCAGAAAACAATTAGACAGATAAACGAATAAAGAAACAAACCTACACGCACTATCAGTATCAGATTAAAGCAAATACCTGACTGGACTACAAATCAAGCAAAAAGTAACTTTCAAAGCAAAATCAATATCAGAAAAAATATCTGTCACAGACATGCCTGATAAATGTGGCAGAAATGCCTTGAGAGGCACACATTCGAACAAAACATGATCTCTTGTCAATTTTGTTTCCCCGCATATGCATTTTGTTGCAGAGCTATATCTAGTTCTAAAAGCATCCAGTTTCAATCGATGAAATATTGAAACGACGTTTCTGTATTGATGCATATCATAAATGTGCAGATTTTGGATGCTTTTGAAATGATCAATACTAAAAAGAGGATTTAATTGTGTCTGAACATGAGTAACAGCTTTGTTCTGCCCATTTCTAAAATATTCCCAAGCTGTTTGTTTTAAAATTTGTTGACTCTCTTTCAAAGTGAACGGTATGGAAATAGTTTGTACCCTCGTGCCATTTTCAGCGCCTTTTTTCGCACATCTGTCAGCAAGTTCAATGCCCGAAATTCCACAGTGTGAAGGAACCCAGAAGAAAGTTATATCTGTTCCTTTACATATCAAGACGTGGATTAAATGTTGAATTTCCTTCAAAATGAAGTTATCTGAATTTGAATTAAAAAACTTAATCGATTGTAACACTGACAGCGAATCTACACAAAACAACACTTGAAAAATTGACTGTGGTAAATCAATTAGAAATGTCAACGCCATCAGTATCACTATCATTTCAGCTACGAATATGGAGCGATATTTTCCAACGAAATATGCTTTTTCTACTTTCAGCGATGGAATAACAAATGCTGTTCCGGCCTCTTTGTTACTCGTCAACGATCCATCTGTGTACACCTTAAGATGGTTAGAATATATATCTTGCATTTGCATCTTCGTTAAATATGACAAGATGTAAGGCTGATTTGCTTTCTTTGTATCAGTGTAATCAAGATCAAACTTCGCCCTCTTTCTTTCCCAAGTTGGAATGGGATCTATAAGAGACGTTTTTGACAAAGACTTAACATCTATATTGTTTGTGTGTGTGTGTGTGTGTGTGTGTGTGTGGTGTGTGTGTGTGTGTGTGTGTGTGTGTGTGTGTATGCTTTCAATTAGAATTTGTATTTTATCATGTTCTTTGCGCTTTGGGCTCTTGCCAGGTAAAGCGCTCTATAAATATCCCATTACATTACATTACATTACATTACCTTAGGTAAGTGTTAACGAGAAACATCAGAAGAAGTGGACAGACTGCGACACGGCATCAGACGGAGGACGACTCCACAGCTGGGGATGGAAATTCCGACTGACAAAAAACCATGGGCATTACAACACTCCCATCTGCATCTATCGTGATGGCCTTGATACCATTTCCGCGCATTCCCCCTGGTGAACCACATTGACAGTACCGGTATGTCATAGCCAGTCAACACAATACGGCGATCTGGATTCCATGACGCGAAGAGCATGTCCGTTATGATCGTATGAAGTATTGTTCGTATTCATTTCACTTTCGACATCCTCCCCTACCCCCATACACCACGTTCTGTCAATGGGCCGAAAACCTGACACATTAAATCATTCGTGTTCGTATTCATATTCTCTCACTTTCTCGTAAAAAATCGCGCGCGCGCGCGCGCGCACACACACACACACACACACACACACACACACACACACACACAGACACACACACACACACGTGCAGAGGCCTGAGCATGCGCGTGCACTCTATCTCTCTCTCTCTGTCTTTCATATATAAACGCGCGCACAAACACACGGACGTGCGCCCGCACCCACACACAGAGACACAGCACAGACAGCTACACACACACACACACACACACACACACACACACACACACGTCCTTGTGCTTGTGTATCAACGAGAAGGCAGTGCATTTGAAACAGGTCTTGGTTCAGCACCTTATGAGCGACGTTCAGGATTCGGGGCCAGTCACTATGTTTTTCACGTGCTGCACGTGCGTCTATCGTCTAGCCTGCTGTATGCGCAAGCAGTGTGCGCACACTCGGACGCAGCGGGGATCGGAACAACATGGAGGAGAGGAAACAGCACCTCGACACCAGAAAAAAAAAAAAAAAGGTTATCGTCAGTGGTTTTCGCAGAAGTTTCTCTATCGTGGCGACATTGATGTTAGGCAACGTCTGCATTTAGCCATGTGTGCATTTCTACTTGAAGTTCGTAGAAGTAACTTTCTTCAACTTGCATTTGTAGACCTTCTACTGGTTGGAGAAAGCCGGTGTTGTATACTTCTAAGCAGAAGGACAGGCTCATAACCCCGGCGTCAGTGTGAATATCGCTTGGTGCCAGCTCGCGCCTGTGTTGACGGTGATTGACAACTACCCCTGTAGGTAAGTTACTATACGCGCGCGCGCGCGCGCGCGCGCGCATGTGTGTGGTGTGTGTGTGTGTGTGTGTTGTCGTTGTCGTTGTTTTCTCTTGAATAACATCTGTCAATATTTGTGATATCTAAGTTAGGCAACAGCGCTCGTGTGCGTGTATGTGCGCGCGTAGGTGTGTTTGCGTGCGTGCGTTTGCTCTGTTGTGCATCGCTATTTTGTGTCCTCTTGTGTGTGTTTGTGTGTGAAATATATTTGTGTGTGTGTGTGTGTGTGAGTGTGTGTATGTGTGTGTGTGTGAGTGTGTGTGTGTGTGTGTGTGTGTGTGGGCGCGCGCGCGCGGTGTGTGTGTATGTGGCATGCACGCACATGTGCCTGTGTGGACAGCGATTCCTCGGAATTTACTTTGCCGATTTCAGTGAAAGATTAGTAATCGATTGTTTCCATGTTTTACGGAAAATTATAGATCAATCAAATAGAAAATAGTAAAGATTTATAGGTAACAAATAGGTCAATAAAAAAATCAATCAATCAGTCAGTCGGTTGAGTACTTTGTTAACAAGTCACTTTGCATACTCGTTCGTTCACCCTTGGATGTAATGTAAAATCTGTCCGTAGTCAAATAATACATACTGTCCTTACCGGCGAAAAAGTAAAACGACGGCACTTAATTTAGGAGCAGCCACTTGTAATGAACAAAAAGGCTCGGAAACTGTCAGGTCCCTGTTGGCATGATTTCCGCTCCCTCCCCTCTGTCTGTCCTATCGACAGGACAATGAAACGAAACTGGGAAGAGAAAAGTACGTTGGAAGTAATTCGTTTTGTACCCTCTTCATCTGTACAAGAGCATCTTCCTGTTACATGTTAAAGCTGTTTGGAATTCTTACGGCATTGTATGCTCCCGTAGCATTTAAGAACGTGGTCTATATTTTCAGCATCGCATCTACATTATGCTCCATGGGTCTTTGACGCCACGACACGCTTTACTGTAGAGAGCAGAGTACGAAGGACAGTCTTCCCCTCCATTCGTTCTTTCCTTTCCGATCTTCGTCCTTTATTTTCAGAAAAAGTCACCACTGGCCTTTCTCATGTTGTCGTTATTAGTCCTTACTCACCATGTTCCCATTCATTGTTTACTCACCATGTCTTCATCCGTCATTTTCTTTCTCATGCCATTTAATATTCCCTTGGTTATGTTTTATCTGTGGCATCCACATCCGCCCTTTTCTCCTTACAATCTCTTATCCGTCCTTTCATTCCTCACCATGCCTCATCTGTTCTTTCCTTCCCTGTCATGTTCTCAACCACTGTGTCCTGTCTTACACATGGTGTTCTCATACACCGTCTTTCTTATCACGTCGTCGTGTGTTTTCCTTCCTCACCATGTTTTCACCCGTCCTTTTTTCTCGCCCTTTTTTTTTTCATAAGTCCTTTTCTGTGACACCAAGTTTTACTCCGATCTGTTGTTGTTGTGATTTTCCATTCCATATTTCTCGTGCGTCCTCCGTTTTCCCTTTCTTACTGGTACTCCCCCATCCTTCCTCCTTCACAGTGTCCTGACCCGTCCTCTCCTGTGTCACCGTGTTCTCATATACCGGCTCATGGTGTCCTGATCCATCTTCCCTTTGTTATGATATCCCCATCCATCTTCCCTATGTCATGATATCCCCACCCATCTATATTTCTTTTTAACACCTTCATCTGTCTCTTCCTTTTCACAAAGTGTTAGACTCTCTCTCTCTCTCTCTCTCTCTCTCTCTCTCTCTCTCCCCCCCCCCCCCCCCAAGCACGCCTTCGTCCACATTTCCTTTCTTATATAGCCTTCATCCATTTTTTTTCTCCTTTCTCCTAATGTCCTCTTCCATTTTTTTTCCTTTCTCGTAGTATCCTCATCCATTGATATATATCCTTTCTCATAATGTCCTCATCCATTTGATATATATCCTTTCTCATAATGTCCTCATCCATTTGATATATATCCTTTCTCATAATGTCCTCATCCATTTGATATATATCCTTTCTCATAATGTCCTCATCCATTTGATATACATCCTTTCTCATAATGTCCTCATCCATTTGATATATTTCCTTTCTCATAATGTCCTCATCCATTTGATATATTTCATAATGTCCTCATCCATTTGATGTATTTCCTTTCACATAAAATTCTCATCCATCGTTTCCTTTCTTACATCGTCATCGTCCATCATTTCTTTCTCTTAGTGTTCTCATCCATATTTCTTTTTTGATGATGTCCTCATCCATTTTTTTTTCATGTTCTCATTCATTTTTCCTTTATAATAATGTTCTCATCCATCTTTCCTTTCTCATGATATCTTCATCTATTTATTCTTTCCCATGATGTCCTCATCCATCTTTCTTTTCTTGGAGTCCTTCCATTTCTTGCATCTTTTTATTTCTCATAATGTCGCTATCCACCATTTGCTTTTCATTCTGCCCTCATTCGTCTTTCCTGTCATATAGCGTTTTCTCATCTTACCGGTCTCACGTTGTCCTTAGCTGTCTTTTCTTCCCCTTAATCCCTTGATGCCATCAGCAGTCTTTCCTTGGTGATGATGTCCTCATCCACCTTTCCTTCTACAGCATACCTTCACAAATCTTTTTTTTCACTATGTTCTCATCTGTACTGCTATAGTCGATGCGTCCATAACTGTCTTTTCTTTTGCATGATTTCTTAATCCATTTTCCTCCTGCAGTGTATGCTTGTCCTTGTTTTCTTCCTTACGATGTCTTCTTCCACCTGTGCTTTTCATGATGTTCTTGTTCATCTTCCTTTTCTAATGATGTCGTTATCTATCTTCCTTTCTCACGGTGTCCAAATGTACCTTTCCTGTCCCATGATGACCTCCTTCCCCCTCCTCATGACATCATCAGCTGTCTTTCCTTTCTCACGATGTCCAAATGTACCTTTCCTATCCCATGATGACCTCCTTTCCCCCTACCTCCTCATGACATCATCAGCTGTCTTTCCTTTCTCACGGTGTCCAAATGTACCTTTCCTGTCCCATGATGACCTCCTTTCCCCCTACCTCCTCATGACATCATCAGCTGTCTTTCCTTTCTCACGGTGTCCAAATGTACCTTTCCTATCCCATAATGACCTCTTTTCCCCTCCTCATGACATCATCAGCTGTCTTTCCTTTCTCATTATGTGATCATCCATTTTATTTTTTTCCAATATCCTCATCCACCTTTTCTTCCTCATGATGTCTGCATCCCCCCTTTCCTTACTCGTGTGATGTCCTCATCCATCGTTCTCGTCATGTCCTTATTGGTCTACCCTTTCTCCTGCTATTCTCATTTGTCTTGCTTTTGTCTTGATATCCTCATGCATCTTTCCTTTACCATAGTGTCCCTATCCATCTTTCACTTCTTCTGATTTCTGCATTCATCCTGCTCTTTCCGATGTCCTCATCCTTGAACTCCTTCTCGTGATATCCTCGTCATCCTTCATTTCTTACCATGACCTCATGCATCTTTTTCTTCCTCACCATTTCCTCATCCATCTCTCCTTTCTCATGATGTCCACGTTCATCTTTTGTTTTTCATGATGTCCTCATCCAGTTTTCCTTTGTCATGATTTCCTCTTGCACACTATCCTCATCCCTATTTCTGTTACCATGATGTCTTCATCCAGTTATCGTTTTTCATGCAGTACTTGTCTATTTTTTGTTTCTCAACATATCACCATCTAGTTTTTTTAAAATTTTTTTTATAATACCCTCGTCTACATTTCCTTTGTTCATGACATCCTCATATTTCCTTTCTAGGGACATCGTCATCTTTCTCATGATGCCCTCATCCCCCCCCCCCCCCCCCCCCGATATCCGTCCACATCCATTTCTCATGTAAGATTTAAGAATAACCATGTCAGATGGTATGTGTGTGGGCGGGGAAGGTGGAGCAAAGGAAAGGAGAACAGCGCATTAAAATGGGCAGTGGAAGTGACAGCTTTTTATGTCGGTCGGAACTTCACACTGCGAAGGCAGTGCGTCACTGCTGGGTCAACCAGGCACCACGTTATTTTCGGCGTAGGATATCCGTTCGTAACTGGCACCATGCTATTTTCTGTGCATGATATCCGTTCGTATCTGGCACTATGTTGTTTTCGGTGTAGGATATGTTTATATGTGGCACCATGATATTTTCGGTGTAGGATATCCGTTCATATCTGGCACCATGTTACTTTCGGTGTAGGATATCCGTTCATATCAGGCACCATCTTACTTTCGGTGTAGGATATCCGTTCATATCTGGCACCATGTTACTTTCTGTGTGCAATATCCGTTCATATCTGGCACCATGTTATTTTTGGTGTAGGATATCCGTTCATATCTGGCACCATGTTATTTTTCGGCGTAGGATATCCGTTCATATCTGGCACCATGTTATTTTCGGTGTAGGATATCCGTTCATATCTCTGGCACCATGCTATTGTCGGTGTAGGATATCCGTTCAC
>CM065717.1:30730117-30742617 GCA_033310375.1 Conus canariensis
CACCACACACACACACACACACACACACACACACACACACACACACACACACACCACACACACACACAGAGAGTGTCCTGACCGTTTTCTTCGTTCTATGTTCCACGTGCTATGTTCACTTCTTGCGTGACATTTTTGCTTATTAAGGCTTCACTTCCGTTTAGCTCCCTATACCATAGGTCAACAGACAGGCTACCAAATAGTGCCCCCTGATTCACCGTTTCCTTTCTAAAGATAGTCAAGACAGTGCGTTTTTCTTTTCTTTTTCAGTGACAAAGTTTCTACACCCGGTTGAGGTAGCCTCTGTTTCTGAGTTCTCCGGGCTTTGTGCTGTTCACTTTTTCTGCGTCTAACCGAAGTGCAGCTCAATAAATTTTAAATGTTAGTAATAGCGCACCGCCAAAAAAAAAGTAACAAACGAATCACAGGACAAACTACGACGCGTTTCGACCTCTCAGGTCGTCCTAGGTCTTCTTGAGGCAAGATGCAAAACATTCAGGACAACGAAAATAAACGAGCAATCACTTACCTTCATCCACTTCAGCGCAAGATGGGTGATGAATCAACGCCATCTTGCGCTGAAGTGGATGAAGAGAAGTAATTGCTCCTTCATTTTCGTTGTCACGGGTGTTTCGTATCTTGCCTGAAGAAGACCTAAGAGGTCGAAACGCGTCGTGTTTTGTCTTGTGATTCGTTTGTCTACTTTTTTCTGTTTTTTTTTAAATTTTTTATTTTATTTATTTATTTTATTTTTTTTACTGACATTTAAAATGTGTTTAGATTCTCGTCTGCAGTCACCACACGTTGCAACCAGTGCAGCTCAATGTTATTTCGTTGCCGTTGTGTAAAATACTTCGCTTGTGATACCACTCTTAGTACTCAATAGTTTTCCATTACTGCAGTTTCTTCTTTGATGCCGCTGGTAATATCCAGCAATATTCCGTTACTGAGATTTCTTGCGCATCCGTCAGACTAGTATCAAAGCTGATTTAGCATAGACCCTGCGCAGAGCCAGGTTCGGTGTGAGGTCATTTTCAGGTTGAGCGTCGACACTCACCAAGGTGGTAGGGCAGACGGGATAACCGCAACAGGAAGGCCGGTTGGGGGGGGGGGGGGGTAGAGGGGGAGAGAGGGATGGTAGAGGGTTTCCTTCCTTTCATTCTTTAGCCCTTCCATCACCACCCATACCCCCTGCTGTAAATTCCTCCTATTTCCATATTCCCGTTCTCTTATGTTACATTTCATCTTTTTTTCACTATACCTCCAGCCTTTGAAGTCCTGCTGTGTCTCTTCCCCCCCCCCCCCCCCTCCACTTTCATTCTTCTCTGTTACAGACAGTTCCTGTGATGATACACTGCTGACGTAGTCTTCCGCATGGCTACGAACTTATGATAGTCACTTCCGTTGTTACCCCTTTTCTTTCGGCGGCATTGAACAGTAGGTTGGACGTACCATATTCACCTCCATCCAGTTCTCTCCCCTTCCTGTCCCGCCCGTGCTTTGTCATTCTGATGTTCTGCTCCCATTCAGCATTCATGCTGCATAACCCTGTCCTCCTCCGGAGCACCATTCATCAGCTTCACGTTGTCATTTCTGCTGGTGTGTGTTCATCGGTGGGAATGATGCAGGCGTGTTAATTAGAGAGTCCACGGACGTGAGTGTGCAAGCCTTGGGTGTGTGTGTGTGTGTGTGTGTGTGTGTGTGTGTGTGTGTGTGTGTGTGTGTGTGTGAGAGAGAGAGAGAGAGACAGTGTGTGTGTGTGTGTGTGTGTGTGTGTGTGTTTTGGCGCGCACGCGTGCGTGCGTGCGTGGGTGTGTGTATGAGGGGGGGGGGTTGTTCTTATTGTTATGTGTGTGTGTGTGTGTGTGTGCGCGCGCGCGCGCGCGTGCACGTATATGTTGTATTTGATGTTCTTGTTCTTGTTCCTAAGTCATCATCTGAACATTCACGCACGCAGTCACACACAACACACACACACACACACACACAACACACACACACGCACATACACGCGCGCACACACACATACACGCGCGCACACACACACACACATACACGCGCGCGCACACACACACACAAAATTGCGCGCCTACATGCGCTCGCTCCTACGCACACACATATGCACATGCGTGCATGTGCACATCCAGATCCACATGTGTATTCACATGAACGCACATGTGCAGACACACACGCACATGCGTGCACAACCACGTACAAACACGCACACATATACTCACATGTGTACACAAACATATGCAGGTACGTGTGTATGCTCACACAAACCCACAAATCACACACACACACACACACACACACACACACACACACACACACACACACATCACACTCACTCACTCACACACACAAAACACACACACACACACACACACACACACACAACACACACACACACACACACGCACGCACGCATAAACACGCAAGCCCGCACACATGAACACGCAAGCGCGCGCGCGCACGCACACACACGCACACACACTCACACACATGCACACGCGCACACACGTGGGCCTGTGTCCACACATCCATACACACACATGTGTATAGTCAATACACACACATACATTAAAAAAGAAAAGAAAAACGGGATGCAAAGCATATAAACGTACTCCCAGTTTATCCTGAATACGCGTGAGATATTCCATAAAGAGGAAAAACCGTCTTGGGCTGGTGTAACCGTTAGTAATGGCTATTGTGGTAAACATCGGCCATCATCTGTGACCTATAATGAACATACAAATTTTCAGAAAGATCGGCCAAGTACTTTCTGCGATTTTCCATAAAGAAGAAAACCATTATGGGCCGTTAGTAACGGCTATAACGGTAAACTTAAACATCGGGCATCATCCGTGACGCATAATGAACATACCTACAATTTTTCAGAAAGATCGGCCAAGTACTTTCTGACATAGTCAATAAAAAAGAAAAACCGTTATGGGTCGTTATAGTCGTTAGTAACAGCTATAACGGTAAACTAAAACGTCGGGCATCATCCGTGACCCATAATGAACACACCTACAGATTTTCAGAAAGATCGGCCTAGTACTTTCTGAGACATTCCATAAAAAAGAAAAACCGTTATGGGCCGTTATAGCCGTTAGTAACGGGTATAACGGTAAACTAAAACGTCGGCATCATCCGTCGCCCATAATGAACATACCTACAAATTTTCAGAAAGATCGACCAAGTACTTTCTGAGATATTCCATAAAGAATAAAAATCGTTATGGGCAGTTATAGCCGTTAGTAACGGCCAACATTCCTCATTTTGACGTTTTCCCCCAGTTCAGTATTTATTGTTCTCACCTTTCTTCCCAGTCCAACGTTCATCATTCTCACGTTTCCCCCCTCTCCAGAATTCTTCTCATGGTTTCCCTGTCCGACGTTAATCATTCACAAGCCCCCCCACCCAAATCCAGTATTGTTCATTTTCCGTTTACCTCCGTCCAGCATTCATCATGTTGGCGTCATTCTCTTTATCGCCTTGTTCAGTCACGAGTCGCACTTTCTGGTCTCTAATTTGGTCTGTCATTCGTCACTCTCTCGTTCTTCTTTTCTGATCGCGTCCAGCCTTCGTTCCTTTCTCCTTCCATTCATCATTGGATGACACTGACGATGTCCGATTCCCATGTGCTCCGTGATGCCCACGTTCTTCCCTGTATCTTTCTCTCATCCAGTTTCCCCGTTCATCATTCTCACCTACGTCTTTTCTCTGTTTCCTGACATCTTTCTCGTGTGTCCTTTGTTTCATGCTGGTCATTACTGCACCATTCCAACGCTGCCCAGAGTTCATTGATCCACTGATCTCACACCATTCCAACGCTGCCCAGGGTTCATTGATCCACTGATCTCACACCATTCCAACGCTGCCCAGGGTTCATTGATCCACTGATCTCACTCATGTTGGTTTCCTTTCTGTCTTGTCCCTTACTGCACCATTCCAACGCTGCCCAGGGTTCATTGATCCACTGATCTCACACCATTCCAACGCTGCCCAGGGTTCATTGATCCACTGATCTCACTCATGTTGATTTCCTTTCTCCCCTCTGCCGTCCTTCACTGCTCTCATGTTGATTTCCTTTCTGTCTTGTCCCGTCCTTCACTGCTCTCATGTTAATTTCCTTTCTGTCTTGTCCCGTCCTTCACTGCTCTCATGTTAATTTCCTTTCTGTCTTGTCCCGTCCTTCACTGCTCTCATGTTAATTTCCTTTCTGTCTTGTCCCGTCCTTCATGGCTGTCATGTTGATTTCCTTTCTCCCCTCTGCCGTCCTTCACTGCTCTCATGTTAATTTCCTTCCTGTCTTGTCCCGTCCTTCACTGCTCTCATGTTAATTTCCTTTCTGTCTTGTCCCGTCCTTCACTGCTCTCATGTTGATTTCCTTTCTGTCTTGTCCCGTCCTTCACTGCTCTCATGTTGAT
This sequence comes from Conus canariensis, assembly GCA_033310375.1. NCBI lineage: Eukaryota > Metazoa > Mollusca > Gastropoda > Neogastropoda > Conidae > Conus > Conus canariensis. Next base: position 30,734,554 of record CM065717.1, read on the forward strand.
TTCCTTTCTGTCTTGTCCCGTCCTTCACTGCTCTCATGTTAATTTCCTTTCTGTCTTGTCCCGTCCTTCACTGCTCTCATGTTGATTTCCTTTCTGTCTTGTCCCGTCCTTCACTGCTCTCATGTTGATTTCCTTTCTGTCTTGTCCCGTCCTTCACTGCTCTCATGTTAATTTCCTTTCTGTCTTGTCCCGTCCTTCACTGCTCTCATATTGATTTCCTTTCTGTCTTGTCCCGTCCTTCACTGCTCTCATGTTAATTTCCTTTCTGTCTTGTCCCGTCCTTCACTGCTATCATGTTAATTTCCTTTCTGTCTTGTCCCGTCCTTCACTGCTGTCATGTTAATTTCCTTTCTGCCTTGTCCCGTCCATTGCTCTCATGTTAATTTCCTTTCTGTCTTGTCCTGTCCTTCATTGCTGTCATGTTGATTTCCTTTCTGTCTTGTCCCGTCCTTCATTGCTGTCATGTTGATTTTCTTTCTGTCTTGTCCCGTCCTTCATTGCTCTCATGTTGATTTCCTTTTCTGTCTTGTCCCGTCCTTCATTGCTCTCATGTTGATTTCCTTTCTGTCTTGTCCCGTCCTTCATTGCTCTCATGTTGATTTCTTTCTGTCTTGTCCCGTCCTTCATTGCTGTCATGTTGATTTCCTTTCTGTCTTGTCCCGTCCTTCATTGCTCTCATGTTGATTTCCTTTCTGTCTTGTCCCGTCCTTCATTGCTCTCATGTTGATTTCCTTTCTGTCTTGTCCCGTCCTTCATTGCTGTCATGTTGATTTCCTTTCTGTCTTGTCCCGTCCTTCATTGCTCTCATGTTGATTTCCTTTCTGTCTTGTCCCGTCCTTCATTGCTCTCATGTTGATTTCTTTCTGTCCTTGTCCCGTCCTTCATTGCTGTCATGTTGATTTCCTTTCTGTCTTGTCCCGTCCTTCATTGCTCTCATGTTGATTTCCTTTCTGTCTTGTCCCGTCCTTCAGTTGCTCTCATGTTGATTTCCTTTCTGTCTTGTCCCGTCCTTCATTGCTGTCATGTTGATTTCCTTTCTGTCTTGTCCCGTCCTTCATTGCTGTCATGTTGATTTCCTTTCTGTCTTGTCCCGTCCTTCATTGCTGTCATGTTGATTTCTTTCTGTCTTGTCCCGTCCTTCATTGCTCTCATGTTGATTTCCTTTCTGTCTTGTCCCGTCCTTCATTGCTGTCATGTTGATTTCCTTTCTGTCTTGTCCCGTCCTTCATTGCTGTCATGTTGATTTCCTCTCTGTCTTGTCCCGTCCTTCATTGCTCTCATGTTGATTTCCTTTCTGTCTTGTCCCGTCCTTCGTTGCTCTCATGTTGATTTCCTTTCTGTCTTGTCCCGTCCTTCATTGCTCTCATGTTGATTTCCTTTCTGTCTTGTCCCGTCCTTCGTTGCTCTCATGTTGATTTCCTTTCTTCTGCCGTCCTTCATTGCTCTCATGTTGATTTCCTTTCTGTCTTGTCCCGTCCTTCGTTGCTCTCATGTTGATTTCCTTTCTGTCTTGTCCCGTCCTTCATTGCTGTCATGTTGATTTCCTTTCTGTCTTGTCCCGTCCTTCATTGCTGTCATGTTGATTTCCTTTCTGTCTTGTCCCGTCCTTCATTGCTGTCATGTTGATTTCCTCTCTTTATTCTCCCGTCCTTCATTGCTGTCATGTTAATTTCCTTTCTGTCTTGTCCCGTCCTTCATTGCTGTCATGTTGATTTCCTTTCTGTCTTGTCCCGTCCTTCATTGCTGTCATGTTGATTTCCTCTCTTTATTCTCCCGTCCTTCATTGCTGTCATGTTAATTTCCTTTCTGTCTTGTCCCGTCCTTCATTGCTGTCATGTTAATTTCCTTTCTGTCTTCTCCCGTCCTTCATTCCTGTCATGTTGATTTCCTTTCTGTCTTATCCCGTCCTTCATTGCTCTCATGTTAATTTCCTTTCTGTCTTGTCCCGTCCTTCATTGCTGTCATGTTGATTTCCTTTCTGTCTTGTCTTGTCCTTCATTGCTGTCATGTTAATTTCCTTTCTGTCTTGTCCCGTCCTTCATTGCTCTCATGTTAATTTCCTTTCTGTCTTGTCCTGTCCTTCATTGCTCTCATGTTGATTTCCTTTCTGTCTTGTCCCGTCCTTCACTGCGCTCATGTTAATTTCCTTTCTTTCTTCTGCCGTTCTTCACTGCGCTCATGTTAATTTACCATCCTCATTTCTGTCGGTCAGCTTTCATATCATCATTTATCATTCTCCCATTCATTTCACCTCCCGTTCATTGATACCATTTTCTCTTTTCATCCCACCCCTCATTCATGATTCCGACGCTTTCATCACCTCGATCAAAAGTCGGCTCACGTTCTTCTTTCGTCCATCTTTTTATCATTTTTGCGTTTGCCGATTTCCTTCCAGTCGGGGCCAGATGCGTCATTCTCAGTGTCTTGCCTTCTCATCCGAACTGCTCTACATCACTCTCACGTTAAAATCTCGCATTTCTTTTTCATCTTTTTCACATTTATTCCATCTCTCTTTGATCATGCTTGCGTTCTGCTTTTCTCCTGTTTCTCACCATTCTTTAGGTTTTCTTCCGTCCGTTATTCCCCCTTTTTTCCCTTGCTCTGTTGTCACTCTTTCGTCTTTCACAATCCGTTCTTATGTTCTAGTCCCGTCGATCATTCACCATATTCTCGTTCCTGTCAGTCAGTCTTTATCTTAACGGTTTCTTGTTCTCAGTGCTTCTTTCCCTCCTTCGTCACGTTTAAGTTCTCCTGTGCTTTTCCTTCATAAATCGTTCCTTCCGGTAACGTCTTCTCATTCGTCTGATCCTGGCTGTCATTCGCTGCTTCTCGTCCTACCCACCACAGGAATTTCTCACGATGTTCTCTCGTCCATTATTTATTATTTTCACGTCCTTCTCTGTTCATCTCATCGCGTTTTTCTCTCTTCACTGCGTTCATCAGATTCGTCATCATTTCATCTGTCTCTTCCTTTATTGAAATATTCTGAGAATATCTTGCTTTTATGTAGTCCATCCTGACGCTGGTTTCTCACTTCCTCTCTTCTTGTCGGGTTGACGCGTGCCCTGTTCATCATTTTCACCTTCGTGAAAAAATGTATTGCTCTCTCGTTTCATTTTCCGCGTGTTTGTTGATCACTGGATCATTCTCACTCTGTTCCATTTTCATGTGATTTATAGTTCTTCTCATGCTGCTCTCGTCTTTTCCCTCTCCTGAACCCTTCTTTCGTCAGTCTCACGCGGTTGTCCTGTCTACCGCACGTTATGTTCACAGTCTGCTCTTAGCTTCTCCTCAATGGATATTATGTCATCTCACCCCACCTCTCATTTACAATTGTCTATTTTTCATCATTCACGTTTTCGCTTTCACACTTCCTTGGCTATTCTCACGTTCCGTTTTTTTTTTTTTTTTTTAAATCCGTCCATTATACGTCCTTCTGACGTTCTTACACTCTCGTCCTAACTATTTTTCATCATTCTCTCGTTCTTCTCTCATCCCACTTTCGTGCATGTCTCCTTTTCCCGTCATTTACTCATCATTTTCGCTTTTCTTCTCATTCTCACATTGTCTTCACGTCCCGTTCATCATTTATCATTCTCACGCTCTGGTCCTGTGAGTCATTCATTGTGTTCACATTCTCCTCCAGTCATTCAGTAAGGCATGTTCACGTTCCTGTGACATCAGTCATTCATTGTGTTCACATTCTCCTCCAGTCAGTCAGTAAGGCATGTTCACGTTCCTGTGACATCAGTCATTCATTGTGTTCATATTCTCCTCCAGTCATTCAGTAAGGCATGTTCACGTTCCTGTGACATCAGTCATTCATTGTGTTCACATTCTCCTCCAGTCATTCAGTAAGGCATGTTCACGTTCCTGTGACATCAGTCATTCATTGTGTTCACATTCTCCTCCAGTCAGTCAGTAAGGCATGTTCACGTGCCTGTGACATCAGTCATTCATTGTGTTCACATTCTCCTCCAGTCAGTCAGTAAGGCATGTTCACGTTCCTGTGACATCAGTCATTCATTGTGTTCACATTCTCCTCCAGTCATTCAGTAAGGCATGTTCACGTTCCTGTGACATCAGTCATTCATTGTGTTCACATTCTCCTCCAGTCATTCAGTAAGGCATGTTCACGTTCCTGTGACATCAGTCATTCATTGTGTTCACATTCTCCTCCAGTCATTCAGTAAGGCATGTTCACGTTCCTGTGACAGCAGTCATTCATTGTGTTTACATTCTCCTCCAGTCATTCAGTAAGGCATGTTCACGTTCCTGTGACAGCAGTCATTCATTGCTTTAACCTTCTTTTCCAGTCTGTCATTCATCGTTTTCAAGTTCTTCTCAGTCCGTCAGTCGTTGTTTTCAGTTTCCTCTGGAGTTGGTCATTCATCACTTTCATGTTCTTCTCCAGTTAGTCGCTTAGCATTTAAACACTCGTCTCCAGACATTCATTTGTCCTTTGCACGTTCTTCTCCAATTGTTCGTCTTCTCTCGCAAGTCATTCATCATTTTCACGTTAAATCATAGCAACAGAGTTGTTGCTAAAACCACAATTACATGATTTTCTGCTTTTCGTCATAGTGAAATATCTGAATCGAAAAATATGCACAATGTATGGAGAAATAAAAGAAATTAAGAATACCCTTAAACTCCCATTGTACTCTATTAGATGAGGAAGCATTGTTGTCATGAGATCTTTTGACAAAGCACTAGAGTTTATAAGGCATTCCTGGAGATCAATTTATCGTCGAGCATCACTTCTGATAAAAAAAAAAAAAAATTGAAGAGAGAAAGGTGACCCTATAACTGTTCATCAAAGATCAAATTCTTCTATTATGTTCAAGGAATTTAACGAATATTTGACGTCCTTCATTTCGCAGTAAAAGTATTGTTGGTATTTTATTTGTTGCTGAAAAAAATGCCAGAAGACCGTTTTAAAAAGCCTCTGGAAAAGATAGTCCTAGATTAAAAAAAAAAAAAAAAAGGTTGATGCACGTAAGATAACAAAACTAGGTTAGCAATATATTTTTTTAACTTCATGAAGTCCAATCGGTTCAAACTCATGCTGCAAGACTCTAGCTAAAAAGCGTAATGTGCAAGTGAGCTGCTTAAAACGCTGTACTGGCTTTCAGTGAGGACGTGTGTGTGTGTGTGTGTGTGTGTGTGTGTGTGTGTGTGTGTGTGTGTGTGTGTGTGTGTACGTACGTCTTGCGTGCGCGAACGCATGGTTAAATATGTATATGTGTGCGTGCGCATGGTTGTTCATATGTATATAAGCGAGTGAGCGCGCGCCTGCACGTGTGTGTGTGTGTGTGCATGTGCGTGTGCGTGCGTGCGTGCGCGCGCGCGTATAATATGTGTGTTTTCCGTGCACGAGCCCATGGTTGTGTATGTATTTATTAATGCGTGTGCGCGCGCATAGTTGTCGATATACATGTGTGTGTGCGCGCGTGAGAGCACGCTTGCGCTTATGTGTATATGTGTGCGCACGTGTGTGTGTGTATGCCCGTGCGCGTTGTGTGTGAGCGCGCGCACGTGCTTGCGTGTGTGCGTGCCTTTGCACCTGCGTGCGTGTATGTGTGTGTGCGCGCGCACTCGTGTCTTTATCTGTGTGTGTGCGCGGAGGGCGAGGGGTAAGGCCGCATGAGTCAGCATTTTCGCGCAACAGTGTCGGTTGATGTGTTTGTGGAGGAGCGACAGGACAGGGTAAAAGATAGGGATGGAGAAGTGTCGAGAGAGGGGGCGGGAGAGAGCATGTGTATGTAACTCTTCAAATGAATTGTGTTAGTGTGGTTTTGACGAATTGTACGGTTTTTGAATGAGTTAACCAAACATGTCTTAACAACATTTAATTTTTGTAGTTTAAAAAAAAAAATGCACAATGCTGGAAATACGGCGTAACTTGGTGTTTGTCACGGTGTTCTCTCTCTCTGTGTCTCTGTCTCTGTCTCTCTCTGTCTCTCTCTGTCTCTCTCTGTCTCTCTCTCTCTCTCTCTCTCTCTCTCTCTCTCTCTCTCTCTCTCTCTCTGTGTACTTATACCTTTTTTTCTTATGTTTGCTATTCTTTATTGATGTTAGAACGTTTTGTGGCATTGACTGTGAAGGTCATGAAGTTTGCTTTTACTTTATTTTTTACTGTGTTGTATAAATAAATCGTATTTATAATTAAAAGCTTACAATAACAAATGATTTGCAAAAACTGCCCCCAAAATGTGAAAATTAGTAGAGTAAACGAAGTTTTGTATCGGCAATTGTTTTTTGTATCCAGAGAATCTGAATGTATTAAGAGTCGGCAAAGTGTAGTCATCTTTTCTGAATATCCATACCCTTCAATGTGTCATCATCGCTTCCATCGTGTGTGCTACCCCTATTTATGTACTACCTAAGCTACCATCAAAAGACATGCATACGGCATGATGTTCAGACGATATTTCCATCTAGACAAATGCAAATCAAAGAAGACGAGGGTAATAAATCATGCACTAAATATTAATCAACTGGAGATAGATACATCAAACATGCACATGGACTGAAATGGGAAATTCGGGAGGGAGAGAAAACCTTACTAATAATTTTTTAACGGGGAGAATCCGACATCATTGCTACAACGTCAAGTGTTGGATGACAAAACTTTTACAACATCCACAAGACGAAGTTTTTGGATACTCACTTGACTAGAAATTGCACTGGCAATTTCATACTGACAATTTGATAATGACAGCACGGAAAAGGTCATTTTTTTTTTTTTACAGCGATTGATGCTTTACAATGGGATCAAGATACGAACAACAACATTAAACCTCTGTTATCACAGTCGACAGCATCGTCTGATCAAAATTGATTTATGAATGTTTATTTTTCAACCCTGCACAGCTTGTTGAATAAAATACAATTTACATACGGTAGAGGTATTGAGTTAACTCTGGGCAGTCCGGTACATACAAATGTATTGAATTCATACCATGACGCATGTCTTTTTCAGAACAAGGTATTGTCAAAAGCTAACCGTTTTTATTCGAAGTCCTTTTGTCTTCAATTCAGAAACAAAGAAAAGTATTCTTAGACTCTGGCATCTCTGGCAACGAGTATCTGAAAAGAGCTAGACACACGCTGTCTTCAGTCAGTTAGAAATGATACAAACAAATTAATCAAAAAATGTCATTTTGTCCTTTCATCTGTTTCGTCATTTCCACGCATGCCTATCATGCCTCACTGAGATGACCGACAGGTCAAATTTGATACTGATTATATTATACTGACGACAGGTGAAAACATTAACATTTTTTATCACCTGAGAAAGATGATAACGTAAAGAGTTTATCTTCTGAGACTCAAGAATAAATTAAAGACGAGTATCCAAATTATTAAGAAAGGATGGCTCAATCCTGAAAATTACTCACACGTTATGGATTACAAAAATTATTTAATAGTACAAGAATAATTTTGTTTTGATATGACTAATATCCTACTTCTGTTTCCTAGGTCCGTGTGAAGTCATCGGGGCATCGTACTGAAGAACTGTTCACCACATTCATCCCATTCTGTCGGCTGTGTTCCGAGGCCTTGTGCTCTACACACGGTTTCCTTGTCCATTTTGCAATGTTGTCAGTTCATTTGTTTCTGTCTTATTCTTAGTCTCGCTCCTTCAGCTCTTTCCTGGGTGATTATTTCAGCGGGGCTGTTGGATCTTTATGACAACGCCAACTTATTTTCTTTGCTTTGCCGGTGTCAGCAAATGTTCGTATGGCCCGAAGTGCTGTTCGATGGTCTGGCGCACTTGTTCCATGGTGATCAGTATATCTGATGTATAGTGTCTTGCAGTGGTACCTCATTTCTATGGTTGGGTTCTTTCTTCCAGGTCAATGTCGCATGTGCACACAGAAGAATGAAATATACCCGTGCATGCAGGAGCCAGATTTGCGTTTCACGGGGATGCTAGTCTTTCCATACAGGTTTCATCGGGACAGAACTGATGTCTTTGCTGCTCTTGAGATGATATCTGATTTAAATACCCCATCGCTGAAAATCAGTTCCAGACATATGAACCGTTTAACAGTTCCT
>CM065717.1:30747617-30755117 GCA_033310375.1 Conus canariensis
GTAGGGCATGACATGGCTGGCCTAACTGGAGGAGGGGGAGGGGGGAAGGATGCAGCGCCTGAAATGGATGGGCGTAAACAAGGGGGGGAGGGGGAGAGCGTGGATGCACATGGATGGGCGTACTGGGGGGGGGGGAGAGGGGGAGAGCGTGGATGCACATGGATGGGCGTACTGGGGGGGGGGGGGGGGGAGAGAGCGTGGATGCACATGGATTGGCGTACTGGGGGGAGGGGGGGAGAGCGTGGATGCACATTGTTGGGCGCACTGTGGGGGGGGGGGGGGGGGGGGGGAGAGAGCGTGGATGCACATGGATGGGCGTACTGGGGGAGGGGGTGAGAGCGTGGATGCACATGGATAGGCGCACTGTGGGGGTGGGGGGGAGGAAGAGAACGTGGATGCACATGGATGGGCGTACCGTGGGAGAGGGGGGGGGGAGCGTGGATGCACATGGGTGGGTGTACTGGGGAGGAGAGAGCTTGTATGCAGGGCGTGACATGTGTGGATGAACATGGTGTGGGTGGGGAAAGCACGGACGCATAATGAGGGGGTGGGGCGGAAAAGACTGAGGAGAGGCAAGTACACTGGGTGACATGCGTGGGGGCATACCTGTGAGCCGGTGGAGAGGCGCGAATGCGGAGTATGGCCTGTGGGGGTGCTGGGGACATGGAGGCAGGGAATAGCATGGGTACGGCGTCGTGAACGGAGGGTGTGAACAGGGTGGGGGGGGGGGGGGGGGGTCGGGCGGGGCGGGGGGGGGCGGGGAGGGGGGTGTAAGGGTGTCGCGGACGCAGTGTACGACGTGGTGGCGGCGGGTATGGAGGACAAAGACACAGCATTTGACATTGGTGAGGGTATGGAGGTCGCGGATACAGGGCACGCCATGAGCGGGAGGACACGGGGAGGGTAGGTGCGAATACAGGGCATGCCATGGGGGGATCATGGGCGTTGATGCAGGGTGTAACTTGAGTGGGGATGCAGGGGAGGAGGATGCGGGTGCGACATTGGTGGGAGTGCAGTGAGTGCAGACTGGTTTTATTTTATTTTTATTATTATTTTTTTTTACTTCACATGGGTGGAGATAGTGGGTGCAGGTTTCAGATCATGATAAAGGTTGGGGTACAGGTAAGGGGGACGCAGGGCGTGAGGTGGGCAGGCGTATTGGGGCAGAGGGGGTGGATGAAGGGCGTGACATGGTGGGCGTATTGGGGCAGAGGGGGTGGATGAAGGGCGTGACATGATGGGCGTATTGGGGTAGAGGAGGCGCTGATGAAGGGCGTGACATGGTGGGCGTATTGTGGCCGTGGGGGCGCAGATGAAGGGCGTGACGTGGTGGGCGTATTGGGGCCGTGGGGGCGCGGATGAATGGCGTAACATGAGTATCTTGTTGGGGCAGAGGGATGAACGAAAGGCGTGACATGGTGGGTGTACTGGGGCAGAGGAGCAGCAGAAGGGTGTGACGTGAATGTCTTCTTTGAGCCGAGGGGGCGCGCCTGAAGAGCGTGACATTGAAGGTGTATTGGGCAGAGGGGGCGCATGCAAATGAATGGCGTGACATTGGTTTCTTAATGGGGCAGCGGGGCGGATGAAGGGCGCGACATGGTGGGCATATAGGCGCAGAGGGCGTGCGGATGAAGGGCGTGACGTGGGTGTCTTATTGGGGCAGAGGGGGTGCGGATGAAGGGAGTGACGTGGGTGTCTTATTGGGGCAGAGGGCGTGCGGATGAAGGGAGTGACGTGGGTGTCTTATTGGGGCAGAGGGGGTGCGGATGAAGGGCGTGACGTGGGTGTCTTATTGGGGCAGAGGGGGTGCGGATGAAGGGAGTGACGTGGGTGTCTTATTGGCGCAGAGGGGGGCGGATGAAGGGCGTGACGTGGGTGTCTTATTGGCGCAGAGGGGGGCGGATGAAGGGAGTGACGTGGGTGTCTTATTGGGGCAGAGGGGGGCGGATGAAGGGTGTGATGTGGGTGTCTTATTGGCGCAAGGGGGGCGGATGAAGGGCGTGGCGTGGGTGTCTTATTGGCGCAGAGGGGGGCGGATGAAGGGAGTGACGTGGGTGTCTTATTGGCGCAGAGGGGGGCGGATGAAGGGCGTGACGTGGGTGTCTTATTGGCTCAGAGGGGGGCGGATGAAGGGCGTGACGTGGGTGTCTTATTGGGGCAGAGGGGGTGCGGATGAAGGGCGTGACGTGGGTGTCTTATTGGGGCAGAGGGGGCAGATGAAGGGTGTGACGTGGGTGTCTTATTGGCGCAGAGGGGGGCGGATGAAGGGAGTGACGTGGGTGTCTTATTGGGGCAGAGGGGGGCGGATGAAGGGTGTGATGTGGGCGTCTTATTGGCGCAGAGGGGGGCGGATGAAGGGCGTGGCGTGGGTGTCTTATTGGCGCAGAGGGGGGCGGATGAAGGGAGTGACGTGGGTGTCTTATTGGCGCAGAGGGGGGCGGATGAAGGGCGTGACGTGGGTGTCTTATTGGCTCAGAGGGGGGCGGATGAAGGGCGTGACGTGGGTGTCTTATTGGCGCAGAGGGGGTGCGGATGAAGGGTGTGACGTGGGTGTCTTATTGGGGCAGAGGGCGTGCGGATGAAGGGCGTGACGTGGGTGTCTTATTGGCGCAGAGGGGTGCGGATGAAGGGAGTGACGTGGGTGTCTTATTGGGCAGAGGGGGTGCGGATGAAGGGTGTGACGTGGGTGTCTTATTGGGGCAGAGGGGTGCGGATGAAGGGCGTGACGTGGGTGTCTTATTGGGCAGAGGGGGCAGATGAAGGGTGTGACGTGGGTGTCTTATTGGGGCAGAGGAGGTGCGGATGAAGGGCGTGACATGGGTGTCTTATTGGGGCAGAAGGGGTGCGGATGGGATGAAGGCGTGACGTGGGTGTCTTATTGGGGCAGAGGAGGTGCGGATGAAGGGCGTGACATGGTGTCTTATTGGGGCAGAGGGCGTGCGGATGAAGGGCGTGAGCGTGGGTGTCTTATTGGGGCAGGGGGGTGCGTATGAAGAGCGTGACGTGGGTGTCTTATTGGGGCAGAGGGCGTGCGGATGAAGGGCGTGACGTGGGTGTCTTATTGGGGCAGAGGGGGTGCGGATGAGAGGGTGACGTGGGTGTTTTATTGGGCAGAGGGGGTGCGGATGAAGGGCGTGACATGGTGTCTTATTGGGGCAGAGGGGGTGCGGATGAAGGGCGTGACGTGGGTGTCTTATTGGGGCAGAGGGGTACGGATGAAGAGCGCGACATGGTGGCCTATTGGGGCAGAGGGGGCACGAATGCGGGTATGACGTGGGTGTGTTAGCGCGACAGAGGAGATGGATGAAGGACTTGACATTGGTTTCTTATTGGGACAGGGGGCGGAGTGAAGGGTCGTACTCGGTGCTTATTGGGCAGGTGAAGGGCAGAGGGGCGATAAGGGTGTGACGTGGGTGGGTCGTATTGGGGAGAGGGGGCGGATGAAGGGAATGACATGGTTTGCATATGGAGGTGGCAGATGAAGGGAATGACGTGGTTTGCAGATGGGGGTGCGATGAAGGGAAGTGACATATTGCATATGGGGTGCAGATGAAGGAATGACGTGGTTTGCATATGGGTGTGCAGATGAAGGGAATGACGTGGTTGATGGGTCAATGAAGGGCGTGACATGGTTTGCATATTGGGAGGCAGATGAAGGGATGACTGGTTTGCATAGGGGTGCGATGAAGGGATGACGTGGTTTGCATTGGAGGGGTGCAATGAAGGCGTGACATGGTTTGCATATGGGGTGCAGATGAAGGGAAGACGTGGTTTGCATATGGGGTGCAGATGAAGGGGAATGATGTGGTTTGCATATGGGGTGCAGATGAAGGGGTGACTGGTTTGCATATGGGGTGCAGATGAAGGAATGACGTGGTTTGCATATGGGGCAGATGAAGGGATGACATGTGTTGCATATGGGGTGCAGATGAAGGGAATGAGTGGTTGCATATGGGGTGCAGATGAAGGGCGTGACTGGTTTGCATATGGGGTGCAGATGAAGGGAATGACATGGTTTGCATATGGGGTGCAGATGAAGGGAATGACGTGGTTTGCATATGGGGTGCAGATGAGATGAAGGGCGTGACATGGTTTGCATATGGGGTGCAGATGAAGGGAATGACATGGTTTGCATATGGGGTGCAGATGAAGGGAATGATGTGGTTTGCATATGGGGTGCAGATGAAGGGCGTGACATGGTTTGCATATGGGGTGCAGATGAAGGGAATGACGTGGTTTGCATATGGGGTGCAGATGAAGGGAATGATGTGGTTTGCATATGGGGTGCAGATGAAGGGCGTGACCTGGTTTGCATATGGGGTGCAGATGAAGGGAATGACGTGGTTTGCATATGGGGTGCAGATGAAGGGAATGACATGGTTTGCATATGGGGTGCAGATGAAGGGAATGATGTGGTTTGCATATGGGGTGCAGATGAAGGGCGTGACATGGTTTGCATATGGGGTGCAGATGAAGGGAATGACATGGTTTGCATATGGGGTGCAGATGAAGGGAATGACGTGGTTTGCATATGGGGTGCAGATGAAGGGAATGACGTGGTTTGCATATGGGGTGCAGATGAAGGGAATGACGTGGTTTGCATATGGGGTGCAGATGAAGGGAATGACGTGGTTTGCATATGGGGTGCAGATGAAGGGAATGACATGGTTTGCATATGGGGTGCAGATGAAGGGAATGACGTGGTTTGCATATGGGGTGCAGATGAAGGGAATGACGTGGTTTGCATATGGGGTGCAGATGAAGGGAATGACGTGGTATGGTTTGCATATGGGGTGCAGATGAAGGGAATGACGTGGTTTGCATATGGGGTGCAGATGAAGGGAATGACGTGGATGTCTCATTGGGACAAAGGGAGCGCGGGTGAAGGGCGTGATATGGTGGGCGTACTGGGACAGAGGGGGCAGGACAAGGGGGGGGGGGGGGGGGGGCGGGGGTGAAGGGCGTGATAAGGTGGGCGTACTGGGACAGAGGGGGCAGGACAAAGGGGGGTGGTGGTGGTGAAGGGCGTGATATGGTGGGCGTATTGGGACAGAGGGTGGGCGGGTGAAGGGCGTGATGTGGTGGGCGTATTGGGACAGAGGGAGGGGGGGGGGGGGGAATGAAGGGCGTGATGTGGTGGGCGTTGTGGGACAGAGGGGGGGGATGAAGGGCGTGATGTGGTGGGCGTATTGGGACAGAGGGGGCCGGACAGGGTGGGGGGGGGGGGGGCGGGCGGGTGAAAGGCATGATATGGTGACGTATTGGGACAGGGGTGGGGGGGGATGGGGGGGGGTGAAGGGCGTGATATGATGGGCGTATTGGGACAGAGGGGAGGGGGGGAATGAAAGCCGTGATGTGGTGGGCGTATTGGGACAGAGGGGGCCGGACAGGGGTGGGGGGCGGGCGGGTGAAAGGCATGATATGGTGACGTATTGGGACAGAGGGGGGGGGGGGGGGGGGTGAAGGGCGTGATATGGTGGGCGTATTGGGACAGAGGGGACAGGACTGAGGGGGGGAGGGGGAGGCGGGTGAAAGGTGTGATATGGTGGGTGTATTGGGACAGAGTGGGGGGAGGGGTGAAGGGCGTGATAAGGTGGGCCTGCTGGGACAGAGTGGGGGAGGGGTGAAGGGCGTGATAAGGTGGGCGTGTTGGGACAGAGGGGGGGAGGGATGAAGGGCGTGATAAGGTGGGCGTGTTGGGACAGAGGGGGGGAGGGGTGAAGGGCGTGATAAGGTGGGCGTGTTGGGACAGAGTGGGGGAGGGGTGAAGGGCGTGATAAGGTGGGCGTGTTGGGACAGAGGGGGGAGGGGTGAAGGGCGTGATAAGGTGGGCGTGTTGGGACAGAGTGGGGGAGGGGTGAAGGGCGTGATAAGGTGGGCGTGTTGGGACAGAGGGGGGGAGGGGTGAAGGGCGTGATAAGGTGGGCGTGTTGGGACAGAGGGGGGGAGGGGTGAAGGGCGTGATAAGGTGGGCGTGTTGGGACAGAGGGGGGGAGGGGTGAAGGGCGTGATAAGGTGGGCGTGTTGGGACAGAGGGGGCGAACATGACGGGTGAGGCATGGTGGGTCTATCGGGGATTGGTGGGCGTGGAAGGTGAGCGAGGTGGCCGGGCGTAACATAGCTGGGCGAACTGGAGGGGAGGGGAGGGTGTGTGTGGGTGGACAACGGATGCAGTGCTCGAAACGTGTGGGTGTAAGGAAGGGTGTGTGTGTGGATTCACATGGGTGGAATAATGGGGTGGAGAGAGCGTGTATGCAGGGCATGGCATGGGTGGATGTAGGGGGGAGTGGGGGATACAGCGTACGACATTGGTGGTGGTACAGCGGTTGCCGAAGAAGGGCGTGGCATAAGTGGGGGGGGGGGGGGGGGGGGGGGGGAACGGGGTGAGGGGAGGTGCAAATACCGGGCATGACGTGTGTGTGTGTGTGTGTGTGTGTGTGTGTGTGTGTGTGTTTCTACTACTTAAAACTTTTCAGTATAAAATGTTATTAGAAATGACTACTATTAATTTTCAAAAACAGCTGCCAGGACTGCTGTCACCTTGGAACAACCCTGGCAATTACTGATGTCAGCAGGTGGACAGGGGTCGGCGTCCTGTTAATGGTGGATTAGATCAGGTACTCCTGAAGGCCACAAGCATGACCGAAGAGCGCAAAGTTTCCTGTGGCGCCTGAACCCCCCTCCCTCCCCCTCACCAGCCCCTTCTCACCCTTTACTCTCTGCCTGTGTCTCTTGTCTGCCTGTGTGTCTCTCTTTCTGCTTCTCTGTCCGTCTGTCTGTCTGTCTGTCTCTCTCTCTCTCTCTCCTCCCTCCCTCCCCCCCCCTCTCTCTCTCTCTCATATCACATGTTCACATTATTAGCGATTAAATGGAAGCAGTTCCCATTAAATCGTGAATCACATGCTGTGCTTATTGATTTTGAAAAGGCCTATGACTCCCATGAACACTGATCTGGCCTATACTTGAAATGTTGAAGGGAAGCTGTTTCGGTGTGTCAAAAGTATGTATTCTGATGTTAAAAGTTAAGGTGTGGCAGCCCATTCACAGACCGCATTGTGTTCACACAGGGTGGGAAACAGGGTGATGTTTGTAGTACTGTTTTGTTTTCTGTATGTATAGACGAAAAAAACTAGGAAATTATTGAAAGGGGATGACTTGGTACGCCATATTTTTCAAAATTTTTTCGCATTATTCATCTTGTAACTGAGGCCATTTTTATGTCAACACAGAACTCCAGTCGGACACCAAACCCAGTTGAATAACTGTTATGATACAGCTGGAAGGCTTCAACCTGACAGCAATATGGAAAAAGAGTAAGATCTGTTTGAATAAAAAAAAAACACAGAGTACTTTGCAGCAAAGGAAATATGTTTTTTTAACGTTGAGGCGATGGGTGATGTGAAGTATTATGAATGCCTTGACATGTAGTTTACTACAGGTCTTAGTTTGTCATCAGCTGGTAAGAAAGGAGGAGGATAGCAAAGCATGCTTTACTATTAC
>CM065717.1:30760117-30762617 GCA_033310375.1 Conus canariensis
TGCACCTTCTGGAGGAATACAACGCTGAAAGGAGGAAAAGCATAGAAATTTATGTCTCTCCAAGTTACACTGAAAGCATCAATAGCTTCTGCATCTGGATCTGGCCTGAAAGAGATGACTCTTTTCATTTGCGCATTCAGCCTAGAAGCAAACAAATCTATGTCAGGTGCTGCATTCAGCTGTCAAAGAGCAGCTTGCAGAAGGTCATTGTTCAGCTTCCATTCAGTGTCCAGATTTACCTTCCTGGATTCTGCATCAGCCATCGCATTTTCCACTCCTGGTATGTGGGCTGCACTGACAAAGATATGATGTTCAATGCACCAAGACCAGATCTGAAACGTTAAATCGTTACAGGAGTCAGAGTGAGATGTACCCATGTGGTTTAAGCATGCTATGGCTGTGGTATTGTCCAGCATGAGCCTTACATGTTTCCCTTGAAGCTGCCTCTGGAAAGATTTCAAGGCAAAAAATGCAGCTTTTAATTCTAAGTAATGTATATGAAATTTCCTTTCCGCTGGTGACCACACTCCTCCTGAAGAGACTTCTGCACAAACACAGCCCCAGCCATGAAGGCTTGCATCAGAATAAATCACAATGTCTGGATCTCTGCAACAGACATCATTGAAAGCATCAGGAATATTGTCAATCCACCATGTCAACTCCTTTTTTTCCAGCTTTAGATATTTCCATCACCTGGTCAAAATGCTGAATCACGGTAGTTGGTTGAAAAACTGACTTTGTGGGATGTACAATAAATCCTAGCTTATGTAATATGTCCAGTGTGTCCATAACATTTTCCTGGCACTGTCTCTTTGAAATGCCCATAAGCAAGGAATCATCCAAGACAGCTGTTGTGATATGTCCTTTCAATCTCAAGGTAGCAGAAACTGGCTTCATTATTTTTGTGAACAAACGTGGTGCCAATGCCAATCCATTTGGGAGCGCATTGTATTCGAAAAATTTTCCTTTCCATTCAAATCTCAGCAGCTTTCTGTGTTCCTTGCAAATGGCTACAGAGTAGTAAGCATCTTTCAAGTCCAATGATGCCATATAGCAGTTTTTGCTAACCAAAGCCAAGGCTGTAGCCAAAGTGTCCATCTTAAAATGGTGATATGTTATTTCTTCATTTAGACTTTTAAGGTTTAGGATCATTCTCTGTGATCCATCTTTTTTCTGCCGAGTGAAGATTGGTGACAACACTTCTCCATGAGTGTGCTCACATTCTGTTATAACTTTTTTCCTAATCAATTTGTCAATTTCTTCATCAATAACAGCTGTTTCTGCAGCATTCATTCTGAATGAATACGAGGATGGACATGACAAAGTAGCTAACTCTTCCAGATTACAATCAGTCTCAATTTCAGCCCCAGTCACTGATTTTAGGATGTTGGGATCTGATGTCAGCTTAACCCTATTTTCTGTAAATTTTGCCAATCTTCCTGCTTCAAACTCTTCTGCTTCAAGTGTCAGCAACTGAACAATGCTGTCTAACTGTGCATCAAAATCACTTACCTCAGTTACTGAGATTGAGAGAAGCTGTTCCTCTGGTTGCGCCCTTTGGGAAAGCTGTTGTAGCGATGCCCTTGTGCCTGTGGTTTTGGGTACTGATAGCCCCCATGCCTGGCTGGGAAATGCTTGTTCGAGGCGGCCCCTAAAAAAGACCCTTTCCTGTTGCCCCCATTTCCGTCATACTGGAAGCGACTAAATTTGGGGTTGTTTCCCTTTTTCCCAGCAGACAAGGCCTTGTAGCCTATCTTCTCCATTTCGTTTATATCTTTGAGGGTGGATGCAAGATTGTCGCCAAACAAATGTTCCGTAACGGCAATCGTTTCGTCGCACAAGCGCGGATTGACCGGTGGACACATCGCTCGACGACGGAACATAGACAGCTCATGGGTGGCGTGCCCTAGCAACGCAATTGCATCTGTGCTGTTCCGTATTACTTCTGCATTTTGTCGCGAAGCCTCGTTCTGGTCTGCCACGCGAGCAATCGCGGTTGTTGTCTTGATAATGGCGCGCTGGGCGTGTGCAATCTTCAGATCCGATTTGCGTTGATCTGTTGAAAGTTTGGACCATACCTCCTTGTTTACCATTGGCACAACTAATTTTTCACAATTTTCCGGTCGATTGTGCGCCTCAAATTTGTCCTTCTGGACCTTTTCGCTCAGCTTTCGGCTAAAACGCGCATTGACTATTGTTGCCAAACCATCACTGACCTTTGAACCTAGCATTTCTTTTCCACTGAGCTCTTGTTCGATTTCATCGAACAGCTGAGCGTTGTCTTTCTTAGATGTGCTAGGGGTAGAAGTACTGGCATTTCCCTCAATCAGTGCCTTTTCACACTGCTGTAAATCTAACTCCTCTTGATCCTCTTGTAAAACAAGGACATCGCGTTCGTCATATTCGACGTCAGAATCGTTTCCGCTCATGTCTCCGGCATCGAGTTTACGTTTTAACGAAGTTCTGAAAAGAGTTTCAAATTCATCAAACCTCTTTTCCC
>CM065717.1:30767617-30777617 GCA_033310375.1 Conus canariensis
CCATCTTGCGCCAAAAAAATGAGAAGATACGTGATTGCTCTTTCTTCGTTTTCATTGTCCTGAATGTTGTCTGTTTTAACTGAAGAAGACCTTAGAGGTCGAAACACGTCGTGTTTTGTCTTGTGATCCGTTTGTCCATATTGTCTCGCGGAATAACTAACAATGCTTAAAATGTGTTTCAATGTCTGCCCGCAGTCACCTCACTCTGAAACTACCCTGAATTACCATGTTAGATATTAACGTGACGTTCAAGATCTATCCAGGTTTCTTCAAAAGCCTGTTTGCCACTTTGATATTTGAACATTCTGCAAGAGGAAAAAAAATCAACAACGGAAAAAGATCACCCAAACTGATGAAATAGCCCACTGACATGGACACGTGTCGCAAGAGTCTGTGTTGAAGTTACTTCCCTTTATCTAAGTGTCATGCATATGTATTAACTTCACCAGCGTGATTGAATGTCTGTGCTCCGGGCACTTGTTCACAGTGCTGTTCAGAATCGGCCGTGCTTCAGGTTGACATTTGTTGCCCAGTGTTCGCGTTAGAAATGTAACGTGTGGATTAATCACAAAAACATATCCTGTCCGCTGGCAATGTGGGCATCATATTACACATGTCTTCGGTCCAGGATTTCCTCGATATGTTCTTGGATGAGTTCTGTCTGGCATTGTCTGGTCTAAGGAGATGA
The DNA here is from genome assembly GCA_033310375.1 of Conus canariensis. Lineage (NCBI taxonomy): Eukaryota > Metazoa > Mollusca > Gastropoda > Neogastropoda > Conidae > Conus > Conus canariensis. The sequence continues at coordinate 30,768,306 of CM065717.1, forward strand.
CCACAATACAACGCTTGTGTCCCCTCTTCATCCACCCCTTCTGTACATAGGTACACTTTTCTGTTGTTTTTTTCATCAACAGTATCTATCTATGTATCTATCAATCTATCTATCTATCTATCTACCTACCGATCGATCGATCGATCGATCTATCTATCTATATATGTCTGTCTTTGTGTATATATCTCTCTCTCTCCACACACACACACACACACACACACACACACACACACACAAAGAAAAAAAAAAACACGTTCGTGGCCTCAGACACGTTTCCTACAGGAATACATGCTCGGTCTGGGTTTCTGTTTTCTGACAGAGTTAACACGTCATGAAAATAAATAGCCCATCATCTTTATTTTGTAACCCACCCCTCCATAAACAACATCAAGAAGGCTACGTCCGTAATGCTAACATCAGCGTTAAAGGTTATGGTGCGTTTATATCGTAAAATACGGGATTAAGACGTCAGTGGGGTAAACAGAAGAGGCTCAAATTCGGCCCGTGTTTTCTCCCCCACGATGCACGCCTGCATTTTAGAAACACATCCTGCCTTTTGTTGAGGCACTGCAATATCTTCCCGACTGTCATCTCTCTATCTGTTGTGTGTGTCCAGGGCCCTTTGAGAAGATAAAGGAGATTGCAGTCTACTTCCGGATGCTGTCCTACCTTGTTTTTGTCCCCCCCCCCCCCTCCCCCGGCACCGTTTCCAGGTGGGATGTCTCGCCAGGCCAGCTGATCCTAAAACTTGTCGACACTTCTTTTTTTTTTTTTTTTTTTTGTGGCATCAGTTATCGGATCAATGGAGCACCTAAGGCGGTGATTTTTTTTTTTTTTTTTTTTTTTTTTTCCCCTAAGGCCAAAATCCACCTCTTCATTTTTTGGTGCTTCACACTGTCCTCTTCATCTGCCAAAAAAACAAAAAGCGGAGAAAAAAAAAAAAAAATTCCACAACTAAGGTTTTTTTTTTTTTGTTTTTTGTTTTTTTTTCCCAACAGTCTCTTACACACCATGCATAGTCTGTATGTTCTCTTACAAATGGACACAGTGTTGCAGATTTTAGTATTTTGGCGTTTGATACAAAGTGTCTGGGTTTGTTGATGTTCTAATGTGTGGTGAACTGGCACACTCACTCTGATCATGTTTTGTACATACAAAGGAAACAGCATATATTAAACAAAAAATATAATCATTTTCGGTTTTTCATTTTGTTTTACACACACACACCCACAGAGAGAGAGAGAGAGAGAGAGAGAGAGAGAGAGAGAGAGAGAGAGAAAGCGAGAGACAGAGGGAGAGAGAGAAAGAGAGAGGGACAGAGGAAGGAAGAGAGACAGACAGCCAGACTGATCGGCCGTCAGGCAGACAGATGGACAGAGACGGCGTCTTTTAAATGAATTTAGGTGTTAGTTACATTAGAATGGTTGCTTCTGAATATGTATTTTCTTCTCATATTTAATTGTTGATCAAAAATGATTTGAAGCGAAGACAGTGCTTTTGTTTTCCGCGCTATACTTATACACATTTTGCCCAACAAAATGATATGATTAACTAACACAGACTCTTTTTGGTTCAGTTCCTTTTTACAAACACCAAATAAGACATCCAAAACCAATAATTTTACTGGTTTTCCAATTTCAAGCCATAAAAGTACTTCAATTTTTTTCCAAAATAGACTCACATTTGGGCATTCAAAAAAGAAATGCTCAATGAAGTCAATCTTATCACTACAGTAATCGCATTTGTTAGAGTCTGTTACTTTCATTTTTTCAAGAATGATATTTGTAGGATAGATATTATGGTTTATTTTCCATTGTAGTTCGTGTAACCGAACTTCTTTTGAAACTTTTCTCGGCAAGATCCATAAACTGTCGTTGAGAACAAAATTGAATTTTCTTTGCCAGACTTCATAAGCGTGAGGTTTTAGATTGATTTCATCTCCCGCTTTTAATAATAAGGTCTTTATTTTCTTTGGTTTTACATTAAACTCACTTGCAATGCAGGACTCCACATGGATGTTTTCACGACTCATTTCGCCACGTTGAATCCAGTTCATCCATTGTCTTGGAATTGCGTTGCAAAGAGCGTTGTATTCAAAAATTACATTTGCTTTATTTTTATCTATTACAGTTGAAACTTCTTCTAAACTCAAGAGTCGGTTTTCATGTGCATGCACTATGTTTTGAACACATTCAAATCCATTTTCGAACCAATTTTGAAAATACAAAACCTTGCTCTTATATTGTACTAAAGTGTTATGAAATAGCATTTGACTATGAACGTTCTTGCTGTCTACATCCTCTAATTTAATTTCTTTCTTATTATCTAGATATGTAATAATGACTTCTTTCCAAAAGTCGTTTTCTATTTCACTCACGTTTTGTAGCTGCTTTGATCTGCAGTTTATCCTGAAAATATTTTGTTCTGTAGCAAGTTTACCCAAATGCCATTTGGGTATAAAGGTCCAGTTCTCGTTAGTAGCACAAAGCAGCTTTCCAGCCCATTGTAAATACAAACATTTTTGAAATTCTAACATATTAATCATTTTAAGTCCTCCTTCACTATAGTCACTTTCCATTGTTTTTCTTTTCACCTTTTCGAAAGCTTTACGGTTGCTAAATTTTCTTTGCCAAATAAACCTATACAACAATGTGTTCACCTGCCTAAGAATTACTTCCGGGATACCTATACATTGCATAACGAATGTCAACTGGCTGACAATATAGGATTTAACTATAACAATTTTGCCATGTATACTGAGATCCCTTCTACTCCACTGTTTTATCAAATTATGGATTCTTTTAACTCGACTTTTCCAATTATCTTCAATATTTCTAGCCATTGTTTCTGTTTGGAAATAAATTCCCAGGATTTTTATTTTATCAACGATGGGAAACGGTAAATTCCGTTCTTCTCCTCCTTTACCTAGTCGTATTGCTTTGGTTTTGTGTAAATTCAGTTTAAGTCCTGAAAAGTTTTCAAACGAATTGAGTATGTTTAAAGACATTATCATATCCTCTCTATTTTCAAGAAATAGTGTCGTGTCGTCAGCTAATTGCTTTATTTTCAATACAGCGTTAACATTATTTTTTGGTGTCATAATACCTGAGATAGGACTGTTTCTTATCTTTATTGCCAAAATCTCTACCGCTAAAATAAAGGCAAGGGGAGAGAATGGGCAGCCTTGCCTAATTCCACAGTTAACATCAAAAGCCTCAGAGATCCATCCACCATGGTTAATGCTACTCTGGCAATTGCTGGTTAAAACCGATATCCATGTCTGAAAGCAATTGCCAAAACCAAACACTTTAAAAGCATGCAAGATGAATTTTTTTACATATGGAATCGAAAGCTTTGGAATAATCTAAAGCCACAAGGTATCCTGATTTACCCGTTATATTTAAATAATTTATCGCATCATCTATCGTTCTTACAACAGTTGCTATGTTTCTACCCTTTATGTACCCTACCTGATCCTCGTTAACCAATTTCGGTATCACCCTTCCTAATCTCACCGCTAAGGTTTTTGCCAGTATTTTGTAATCAGTGTTTGTTAACGTAATAGGTCGCCAGTTGTTTAACTTATCTCTATCTAAATCATTACCTTTGTGAAGTAATGTTATGACTCCTTGCTTTTGTGTAAAAGACAGCTCTTCTCTATTAAATGAATCATTAAACGAATCAGTTACTAGACGACCTACTTTGCTCCAGAAGAATTTATAAAATTCGGTGGTTATTCCATCGCTTCCCGGAGCGGAACCATTTTTCATCATCTTGAGAGCATCAGTCGTTTCTTTGAGTGTTACTGCACCTTCACATAATGCAGCATCTTCTTCTTCTAATCTCACCATGGTCTCTTCCTCTAAGAAACTATCAGTAGCTGCCTTTACATCTGCAACATTTGTTTTCTGATTATATAACGTTTTATAATATGACACTTGTTCCCGTAGTAATTCTTTCTGGCCAGTGATAATTTCTCCTGAGTCCGTATCAAGCCGAGTGATTAAATTTTTTCTGCCTCTGGATTTTTCTATGCCTAAAAAGTATTTTGAATTCTTTTCACCTTCTTCAATCCATTTAATTCTAGCTCTTACTTGTGCGCCTTTTGTTTTTTCAATCTGTATTAATTCTAGTTTTTGTTTTACATTCAAGAGATCTGTCTGAAGCTGTTCATTTTGGGGGTCATCTATTATTCTTCTCTCTGTTTGCTGAAGGCGACTCTGTAGTTGCAGAAGTCCGTTTTTTTTCTTACAAGACAAATTTTTACCAAATTCAACGCACAGGTTCCGTATTTCTAATTTACATAACTCCCATTTCTCTACACTGTTAACATGATCATTCTCTAACCAAAAGGAATCTAACATATTGTTTATCTTCTGTATAAACTCTTCATTCCTCAAATAACTATTGTTGAAGCGCCAGTAACCAGGACCACGGATACAATTTCCTTCATTAATATCCAGTACAATTGCCTTGTGATCCGAATTGGGAGAAAGCACATGTTGGCATGATACACATAAACTCAGAATGCTTTCGGAAACAAGACAGTAGTCTAAACGGCGCGCAATAAATGGCTTATATCGACACCACGTGTAGTCTTTGTCAAATGGGTGGTGATTTCTCCATACATCTGTTAAACTTAAACTGTCGATGATCTCATTTAATACCTTAACTTCTCTGATATCATGTGGTCTACCAGATATAATATCAAGTTCATTGTTCAAAACACAATTTAAATCTCCTAGGATAATGAGATCTTCTTCATTAAATTCACCAAAAATGTCATTCATGCTTTGAAAAAAGGAAATCTTATCATTTGGTTCATTAGGCGCGTACACATTTGCTATTACAATATTGCGTTCAAGGTATGCAACAGAAACAACAAGCATTCTTTTTTGTGACCTTATTAATTTTACTTCACCATGAAAGTTTCTTGAAATTAAAATCACTTCCCCCGACTTCGCGTTGTACCTTCATTATAAAAGATATTACCACCCCATTCTTTGTTCCATGTTTCAATTTCATTTTTTGTTACATGAGATTCTTGTAAACAAATAATATCCATCTTTTCTTTTTTAAAGAAATTAAACACCGATCTTCTTTTCATTTTGTTTCGTAACCCTCTTACATTCAAAGAGGTAATACGTATACTATCCATCGTAACATTTTTTGTTTTCTTTCAATTTCCTTTTGTACCCTTTTTGTTTTCATGGACATCCATAAAAACAAAATTGACATGTATATCATAATATCAACCATAATCATCAATGACACATTTCAAGCAGTATTCAAACTCACAGTCCGTTGAACAATAGCCAATCCGTCGTCAAAGGGTCGATGGGTCACACACAGCGACTACTGCCACCGTTCAACCATCGCCCTCTCAGAGTCGGAACGCACAGGGCTGACTGAACCCGACTCCTCCCGTCTGGGCACCTTTCCCGCCCCTTCCCTCGGGCTGTGTCGCTCTCTGGAACGGCCACGCTTGGGGGTGTCTGACCGTACACGACGACCGTGTTCGAGAGAAGACAGGAGGGTAGACTGGCGGGTCGATGATCGGCTCCTGTCAACACGCTTACTAGGCTTTGTAGCATCGTTTGTGGCTTTTTGTTTGCTGTCTGTCTTTACTTTGCTTTTCGTCTGTGTCGGTTGGTCATTGTTTTGTTTGTCAGTGCAACTGTCAGAGAGTTGGCATGACTGGTCACCCCTTTTATGGCCAGTCTGATTACATTCTCTGCAAACTACATCATTCTTGCACCCTGACACATGATGACCAGACTGAAAACAGCGAGAACAAACAACAGTCTTTTGCAGAGACTTTTGTTCTCTGTGATATATCTTTGCTGAAAAAATATTTATCTTCATGATTTTTTCAAGTGGAGACTGCGGGACGGTAATAAAAAGAAATCTTCGCCCCGTTAAGAATCTTGTTAGCTTATTGTCTTTGTCTCTGGCTCGCTCCATTTTTATCTGCGAACGCAGTTCACAGCCAGCCTGCGCAAGGGCATGTTCAATCTCAGAGTCCGCAACTGAGATAGGGAGGTCGTCTATCCACACTTTTGTGGTTGGTTTTTCCTCACCTGTATCTCGAAGAATGTAAGGGTTGGTGTTGGATACCTGGAGTGAGGTGTCGCGTAAAACCAGACCTTTCACTAGAAGTTCCGTACGGGCCCCCTTGGTTGCTGGATATATACGCCACAGACCTCTGATGTTTTGGGCTCCGAGGATGGAACCCTGTCCTGCCACTCGTTCGGCAGCCAAACATACCTCCAGTACCGAAGGCCGATCGTCGAGGTTGTCCGGGATGTCTTTCTGTTTCAAAAAGACTGGATTTACTGTAGAAAAAGTTGTCATGATTTCCGTAACAGAACGATAGAGAAACGGTTGAAGCGCTATGACTGACGAGAAAAAAGCCCGTGCTGAGAACTCGCTTCAAACTCAAATTCGGTCCGAGCAGAGAGCGACCGCTTCGTGTCCGCACGCGACGAGCGTCACTCACCGAATCCTCTCTGTCCTCTCTCTCTCTCTCTCTCTCTCTCTCTCTCTCTCTCTCTCTTGTGGGGGATGGTGGGGAGATTGAGAGGGAAGGGGGACTTCAGCATCTCTGTACTCCTATTCTCCCCCCTCTTCTCCCACACCCCCTTGGCCTTCTTCTTCCCCCCCCCCCCACCATCCCCTCTCCTTCCTTCCACCCAACTCCTGGCCCGTTCCTGAAACACGCATATAATTATGATCATTAATTACAAAGTCAGATCAATAACATAATTATGTGACCATTAATTACAAAGTCAGATTAATAACATATATGACCATTAATTACAAAGTCAGATTAATAACATATATGACCATTAATTACAAAGTCAGATCAATAACATGATTATGTGACCATTAATTACAAAGTCAGATTAATAACATATATGACCATTAATTACGAAGTCAGATTAATAACATATAAGACCATTAATTACAAAGTCAGATCAATAACATGATTATGTGACCATTAATTACAAAGTCAGATTAATAACACACTTTTGACCGACTGTTTTTGTTTGTTTGTTTCTTTATGTCTCCTTTCAAGGAAATCTATTCATGTTCCATTAACATCGACCGTTTTCAAATGAGATTGATTCTGACAGGTGAAAGAAGATACATTGTCCAGACATTAGTTCGAGAGGTAAAAAAAAAAGGGAAAAAATACTGTCTGTGTTAAAAGCGTTCAGATGCTTCTTTCCGTTCCTCTTCCCCCCTCCCCCCTCCCGCCTGAAAGGAAGAGAATATCCGTGGAGAACGATTTAACAATAATTAAGCTAATCATAAACTCAGATCTATCCAAATCCCAAGTTATGTAACACAGGGTAGTTTCCAACTGTTTAGAATAGCTGGCAGATTTAGTTGGCTGTTTGTTTTTGCTTTGTTTTGTTTTAAAGATGCACCTATTAATCGAGTTCGTCGTGGTAACAGCCCTGGCACCCCCCCCCCCCCCCCCATCCCGCACCATCCTGTGGCGGTCAGGAAAAGAGTTTGTTCCAAATGATTCAAAGCGCACTGTACTGCCTCTGAGGGCGGGGAGGGGGGGGGGGGGGGTCTTCTGTTTTGTTTGAATTTTTTCTTTATTTTTTGTTGTTGTTAATTTCGTTTTTGTTGCGCCAGTTATGAAAGGGAAAGACGCGGGTATATTCAAAAACCGTACAATGTCTGCCTTTCTTATTTTTTTAAAAATTTTATTTTGTTCACATTTGGAGTACTAAAAGAACCAAAACTGACTTCCAGTTTATGTCCTCACTGATGATCAAGTGGTGTCTGGCAAATCTTTTTGTTGATGAAGTGCAGTTTCCTTCACATCTGCACCCTAAAGGAACCTGTGATATAAACTGTTGACTCCATCGTCCTTTCTTCATGTGGGCGTTTTGCCCTGGTCCTTGTCCTTAGTTGTCTGTGTTAGTTTTTTTTGTTTATCTTTGGAGTTAGGATTTTTCTTACAGTGAGTTCTCCAGCCTCCACCTTTTTCTCCCACGTTCTTTCTTTTTCCTGTCTTTTTAGTACAAAAGAAGATCAACACTGTGTATCCCGCCCGTCCTCTCTTCTTCTTCTTCTCCTTCTTCTTCTTCTTCTTGTTTTTGAAAGAATCTGGGTTCATTGTTGCTGTTTGTCTCTATGGATTCATCGGTTACCAGCGTTTACAGTTGCCTGGGCTTGGTGTTGCTGCTCCGTGTCGACTGTGGAGGTTTGCTATCGTCTGGGTTTTCAGGGTCTATAGTATTGTCTGTGGGGTTCGTTCACCGTTCTTTGTGCCATCGTGTGTTTGTTTACTTTGTTTCTTTGTTTGTTTTCTTTCCTTGTTTAATCATGTGTGTGTGCTCCCATCGAATCCCGGAGACGCTTTCAGTGTCTACAAGCGCTCTGGACGTCCTGTGCTGCTGTCTTCCTCTCTTCTGTCGCTTTCCTTGCTCTGGTTCTTTATACATTTTTCTTCACCGTTAGTTTCTGCTTGTTCCCCCTTTGTGGCCCCTTCTCCTGTATTTTATCTATGAACTCTTTTTGTTCCTTTATTTTGTCGGGCTACAGTATTGTTCTCTTTGTCTCGTTGAAGAAGAAGAAGAAGAAGAAGGAACGGGAGGATACACATATGCTTTGTTGCAATCAGGGGACAAGCTAGAGAAAATATACACAGGTGCGTGCGTGTGTGTGTGCGTGTGTGTGTGTGTGTGTGTGTGTGTGTGTGTGTGTGTGTGTGTGTGCGTGCGTGCGTGCGTGTGTGTGTGTGTGTGTGTGTGTGTACGCGCGCGCGCGCGCGCGCGCGCGCGTGTGTGTGTGTGTGTATCTGAGCGCGCGCGTGTCTGTGTGTGTTTGTGTGCGCAAACGCGTGTGCACATGTATGTGTATGTGTGTGTGTGTGTATGTATGTGTGTGTGTATGAGCGCGCAGGTGCGCGCGTGCACATGTATGTGTATGTGTGCGTTGTGTACTTTTCCAAACTGGTTTACATTAGCTGCCCATTCTGTGGTGTGTCCAGTTGACCTTTTCTTACTGTAAAGAAATCTTAGATGAGGCAGGGAGTGATAAGCAAGAAATAACGAACAAATAGGATAACCCTTTCTGAATGTACGGAAACCTCAGATGAGGCAGGGAGTGATAAACAAGAAATAACGAATAAATAGGATAACCCTTTCTGAATGTACGGAAACCTCAGATGAAGCAGGGAGTGATAAACAAGAAATAACGAATAAATAGGATAACCCTTTCTGAATGTACGGAAACCTCAGATGAGGCAGGGAGTGATAAACAAGAAATAACGAATAAATAGGATAACCC
>CM065717.1:30782617-30785117 GCA_033310375.1 Conus canariensis
AGTGATATTAGACAGGAAGTGAGTGTTTACTTGTATATGTGTATGAGTGTGTAGTATGCATGCGTGCTTGCTTGTGTGTGTGTGTGTGTGTGTGTGTGTGTGTGTGTGTGTGGTGTGTGTGTGTGTGTGTGTGCATGTGTGTGTGTGCGCGCGCGCGTGTGTGTGTTAAATATTAGTGGAAATACGACATAAGAACAATCCTTAGCAAAAATCAACATTAACAAATCAAATTGCAACAGTCAAAACAAAACAGTCTAAAATACGCAGAAATCATAAAAACGAGCCGACTGGACTTATCATTAAGTTCTGAACAAAGTTCAAAAGAAATACAGGTTCTTGGAAAATGCATTTAGATTCATCTTTTCTGAATTTTGATAGAGCTGATTCAAAATAAGGACAAAAGTACAAAATATGTGTTGTTGTACAACTATCAACAGCCCCGCATACACATTGGGCGTTTTTTATGAACTTTGTTTTGAAAGCGTTTAACCTAAGTCTGTAAAACAGTGAAACAATTTTTTTGCGGTGTTTTGGTTGTTTATTGACATTTTTTTGATAAAATGTATAATTTATTAATGAATTCTGTTTTGAAAAATTTTGTGATTGAGCGTTTAAACAACACTTTATTGAAGAATTAGGCTTATGTACTTTGGGAAGCATGTAGTCTTTATATATCTTTTCAAAATTTTCAAAAGAAGCTTTTTGTAATAAAGAGTAACCCTCTTGTAAACTTAAAAGAATGGGAATATCCTTGGATTTAAAAGACTTTTTTGCACCTGCACGAGCTGTACGATCAGCCCATTCATTTCCAGATATTGAACAATGAGATGGGATCCAACAAAAATCAACTGCGATACCCCTTGATATAAGAACATGAATAAGTATTTTAATTTCTGTGATGACTTCAGCCCGGTTTTTCGGATTTGTTGATTCTAAAGCTTGGAGAACTGATTTAGAGTCTACACAAAAGAGTGCACCATAGAAATTGAATGGTGTATCAATGACATACTGAATAGCCATTAAAACTGCTATTAATTCAGCTGTGAAAATGGAGAAGTCCTTACCAAGGTAAAAAGATTTCTCAATTTTTAAAGTGGGGATGACAAAACCACAGCCTGCCTGATTGTCTAATAAAGAACCATCAGTGAAGATTTTTAGATGATTGGGATAAAAAATCATTGTGTGTGTGTGTGTGTGTGTGTTGTGTGTGTGTGTGTGTGTGTGTGTTGTGTGTGTGACTTCTTGCTTTAAAATTTCTGTTTTTAGCACCCAGTTGATGTCCTACTGGATCTCTGCATCATCTCGTCTCATCTCATCTCATCTCATCTCATCTCTCTCTCTCTCTCTCTCTCTCTCTCTCTCTCTCTCTCTCTTCATGTATTATGACTATACCATTCATTATTGTCTTAATGTACTCTTGTACTTCCTCGTACACTAGGACACCCTCCATTCAGAGACACCTCCTCCCCCTCCCCCTCTTCTTCCATCCCCGCCTTCTTTTCCACAGTCTCACCCAGCCTTGTGGCGTCACTTCTGTTGGGCTCGCCCTGGTCCCTTGACCACGTTCTTAACGCTCCTGCATGATAGACGCCCCCCCCCCTCCCCTCCGCCCCCGACAGGACTCTTCCTTCCTCTGTCTTCTGCGTCTGAAGCACAACTGATGGTCATTTGGCACCAAGGAACCTGTTCCAAAGGCGTTACGATAGGATGTGATTGAAGAGAATCGTGACGATTTTGTTTGTGGAACCCCTTCCGTTTAGAAAGAGAAGGGGTTAGTTACCGCCAAGGACATAGACAAACAAGGTACAGGACAAGACACAATGCATTTCGAATTCTTGGGTCTTCTTCAGGCAAAAACAAGTAACATAAACAGAGAACGAGAAACCACTTATCTGGTCGTGTTGGAGCAAACCGGTAAAAATGGCCGAGGATTCAAGGACAATAACTCTGGAAACAACAAGGACAATAACTCTGGAAACACTATCACGTGTCACTCTTCGTCTTCCTGATATTTTCATCCGGAGTCTTTGATCTTTGGCAGAGATATGGCTCCCACAGCTCTTCATCATCATCGTCCTCTTCCTACTCCTCCTCCTCCTGCTCCCCCTCCTTTCCCTCTTCCCCTTTCGCTTCCTTCTATCTCCACCCTCTCCACCGCCCCCGCCGCTCTCTTCAAATCAATGGAGAGAGAAGAAGGCGGAGAGCATCCTCAGGACAATAGCCATCCATGCCTGTGGACAAGATTAGAACTCGGACCATTAAGAAGAGAGCGGGTCACTGATTCCGGCAAACCAAGGAGGAGGCGACATGATCCCTGTTCTTTGCTGCAAGCTGTAGCGTTCTCTGCTGCCTGTAAACTGCCCGTAGAAAAAGGGAGGACAACAGCATTGCAGGAGCATGAAAGCCCCCCCCCCCCCCCCCTCCCCCCAAAAAAAAAAAAAAAAAAAAAATTAATGATAATAATAATAACAACAAAGCTGTAACACCAACGCAAGGAAAA
>CM065717.1:30790117-30792617 GCA_033310375.1 Conus canariensis
TTCCCTGCCCACCCCCACCCCCCTCCACCTCCCACCTTGCCTTAACCTTCTCTTGTCTCAGTCTTTCCCTGCCCACCCCCCCCCTCCCACCTCCCACCTTGCCTGTAACCTTCTCTTGTCTCAGTCCTTCCCTGCCCACCCCCACCCCCCTCCCACCTCCCACCTTGCCTGTAACCTTCTCTTGTCTCAGTCTTTCCCTGCCCACCCCCACCCCCCTCCCACCTCCCACCTTGCCTGTAACCTTCTCTTGTCTCAGTCTTTCCCTGCCCACCCCCACCCCCCTCCCACCTCCCACCTTGCCTGTAACCTTCTCTTGTCTCAGTCTTTCCCTGCCCCCCCCACCCCCTCCCACCTCCCACCTTGCCTGTAACCTTCTCTTGTCTCAGTCTTTCCCTGCCCACCCCACACCCCCCCCCTCCCACCTTGCCTGTAACCTTCTCTTGTCTCAGTCTTTCCTGCCCTCCCCCACCCCCCTCCCACCTCCCACCTTGCCTGTAACCTTCTCTTGTCTCAGTCTTTCCCTGCCCACCCCACCCCCCTCCCAATCCCACCTTGCCTGTAACCTTCTCTTGTCTCAGTCTTCCCTCCCACCCCCCCCCCTCCCACCTCCCACCTTGCCTGTAACCTTCTCTTGTCTCAGTCCTTCCTGCCCTCCCCCACCCCCCTCCCACCTCCCACCTTGCCTGTAACCTTCTCTTGTCTCAGTCCTTCCCTGCCCCCCCCCACCCCCCTCCCACCTCCCACCTTGCCTGTAACCTTCTCTTGTCTCAGTCTTTCCCTGCCCCCCCCACCCCCCTCCCACCTTGCCTGTAACCTTCTCTTGTCTCAGTCCTTCCCTGCCCTCCCCCACCCCCCTCCCACCTCCCACCTTGCCTGTAACCTTCTCTTGTCTCAGTCCTTCCCTGCCCTCCCCCACCCCCCTCCCACCTCCCACCTTGCCTGTAACCTTCTCTTGTCTCAGTCCTTCCCTGCCCACCCCCACCCCCCTCCCACCTCCCACCTTGCCTGTAACCTTCTCTTGTCTCAGTCTTTCCCTGCCCACCCCCACCCCCCTCCCACCTCCCACCTTGCCTGTAACCTTCTCTTGTCTCAGTCTTTCCCTGCCCACCCCCACCCCCCTCCCACCTCCCACCTTGCCTGTAACCTTCTCTTGTCTCAGTCTTTCCCTGCCCACCCCACCCCCCTCCCCTCCCACCTTGCCTGTAACCTTCTCTTGTCTCAGTCTTTCCCTGCCCACCCCACCCCCTCCCACCTCTCCACCTTTTGCCCTTGCCACCCCCCCCCTTCACCTTCTCTTGTCTCAGTCTTTCCCTGCCCCCCACCCCCTCCACCTTGCCTGAACCTTCTCTTGTCTCAGTCTTTCCCCCCCACCCCCCTCCCACCTCCCACCTTGCCTGTAACCTTCTCTTGTCTCAGTCTTTCCCTGCCCACCCCACTCCACCTCCCACCTTGCCTGTAACCTTCTCTTGTCTCAGTCTTTCCCCTCCCCACCCACCTCCCACCTTGCCTGCAACCTTCTCTTGTCTCAGTCTTTCCCTGCCCACCCCACCCACCCTCCCACCTTGCCTGTAACCTTCTCTTGTCTCAGTCTTTCCCTGCCCCCCCACCCCACCCCACCTCCCACCTTGCCTGTAACCTTCTCTTTGTCTCAGCTCTTTCCCCTCCCACCCACCTCCCACCTTGCCTGTAACCTTCTCTTGTCTCAGTCCTTCCCTGCCCACCCCACCCACCTCCCACCTTGCCTGTAACCTTCTCTTGTCTCAGTCTTTCCCTGCCCTCTTGTCTCACTTTGGTGTCCTCTGTTCTGCTCCTTTGTCACTGTCCTACGTCTGTCTAACTCTCTTTTCTAATCGACGATCTCTCCTCCATCACACTCCTTCGTCTCCCCCCCCCCCCCGCCACCCCCCATGTATTCTGTGGTTGAAGCACCACTAACGGTCATCTGACAGGAAGGACTTTCATCCGAAGGCGTTAAGATCGGATGTGATTTAAAAGGATTGGGATGGGTTTGTTTGGTGTTTTCCCCCTTTTCCTCTGTCTTCGTTTGTCTACTTGTATATATATATATATATTTTTTTTTTTTTTCAGATTCAGGGAAAAATAACAGAAGAGACGAGAAATGTCATGATGTTTCTCTCTCTCCATCTTCCTGATGTTTTCTTTTGATATCTTTGATCTTTTGGGCAAGGGAAGATGTGGGCCCACTGCTCCCCTTTTTCCTACCCGCCTCACCCCCACCCCACCCCCATTTCCACCCTCCTGTCCTTTTCTCTTTCCTCGAACTCCACTTCTTCCCCCACTTTGGTCTCTTCAAAACCACGGAGGCGGAAGAACAGGAAAAGGAGTACCCAGACAAAAGCCGTGCCTGTGGTGGATAAGATGGAAAACCATACGATCGTTTCAGCAGTGAGCCCATTTCACCAGCCAAAGATAAGGGAACGACATGGTCCGATTTCTCTTCTTCCCTTTCCCTTCCCTCGTCTCCCACTTCATCCCCTCT
>CM065717.1:30797617-30800117 GCA_033310375.1 Conus canariensis
AGTGTCGGCAAGCTGGAAGGTCACTGTCAGGTTCTGGGCAGGAAGTGTCGGCAAGCTGGAAGGTCACTGTCAGTTTGGGCAGAAGTGTCGGCAAACTGAAGGTCGCTGTCAGTTCTGGGCAGGAAGTGTCGGCAAGCTGGAAGGTCACTGTCAGGTTCTGGGCAGGAAGTGTCGGCAAGCTGGAAGGTCACTGTCAGGTTCTGGGCAGGAAGTGTCGGCAAACTGGAAGGTCGCTGTCAGTTCTGGGCAGGAAGTGTCGGCAAGCTGGAAGGTCACTGTCAGGTTCTGGGCAGGAAGTGTCGGCAAGCTGGAAGGTCACTGTCAGGTTCTGGGCAGGAAGTGTCGGCAAGCTGGAAGGAGGAGGACGACGTTTGGAGCCGTTGTAAGTGGCCAGATGATGGTCACCAGAGTCGCCACAGGCCCTGCGCCACACGTGGCAGGAAGTGTTAACTAGCTTAGAGGAGGAAAATGAGGTCTGTGTAAGTGGCCAGCTAAATATCTTTCACTGGACCCCAGGGTTCCCACGTAGCGTCTGGGCTTGGCCGTCACCATGTAGACAGGATTAGTACAACACAGCACACTGACAACTGGCTTGGCCGTCACCCTGTGACAAGGATTAGTACAACACAGCGCACTGACAACTGGCTTGGCCGTCACCCTGTGAAAAGGATTAGTACAACACAGTGCACTGACAACTGGCTTGGCCGTCACTATGTGAACAGGAGTAGTACAACACAGTGCACTGACAACTGGCTTGGCCGTCACCCTGTGAAAAAGATCAGTACAACACAGCGCACTGACAACTGGCTTGGCCGTCACCCTGTGAAAAGGATTAGTACAACACAGTGCACTGACAACTGGCTTGGCCGTCACCCTGTGAAAAGGATTAGTACAACACAACGCATTGCCAACTGGCTTGGCCGTCACCATGTGACAAGGAGTAGTACAACACAGCGCACTGACAACTGGCTTGGCCGTCACCATGTGAAAAGGATTAGTACAACACAGTGCACTGACAACTGGCTTGGCCGTCACTATGTGAACAGGAGTAGTACAACACAGCGCATTGACAACTGCCTGGCCGTCACCATGTGAACAGGATTAGTACAACACAGCGCACTGACAACTGCCTGGCCGTCACTATGTGAACAGGAGTAGTACAACACAGCGCACTGACAACTGCCTGGCCGTCACTATGTGAACAGGAGTAGTACAACACAGCGCACTGACAACTGCCTGGCCGTCACTATGTGAACAGGAGTAGTACAACACAGCGCACTGACAACTGCCTGGCCGTCACCATGTGAACAGGAGTAGTACAACACAGCGCACTGACAACTGCCTGGCCGTCACTATGTGAACAGGAGTAGTACAACACAGCGCACTGACAACTGCCTGGCCGTCACCATGTGAACAGGAGTAGTACAACACAGCGCACTGACAACTGCCTGGCCGTCACTATGTGAACAGGAGTAGTACAACACAGCGCACTGACAACTGCCTGGCCGTCACCATGTGAACAGGAGTAGTACAACACAGTGCACTGACAACTGCCTGGCCGTCACTATGTGAACAGGAGTAGTACAACACAGCGCACTGACAACTGCCTGGCCGTCACCATGTGAACAGGAGTAGTACAACACAGCGCATTGACAACTGCCTGGCCGTCACCATGTGAACAGGAGTAGTACAACACAGCGCATTGACAACTGCCTGGCCGTCACCATGTGAACAGGAGTAGTACAACACAGTGCACTGACAACTGCCTGGCCGTCACCATGTGAACAGGTAGTACAACACAGCGCATTGACAACTGCCTGGCCGTCACTATGTGAACAGGAGTAGTACAACACAGCGCACTGACAACTGCCTGGCCGTCACTATGTGAACAGATAGTACAACACAGGCACTGACAACTGCCTGGCCGTCACATGTGAACAGGAGTAGTACAACACAGCGCATTGACAACTGCCTGGCCGTCACCATGTGAACAGAGTAGTACAACACAGTGCACTGACAACTGCCTGGCCGTCACCATGTGAACAGGAGTAGTACAACACAGTGCACTGACAACTGCCTGGCCGTCACCATGTGAACAGGAGTAGTACAACACAGTGCACTGACAACTGCCTGGCCGTCACTATGTGAACAGGAGTAGTACAACACAGCGCACTGACAACTGCCTGGCCGTCACCATGTGAACAGGAGTAGTACAACACAGCGCATGACAACTGCCTGGCCGTCACCATGTGAACAGGAGTAGTACAACACAGTGCATGACAACTGCCTGGCCGTCACCATGTGAACAGGAGTAGTACAACACAGGCACTGACAACTGCCTGGCCGTCACCATGTGAACAGGAGTAGTACAACACAGCGCACTGACAACTGCCTGGCCGTCACCATGTGAACAGGAGTAGTACAACACAGGCACTGACAACTGCCTGGCCGTCACATGTGAACAGAGTAGTACAACACAGCGCACTGACAACTGCCTGGC
>CM065717.1:30810117-30812617 GCA_033310375.1 Conus canariensis
CCCCCCCCCCCCCACACAACACACCGCACCTCTCCTCCTTTTTTTTTTTTTACAGATTCGGGAAAATAGCTCACGAAATGGGAAAAGCCATCAAATTTTGCCGCCTTTCTTCTTGAAGTTTTCTTTCAGCATCTTTGATCCTTGAAACGGTGCCCCTCGTCCCCTACGTTCCTCTCCCATCCTGCCATTTTATACCCCCCCTCCTCCCCCCCACTCTCCAGCCCAGCTCCGTCCCATCCCCATACCTCCGTCACCACGATCTGTTCAGAAGCACGGAGGAAGGAGAACAGGAGGTGCATCCTCAGGAAGAGAGAGCCGTGCCTGTGGACAAGATTAAAATTCGGATGAATCTTTAAAAACATTTTTAAGTACTGTATCCGCCAAACATGAATAAACGAATCACAACACAAAACACGACGCGCTTCGGCCTCATAGGTCTCCTTCAGGCTAGAGAAACAACACTCAGGACAAGGAAAATGAAGAACGAGCCATCGCTTGTCTCACTGAATTCGGCGCAAGATGGGCGTTGAATCATTTGTTTAAATCTCCGCCTGCAGTCGCCTCACTTTGCAAAGAACTACTAAAATTCGGACGATGATCACGGCAGTGGGCCCTTGTCACCAGTAAAAAAAACACTCAGGAAGGAACGACGAACAGAAAGGGTTTAGAACATTCTTGTCTCCATCTTTGGATCAAAGTTTGGTGTATTCTGGATTGACTCGTAGGGGCAGAGTTGCAGGTGGCAGGAGAAGTGTGTCGAAAGAAAAAGTGTCAACATTCGGTTTTATCAAGTTCTTGTACAGCCTCAACAAAACGTCACGTGATACATATGACGTAAGAAGGGAAGTTCGAAGTATACTCAAATGTAGACTATTGATATTCTGTTGCAAACATTGTCATTGTGCTGTACTGTTTGTGGAAAAAAAATCACTATCAAGAGCTGACTGACAATGAGATAAATAGAACCAGGAAAACAAACAAACAACAAAAAGAAAGAAACAAAATGTCAACATCTGTTTGACTATTAGATGTATTATAATACCCCTTTTTTTCTACGTCGCTGGCAAGTTATTTCCGAGCACAAATATACTGAGAGGCATAAATTCCGCACGTCATGCACACAAGTTCCACGGGAAAAGATTGATTTGTTGCTCCTTTTCTGACCCATTCCTCAGTTGGTGGGAGTGTGACCCACCTTTCCACAGCGACGTTTCTCGTGCAGCACGTGCCAGCGAACAGACAATAGCGCCAAAGCAAAAAGCCAAACTGGGCGACAACTCAGTTCAGAGTGAATATTGCGTCGCTTTCTTTTCACGTGATAAACACACAGCTTAACCCCATAAAATGCCGCAACCAGAATGATTTTATCACACTGCAAGAAAATGCCATGGCTAGACAACAACCAGCGAAACCGCGCTGTTGGGATGCTGAGGGCCGGTTCATCTGTCCGACAGGTGGCAAGAGCCATGAACGCCCACCACACCACTATCTACCGCCTACAACAGCGCTTGGCAACCACCCGGTCAGTTTCTGACCATCCTCAACCAGGCGCACCTCGAATGACGACTCAGAGACAAGATCCAGCCATTCGCCTTTCCTACCTCAAGAACCGATTCCTGACTGCTGCTGCCACCGTTAGAGCAACTTTGGGGGAGCGTGGGGGACCCATCAGTAGCCGCACCGTCAGACGCGCCTGTCACATGCAGGAATCAGGTGTCACAGGCCTTACGTTGGCCCGGTATTGACTGACAGACACAGGCAGGCCCGGCGCCATTGGGCAGCAAATGGTGCGTTCCTGGGAAGACGCGCATGGAGGAATGTCATCTTCTCTGACGAGTCACGTTTTTGCATGAGCCACGCTGATGGGAGAATCAGAATGTACAGGAGACGAGGAGAATGGTATCATGACCCTTGTGTTAGGCAGCTCAACCGGTTTGGTGGCCCTTCAGTGATGGTGTGGGGTGCCATCAACGCCAACTTTAGATCCCAGCTCGTGGTGATCGATGGCAACATCACGGCACAGCGTTACGTGAACCACGTTCTCCAGCCTGTCCTGCTTCCACTCCTAGATCACCATGGTGGACGACGCAGATTTGTGTTCCAGCATGATAATGCTACACCTCACAGTGCCCGGATGACCCATCAGTTTCTGCAGCAGAATGGAGTGGAGGTGATGCCCTGGCCATCCCTGTCACCTGACATAAACTGCATTGAGCACCTTTGGGAGGCGCTCGGCAGGAGAGTGGAGCAGCATCAGCCGAGGCCCCAGACGAGAGGTGAACTGATCGCTGTTCTTCAGCATCACTGGGTCAACATCCAGCAGGTGCAGAACCGACGTCTCGTGCAGTCCATGCCTCGGCGTCTTCGAGCGTGTGTAGCTGCCAATGGTGGTACACCAGATATTGACAGAATCATCTCTTTTGAAAGATGGATTATGCTGTGCAATAACCATGTTTGATAGTTGTTTATGAATTTGATTCAGGTGTTTTTTTCTGTTCAC
>CM065717.1:30825117-30827617 GCA_033310375.1 Conus canariensis
CCTTCGGAGGACAGCCAACTTCGTGCGGGCAACTGGCATCACCATCTGAGTGTTCGAGAAGAAGAAGAAGAAGAAGAAGAAGAAGAAGACGAATTTCATATAATTCATACTGGTGCTTTTTTTTGTTGGTGCTGTCGTTTCTTGGGTATATTTGGATGATGTTCTCATTACTTGCAGTGGTGCAAGTTCTGGTACAGGGCGATGATTACATGAACAAAAACTATATATATGCTTCTCTGCTATCCTCGAAAATCTCTTTTCTCTCTCTCCTCTCTCTCTCTTCTCTCTCTCTCTCTCTCTCTCTCTCTCTCCCCCCCCCCCCAAAGGCTGTCCTTCTTTTCAGTGCACAATATATCTATATCCCATCAGACCCCACCTCTCTCTCTCCCCCCTCTCTCTATCTCTCCAAAAGCTGCCCTTCTGTTAAGTGCACAGTATGTCTATATCCCATCAGACTTCTCTCTCTCTCTCTCTCTCTCTTGTCTCTGTCTCTGTCTCTCTCTCTCTCTCTCTCTCTCTCTCTCTCTCTCTCTCTCTCTCTCTCTAAGAGCTGCCCCTGTTTTCAGTGCACAATATGTCTATATCCCATCAGACCTCCCTTCCCCCCCCTCTCTCTCTCTCTCTCTCCCCTCTCTCTCTCTCTCTATCAGTCTCTCTCTCTTTATAGCCCACCCCAAGCCACCCTTCTTTCCAGTGCAAATGATAACTATATCACATCAAACCAGTCCACAGCTCTCAAACATAGGCGGCAACTCCCTCTCCCGATCCCCCCCCCCCCCCCCATCCCTTTCTTCCACCACATTCTTCTTTTTTGTTCCTATCTCTTCCTCATCCCCCCACCCACTGCTTGCGTCACCATCCTTGTCCACCTCCAGTGTGTGGGCCTCTCCCAAGTTGTAGACCATAGCACAGAGCAGGAGCAGGTCACGCTTCGGTTACATGGCCAGCACTACCTGCACACTTTTCACACACTTGGACTGGACGCCGCTGTATGTCTGGAATATATATGATTCTGTTTGACATGCCCTTGGAATCGAACATTCTGCTTCAGACGCCTCATCTCTTCCCCACTCCCATTGCCCACCCCACCCCTTCTCTCTCTCTCTCTCTCTCTCTCTCTGCACACACGTAACACACACACACGCGCGCGCGCACAGACAGACAGACACACACACACACGCGCGCGCACGCGCGCGTACGCACGCACGAACACATGCACGCACAGTCACACACACACACACACACACACACACACACACACACACCACACACACACACACACACACTCACACTGACACTCACACACAACACACACACACACATCACACACACACACACACACACACACACACACACACACACACACACACACACACACACACACAACACACACACACACACACACACACACACACACACACACACACACACACACACACACCACACACACACACACACACTCACACAACACACACACACACACACACACACACACACACACACACACACACACACACACACACACAATTTCAACGAAGGGCGGTCAGCCCCACATTTCTCCTCAGTCGATGACCAAACGAAGCCAAGTATCAAACCTCAGTGTCGTCGCATCAGGGTTTGGCAGTGTTAACCTGGTGTCAGTCTGAACCGCCTCGAAGTGAAGTGAATGAGGTCACACTCAGGGGAGATTGATTTCGTTCATCGCCAGCTTTGATCGAGTTACTCCCCCCTTGGGATGCATTCGCTTTGGGAGCGCGGATGATGTTGTGGTGGGGCATGTCGTGTAAACCATGCCCCTCCCCCCTTCCTCTCACACCATCTGTCTTATTAACCCTTTCCTCTTACACCATCTGTCTTATTAACCCCTTCCATTCCACTCCTCACTTTCTTAGTGGAATTACACACCATGACCAACGAATTTCCTTTTTTTATTTTTTAAACTTTTACTTCCAGAGTTCACTTTTGACTTCAGAGCTCACTATTGACTTTGTGCGTGCTTTGTGTGTGTGTGTGTGTGTGTGTGTGTGTGTGTGTGTGTGTGTGTGTGTGTGTGGTGCGCGCGTGTGAGTGTGTGTGTGTGTGTGTGTGTGTGTGTGGTGGTGCGTGCGTGCGTGCGTGTGGTGTGTGTGTGTGTGTGTGTGTGTGTGTGTGTGTGTGTGTGTGTGTGTGTGTGTGTGTGTGTGTGTATGCGTGTGTCTGTATCTCCAACTCCACCTCTGTCTCTGTTTTCGCCTCTGTCTGGCTGTCTGTCTGTCTTTCTGAATCAATCACTCAATCAATCCATTAATCAAGGGGATGAACACGGACATGTTCATAATGGTCTGATTGCTATTTCATGCTGCTAAGAGGCAAGAGGTTTTTTATCATCATGCTGCTAAGAGGCAAGGAGGTAACTTTTTATCATCATGCTGCTAAGAGGCAAGGAGGTTATTTTTATCATCATGCTGCTAAGAGGCAAGGAGGTAACTTTTTATCATCATGCTGCTAAGAGGCAAGGAGG
>CM065717.1:30832617-30837617 GCA_033310375.1 Conus canariensis
GGAATGTTTGACCAAGAGAATTGTAAGAACAATGAATAAATGATTGAGCAGATGGTGAAAATGAGGAATGTCTATGAGTATAGATCGATTTATTTGAATTTGTCCTCACAAATATCATGCTTCTATGATATAGAAGGTCAGTTTGTATTTGTCACGTGCAACACGCTTTTATGAAACTAGAGATGGAGTCCTATAACAGAATTTAAGGTGCAGAGTGTAGTTCTATTTCACTGGGGGCAACGTTGTGGTATTTGTACACCAGTTTCTCTGGAGAAGTGCATGTGTGTGTGTGTGTGGGTGTGTGTGTGTGTGTGTGTGTGTGTGTGTGAGAGAGAGAGAGAGAGAGAGAGAGAGAGAGAGAGAGAGAGAGAGAGAGAGTGTGAACGTCAGCCTGTGATCCAATCAGAAGACTGTTTCCATTATGCATCCACTCAAAACACGTGATTCATTCACTTCAGGTTGAGCCACGATTCGGCGCCATGTTGAATTATTTGATGAATGTGAACAAACTTTCCCTCGCATCACAGCTTGATAAAACAAGAAACTTAATTCGCTTAGTTTGAATTAAACACAGACACAGACACAGACACACGTGCACACACACACACACACACACACACACACACACACACACACACACACACACACACACACACACAGAGCGAGCGAGAGAGAGAGAGAGAGAGAGAGAGAGAGAGAGAGAATCTAATATCACAATTTTGTGAAAAAACGTAAAATAACAGAACTACTTCTATTACTACTACTACTACTAACACCACCACTACTACACACTCAATCACATGCATATTCTCTCTCTCTCTCTCTCTCTCTCTCTCTCTCTCTCTCTCTCTCTCTCTCTCTCTCGTGTCAGGGGGGGTCGCGTGACGTGAGCAGAAGCAACAGGGTGCACACTGATTCATCCGGGGTAATTTTGACGAATTTCACCGCAAACATGCCAGTTTCTGGACTGCCAGTGGCTGTGGAGACGACCCTGAACGCCGTGCTGACGGACAATAAGGGCAGCAGCTGGAAAGTTGCAGGAGAAGGTGACAACACTGTGGTTGTCTTGCGCCTCAAGCCCGCCACTTTCCAGACTCCTGCCTTATCCTCGTTGTAGTTACCCACCCTCACCCACTGCAAACCACGAGGTTAAAAGTTACTCTCGATTTATGGATCCGCAAGTAACGGACCTTCGAGCTAGCTTACAACGCGGTAAGTAGGTCACTTTCCCGTTACCGACGACATGTAAGTACAGCCCCCGGTGTCAACAAACATGGAGGATCCTGCCTTGAACCGCAGCTCAGTATTACAGGAAGAATCCTCCCAGCCAGATCCGACGTGACCAGCAGAGAGCCCGACAGCAGCAAGAAAGGCAGGCAAGTGGACAACATGATGAAGCCACTGTAACTGTTTTGAACACTCCCGTCTTCGACCGAAGCAAAACTTGAAAACCTGTGTGAACATGACCCAGAAACGGAACACGCTGTGGCTACACACTCGAGTCATGCGGTTAGCTTGGATGATCCAATGAGATCGGAGAATGATAACTTGTGCCTGACCGATAGTGCTGAAACTGGACGTACATGTGAGTACATCGATAGCTCTGTCCTCTCTCCACCAACTGACACGGACATCGAACCGGTCTATGAAAGCCTCGTGGCAGGATTGAGCACAAATGTTGTTAAAAGTTACGTTGCCACACTGACCGACAAATCTGTTCAGAGACGATTGAGAGACAAGAGCAGCAACAAGTCATTTAGAAAAGTTGCTCCCTATCTTTCAAGTGAATCGGACATATTACTCTGTGAATCGGACGATCTGGTGTTGGAGTTTCCATGTACGCCTGATGACAGTGATTGTTCGTTCTGGTTTGTTAAACAAGATGACAGGCACATGCTGACAGAGGAACGGGCAAAACTGGCCAGTCTCCGCCGAGGAAAACGTGTTGACAGAACACCACACGTTAACACCCAAGCACTTGCTGCACGGACGCTGGAGACGCCACTCGGCCTGATCCTGTTCTACCAGGGATGACAGTCTGGGCTCAAGACTCACGCCGCAAACGGAATGTCAGAACTGTGTTTGGAAAAAGGACAAGTTTGTCATGGTATCCATGTCAGACGAACATGTACCGAGTTCAGTTTTATGATGGTCGATCGAAACGTATTGCTGAGGAAGCTGTACCGCTTTAAAGCAATAAATTATTTCGTTCGTTCGTTCGTTCGTTCGTTCTCACTCTGTCCTATAGCAAGTTTATTGCAGGACAGCTAAAAGGCTTGGTTTGATCGTGAACTTAGGCAAGTCAAATATTGTTCTCTTTTAAAATGATGGTTATATCTCTGAGCTGAGGAATGGTATCGTGGACAGAGTCAATTATTCATTTGTATGAACATCTGTGAGTCATATTTTCTACTACGCTGTTTTAACACATTAATCAAACGATATACGAAAACATGTGACCCATTAACATTTTGAAGTTTGTAGACAAATCGCAGGCTATATTTCTTAAACTTTTTGACGCTCAAATCCAGCCAATGCTCAGTTAGGGAGTCGAAGTTTGATGCAGGAATCTTGATATAGTCGAAAAAGTTCATTAATTTACCTCAAAAGTATTCTTGAATGTTAGTATACGAACTAATAACGTGATGATTTATAGTGAGTTAATTTTCCACCGTATGTAAACTTGTATAATTTTATGGTAAAAGCATACAATACCGCTTTAATATTTTAGAGATGTCATTTCATTGTTTGATACAAAACCTAAAAGAATGCCATTACATTTTTCTACTGAAAAGAAGAACACATCAGCATCAGCGATTGCTTCTTTATACACAAATAGAGACAAGGAGAGATTCGGGAAAGTCCGTGAGTAGAGCAAAAGAAGGAATTGTCGATAGCATTAAAAAACCCAAAAACAAAAAAGAAACGGTGTAATTAATGATTAAAAAACGCAATGGTTTCATGACATGGAACAAAGTGTTTCTTTCCAACTGTCTCGAACGTTCAAGATCGAAGTGGTTTATCTTCCTATTTCAACGTAGTTAATCATCTGCGAGCTAGAATCAGTTTCATTTGGTTATGTTCATGTGTCTCACAATGGAACGTGCATAAGCTCCGTGTCCATAGAAATCAAAATGAATTGTCATGTCCATTTGTGATTCTCAAATGGAACCATTGTTTTATACTGTCTACAATATCAGGATTTAGAAGAAAAAAACATATTACTGTTAGATAATATATCCAACCTTTGTAGAAAACTGTCCAGGATAGCCATGCTTTCGGCATTTGTAAATAAGTCATACGTAAAAAAAAGTCTCTCTCTTCTGTCTGTAGTCCTCTTTACTCTCTCTCTTCTCTCTCTCCTCTCTCTCTCTCCTCCTCTCTCTCTCTCTCTCTCTCTAACAGAGGCTTCCATTTCCCTCATTATATACTGGAAAATGTCAAAATTGTAACGGGCCACCGGCATATATGGAATAAACCATTTCTCTCTCTCTCTCCTCTCTCTCTCTCTCTCTCTCTCTCTCTCTCTCTCTCTCTCTCTCTCTCTCTCTCTCTCTCTTTAACAGAGGCTTCCATTTCCCTCATTACTTACTGGAAAACTGTCAAAATTGTAACGGGCCACCCTCTATCGGTGTTCTCACAACGTATGTATATAAATACTGCTAAGAGTACAATCAAACGTTCACAGATGTGGAACACTGTACTGGGCGGGGACACCAATTTTGTGTGTGTGTGTATGTGTGTGTGTGTGCGCGCGCGCGCGCGCGCGCGCCCCAGTTTTGGACATCGTCCATCTGATACAACACGACCGTCCTCCCTCCTCCCACCGTTCCCCTTCCCCACACCACCCCCTGGCACCTTCCCCTCCCCTACCCCCCCCCCCCCGTCATCTCTCGATCGAACTGTCCTGCCCAGAAAGTTGACACCAATCGATGGAGAAACGATAGCAGAGAACCGAACCTGTTTGTATAAGTGGTGTGCGCTGCGTGTGTTGTTGGTCACTAAGAGGGGGGGGGGGAGGGAGTAAAGATAGGGGGAGGGGGTAGGGGGTGGACGGGATGGGGGGGGAAGAGGGGGTGGGGTGGGGGGGGGGGCGGACACACACAGACGTTTGTGAAATGATTGACCCGTTCCCAGTGTGACGCACGTAACGCAACCCCCTTCCGTCATTGTAACGGGGGAGGAGAGGGGAGGAGGAGGAGACGGAGGATGGAGGAGAGAGACGGATGGAGGGGGGGGGGGGGGGAGATCAACTATTTTATCCAACTGCTGTCGCCACGCACGCGCAAACTGAGCCAGCTGTAATAGGTGGTGGGGGGTAAGGGGGGGGGGGGGGTGGGTGAGCGGAGAAGGTGGAGAAACGGTACGGGGGGTTTTGTGGTCGGGGTTGAGGGTAGAGGGAGGTGGATGAGGGGGGAGCGGAGTGGATTTTTTTTCACGTGTATGGGGCCGGGGTAGGTGTGGGAAAGCGGTAGCGAGAATGGAGGGAAGGAGAGGGAGATCGGGTGGGGAGGGGGCGAGAGGGGCAGGGTGGGACAGGATAGAGAGAAACAAGGGAAGGAAGGGGGAGGGTGGGGAGGAGTTTTGGCGAAGGTAGCGGTGGGGGCTTAGCTTGCCAACAAAGCAGTACCGCACGTGGAGAGAGAGAGAGAGAGAGAGAGAGAGAGAGAGAGAGGTTGAGCGTATTACGCGCGCGCCACGCACACGCGTCCGCCCTCACCCCGTCCCTGTGTGTGTGTGTGTGCGGTGTGTGTGTGTGTGTGTGTGTGTGGAGAGAGAGAGAGAGAGAGAGAGAGTGTGTGTGTGTGTGTATGCCTCTCTGTTCGCGCGGTCTGTGGCCCTACTTGTACGTCTGTGGGGGGAGGACTCTCGAAGCCAATAACTCTTCGTCTATAGACGCTCTCACTGCGCAGGTCGTTGTTCGGGTGGCAGTTTGTTCCCAACGCCGGGTTTTCTCTCCTCCTCCTCCTCCACCACCTCCTCCTCTTCCTCCTCCTCTG
>CM065717.1:30845117-30850117 GCA_033310375.1 Conus canariensis
CCCATACCCAACCACAAAGGTTCAGGTTTAATACCCACACCCACCCAAAAGGTTCAGACTTAATACCCACACCCACCCAAAAGGTTCAGGCTTAATACCCACACCCACCCAAAAGGTTCAGGCTTAATACCCACACCCACCCAAAAGATTCAGACTTAATACCCACACCCACCCAAAAGAGATATGATGTGACAGAAGGGAGTTAACCCTTCCAGAAAATTAAGAGGCCGCACGGGAAGGCGTGGGGGTGGATGACTTTGGAGAGAAGGAGGGGACTAGGTAAGGTAAGGTAAGGTAAGGTAAGGTAAGGTAAGGTAAGGTAAGGTAAGGTAAGATGATGTTGCTTCTAGCCCAGCCGACCGCAAAGGGCCGTGTCAGAGCCGTCACCGCGTTGAGTTCAACTCACAAGTCGTTTAAAAAGAAACAAACAAAAAACAAACAAATAATACCTCTTTCACACAACCCTTTCAAACACCACCTAAAATCACACCGGAAATTTGGTTAGAAAATCTTTCTTCTGTAACTTGTTAGATCAGCTGAAAAAGTGTGGGTCTCTTTCAGAAATTCAAAGGTCACATCAGGTGGGACATCTCTGAACAAAGTTTTCATGGAGTCTGCTGTAAAATGTTTATGTCTCACATCATGCATGTCCCAACACTCTAAAATAAGGAGAGGGAGGTGGGGGAGGGGGGGGGGGACTGATTACGTCAAGACGGCCACGATAGGTAGCTGGTAGGACAGTTTACAGTGACGGGGTCCACCAATTTGTATATAACACAGACACACTTCTTACCAACTCAGTGCTTACTCCACCACCGCCCGGAGAAAATGGCAATGCAAATAGGCAGGTCGCCAGTTGTCGCCGCTTAGAGAACGCTCCCATGCGGGAGTCAGGATATTGGATTTCGCTGCGGGCAGTTGTCTCACAGGCACGACAGGAACGTTTGCAATATGGACAGTCAGTCAACCCTGTTTCTTCACGTTAGTCTGTTGGAGCGGTCCACCCATACACATCGTAAACTCACCATTACGAGTCAGTCGCTGACTTTAACTGAAGATGTCGCTTCGCATTTACTACGCCTACTTTTTGCTTGGTACCGGCGGAGAAAAAACTGTCAGGTGCAGTTTTGGGGGAAGATCTTGCGCAACATCACGTGGCTTTACGCAAGAAACGTCCGCGTGGTTTCTGTGAGTGTTGGCTTACGTGCCATTCCCCTGTTACTGCCCAAGGAAGTCAGAAAATGGTGCTTTGTCTTGTGATTCGCTTGTCTACGTTATTCGCCGGAGTCCTTAAAACACTTTTGAAATTTGTTTAGAATAAAACTAGCATGAAAATACTGCAAAGAAGAAAATGACTGAAACTGAACAGAGTATGAAACCAACTGAAACAAAAAGTTTTGAGCATTCTATTCTAGTATCCGAAAAGGGACAAAAGAGAGTTCAATATCATGTCAACAGTAAGAATATTCAGTTTCAGGAATTCAAGCAGTGTCAGAAAAAAAAGCCAACGCGGACACAGCAGTTAAGAATTAGTGTGTGAAAAGAAAAGAAATGGATGTCTTAGGAAATGCAAGTCATCATTGGTTGATGGAGCATTCCACTCACAAACTTAAAAGAAAAAATTACGGCTCCGCCAAACGAAAGAGACAAACAGATTACAAAACAAAACACGACGCGTTTCGACCTCTCTGGTCTTCTTCAGGCAAGATAAACAACATTCAAGACAATGAAAACGATTACTACCGTGACAGACATACAGACACAGACAGACATACAGACACAGACAAACATACAGACACATACAGACACAGACAGACATACAGACACATAGACCCGTTCTCTTTGTCGTAAATACATAAATTTGTGTTATCTGAATGGATTCACCATTCTTTTGCACAAGCTGTGAATATCTCAAGTGGTGCGTATTGAGGGACGATTATCTGAAACAAATAGTGGGGGCGAAGGGGCGGGGGGGGGGGGGGGGAGGGGCGGGGGTAACTAATGATTATGCGGAACCAATTGGGAGGGGGGAAGGAAGGGGGAGGGAAGTGGGAGGGAAAGGAGAAAGGGGGTGTGGGTTGAGGGGAAGGAATTGCGTTGTAGAATAAACTATGAAACGCTTTGTTGACAGCATGTGGAAACCATTGATTCTTGTGGACAGAGCCATTTGTGAGGGTGGGGCTGAATGGCTTTCGTTCCCGTGACGACACACAAACAAACTAGCACGTGCGCGCACGCACACACCACACACACACACACACACACACACCACACACACGCACGCACAACACCACGACTACAACACGCACACACATGCGCACGCACATACACACACGCACACACGTGCGCGCACACACACACACATACACGCACACTCACCTGCACGCACGCACGCACGCACACACACACACATACACACAAACACACACATGCAAATGCACCCACACTTTACGCACGCATGCACACACACACACACACACACACACACACACACACACACCACACACACACACATCACACACACACACACACACACACACACACACACACACACACACACACACACACACACACGATACCGGCGAGATTCCGAGTCCTCTCTGTCTGTTGACGACTTTACTGTCTATGCAACTGGAGCCAGACATAGGCCGGTGTTCACATCCACCCAGATTTGCGTGGATAGGATCCGACAGTGGGCTGATGGAAAGTGTTTTGGTTTTGCAGTGACTTAAATTCAATATATCCACTTTCGCATTTTTCAACAGTATTGTGCCAACATTAAAATTCGTCTGGATGAATCTACCATTCCAGCTTTGAAGGAAGACACTTTTCTAGGAGGTATTTTCAACCCAAAACGTAACTCTAGCAGTCATATCTAGCTCTTGACAACTTCTTGTCAGAATCCAACGAACATTGTCCGGATTGTGGTTCGTACGACTTGGGATGCCGATCTGAAGACTGGTCTGTCTTAAAGGGCTGTGATCCGCTGTCGACTGGACTGCGGCTGTGTTATCTGTGGTTCTGTAAGACTATCCTTCCTCTTGTCTTTGGATGTCACAGGTCACATGCCATCAAAGACTTCTACTCTGTCTGGTGGCATTCCACATCATCCCTGTGTTCGGTCTGTATGCAGAGTCTGGGGAACCATTCCTCTCCAAAAACTTACCGCTGAAACTTTCTTTGAACTTTTGTTTGAACCTCTTCTGTGAACCCCAAATCCTGCTTATGATTGTGCTTTTTTTTTTTTTAAACTAAAGTTCCACAAGAAATTTGAGGAATACTCCCGTTAACTCCACCTCAAAGATCCGTAGTCTACCCCATGTGAGCAATGTAGACGTTTATGTTGAAGTTAAGTGAGATTTGTTCAGATTTTCTGTGAATCCACCTGGACAGTCCGACTGCAGAGTTCTGCTTTGATGTAGCCTCTTACTGCCAAGACACTGCCAGCTCTATGAAGTTTCAGACATTTTCAGCTGAAGTTAATGGTTAAATCCTATATTTTCAAAGAATATTCACAGATGGTTCCGGACCGGATGAAGGAGGTACCTCTGCTGCTTACTACTCAACAGCTCCTTCCCAGAAATGTTCAAAGCACATTCCTTCAGACAGTTCCATCTACACTGCTGTGCATGCAGCCTTAGTGCCGGCACTTCAGGTGGTGTCTGAATCAAAACACAGGGACTTTCACATTCTCACGGATCCCCTTTCTGCTTCGAAGAGCATTGCTGGCCGCATCCTCAATCACCCTCTACTCCTGACTTTTATTTTAGAACTTGACGCCTGTCTAAAATCTGATGGTCACAACAAAGTTTTTGCTGGAAGTCTCAGTCATGTTGACTGGCATTCGAGGCAATGAGGCCGCTGCTTACTTGGCCCAGAATGCCATAAAGAAACAGTTGTCCGGGCTGACTGTCCCGCACTTTGATCTGAAACCTAAAGTTTAAAGTTGTGAAAGGAAATCTTACATGAGGCATGGGAGCAGCGAACAGCGAACAACAAACAACTAGGGTAACTTTGGCTCCCACAGTGAAATAATTACAGGCCCATAACTCCAAAGGAATGCTGCTCACGACAGCAAATCGCCCATCAGAAATTACAACAGAAGAGCTCACAGAACAAACACGGAGACATCCCCTGTCAAAAACTTCGGGCGAGAGGACTGGAACAAACCGGCGGGTAACAAACTCTGAACCCCGTCCAGATCTGGAAGAGTTTCTACCATCTGCCATTACAGAAGGAACATTTTGTAGTGCCTATAACACACAGACCACCTTTTGGACGCCCACTGATATCTCCTTTAAGACGAAGTTCAGCAATGAGCTCTGTATAGTGTGTATCACTCACTATGAAACATATTCTTTCAGTCTTTGGGGAACTGCATGATGTCAGACACAAACACTTTACAGCAGACTCCATGAAAACCTTGTTTTGATTTGTTCCGCCTCTGCTGTGATTTTTAAATTCCCGAGAGGTACAAACATTTTTTTTTTGTCTGTTCTCAGATTTTATCGAAGTAAGATTCTAAAGCAATTGTTTGCGTGTTTTAGAAAATCTGTATAAGTTAATTGTTGATTTTTTTTTTCTCCCAAGTGTGTACAGAATGCATTTGACGAGATGACAGCTCTGGTTGGCCAATAACGAACATGAATTAAATTCAAAATACATGCACAAACAGAGAGAGAGAGAGAGAGAGAGAGAGAGAGAGAGAGAAGAGAGAGAGAGAGAGAGAGAGAGAGATGTTGATGATATCGGGGGTGAAGATAGGTGGTGGGGGTGGGATGGTCGGGTCTGGACAATTTGATGTGTCCGTAGAGACTTTCTCACTGCTGGCTGTATTTGTCTGGGTTTTTGTATGTGTGTGTTTCTCCTTCCTTTTTTCCGTCCTATCTCCTTTCACATTTTTTCCTGTTCTCTCTTTTTCTGATTTTTCTTTCGTTCTTTCTGCCTTTCTTTTTCCAGTTCGTCTATTTTTTCCCCTTTTGTTCTTTCACTCTTCTTTT
>CM065717.1:30861326-30866326 GCA_033310375.1 Conus canariensis
ATGACCAATATTGTCGTTTTTCTCGAGCGTTTATTCTGTTTTGTAGAGTCATATTAAGTAGCAAACTTACGTGGAATGCTCACATTGATTACATTCTAAACAAAGCAAGGAAAAGCTTAAACTTCCTTAAAATTATAAATAAACAATCCTGGGCTCAAGATTCTAAAACATTAACCATCTTAGCAAATGCTTTAGTTCGTTCTAGACTTTGCTATGCTCAAGAAGTTTTCTTTAATGCACCTCAATATCTTTTAAATAAACTTCAAAGTGTTGATTGCAAAGCTTATAAAATTGCCCTTGGAGTCCCCATACATACATCAAATTTAGGGACATACAATGAGGTAGGTGTTTTACCACTCACAGACTTCCGAAAAGCTTCTGCTTCAAAGTTTGTTTTGAAAAGTTTCTCACAAAAAAATTTTTGTTCTCAAGAGGTATGCTTAGATTCGGAAAAGGACTTTGGAAAGCGAGCTCAAAACATACTCTCAGCAAAATCTATCTGTTCTTATTCTTGCGATCTTCTGAGAAAAACTAATATAGATCAAAATAACATTGCTAAAAATCCAACGTTTTCTCCAATGCCAAAATGGGAACAATCAACAGCAATCTTTGATATAGAATACACAGATTTATCAAAAAATGACTCACCTAATCTTTTAAAAACTCACGTATGCTCTCATTTAGAAGATAATTACAATAATCATTTAACAATATATACGGATGGTTCAGTGCTTGATAATTCAAATTCAGGAGCAGCTTTCGTAATCCCTAGTTTACAAATTCAAAAGTTATTTTATCTTGGTAACAACTTACCTATATACAGTGCAGAACTATTTGCTATATTGAAGTCCTTGGATTTCATACTAACTTTTCCAATAAACAACAGTCAGCTTTTAATATGTGCTGATTCGAAAGCAGCGCTTCTTGCGATAAAGTCTCCCAATTCACGCATACGCCAAGATATGATATTTGAAATAAATCATTTAATACACCTTCTTTCAATCAAAGGAATTACTGTGACTTTTTTGCTGGGTGCCTTCTCACTGCGGCATATATGGAAACGAAAGAGTAGATCGAGCTGCAAAACAAGCAGCCCAAAATAGTAATGATGCTGTGTCCGTGAATGTTCCATTAGATTTAACAGAATGCTATTCAATTATTAATAGAAAATCCCACGAAAATGCGAAAATCTTATTGTTAAATACAGACATACAGTATAGTCGTAATTGTTTTAATCAACATGACAGAGTCAACAAAAACAGACCATCCAAGCGTTTTATTTGCTCATCTAGAGAGATTGAGAGTCTTATTCATAGACTTCGTTTAAATTCAATCAAAACAAAATATTGTAACAATGTCAGATGTATGTGCGGAGAATCCTTAAGTGTCAATCATATATTGACACGTTGTTCAAAAACAAAAGACATTTTTAAGAAATTGGGTATTGATGGTTTCACTGATGGATCGACTCCTTTGTCTTTATCTAGCATACTTAACAATTATTCTGTTCTTCAATCTGTATGTAAAGGTTTATTGCATAGTTCACTGAGTATTTATTTGTAAAATTGTTAATGTATTGATTGGTAATTCAATTGTCCATTGTTACTAGTTTATCTATTCATTTATATAATTAGGATCAAGGTGGGGTACATGTCAATATGTAGGACAAAAGGGATACATTTTTATTCCTTTTTTTTGTTGTAAACCTTGTTACAGACGTATCCACTTATTCTCATTCACTCACAAACTCACTATTCAATGTTTGTTAACCTTATTATAGACAAATCCACTTATTCTCATTCACCCACAAACTCACTATTCAATGTTTGTTAACCTTATTATAGACAAATCCACTTATTCTCATTCACCCACAAACTCACTATTGTCTGAATCACTTTCAGTGGAAGGACACTAAATTGAAGAACACACACATACACACACACACACACACACACACACACACACACACACACACACGCACACACACACGCGCGCGCGCACGCGCACACACACACACACACACACACACACACACACACACATACACACACACACACACACACACACACACACACACACACACACCACACACGCACGCACTCGACACACACGCACGCATACACACACACGCACACACACACACACACACACACACACACACACACACACACACACACACACACACACACACACACATCTTTTGTAATTTTTATTTGAAGGCTGGATAAAAACATGATTGCCTGATTTTAAATGGAAGAGAAATGCAAGCTCCTGAAGCGAGGAAATAGAAGAGGCGGTAGCCTTTTTCTTTAGCATCTGTATTTGAGAACAACCAGGAGCAACCCAGTCAACAGAAGAAGCGAAGGGTTTTTCAACCGGACAGTATGGACCACCTAGTTCTGAGAACCAGGCTACAGTGCTTCACTTCAACTGCACTGGAACAGAGAGACAGACAATCTTGCATAACATCCTAGCTTTGACGACTGGCAGCCAGAGAAGTACGTCTGCAAGGAGGGCTGAAGCAGCGTACTGTCTGAAAGGGGCCTTAAGGATCAGTCTTGCACCACCGTTTTTTTTTTTTTTTTTTTTTTTTTTTTTAACATGATGACGTTTGGAGATGAGACAGCCAGGAAGTCCAGCTAGCAGATAGTTGCAGCAATCCAGACAAGAGAGCAGGGAGCGAAGTGCCAAAAGTTTGGGCTGTATTAGTGTGGTTAAGAGGATGCCGGAGGACGCTGACGTGACATGGTAAAGTTCTTTGCTGGATCTGTATTGACTTCCAGAGGATTCGCTGAAGAAAGGTTGTTTTCCCCCCACTTTACCACCACGCACCATCCTTCTTTCCGTCTCAATGCATGTCTTGTTATTTGCTCTGTGAAACGTCTATTACTTAGGCAGGATATGGAAGGCGTATTAGCCCGGATCTAGTATCATTTCCATATGCAATTATGTGTGTGTTTGTATACATGGATACGTATATGTCTATATGTGTGCTTGTGTATGTGGGAGGGGGGAGGTACGGGGGGGGGGGGGGGGGGGGGAAGAGAGATATCTATGTGTGTGCGTGTGTGTGTGTGTGTGTGTGTGTATGTGTGTGTGTGTGTGTGTGTGTTAGGCGTGCGTGCGTGCATGTGTGTTGTCTTTGCTCCTCCTCCTCCTCCTCTCTCTCTCTCTCTCTTGAAGTAGAAGCGTTCGCGCAATATGAGGGAACGGGGGGGGGGGGGGGGGGGGGGGGGGGGAGTGGGATCACAAGGGTTGCACACCACCCTCCCTTGCTCCTCCCCACTCTTCCTACCCTCTCTCCTCTCAGACTCATTCCAAAACCTAGAACTCCACCCAAGAGCGCTTTAAGGAGAAGGCGGGAGGGAAGTGGGGATTGGGAAGGGAAGGGTGGGGGGGGGGGGGGGGGCAGAGGAAAACGTGGTGACGGAAGATGAGTAGGCTAGGAGGAGAGGGGAAGTATGTCGAGGGTGTGGGGGGGGGGGGGGGGGGGGGGGGGGGGGGGGAGGGGCCGGGCGGAACGGCGGGGAGGGGGAGGGGGGGGGGAGGAAGAAGCAGATATAAGAAAAAGAATAGATGGAAAATAACATCATCACCATCGGCAACAACAACAACAACAACACCAGGGGAAGGCGACCGGACGCACATCCGTTTGTTTTTGTCTGGCGTGAATCAAGACGTCAATCCAGGAGCCCCTCCCCAACCCCATTCCTCCTCCTCCCCCCCCTCCCCCCCAACCTCTTCCTTCTTCCCGTCTGACCCTGCCTCTCTCCCTGCCACGATGGATCGCCACTTCTTCTTTGTAGAATGCTGAAATACACACTTGCGCGCGCGCGCGCGCGCGCGCAGCGCACACACCACACACACACACACACACACACACACACACACACACACACACCTCTCTCTCTCTCTCTCTCTCTTTCTCTCATCTCTCTCTCTCTCTCTCTCTCGCACACACACTCATACACACTCACACACATGCATACACACACATGCGCGCGCGCGCGCGCCACCACACACACACACACACACAGCCGCGCGCGCGCGCGCGCACACACCGCCACACGCACACATACACACTGACTCACACACATTCTACACTGACCTCTTTACCTCTTACGCTACTCCTTCCTCCTCCTCCTCGCACATCACATCACATCATCTCACTCATCATGTCATCGTCTCATCGTCATCATCGTATCATCGACATCATCGTTATCATCGTATCATCGTCATCATCGTCATCATCACATCATCTCATCATCATTATCATCATCACACACGTCGTCGTCATCGTCTTATCATCATCATCATCACATCATCATCATTCTATTGTCATCATCGTCGTCATCGTCATCATCATCATCATCATCGTCGTCGTCGTCGTCCGTCTCGTCGTCTCGTCTTATCGTCGTCTCGTCCTTATCATCATCATCATCATCATCATCATCATCATCATCATCATCATCAACAGCATTCGTCGTCGTCATCGCGTCGTGCTCGTCATCATCATTATCTATGGTGTGTTCTGTGTGTGCCAGAATGTGTTTGAGCGTGCATACCTATGTGTAATGAAGATGCGCGCTGTTTCTAGCCTTTGTCAATAAAAGCGTGTCGGTGACTGTCAACAAGGCGTGCGTGTACACATTTGTTCACACTACACGTTCATACACGAACGGTTGGTATTGAATACACCAGACACAGAACACAACCCACACACACACACACACACACACACACACCACAACATACTATATATATATATATATATATAGTAGTTGTTTGGGTTGAAAACAACAACATACTACGTATTGCACACCAGCCTTCTATACATCTTCTTAAACTGAAAAGGCAGAGGATCAATTACAGACTTTGCAACGTAAACGAGGAGAAATCAGGTCTTTCAAAATCGGTTCTGACCGATAATTATGTTCACCTCCCTATTGAGATAGTCTTCTATTGAGACTAAGCGCTGAAGGGCCATTGGAACATTATTA
>CM065717.1:30871326-30873826 GCA_033310375.1 Conus canariensis
GATCCTCAAGAGATGCAGAGATTTGGGAATGCGGATGGTGGGGGTGGGGTGATGGGTGGTGGGGGTGGACGGTTGGTAGGTAAGGATAGTTGGGTGGAGATTCAAGGGACTCGGGAGGAAGTGGGCTGGGGGTGGGGGTGGGGGTGGGAGGGGGAATGCGGGGAGGGGGGGAGGGAGGGTAGGTTAGACGGAATGGTGTCTTTACTGTCCCTCGGATGCAGCTTGAGTGATGGTCAGGGCGCCGAACCTTGTAGATGAGAGAGTATCGTGACTGGACGCAGTGAGGGGAATTCACATGTTCCTAAATTCCTGAGAGGGTTGTCACATAATGTCTGATTTGTCCAGTCGCTGAGTCATGTGTTCGTTCTGTCTTGGTTTGCTACCTGTCATGGGGGCCGCTGGTATGGATGGATGACACGTTACACACAGCATGCACCCTGCGTCAGAAAGGAAGGGATGAAGGAAGTAAGGAAATTGAGTGAACTTCTTCTTCTGTCTTCTTCTGCGTACGCAGACTGACACCCCTGCGGACACCCCCTGTATAGGGAGTGGAGTTTTGTGTGTATGACAGTTGTTTTTTTTTATCCCGCCATTAAGGCAGCCATACTCCAACTTCGGGGAAGGTGCATGCTATGTGTAACGTGTCATCCATACCAACGGCCAAACTGGCCTTCTCTTACGAAAGTTGATGATGGGATTTTACGTGTGTGCAAGATGTTATGCGAGCGTTCACACACGGAACCTCGGTTTATAGTCTCATTCGAAGGACTGTATGAGAAATGGAGTCAGAACCAATGTTAACTCCGAGGGAAAAATCCCCCTGTACCGAAACGGCCCGGCGGAGATTCGAACCCGCAAGCCCAAGATTACGAGTCCGGCGCTCTACCAACTGAGCTATTCCGGCCCCCATTGAGTGAACCATATTGAACGATATTGACTGGATGACACGGGAAACGACTGAATGAAGCGCCAGCTGGCAGCTCTTCAGTCGGCACTACTCATGTAGGCAGCCCGTTGTGCAAACGAGTGTGGATTGTAAAGCGCTTCGAACTTAGTCTCTAGCCGAGGACAGGCGCTATTTAAGTATTCATACTAATGATATTATGATAAGGTATGCCCGCGATGTCAATTTAGGCCCCAGGCACACACCACAGTCAGTATATGACGTCTTGGAAATACAATTATAAGATCGGCGGTAGTATTTTACATCTCAGTGGAATATACAATGTTTGGTACCTGTTTGGTAGCTGTAATGGAGGTCTGATAATGTTCGTGATGTCATTGTAGGCCATAGGGATACACTTTCGACCGTGTATGGCGTCAGACATCTTGGAAATACAAGAATAAAGTCGTCTGTAGTATTTCAGACCTCAGTGGAAGACATAACTAAAAGTTTTCCGCGGTTTCATTTAACATTTCTTTTGGGACATATGACCTACATTGATCATTTTTGTTATTTTATGTTATGAAGACGTGAATATGTATATAAAAAATGCTGTGTCATATCATATATTAGTTTAATCATGTACAAAAGATGTCCGCAGGATTATTTCATATGATATGATGGGGATTTGGTTAAGCTAAAAGCTG
This sequence comes from Conus canariensis, assembly GCA_033310375.1. Lineage (NCBI taxonomy): Eukaryota > Metazoa > Mollusca > Gastropoda > Neogastropoda > Conidae > Conus > Conus canariensis. The sequence continues at coordinate 30,872,917 of CM065717.1, forward strand.
TTTGTAATTTAAGCTTCGAGCCACAGTAATGTATGTCAAAAACTAGCTGCTTCCATATCTGAAATCATCAGACTGACGCGGAAGTAGGAGCGGACTCGTAACAAACTTTGCAAATGACGTATATGTCTGAAAAACTTTCGGTGGAAACTTTGTGCATCAAGGGGATATGAATGTCTAAAAGCTGCTCGTAGTTCGCCTCTAGAACCCCCCCCCCTTCTGCTATCTCATCCTCCATGGTCCTTTCCTCCTTCTCCCTCCACACACCACACACACACACACACACACACACACACACACACACACACACACACACACACACACACAACGGCACACGCATACACACACTGACGTAGATACACAAATACACACAAACACACGTAAGCCCGCGCGCGCGCGCGCGCACACACACACACACACACACACACACACACACACACACACACACACACACACACACACACACGCACACACACTGACGTAGATAGATACACAAATACACACAAACACACACACACACACACGTGCGTCCCGCGTGCGCGCGCGCACGCACGCACGCACACACACACAACACACACACACACACACACACGTGCATACAAGTGCTCACGTACGCATGGACACTTGCACGCACGCGCGCGCGCGCGCGTACACACAAACACACACACACACACACGCACGCACGCCGCGCGTACACACACACACACACACACACACACACAACACACACACACACACACACACACACACACTTCTTCTTCTTCTTCTTCCTTAAAAGCTGGTGCACTCAAAAATGAGTAGGTCACCAGCGTGCATGTTGAAAAAAAACAAGAATGCGACTCAGCCTGTTGGCCCCTGGAGCAAAATTTGGCAACAAGGGGTCGCACATAATGTTTAAAAGGTTAAAAGCAAT
>CM065717.1:30882026-30894526 GCA_033310375.1 Conus canariensis
TTCTTTCAAAAAAGGGGTTCCCAAACGACAGTACCCATCAACTTGCAATACCGATCATTTTGACACAAAGTCACAAAAGGGCATGATGAGGAACTGAGGTTATTTTCAAAGAAATGCAGAGGAAAAGGGGCACATGATTTGATATTTTTTGTCTCATTATATCATGAAAAGGGGGGGGGGGGGGGATCAAATTGATAGCAACGGGTTCCGTTAGAGTCGATACCACCTAGCGTGGCTTAATCTTTTCTTCGTTTCAAAAAACATGTATATCCTGATCAAATTTTTACGACCGAGAAAAAACAGAAAACCTGCAGTGTTTGGCGTAAATGTACAATATTCACTGAGACGCATCCTTTACGTGGATGAAAGCCGACTATTTTGGTGCCAGTTTTCCCCAAATTTGAAACTATCCCCACACAAACTGGGGGCGGGGCTTTTTCAAAGGGACAACTCCACAAAGGGAAACCCTCTGGTGGGAGCCCGAACCATTGACCCCCTCAGGGGGGCGAGCCTCTTAGCTAACCACGGCCCCCACAAAGGCTGGTATTGTATTCTGTTTTACTTTATTTGTTTGTCTCCTTTTTTTCTCTCTGACCTTTATTCATTTTTGTCCCGTATGGGTTGTTCTTTTTTTCTTTTCCTTCTTTCTATTTTTTTATTTTTTTTTTATTTTTTTTTTTCCCAAAAATTTCCCCCTTTCCTTTCTCTGGAGCTTGCATTTATTCTTTTTTTTCTGTTTTTTTTTTTAAAAAACCCTCTGTCCCCTTTTTTTGTTCACCTTTCGTTTTTTTCTGTTTTTCCCCCCCTTTCGAAAAGAGTGCACCCATCCCCTCTCTCTCTCTTTTTTAAAATAAATTAATTTTAGCCCGAACAATTAAGTAGTGGGGGGAAAAAAAGTCAGGGTAACAATTCTTCATCATTTTTAGTAATTTAAAATTTTCAAAGATTGGAACTTTTTTTTAAAAAATTAAAAAAAAAAAAATTGAAGATGAAGAAAATGGAGGGAAATATATTATAAATATGAGAAACCCTTCACTAGCCGCCTTAGGGAACCATCGCAATCCCTCTCGAAGGCACATCTGTTTGTATTGCCTGCTCCTAGGCCTTTCGTCCACTGGATCGGACTCATCAGGGAGACAACGCTGATTGTGTCTGTGCTCTTGGTGTCAAATAGAGACACACCACAGTCCATAATTCTTGGTGTTCTCACCACCAAGGGTTCAAAAGAGAATGCAACAGCACCCCCGAAGCAGCCAGCGAAGGGTAGCAAATGGAACAAAACGAAAGTGTGGAGAGGAAAAAAAGTTGCTGAAAGACTAAAAGCATTATGCACACAGTATAAGATGTAGGGGACAATCTTTGAGCCTATGCTTGAGGATCCATTCAAGGATACAAGGGAGATCAAAAGATGTGGAACAGTCTGAGTGGTCAGCTCTGCTGTTCAATAACCCAAGCATTGTAAGTGGCTAAGAATTGTACAAAACAACCTTTGCTTGGATCTCCTAAGAGATGCAATCTCCCACTGATTGACCAAACAATATAATGCTGAACAATTAAGTAGTGGGGGAAAACAAGTGCAGGCTAACAATTCTTCAGTCATTATAGTAATGACTTTGCAAAGATTGGAACTTTTAGAAAAGAAAAAAAAAAAAATTGAAGATGAAGAAAATGGGGGGAAATATATATATATATATATATATATATATATATATATAGAGAGAGAGAGAGAGAGAGAGAGAGAGAGAGAGAGAGAGAGAGAGAATGGTACTGAGGATCAGCGCAATCTTAAAAACAGTGCTCAACCACAGTGGGAGCGACATTTGTTATATTAAAAGCAAGTTAAAATCAAGCTTCTAAAAACATCTACAAATTTGTTTCACGCTGTGCGGTCGTCAGGATGTGATGAGCTTGTGTTGCCAGTGCCACGTATATATATAGCTAGCTGGTTTGCTGTTGTTTTTTTCCCGTGCTACATGTGTTTCTCAGGTGTTGGTTTTTTTCGCTGATAGGAACTTCCATCTGTGTCTGCAATTGTTAACCATTTCTGTTCTAACATTTAGAGTTGCCAACTGTGGTTTACATAGTATAATGTATTTCTCGGTTAGGCATAGATTGCATTTTTTTTAAATGTTGTTGTATGATGCTGCTCTTTTTAAAATTTTCCAAGATATGTTGTAGTCTATGTCTTTTTCTTTAAGTTTCCAAATGTATTTACTCAATTCTGTTTGGTTTTTGTATCTTTCTTTGTTGAATGATTGTTTATGGTTTGCATATCTAGTTTTGAATTGGTTTTCCGTGATACCTACATATGTTTCTTTTGCGTTCTCTGATGTTACAGTGGCTTGGTACACAATGTTGTTATAAAGGCATTTGTTGCTTAGGGGCACTGTTCTTTTTTTGGTACAGTTACAAGATTTCCTTTCGTTACCCTCCTTTTTTTCTGTGCTGCTTTTCATTTTGTTTGCTGAATCGATGGCATTTTTAAGGTTCGGCATACATGAATATGATAATTTGATGTTGTTTTTGTTGAATATCTTGACTAATTTATGGTCTTTTGGGAAAGATGATGTCAAGATTTTAAAGAATTCTTTCCCTACATTTGTTTTAACTCTTGCATCATATGGGGGATTGTACCATATGATATTCCTTTTCCTGTTCTTTCTGCATCTTTTTGTATCATTGTCTGGATCGTATCTTAATTTGTAATTGTAGCCACTTGTATGTAACGCCTCTTGGTATTCAGCTGTAGCGTTGTTGAATACTGTTTCGTTACATGACAAATTGGATAGTCTTTTATTTATGCTTTTGGGTATTGTTTATCAGTATGGAGGGTGGGTGATTGCTTTTGATGTTTACATAAACAGGCGTGTCATTTGGTTTCTTGTATGGTTTATATGTGTGTTGGTTGAGGTCTAACGTTATGTCTAAATAGTTCACTATCTTTTTGTTTGCTTCTATTGTGATTTTTAAGTTTTGGTTGTGGAAAATTTTACACAATTCTTTTTTCTTATTTTCAATATTTCTAGGGTTGTCATTCAGAGCGGCAAGGCCGTCATCCCTGTACAGTCCAGTTTGTTTTCCAAGTTTTTTTTGAATATTGGATAACATGAATAGTCCGACAAGTTCGCAAGTTTCGGCACCATCGTATGATCCCATTGTGACATCGAAAGTTGAATTCCTGCTTGTGTTCTTAATCCAGGTTTCATTTTTATTGTGCAGTAAAGTTTTCTTTGTGTGGAAAATGATTTCCATTTCTGACCCTGATATTTCTGTGTACTTGTTGGCAAATTTTATAGCTTTAGTTAGTAGCTTTTCATCTATAGATGGGTAGAAATCTACTATGTCAAATGTTATAAAAACTGTATTTTCTTGTTTATTGAGGTTTTTGAACCATTGTATTACTTCATATGTGTTTTTCCAGAGATTGAGTTCAGTGTTTTCTTTTATGTTTTTTATGGTTTTCATATCCAGAAAAATTACAGAAAGGCTGACAAGGCTACATATGATCACATCAGAAAGAAAGAAAAGGAACTTGTGCACCAAATGGACCTAAGTGACAGAGTAGAGACCACAGCAGCTAGAGAAGCCTTTATTACACTTAAAGACCACAAACCCAATTTCTTGAACAACCCAACATGTAGACTGATAAACCCTTCCAAATCTGAACTAGGGAAAATTAGTAAAAAAAATCTTAGAGAAAACCATAAAAAACATAAAAGAAAACACTGAACTCAATCTCTGGAAAAACACATATGAAGTAATACAATGGTTCAAAAACCTCAATAAACAAGAAAATACAGTTTTTATAACATTTGACATAGTAGATTTCTACCCATCTATAGATGAAAAGCTACTAACTAAAGCTATAAAATTTGCCAACAAGTACACAGAAATATCAGGGTCAGAAATGGAAATCATTTTCCACACAAAGAAAACTTTACTGCACAATAAAAATGAAACCTGGATTAAGAACACAAGCAGGAATTCAACTTTCGATGTCACAATGGGATCATACGATGGTGCCGAAACTTGCGAACTTGTCGGACTATTCATGTTATCCAATATTCAAAAAAAACTTGGAAAACAAACTGGACTGTACAGGGATGACGGCCTTGCCGCTCTGAATGACAACCCTAGAAATATTGAAAATAAGAAAAAAGAATTGTGTAAAATTTTCCACAACCAAAACTTAAAAATCACAATAGAAGCAAACAAAAAGATAGTGAACTATTTAGACATAACGTTAGACCTCAACCAACACACATATAAACCATACAAGAAACCAAATGACACGCCTGTTTATGTAAACATCAAAAGCAATCACCCACCCCCATACTGAAAACAATACCCAAAAGCATAAATAAAAGACTATCCAATTTGTCATGTAACGAAACAGTATTCAACAACGCTACAGCTGAATACCAAGAGGCGTTACATACAAGTGGCTACAATTACAAATTAAGATACGATCCAGACAATGATACAAAAAGATGCAGAAAGAACAGGAAAAGGAATATCATATGGTACAATTCCCCATATGATGCAAGAGTTAAAACAAATGTAGGCAAAGAATTCTTTAAAATCTTGACATCATCTTTCCCAAAAGACCATAAATTAGTTCAAGATATTCAACAAAAACAACATCAAATTATCATATTCATGTATGCCGAACCTTAAAATGCCATCGATTCAGCAAACAAAATGAAAAGCAGCACAGAAAAAAAAGGAGGGTAACGAAAGGAAATCTTGTAACTGTACCAAAAAAGAACAGTGCCCCCTAAGCAACAAATGCCTTTATAACAACATTGTGTACCAAGCCACTGTAACATCAGAGAACGCAAAAGAAACATATGTAGGTATCACGGAAAACCAATTCAAAACTAGATATGCAAACCATAAACAATCATTCAACAAAGAAAGATACAAAAACCAAACAGAATTGAGTAAATACATTTGGAAACTTAAAGAAAAAGACATAGACTACAACATATCTTGGAAAATTTTAAAAAGAGCAGCATCATACAACAACATTTCAAAAAAATGCAATCTATGCCTAACCGAGAAATACATTATACTATGTAAACCACAGTTGGCAACTCTAAATGTTAGAACAGAAATGGTTAACAATTGCAGACACAGATGGAAGTTCCTATCAGCGAAAAAAACCAACACCTGAGAAACACATGTAGCACGGGAAAAAAACAACAGCAAACCAGCTAGCTATATAATATTAACTGTGGCACTGGCAACACAACTCATCACATCCTGACGGCGCACGCGTGAAACAAATTGTAAATGTTTTTGAAGCTTGATTTTAACTTGCATTTTAATTAACAAATATATATATATATATATTATTATATATCATATCTATATATAATAAATATATGGTGAGAGTGTGTGTGTGTCGTGTGTTGTGCGTGTAGTGTGTGTGTGTGTTTTGTTTCTTGGACTGAGAAAGAGAAGACAGAGAGACGAACAGAGAAGACAGACACACAGCAGCAGACGACGAGAGATGCACACACACTGAAACACGACAAAACAAGAGCAGATACGAGAGACAGAAAACTGAAGGAAAGTGCACTTGAAAACATCTTTTCAGGGGGAGTGAATGTTTGGGGATAGGCGGAGAGACAAACAGGAGGATGGGGTGAAAGAGGATTCTTGGGGGGGGAAGGGGGAGGAGAAAGGACGGGTTGGGGTGGAATCAGTACAGGACAGAAAGACAAGCGTTCATGGATTATTCACGAGCACATCCATCTGAAATAACGACCATCTGTATCGTTGGTGATCAATACAACAATCATCTACATGTCTGAATATGGATACTGGAGACGATTACTTCCCCTGTCCCCAGCATGCTGGCTTTGGGCGCTGCGCCAGTAAAAGCATGACAAATTTGATTGGCCTGGTTGATGATGCATTTCTCTTTTGAGCCAAAGACCTCTGGTTCAATCCCCCCCCCCCTCCCCGCCTGCTTTCTTCTCTCTCCCCCTTTGTGAAACAATCTGGGTCAGAGAGTATTTTTCAACATCTGTACTTAGCCGTACCTACTCCAGGAACGAACAAGCATGAACACACACAGACACACACAGACACACAGACACACACACACACACACACACACACACACACACACACACACACACACACACACACACACACACAGAGCTAAGCATACAGAAAGAGACAAATTTCGAGAGACAGACAGGTGAAAGAGAAAAAGGCACTTGAAAAACATCTGTTTCAGAGAGAGAGGCGGATTTTGGGGAGATAGGCGGGAGAGACAAACAGCAGGATGGGGCTGAAGCAGGGGGCGTGCGGAGGGGGGGGGGGGAGGGGGAGGAGAAAGGACGGGTGGAGAGTGGAATCAGTACAGGACAGAAAGACAAGCGTTCATGGATTATTCACGAGCACATCCATCTGAAATAACGACCATCTGTATCGTTGGTGATCAATACAACAATCATCTACATGTCTGAATATGGATACTGGAGACGATTACTTCCCCTGTCCCCAGCATGCTGGCTTTGGGCGCTGCGCCAGTAAAAGCATGACAAATTTGATTGGCCTGGTTGATGATGCATTTCTCTGTATTGGCCTGGTTGATGATGCATTTCTCTGTATTGGCCTGGTTGATGATGCATTTCTCTGTATTGGCCTGGTTGATGATGCATTTCTCTGTATTGGCCTGGTTGATGATGCATTTCTCTGTATTGGCCTAGTTGATGATGCATTTCTCTGTATTGGCCTGGTTGATAACGCATTTCTCTGTATTGGCCTGGTTGATAACGCATTTCTCTGTATTGGCCTGGTTGATAACGCATTTCTCTGTATTGGCCTGGTTGATAACGCATTTCTCTGTATTGGCCTGGTTGATAACGCATTTCTCTGTATTGGCCTGGTTGATAACGCATTTCTCTGTATTGGCCTGGTTGATAACGCATTTCTCTGTATTGGCCTGGTTGATAACGCATTTCTCTGTATTGGCCTGGTTGTAACGCATTTCTCTGTATTGGCCTGGTTGATAATGCATTTCTCTGTATTGGCCTGGTTGATAACGCATTTCTCTGTATTGGCCTGGTGGATAACGCATTTCTCTTTTGATCCAAAGACCTCTGGTTCAATTCCACCCACCCCCTCCTTCCTTCCTTCCTTCGCTCCCTCCTTGAGACAATTCAGGTCAGAGGAGATTATGGTCTTCAGGTTCAACATCTGTGTTCAGTCCTACCTTCTCTGGCACTGAATCAACATGAACGTTTGTTACATATCATTGCCATCCTTTTGTGGAGCTCACACACACACACACAACACACACACACACACACACACACACACACACACACATGCACGCACTCACACGCACGCACACGCACAAACATCCACACAGACAGACACACACAGACTCACAGACACGCAGACACAAACGCATGCACACCACACACACACACACACACACACACACACACACACACACACACACACTCACACTCACACACACACACGCGCGCGCGCGCGCGCGCGCACGAACGTACGGACAGACGCACTCACGCACGCACGCATTTTTATGAACTTTTTCAGCGCTTTCTTGTCATTTTACTTTTCTATCCTTCACTGGCTGCTTTGGAGTGCTATACGATCCCGTTTTTGAACCCTTGGTGGTGCAAATACCACAGATGTTTGAGATGCATATATATTTGCCTTCGATATCAAGCGAGAGTCGTTAAAACAATCGGTCTTGTTCTACTAATAAGTTGGAATTAACCGACTAAGGGGCTCTGTGAAGGCAATACACAATGGTTCTGTTGGCAAGACGGGTTATTGCGCTCCTCACCTGCTGCTCGGGGAGGATTTAACACGTGCAGTCTGGCGCTCGCTTTATCACTCCTTTGTTCCTCCACAGCCTCCGCCACCCCCCCCCCCCCCCCCCCCACAGCGCATAAAAAAATCTTTTATTCAAGTGATTGTTTTAATGACAGCGGAATTGTCAGCCTGCACTCCCCCCCCCCTCCCCCACCTCCCAACTTCTTTGTTCAACATATTACTGGGAGACTGTATGTCTTAGGTGATCCAAGCAAAGTCTGTTCTGCACAATGTTTGGCTGCTGTCAGCAGTGACGTCACTGGCGATGCTTGGATTGTAAAACAGTCGGTCGGACCATTCCCTCTGTTGACACCTTTTCATCTACCTTGTAACCTTCAATATATTCTAAAGCATTTCTCAAAGACACCTCTCTCTCTCTCTCTCTCTCTCTCTCTCTCTCTCTCTCTCTCTCTCTCTCTCTCTCTCTCTCTTCGTATGTTATTATCTTAACACAATGAAGTTCAGTGTTTATGAAACTTAATTTCGTTCAGCGCTGTCTTCACACGTTGCTTTCTTTCTTTAACCCTCACTGGCTGCTTTGGGTATCATACGTTTCTGATTCTGAACGCTTGATGGTAAAAATGCCACAGAATTAGTGGCGGTAAGTTTCCTCTTGACACCAACGGAGACCGTTGACACAGACAGCCTTGTCCGACTGAAGAGTCTGAACCAGCGGACGAAAGGCCTCTGGGCAGGCGATACTGAAATGGTTCTGTTTTAAAGACGGTACTGTTCTCACATACTGCTAGTGAAGGATTTTGTATGTATATTTTAAAGTCCATCTTTTTCACTCCTATTCTCTACCCCCTCCCCTCCCCCCTCCCACGAAGGTCTCCTACGTCCCCCTGCCCCCTTGACTAAGCTTTGCCACGTCATTATCTGATGGCAAAGGAATTGTTAGCCTGCACCCGCTTACCTCTAAGACTTGTTTGTTCACTCCTACCCCTAGGCACACAGAGTGCACTGAGCAGTGTGTGCGTGTGTTCCCCATCCCTTCTTACCCTCTTCGTTCTTTCTTCATGTTGTTGCCACCTGTTTCGTATTGTTGAATGCTGCTACTGCTGTTCGCTCTCGACCTGACCAAGATTTAAAATACATAGAAAATTTGAGGTCTTTTTTTTTTACAGAATGGCATTTGACGAGAATTTCATCACCTCTCTCTGTGTCTGTCTGTCTGTCTGTCTGTCTCTCTGTCTCTGTCTCTGTCTCTGTCTCTTCTCTCTCTCTCCTCTCTCTCTCTCTCTCTCTCTCTCCTCTCTCTCTGTGTTTTTTCTCTCTCTGGTGTCGTGTGTCATTACCAAAGAGAGGATGGGATTTTCTAAATGATTAGATTACAAACAAAGGTCAGATACACACACAAAAAATCACCTGTGGTGTACTATGACGTTCTAAGAAGAAGAAGAAGAAGAAGAAGAAGAAGAAGAGAAGAGGAAGTAGAAGAAGAAGAAGAAGAAGAAGGACAAGAACAAGGTAAAGAAGAAGAAGAAGAAAGAAGAAGAAGAAGAAAAGAAAGAAGAAGAAGAAGAAGAAGAAGAAGAAGAAAAAGAAGAAGAAGAAGAAGAAGAAAAAGAACAACAACAACAACAACAACAACAACAACAACAGCAAACAACACAACAGTAACAACATCAACAACAACAACAAGAAACTCCACGTACGTCGCTGTACGCACACGTACGTACACAACATACCCTTCAAACCTCAGCTTGGATATGATTTGCAGCGTCTCAGAAAAAATAAACGTGAATCCATTCAGACAGCATGAATCAGGTCAAGACACAAAGGAGGAATCACTGTGCACATGACTGTCACAGCACCATACAGTTTTAAGCTGTAGCACACTGTGTGACATGTACGTGCATGCACACACACACACACACACACACACACACACACACACACACACACACACACACACACACACACACACACACACATACACACACACACACACACACACACACACACACACACACACACACACACACACACATACACACACACCCATACGTGAGTTCCAAGCTTCATGGAGTTCTGTGTGTCAATTTTGTATTCCAGGAGAAGCTGGAGGGGTGTCAATCATTCATCCATTGACAATCATAGAATCGAGTCATGGGGTTCCGGATGGGGAAAGGGGAGAAAGGGAAGGGGTGAATAGGGACGGTAGTGAGAGGAGTTTAGCGATAAACAGCCGAGGGAAGATGGTAAGTTGTTGTTGTCTTCAATTTAACGTCTATCCACGTAGTGATATTAGACGGGGGGGGGGGGGGGGGGGGGGAGGGGAGTGGAGGATGGGGAGGAGGAGGAGGGGAGGGGGACCGTATTGTGTGTGTATGTATTTATGTCTCTTGGCTAAGGAATTAAAAAAAAAAAGTCAGAAAAATGAGCATTAACAAAAATTACAATCAACTAGTCTATAACAAATGTCATACAGGACTATGAAGTAAATATTTCGCAATATTAAACAAACTAGTAGCATTTTTTGAAAACGCCTTCAATACAATTTTCAGAAATCACTGGTAAGATAGGTCTTAACCTCTGACATTCAAAAATGATGTGTTTGCTAGAAATGTGTTCACCACGTAAACATTTAACATTTTTGCTGTATTTTGTGATAAACGCATTAAGTTTTATCCTGTAAGATAGCGAACTAATCTGTCTGAATTTGATTACGCCAGTATGATTCAAGTATGATTTGTTATCCAAACCACGAGAATCAATATACTTATTCTTGGAGAGTCTATCTTTTCTCTGGGTATAGCCTTTAACTCTACTCCATACTGCTTGTTCCAGCAAGTGATAACCCTCCTGAATGGATAAAGGAACATGGATTTCAGTGGATTCTGTGCCTTGCCTTGCGCCCCTTTTTTGCTACTTTGTCAGCCCACTCTGAAGAAAATCCGAGACTTGAAGGAAGAGGGTAAATAAGCGGAGAAGAGTTCCGTCTTTCTGACAACGACGACGCCTCTGGTACAGTGTCTTCTGTCATTCCTGTTGGCGTTTCTGCTCTCCAGAATGTGCCTGTTTTGTTTTGAATGTCTTCTGTGACATCCCTGCGATAAGGGAAGAAAAAACCTGCCATCCAGGAATGAACATCAATAATGAGAAACAACGGTCAAGTATATACAGGGATTGAAATAAAACAATCACATGCTTTTTCAAAATGAATAAATGAAGAAAGTAGTGACTAAATAAGTACTAAGATAAATCAATAAATGAATGAAAATAGTGAAATGAAAATGAAAAAAAAAATTGAGAAAAAAACGACAACTGTTTCAACCAATAAATAGTTTAGGCTCCGTGGTAAAGTCTTAAACTTTCGAAACTCAAGTGTGCGAATTTTAAATGTAATTAATAGCAATTGGTCGTACATTTTCGTTGTCCTGAGTGTTTTGTATCTGAATTGAAGCAGACCTAAGAGGTCGAAACGCGTCGTGTTTTGTCTTGTGATTCGTTTGTCTGCGTTTTCTTGGCGGTTCGCTATTGATTACATTTAAAAATTTATTTAGATTTCCGCCTGCAGTCGTCTCACTTTGCAACTACAAGTGTGTGAGCTAAAAAACCAAAACCAAAACAAAACAAACAACTCTAAACACACAAACAAACAAAAATGTTCAAGTCCAAACAATTCTTTGACTTTGAGAAACATGAACAAAATCAAAACGAAAACTTAACAAGCGTTTCTACTCTCTCTGTCTCTCTCTCTCTCTCTCTCTCTCTCTCTCTCTCTCCTCTCTCTCTCTGTATATACATACGTCTGTGCGTGTGTGCGTGCGTGCGTGCATGCGCGCGCGCGCGCGCGCGCGCGCTGTGTGTGTGTGTGTGCGTGTGTGCGCGCGTGAGTTTGAGTAAAACAGTGCACCAATCGATCGTAAATAATGAAAGACAATCCGCAAACAATGAGCCAGTGATTATCTGTAACTGCTGATAAGAAGTTCAGAAAGACTGAACACGATGATTAATCATAGATGTGATAGAGAGCTTTAAGAAGATGACGATCGTTGATAAATACTGGTAGAAAATCAAAGAGTAATTATATTAAAAAAAACACACCTAATTTTTCATAAATCATAAAGGAAATGCAATTCTTCCCTCCCTCCCTGTCCCCCTCACACACCTAAAATGATCTCTCTCTCTCTCTCTCACGCACGCACGCACGCACGCACGCACACACACACACACACACACACACACACACACACACACACACACACACACACACACACACACACACACACACACACACATGCAGAATACAGACGTATGCTCGTCCGCACACGTCCTCACGCAACTAGATATCCATCTTCCCCTTACACAATCGTTTCCAACCTCCCTTCCCACATCTTTTACTCTGTGTCTGTCTGTCTGTCTGTTGTCTGTCTGTCTTCTGTCTGTCTGTCTGTCTGTCTGTCTGTCTGTCTCTCTCTCTCTCTCTACTCTCTCTCTCTCTCTCTCTCTCTCTCTCTTACTCACATGTGTGTTTGTGAACATATCCATGGTGGTAAATCGTTTTCTGCATGGACCAATGGTCTCTTTAAACAAAACACTGTGTTAGTCAGCCAAAGAACATTTTACATCCCCCCCCCCCCCCCACAACCACAACCGCCTCTCCCCTCCCCCCCTCTCTCCCTCTGTCT
>CM065717.1:30904526-30909526 GCA_033310375.1 Conus canariensis
ATAGAACGAAACCTGCATGATCATTTTTGAAAAAGGAAATGAAGGAAGCAGGATCTGAGTGACCTGTATTGACTGGATGACACAGAAGGATCTGAGTGACCTGTATTGACTGGATGACACAGAAGGATCTGAGTGACCTGTATTGACTGGATGACACAGAAGGATCTGAGTGACCTGTATTGACTGGATGACACAGAAGGATCTGAGTGACCTGTATTGACTGGATGACACAGAAGGATCTGAGTGACCTGTATTGACTGGATGACACAGAAGGATCTGAGTGACCTGTATTGACTGGATGACACAGAAGGATCTGAGTGACCTGTATTGACTGGATGACACAGAAGGATCTGAGTGACCTGTATTGACTGGATGACACAGAAGGATCTGAGTGACCTGTATTGACTGGATGACACAGAAGGATCTGAGTGACCTGTATTGACTGGATGACACAGAAGGATCTGAGTGATCTGTATTGACTGGATGACACAGAAGGATCTGAGTGACCTGTATTGACTGGATGACACAGAAGGATCTGAGTGACCTGTATTGACTGGATGATACAGAAGGATCTGAGTGACCTGTATTGACTGGATGATACAGAAGGATCTGAGTGACCTGTATTGACTGGATGACACAGAAGATCTGAGTGACCTGTATTGACTGGATGATACAGAAGGATCTGAGTGACCTGTATTGACTGGATGATACAGAAGGATCTGAGTGACCTGTATTGACTGGATGATACAGAAGGATCTGAGAGACCTGTATTGACTGGATGATACAGAAGGATCTGAGTGACCTGTATTGACTGGATGATACAGAAGGATCTGAGTGACCTGTATTGACTGGATGACACAGAAGGATCTGAGTGACCTGTATTGACTGGATGACACAGGAAATGACTGATGTATCGCCAGCTGACAGCTCTTCAGTCGCTCTACTCAGGTAGGCAGCCTGTTGTGTGAACGAGAGCACGGATTGTAAAGCGCTTAGAGCTTACTTTGTAAGTGAGGATCGGCGCTATGCAAATGATGGTATTAATACAGATCATAAGAATAGTAATGATGATAATCATGAATTCAATATAGAAATTGTGCTGTTCGGTGAATGAGGTTGATGGCAAACGTTGCCTCGTGGTGTTCTGATTCTCTCTCTGTCTCTCTCTGTCTCAGTCTCTGTCTCCTCTCTCTGTGTCTCTCTCTGTCTCTGTCTCTCTGTCTTCTGTCTCTGTCTGTCTCTGTCTGTCTCTCTCTCTCTCTCTCTCTCTCTCTCTCTCTCTCTCTCTCTCTCTCTCGTTCAAGCAGCCGCTCTTGCCGTTTTCTGGACGATCTAGATTGTATTAAATCGTGGCTGGTATCATTTGCTTTGCTCCATCTTTATTAAAACAGAAAACAAAAATAAGGGTTTCTTGTTCGTTTGATTTTGAACAAGAATGTTCAAACTCTGATCTTGAATCTCATTTTGAAACTGATTCACAAGAAATGTAACATTTGCTTCCATAGCGAACAAAAGACATGCTTCAAGCGCCCAACTAAAGTGCAGCGAAACCCGCCCACCTAGCACACATTGTTTCACCATTGAGAGCAAAAGCCACCTTCCACGTTTATCACCAATGCCCAGGAGGATATCTTTTCACCCACGTCCGGTATTTGTTTGTCTATCTGTCTGTCAGTAAGATAAGGATATAACCACCAATACAATTTTAATCGAATTTGGTAAAAAGACAGTTTTTGATCCAAGAACGGATCCACTAGTTTTTATAGTGTGGATCAGTATTGCGGATCTGGATCAGACGCCGGATCAAGAATCGTTCAGTAAGAACTGTATAAATCTTATTGCGGATAGAATCTACTGAACGCTTTGCAGGTTTTAATTTTGTCTGAGTGCATTTATGGAATTTCGAAAATAATAAGATAGGATTTGCTGAAATCCATAATAACGAAAAGAGGACATATAGAGAGTGGAACAAGGACGCACCCAACAACTTTAGAGTGGATCTGTAGTGCGGATCCGGATCCGAAGGCGGATCGAGGATCTGTTTATGTTCTTAATGGATCTATTACAATTTTCCTGTTAACATGAACACTGTAACGTGATTGTTGTGATTCTATAACCATTTACGAAGAACTTTTTTTCATGAAAATGTAGAAACTTTTAAATCAAGCAACTGTTGACATTTCGAAATTCGCACGTCTCTTTAAGAAAAGTTTTCGGGAAATAACTTTTTCACTTCCAACCAATTGTTACTTCCCCCTGGCGGGAAGATTTGTTTTCATGGTCTATGGAGTCTTAAGTACTTTTCGAGGTGTCTGCATACTGTGTAGGTCTGCCCGTCTCACTGTAAGATCTCTCTCTCTCTCTCTCTCTCTCCTCTCTCTCTCTCTCTCTCTCTCTCTCTCTCTCTCTCTCTTCCTGACTTTTAGAAAGGCAAGACTGGTACTCTTGAAAATGGTCGTGAAATCTGTCAAGACCCATCGGCGGAATCCTTAAAAACTGCCCACGAAGTAGGGTAATTAGAAAGACAAAATGTGAGAGGAATTCATGCTGGGTGGACCCTCAGGGCGCCGTCTGCGACACTTGAAACTACAGAAAGAAAGTGTCCCCCTTGCTCCCCCTCCCCCACCATCCACCCCCTCCACCTACCCTCGCTTCGCTTCCATCCTATCCTTAACAGAAGAGCCTGTTATGATATTATTATGTCCTCAAGTCGTCATCCACCCCATCGCTACTGGGGAGAACTACCACCAGAAATCCGTAGACGGAAGAGAGTAGATGTCTCTCTCCCACCTCATGAGATCAGCGTTACCGCTTCGCTTTGGCTTAAGGCTGTGTCAGATCAATTGACATAGGCTGGAACACCAAGGCTACATCAAAATGTTGTTATGCTCTGCATAGTTATGCGGGGATTGTCTTCAGCTGTGACAAGCTCCTAGCAGAACATTATCAGTCTCCAAAATCCCTCGAAGTCGGAGTGTGGCTGCCCCCGTGGCGGGGTAATAAAAAACGGTCACACATGTAATGTTCTCATCCTTAGCTGATGCGTTTGTACTATAGAGTTCAAGTACTTCGGCTGTTCGGCTGATAACTGGAGTCTTTTAGCCAGGGTACGACGACGACGTAAACACAACAACAACAACAACAACAACAACACAACAACAACAACAACAACAGTGTTACCATTAGGCATTTTCTTTGCCTATATTGTTGATGAAAGTACTTCCTTATCAAAGTGCCCCGCATTTCTCTTTTACACGGCGCATACCGCTTCCAGTATCAGACCAACAGTGTCAGAGCTCATAATGTCTGCATGCAGAAGATACATTCTCTTCAGACTGGACGCAGAAAACCATTGAGGAATCACTTCGCTTTTGAAGTCCTCGAATGACGTTCAAGTGGAGAATGTTTCCAAAGCTTTTTTTTCTCATGCAAAGCACAGAAATGTATGTCTTTCCATCAAGCGTTGTGGAGAAGCGTGAATATAGCAGCGACATCTATCCAAAGCGTCCAATTCAATCAGTGTTGTTGTTGCTGGAGGTGGTGGTGGTGGTTGTGGCGGTGGTGCTTTTGTTCCTTTTGTGGTGGTGTTGGTGGTGGTGGTGGTGGTGGTGGTGATGGTCTGGTGATGATGGTGGTTTTGTTGTTATTGTTCGTGCTCTCATATATTATTACCAAGCGTGTATCCTATTTATTTTAGGTTCACCAATCATATAGTTCCTGTATTTCCTGTCCCTTTATTTCCTCTGCGCAGTCCGGAAATGTGTGTGTGTGTGTGTGTGTGTGTGTGTGTGTGTGTGTGTGTGTGTGTGTGTGTGTGTGTGTGCTTGCGCGCGCGCGCGCGCGATTGTTTTCTATGTAATCTGATTCCACTAGCTTGCGGAAGTGACCTCGAATAAAACAGAGACAAATACATACATATGTTTGTTATGTAACATTTTGGACGGACAATCTGTAACGAGCGAAGCGCACTCGATTATACGCACACACACACACACACACACACACACACACCGCGCCGCGCGCCGCGCGCGCGCGCGCGCCACAGCCCTTGGGTGATCCGACCAATTTTCCGTCATATCAGACACTACTTGAATGACAATGAGAGAGAGAGAGACAGAGAGAGAGAGAGGACAGACAGACAGAGAGAGAGAGAGACAGAGAGAGAGAGAGAGAGAGACAGAGAGAGAGAGAGAGAGAGAGAGAGAAGCAGATAAGATAATGTTGCTTATAGCCCAGCCGACCGCAAAGGGCCACATCAGGGCTGTCACCACGTTAAAATTAACCCACAAGTCATTCATTCACACAATTCTTTAAAATACATCGAAAAACCCATCCGAAAGTTTATTAAAAAATCTTTCCACTGTAAAATCTCAGATCCGATGAAAAATGTTAATCTCTTTCAAGAATTCAAAGATCGCGTCAGGCGGAACATCTCAGAACAAGATTTTCATGGAATCTGCTGTAAAATGTTTGTGTCTCACATCGTGCAAGTCCCAACACTCAAAAGAATATGTTTCATTGTGAGCGGCACAGAGAGACAGAGAGAGAGACAAAGACAGAGACAGAGAGGGAGACAGAGAGAGACAGAGAGAGAGAGTGCGTGTGGAGGGAGAGAGAGGCCGAGGCATAGAGAAAAAAGACAGACAGACAGACAGACAGACAAACAGAGAGAGAGAGAGACAGAAGACAGACAGACAGACAGACAGACAGACACACACACACACACACACACACACACACACACACACACACTACGCCACACACACACACCACACACACACACACACACACACACACACACACACACACACACAACACACACACACAACACACACAGAGAGAGAGAGAGAGAGAGAGATGGGTAATCAACAGCACTCGACTGATATCTCTTTTGAAAGCGGTTCAGCTGTGAAAAATATCGTTGCTTAGGCAAACAGAGCGTTCCTACCAAAATTTAAGCAAAACGCTTTTTCTGGACAACTCACGCAGGATTTAAGAAT
>CM065717.1:30914526-30919526 GCA_033310375.1 Conus canariensis
ACATTTGTGTGATGAGATTTATTCCCTGCACATTAATACTGCGTGGTTGTATCTCTTCAGGGTTTGGCTTAGAAGTCCATCGCCTTTTGAAAGTTTGTCCTGCCTGTGTAGTTAGAGCCGTTGTCTCAGGTTTTGAAAGTCTGTCCTGCCTGTGTTTTTAGAACCGTTGTTTCAGGTTTTGAAAGTTTGTCTTATCTGTGTAGTTAGGACCGTTGTTTCAGGTTTTTCATGGTTAACCCGCGATCGTTTATTCTTTGTACCACTGTCCTAGGGACATTTGTCCTTGAATTTCAAGCCTAAAGGTTTTTCTGTCCCGTCTACCTTGCCTTACGAGCTTTGACGTAATAGGTTTAAATAATCTTATTCAAGAAACAAAGAAACAGAACATCTTCGCAGTTACCTGGACAAATGAGCAACAACAAGCCCTAGGCTGTCCTGTGCTCAACTTAACATCGACAATATAATGGTGGTTACAATACAATTACGCTATGCTAAACATTTCACCACATGATTGGGATTTTTAAAGGAACATCAAAAAGACAACAGAAGAAGAAAAATATGATATATTAATATGAAAATGGGAGGAAGGGTGGGGAATCAACAATCTCGTCATCAACAAGAGTATACGTGAACAATTTCCAAACAAGAGGTAATTACATATTTACCTTTCGTCCAATGACGTTTTAGTTTTAGGGTTTTTATCCAATAAGCGTTGGCTCGTAGAACCGTTGTCTTTTGATCCCTCGTCCACAGAATTTTTGAACCATGGTGCCTAGTCCTGCAAGCTGTGTTATACTTTGAACCTTTAGTGTACCTGACGTGAGTGTCTGTCCTAGAGGAATTCACCCCTTGAACAATCGTCCTACGGGTTTTTAGACCTGGATTTTTGTCCCACGAGCTTTTATTCCTCGATCTTTTTTCCTACGAACTTCCTTTGTGGCTTTATCTTAGTGGCCACTGCCCTCTAAATCCTTGTCTCAGAAATATTCGTCTGTTGGACCTTCATCACCAAAATTGTCCCTCGAATATTTGTCCATCGAGTTTTTTACCACTTGAATCCCTTTTGCGAGCTGCTGCCCCCTGGAATCCTTTTCCTGCAATATATCTGCCGTATAAGCCAATGTCATGTCAGCTTTTATTCTTTTATTTTTATCATGTGGGGTTTAATCCCTGTAGGGTTTGTGCCACAAGCTGTGTTCATCTTGCACCTTCATAGTCCCACCTCCAACAATTTGTTCGTTAAATCATTGTCTTCGAGAGGTTGTCTCCCTTGAACCTCCGCCTTACGAGGTTTTCTCCCTTGTATCTTTATCCCACAGACTTTCACTCTTTGAATCTACGTCCCACGACCTTGTTTCTGTCCGGGATTCTTTCGTCCCTGCGGTGTGCCCCTATATGGCACATCTCCCGTAACAGTAGCAAACCGTCCTTAGGACTGTCCTCCCACAGCGGGGCTTTAGAGCAGAAGCCTGGCCTACTGACACGACGATTAGGGACCAACTCATTGACCCTCTAGAGAGTCTCCGACGTCCTGCTGCGTTCGTAGGGGCATCCAGGGTTGCTGATTGAGCGAACGACGACAACAAAGAAGGAGAAGTGTGTCTATCGTGTCCAACAGCGTGTCATGGCCTGGTCCAGCTGGTGCAGGTGTGAGAAGTGCGTGACGGGATGCAGGCAATTTGTGGGTTATTATTAGTTCGTTCTGTCTGTTACCCACATCTATTACACCACAAAAACTGGGTGACGTGGATGACTGGATCGAAGCCAATAACTGGCTAGTCAGCAAATTAGGAGGCGCCACAGTGATTGTGGAAGATCAATACTGTTGTCCTTGTTGTTTTGTTTTGTTCATCATTGTCGTCGTCGTCGTCATCATCATCATCGTCGTCGTCGTCATCATCATCATCGTCGTCGTCGTCGTCGTCCATCGTCATCGTCGTCGTCGTCGTCGTCGTCGTCGTCGTCATCGTCATCGTCATCGTCATCGTTATTGTCATCGTCATTATCATCATCATCATCATCATATTCTCCCTCTTGGTGGTGTTGCTGTTGTCGTTGTTGTTGTTGTTGTTGTTGTTGTTCTTCTTCTCTTCTTCTTCTTCTTCTCTTCCTTCTGCTCCTCCTCCTCCTCCTCCCTCCTCTCCTCCTTCTTCTTCTTCTTCTTCTTCTTCTTCTTCTTCTTCTCCTCCTCCTCCTCCTTCTCCTTCTCCTCCTTCTCCTCCTCCTCTTCCTCCTCCGCCTCCACCTCCTCCTCCTCCTCTTCTTCTTAATAAAATGATTACCATTACTTTGATCATGATGATGAAGATCATCATCATTATTACCATAATCTTCGTTACCATTATCATCATCATCATGATCATCATCATCATCATCATCATCATTGTCGTCGTCGTCGTCGTCATCATCATCATCATCATCATCGTCGTTGTCGTCGTCATTATCATCATCACTACTGTCATCATTGATATGTTATGTAGTAGTAGTAGTAGTAGTAGTATAGTAGTAGTAGTAGTAGTAGTAGTAGTATATAGAGTAGTAGAAGTAGTAGCAGCAGCAGTAAAAGTAGTAATAGTCGTAGTAGTAGTAATGATGGTGGTGGTGGTGCTGGCGATGGTAATGGTGGTGGTATAATCAACATCGTTGTCAGTGGCAGCAGATGTCGGCAGCATCATTATCATCAGTCTGTATCCGAACAATGACCTGACCAGATTCTTCGTCGAAATGACCGTTGTGAACAGAATGAACTCCGCACGAAACAAAAGTCAGCGAAAGAAAACACGTGGGTCAAGCACCCCTGGACAGAGCTTGACACAACAGGAGAAAACTGACCAGCGAACACTTTCTGCTTCATTTGCTTGATTTTGAATTCATTTGCGCGTATGTTGTTTACGACTCTTGGGATTTAATTTTCTTTTTTTGTAATTTACCACTATTGAAAGAAGTTTTATTTCTTTTGTTTGCTACCACTGCAGTTTAGTGTATCCTTTACAAATGCCAGAAGTTATTTGGCTGCCATTGACAATTCTTTATTCACTTCTACGGGTGGTTCTTATACCTCTGTTCCTAGAGTTTACATGCATGTTGTTGCACATGTTACTATTGGAGGTTGTTTTGTTCAGAGTTTATTACTTCCGTGATCAGCTTTGCTTATTATTAAGTCCTTCTGGAAGTAGCTTTCTGCATTATATATTGATGTTGGTGGTAGCAACTTTGTTTAACGCTTAGTGTCACTGTTAATGACATTCATGTTTACTCTAAAATACGTGAGACTAAAGCATTTTCATTGTTTATTACTTATCGAAGTTGCTTGTTTATTATTTATGACTGCCGGGAATTATTTTACACGTTAATAATCATTTCTGCTGGAAGTTTCTTGCTTACTGTTTAAAACTCGTGGAAAAAAAAACTGTACTTCTCACTGATTTATGCTATTTAAAGTTATTTGTTTTATGGTATCTACTACTACATAAAATTAGCCGAGGTTTGCAGAACGACTATATATTACACATATCAGCGCGTAATGAGAAGTATGGAAAAGCGGCACATCGTAAGACAATGTGGAAATTGCAGACGAACGCTAAAATCCGAAAAGAAACAACAGTGATGTCACTGGAGAAACAAATAGAAACAAAAAAGATAGAGCCAAGTCAGAAAATTCAAAATAAGATGGATTAAACAGAAGAAAGCCAGGGAAATATGGAGAAGAAGAGAAAAAAGACAAAAGCAGACAGGAAAAAAAAATAGTGAAACACTAGAAAAACGAACAAAAGGAAAACAGGGAAAAGAACTGGAACGTTAGGCAACCAATGAGGGAATAATGGGAACCAGTTGGAAAACGGGAACATGGAGGTAAAAATGGGATTGTCAAAATATGCTGAAAAGTTAGAAAAAAATGGGAAAATGTTTGGGAAAGTATGGAAACGTACGCATTTATAGCGATGTCTGGAAAAGTTTGGAATCGCAAAAAAATATAGGGCAAAGAAAAATAAGGAAAACAATGTAAGATTTGGCCTAAAAATGAGGGAATCATTGGTGTGTATACAGGGGAAGATAAAGTTGCCAAGTAAGGCGTTACTGCAGGCGGAAATCTAAACAAATTTGAAAAATAAGGCTCCGCCCCAAAACGTAGACACACGAATAACAAGACAAAACACGACGCGTTTCGACCTCTTAAGTCTTCTTCAGGCAAGATACACAACACCCAGGACGACGAAAATGAACGACCAGTCACTTCTCTCTTCATCCATTTCGGCGCAAGATGGGCGTTGAATGAAGAATACGATGAGACAGATGTTGGAATTTACAGTAAAAAGTAGAAAAATGTAGGAATATAATGGGGGGGAGGGGGGTGGAAGAGAATGTGTTGGGGAAAGAAGGGCATTGTGGGAACATGCAGGGGAAGTAGGAATATGGCGGTGAAAGTAGGGAAATATGGGAAGATGAAGGGAAATGTATGAATGTGTCAAGAAAAGATGTGAACTGAAGGAATATGCAGGGGAAAGGTAGAATGATAATATAAGAAAATGAATGAATACGTAGGCAAAAGATGGGAACTATAGGATTGTTGCAGAGACACGGTAATAAAATAATGAAGGAGTTTGTCGCGAAATGTGGCAAGGGGCGAGAGGAGTGTAGCAATATGTAGGGAAAAGTAGACAGATTCATGTTAAAAGAACCAGCGACTGAACGCTACATCTGATGGTGGTGCCAGCTGATAAAGGCCGAAGACCACAGCTGGGGGGACCAAGATGGCTATCAAGGGCCAGATCATTGACGGGAGGGATATTGCCGTGTTCGGAAACGATATGAGCAATCCGGTTGACAAGATCACTGAAGCTACACTGACGATATCTCTTTCTAGAGAAAGGGAGAAGGAAGGAGGAGGGGAGGAGGAGGAAGAGGAGAGGAAGACTGAATGTGATGCTTGCGGGGAGGGGTGGGGGGGGAGAGGGGAGATGGGGGAGGGGGGAAGAGGGATTGAAAATGGAGGGGGAACG
>CM065717.1:30934526-30942026 GCA_033310375.1 Conus canariensis
AAACGTCTGTATCTCACGTGCTTTGTTTGTGCGTGTGTGTGTGTGTGTGTGTGTGTGTGTGTGTGTGTGTGTGTGTGTGTGTGTGTGTGTGTGTTTTGTTAACAGGAACTCCAGAACTGCAAGAGACGCTCTGAAATCAGCGAAAGATACCGGAGGGACGTCAGCTTCAGTTCACTCTGGAGCCAACTGTGAACTCGACATCGACAAAAGTGAGTCTTTTTTGTGGAATACTTAGAGACTTTAGAGGGGGAAATGTCATATACTGCCACACAAGACTAGGAGTGCAAGCTAGCATAGCCCCTCATCAAGACCTGAAATTGTGGTAGACTTCAAAACCGTGAATTCTGCGGTAGTCTCAACAATAAAGTGAGCACTGTGGTGTCCACAAAACATGCATATTATAGCGTCAGCAAGACGTGAACACTCCATTATCAACGAGACGTGATTATTGTGGTGCCAGCGAGACGTAATTATTGTGGTGTCAACAAAATATGAACAATGTGGTATCATCCAAATGTGAAAATTGTGGTGTCAAAAAAACGTTCAAATTGTGGTATCAACAAAACGTGAAACTTGTGGTATTAACAAAACGTGACAATTATGGTGTCAACAAAACGTGAACGTGAGTCCTGTGGTAGCCTCAGCAAAACGTGAACTCTGTGGAATCAACAAAACCTGAATACTGAGGTATTAAAACAAGTGAATTCTGTGGTAGCCTCAACAATTGTGAACACTGTGTGTCAACAAATCTTATAGACTGTGGTAGCCTCGACAAAACGTGATCACAGTGGCATCAACGAAACGTGAAGACATTGGTAGCTTCAACCAAACGTGAAGACATTGGTAGCTTCAACCAAACGTGAAGACATTGGTAGCTTCAACCAAACGTGAAGACATTGGTAGCTTCAACCAAACGTGAAGACATTGGTAGCTTCAACCAAACGTGAAGACATTGGTAGCGTCAATAAAACGTGAAAGCTGTGATAGTCTCAACAAAAACGTAAACACTGTGGTACCTTCAACAAAACGTGAATGCTCTAGTCCTCTCAACAAAACGTGAAGACTGTGGCAGTTTCAACAAAACGTAGATACTATGGTAGTCTCATCAAAACGTGAACATTGTGGTATTAGCAAATCGTAAATACTGTGGTAGCCCTAATAAGACGTGGACTCTGTGGTAAAAAAACGAAAAACAAACAAAGAGAACAAACAAACAAAAGCCGTGAAAACTGCTGTAACCACAACAAAACAAGAAGGTTATGGTAGCCTCAAGTAAACGTGAAAGCTGTGGCAACCTCAGCAACTTGTGAAAATGCCGTATGCTCAACAGAAAGTGAAAGTTGTAGTTGCTACAACAAAACATGGATGCTGTGGCATCAGTAACACAGTATGAATGGTGCAGAAGCGACTACAGATCTTGAAAACGTGTGATTTCCCTAAAAAGACGTGTAACCGTAGTATCCACATCACAAACGGAAAAACGCTGATGGCCTCAACACAACGTAAACGACGGTGAACTCGACAAGACATGCGATTTTGGAAAACTTCAACAAGATACAATCTGCAATAATCTCAACACTATATCTACACTTTTATAGTCTTTACGAGGTCAACAATTTGCCTTAACCTAAACAAGACATAGCCCTTGCAATATCCTTTGCGAGAAATTGAGCAAGACTTACAATTTGTGATAAGCTCAGCAAGACATCAAATTTGCTATAATCTCTGCAAGGTCTCACTTTGCAAAACTCCAACAAGACAGATTATTTGCCTTAACTTCAACAAGACGCGCACGTCGTGGCAAGGTTAACCCGAAAGTTGAATAAGAGGTTAACTCTCGGGTTACTTCATCAACACTCACTGTATTTCGAGAACAAAAGATGTCTTCTAGAAAACGCACAAACTGTAGCCTACCCAACATGATTCAAAAAGCTGCGTCATCTCTCGACAAGATGTGAAAAAAAAAGGAAATCCCATCAACTCAATATTTTATGGTACTGGAATTACTTTGACGATACGTCGAGGACTGGCATGACCCCAGCATAGTGTACAGCAAGCTGGGCTGAACTTAGCATGTTTCCACAGCTGTGTGAGATTGAATTGTTCATCAACAGCACCCCGGGAAATCCTGCAAGGATTTAGACACGAGTCATAACATTAAGCCCACCTGATTTTTAGAAGCTTTGACAGAGCCAGGTTTTCCACATATTGGACATCTCAGCGGAAGGTTTTCTGGAGAAGACAGCAGGAGGGGGGCTACAATTTTGAAAGGGTCAGGAAAAGTGGGAGCTGTGATCTTGACGCTAGTTTGCAAGTTTTTTTTTCTCAGGTAGATTTTATTTCTATTTTCATTTCTGATCAGATGTAAAACATTACACAACGGTATTTCTTATAAATATGCAAGTAAATAATAATAAAGAAAGGAAGACAGTACTAAAGAACTAAGTGTTTCAAGTTGGACACCTGATCATACCTTCTATTTTTACTGAGGTAAGGAAAGAATCAGGAGGTGAAGTGATGCAGCAGCTTTCTCTTTGGCTGCAGCACGCTGAAAGAATCAGGAGGTGAAGTGATGCAACAGCTTTCTCTTTGGCTGCAGCACGCTGAAAGAAATCAGGAGGTGAAGTGATGCAGCAGCTTTCTCTTTGGCTGCAGCACGCTGAAAGAAATACATAACCAATTTTTACCCCAACGAGTTTTGTGTTATAAACTCCGACAGACTATCGTTAAAAGATACAGTTACAGCAGTTGATTGTTCCGGATCGCTCTTGTCCAGCTCTTTGTAACTGTAGACCAAGGAGTCGATTCCTTAGAGCCAAGTGTTGGAACCGAAGTCTCCTGTCCTTTGGCCTTTTGCTCAGGTGTTTTCGTCACGCGTGCTCTGTCCACAGGAGTCAGGGAGAAGGAGGTGATTGCTTCAGCGTGTCTTTTGATGTCCGTGTTCTATTGATCGTCTGGTAACTCGATCGACACTCGGCATGTTGGCCGATAGCAATGGAAGCACAGTGCTTACGAGCACTTAGTTTACTCATCACGTGAAGGAACAAAAAGCACAAACTTTTGATTTGTTTTGTTGTTAAACGTGTTTACTTGAGAAGACACTCTTGTATAGCTGGAAAAATAGATTTGTGTAGAACAACCGCCTCTCAGAATAAATGAATAAACACAGAAATCAGGGAAAAGAAAAACATTTTATCTTGTTTCCTCTGTAAACGCTTCTATGTGCGTTTTGGGCGGGAGAAGCATGGTGATTTGATGGGCTTTGAGTTGACAGTCTTCACTCCCAACGAAAAGCCTCCTTCAGTGGATTTTGCATATGTACACACAGTAGGTTTTTTTTTTTTAGTTCCGGAAACCACTTTTTTTTCTTTTACTCAGGCCAAGATAACTGTGCTCTGGTAGTCCTTCTAGTAAGCAAGGGAAGCTTAGACACCAGCAGTCAGAACAAGAACTGCAGGAAAATCTGACCTGAATAAACTGATGATCAGTCAGCAATGCCGTCACAGTGTTAAAAGCGTTCTAACAAATACAATAAACCGTGTCGTGAGATTCAGTGGTGTACCTGTGAAGTGATACAGACGGAATCGTAACTGCAAGCCTTCTTCGATTAAAAAAAAAAACTTTGTGAAGATTAAACTGCTTCATTTTCTCAGCAACGCTCCTTCAGGCAGAGACTGAATCCAACACTTTCCAGTCTAGGTAACTTATACAGGTGGCTTCTGCGAAATGTTTGTGTTTTGGTGGTGAGGCGAAGTGTTATTGTAAAACGCACAGATTGGACGCGATTGTGTGAATCCTCTTATATTCCACGACAGCCCGACGTAAGGTGTCCCTTTCCTTGGCGGCCGACGTGAACGATTGTGTGAACAACTGGCGCGAAGTTTTCCTTTTGCCTTCCCATTTGCCCAGGGTGTTGGTTTACCTTCAGCCGGGCTTGTGACTCACATCCTCCCCCTACTTCACCAGCTGAAAACTCCAAGCAGTGATTTCTCCGAGACAGCCCATGTTAAACGAAACAAAGAATGGTGTGTGTGTGTTTTGAAAAGAGCAAACACTAGGTTGTTTGTTAAAAGGGCACTGTCGACTTTTGGCCGTACGTCAATGCTTTCACAGCTCTTGTTGCTGAAGTGAAGTTTGCGATGGTGTCACCGCTGTCTTTCTTCCGCTGCAGTTTTAGGTCAGTCTGAGAGGTGTGTGCTATCGGATTCCTTCTTCGAGTCAACTCTCTGTGGCCTCCGTGTTCAGCCGGATTATCAGCAACGTGAATGGACATTCTTCTTTGTGTTGACGTAATCCTACACGCACGACTGACACGATCTAATTGCAATGATGTTCATAAATCTGAGACCTGTACTTCACCCTCGCATAGTTACCTAGGACACGGGCGTGACTACAAAACGAAGTTCTTGACGAGCTATATGCTGTCTTGAGCAAATCATAACGATTTCTTCTACAACTTCATGGTAAAAGAGCAAATCATAACTATATTTCTTCTATAACTTCGTGGTAAAATAGTTCGTGTGCAGCTTTGGTTGTGAAAAACCATTTCATACACCATTGATGTCATGAACCTCTGTAGTATGTAAAGCGTTGTAGACTGTGAAACAAAATTCGAATGAACAGTCAGACTTTTTGCCTCGTGGATTAAAGAATGTTTGTTTCACAGGCAATGTGATCCTTAATAATCACACACACTTTTAATTACAAGCTCTGCAATTAAGTCATATTTCTTTTTGTTTTTATTTCTTTTTCAATTTTTTTTTTAATCATAGAAGCAATTCTGGGACAGAGATAAGAGGCAGGCAGACAGACAAGACGAAACAAACCTCAATACAGTGACACAGGCATGAGAAACAAACCTCAATACAGTGACACAGGCAGAGAAACAAACCTCAATACAGTGACACAGGCAGAGAAACAAACCTCAATACAGTGACACAGGCAGAGAAACACAAACCTCAATACTGTGACACAGGCAGAGAAACACGCCTCCATACGGTGACACAGACCTGTAGAGAAGTAGACACATACAGAGACAGGCAGGCAGAGAAACGAACCTCAATACAGTGACACAGGCTGAGAAACAAACCTCAATACAGTGACACAGGCTGAGAAACAAACCTCAATACGGTGACACAGGCAGAGAAACAAGCCTCAATACGGTGACACAGAGTTGTAGAGATGTAGACACACACAGAGACAGGCAGGCAGAGAAACGAACACCAGATCCTGAAACGCCAGATGGAGCAAAGCACCAGGTATGCGCATGCAGCTGACGGCAGATGATCCATCAAATCCATCAGGCATTCCAGACACAGGACATGCACAGAACGCGTTGCAAACGGCATCAGCAGCAGACACTGCACGCCCACCCACCTGAGACCATTGCTGCAGAGCAAGGAACGTTCAGCACCACTTCAGACCTTACCCCTGGCTCTCAGGAGACGATACCCTCAGCTGTGATTATGAAGGAACTTCGCCTAGTCACAACTCCTGTCCGGAAAATGACGTGTGTCTGGAACCGGGTTCCGGTTCCGGTTTGGGTTCCGGTTCCGGTTGTCGTCGTCTCTCTCTCCCTGCTTCTCTCCCTTGTGCCTCTCTCCGCCGCCTTCAACGTGACCTTCGAGGAGAGTGAGGGGGTGGTGGAGTGGCGCTCCAACTCGCACAGTGTCTTCCACCTGGTGTCCGGGCTGGACATCTTCCAGGATGACCGCTTCCCTCAGGTGGACGCCACGCTGGGCACGGCGGAGGGTGAGTCTCCGAGTGGACCGTTATGTGTTGGATGGATGGAAAGAGAGAGAGAGAGAGAGAAAGAAGAGAGAGAGAGAGAGAGAGAGAGAGAGAGAGAGAGAGAGAGAGAGAGAGAGAGAGGGTAGACAGACAGACGGACAGACAGGACGGACGGACGGACAGAGAGAGAGAGAGAGAGAGAGAGAGAGAGAGAGAGAGAGAGAAACAAACAGACAGACACACGGACTGACAGAGTGAAAGAGACAGAGACAGAGAGAGAAATAGAAACAAAGAGAGAGAGAGTAAGAGTGAGAGAGAGAACACAGACAGACAGACAGACAAATAGGCAGGCAGACAAAGAGACGTGCAAACAAAAGGACAAAGACACAGACAGACGGGGAAAGAGGGAGGGAAGGGAGAGAGAGAGAGAGACTCAGATAGACAGAGTGAGTGAGACAGACAGACAAAAAGACAGACAGACATACAGAGAGAGAGAGAGAGAGAGAGACAGAGACAGAGACAGAGACAGAGAGAGAAAGTGAGAGAGAGAGAGAGCGAGAGAGACAGATAGACAGAGTGAGTGAGACGAACAGACAAAAAGACAGACAGAAGAGAGAGAGAGAGAGAGAGAGAGAGAGAGAGAGAGAGAGAGAGAGAACTTGTGTTTTTTTGTGCAGTTTGTGTAGGTCTGTTTGGTCGCGTGCTTGCTTACTTGCTTTGGTTGAATGACTGGTTTGACTGTACAGTTGGGTGGACGGTGTTGAGGTTTGGCTGATGGGCTAGCTGAGCAGAGGATGTCGAGAGATTGGTTCTGTTGGTGAAGCGCTGCTCGTTTTGTCTTTGCCAGGATTCCAGTGTTTGTTGGTTGCTTGGACAAATGGTGGTTTGGTTGGTAAAACGGTGCGTAGGTTGGCAAGCTGGCTGGTTGCTGGGTATGGTAGCAATGTAGATGGTGTTGCTGTTGTCCCAACCATTGGAATGGGTCTTAATGATCGTGTACGTGCACGGAAGTGTGTGTGTGTGTGTGTGTGTGTGTGTGTGTGTGTGTGTGTGTGTGTGTGTGTGTGTGTGTTGCGTACGTGCGTGCGTGCGTGCGTTCGTGTGTGTGTGTATTTGTGCAGTCTCTCTCTCTCTCTCTGTCTCTGTATCTCTGTGTGTGTGTGTGTGTGTGTGTGTGTGTGTGTGTGTGTGTGTGTGTGTGTGGTGAGTGTGACTCTTCTGTCTCTCTCTTTCTCTTTCTCTGTTTCTTTGTTCCTGTCTCTGTCTCTCTGTCTGTCTGTCTCTGTCTGCCTCTGTCTGTCTCTTTAAGTCTATGCCTGTCTCTGTCTCTGTGTCTCTGTCTCTGTGTCTGTGTCTGTGTTTGTCTCTGTGTCTGTCTGTCTGTCTGTCTGTCTGTCTCTCTATGTATTTGTATGTATGTGTGATGCGTGTGATGTGATGTGATGTGTGGGCGTGTGTGTGTGTGTGTGTGTGTGTGTGTGTGTGTGTGTGTGTGTGTGTGTGTGCGTGCGCGCTTGCTTGCTTGCTTGCTTGTGTTCTCTCTCTCTCTCCCTCTCCCTCCCTCCCTCTCTTTCTCTCCCTGAGCACGATGGGTAGTCGAGGAGGGGGGGGGGTATTATCTTTGTATTCATACCCTGAGGCAGTATGGATATTACAGACAAATACTTGGGCGGAGAGAGAGAGAGAGAGAGAGAGAGAGAGAGAGAGAGACAAACGGAGAGAACACGGAAAAGGACAAGTACGGAGCAGCGATGCAGCAGGTCGGACAGA
>CM065717.1:30947026-30962026 GCA_033310375.1 Conus canariensis
CCCCATCGAAATTCCAATCACTGGTCAGGTGTGCTGCTGTCCAAACTGGGGTAGACACACACACACACACACACACACACACACACACACACACACACACACACACACACACATGGTCCCACTCCTGTGACGGGGCACAGGGGAGCACGGTCTAAAACGAAGAGCACCTGTCAGCCGTCTGGAGGGAAGACACCAGGGGAGACACCGGATGCTCTGAAGGTAGACAGGCCTACTGGCTGTTGAAAAGGAAGGCACTGGGGGAGTCAAGGCGAATCCTGGCCTCAGAGAAGACTGCGATGCCACAGCAGGAGAAGAGGCCTAGGACAGCACGAACACCTCCCTCCAGTGCACTCAGCTAGTCGTACCCACGCCCCAAGTTGAAAACCCCTCTGGGGGGATTAAATCTGCCAATACCCGACCAACAAGCGGGGACAGACAGACAACGGAGCAGACGTGACTGCTTCCAACGCCATTAGCTCCATCTGTGTTGAGCTCGCAGCTGAACTTGTCAAAGTTGACAGCTGAACAGTACTCACCGGAAATAAAAAATTCTCTCTGGCTATGCAAACGGCACACTTCACGACTTGTCGGTAATCGTGCGTGTGACAGCCATATACAAACATACCTATAAATCTCTGTGTGTGTGTGTGTGTGTGTGTGTGTGTGTGTGTGTGTGTGTGTGTGTTGAGAGAGAGAGACACTGACACTGACACAAGTTTATTGAATAGGCCATAGCCCCTTTCAATGGAGGGAGATAGCATGGACTAATTGAGAGAGAGAGAGAGAGAGAGAGAGAGAGAGAGAGAGAGAGAGAGAGAGAGAGAGAAAGATTTATTTGACAGTCTTGGGAGTAATTCAGCTTCTTTGAAACCTGCTTCATCGTCAATAAACCAAACACGTTTTCTTAAACGGCTTCAAGTCAAACAGAAAACTGTTGTTTTTTTTTCTGTATCATATTCTGTAAAGATGTAGGCTGGGTAGGATGAATATTTTCCTTCACTTCCCCACTGTTTGCCTTTGCAGTAGTACAGTTCTGTTGCACTGTAACAAACCACTTTTAGACGAGAGACTTACATTCAATTGACTGGCTACCCTTTTCGGTAATGAAGCATGCCAGATTCTTCTCGTATGCTGATCAGCAAGGTAGGCTTATTGCCTGCACGAAGCCCCACCCCCCTCCCCACTCTCCCCCCCCCCCCCCCCCCCCCCCCCCCGAAGTGAACCGCCGTGTGTGCGCTTCAAACTTTTTTTTTTTTTTTGCTGTCCCGTCTTCTGTGCTATTCCAGTGGAATTATACCCACGCCGCTCATTCGGACCCCCCCCCCCCCCCCCCCCCCACAGCCACAGTCCGGCCCTCCTGTTGCGGCCCTGGCACCGGCAATCCACTGGGAGCAGCCAATGTCAAGTCGTCAAGTAGGCAACCCACCGGAGGAGACACTGCACTGCTGCCGAGTCGAGTCACTTCGGTGGTGCGCTTCAAACTTACTTGACATTGTGACACTGTCAGCTGGGAAGTGTGATGAAGAGGCAGCCACCCCAGACACAGGGAGACAGACTCTGAGCCAGTTAGATCAACAGCCAGAACAAAATGTCCTCAAAGTGTGCAGTGGAGCTGTATAACAAAGGAAAAGCAAAAAATGCTGATACTTCTCCCTTTTAAACATGGTGCTCGCCTTTTTCTTTCTTTGTTTCTTTCTTTCTTTTCTTTTCTTTCTTTCTTTGTTTGTTTATTTTCTTTTCTTCCTTTTCTTTCTTTCTTTCTTTCTTTTCTTACGATCTCTCATTCTTTCTTGTTTCTTTCTTTCTTTCTTTTCTGTTCTTTCTTTCTTTTTTTTCTTCTTTTCTTTTCTTCCTTCCTTTCTTTCTTTCTTTCCTTTTCTATTCATTTTTTTTTCTCTTCTCGTGTTTTTGTCTAAGTGCACTAAAAATAGTAACACCCTCTGATTGGTAGCCGGAGCCCTCGCCATTCTCACACTCGAGAAGCTAGATTAGATAGAGTCTCAAGATGATCGTTGGGCGTTCTGGCAAGGGAGAAAGGTCAGTGGGGAGGCGGTCAGCTCTGAAATGAGGTGTGAACCGGACCAATGATTGTGTGGGTGCTGGGTGTAGTGTGATGGAAGTGGGGGGGGGGGGGGGCGAAGAGAGGAGAGAGGAGAGAGAGAGAGAGAGAGAGAGAGAGAGAGAGAGAGAGAGAGAAGAGACAGACAGACAGACAGACAGACAGAGGTGAGAGAGAAGCGAAAAAATGATTGTGTGGCTGGATGGTGGTTTTCATGGGGAGAGAGAGAGAGAGAGAGAGAGAGAGAGAGAGAGAGAGAGAGAGAGAGAGAGAAGGAGGGAGGGATAAGGAGAGAGAGACTCGAGAAATTTCATTGCAGAAAGCTATCAACTTCACACGTTATATTACTTCAAGCGTCCATACGCGCGCGCGCGTGCACACACACACACACACACACACACACACACACACACACACACACACACCACACACAACGCACACACACACACACACACACACACACACACACACACACACACGGAGGCGCGTGCGAACATACGCATCAAGAATACAAACGAATTTCCCCCAAGTGACTCTCAGCAGTAAAATGTTAGCTTTTTCATGCCTTTCAATTGCGACGTCCGCAGAAGATATATGTGTCGACAACTAATTTGATTTGCATTGTGAATTATAGGTCTGTTTACTGTGTGTACTCTTTGTGTTTCTTCGTATTTCAACCCATAGAAATCTCGCGGTGATGCGCCGTTAATTTCTAGAGGTGAAATTAAATGCAGATCAGTTTCTGAAAAAAAAAAAATTCCTGGAACTTGCTGTTTAAATGCACAACGGAAGCACGATCGAGCGCAGTGATGCCATGGAGAATCCTGCAAAGTATTTATCCAGCAAGCAGATTTTTAGCCGAAAGACGCCTCGCAAGATGTATAAGTACCGCATGAAACCAATGGAACCGATTTCATGAAGCATTTCTTCTTACACCATCAAAACGTCAAACCCATCTGGCGCTTGCTGGAGAAGGAAACCAGTCTGAGAACAGAAACAGTTGTTGAAAATGACCGAAGGTCTGGCATTGCTAGGATGTCGTGATAACATGGCCTTCAGCCAAGAACAAAACTTAATGAAATAGCTAACTGCGCTTGCCTTATGTGTCAGCAAGCCACGAATATGGCCAACAAACGTTCATGGTACTTTGAGTTCTTTAGAGAAATTATTGCTGAAGGAAAGCTCATTCAAAACAGGATTCTACAGGATAACAGAGAGAGTGAGAGAGAGGGATGGAGGGAGGGAGGAAGTCAACAATATCCATTAAGCGCCTTAGACTGTAAACATAAAATGGATAAAAGGAGAGACAATGATGATGTAAATAGAGCTGACGAAACGGGAAAATTAAGCACACACACACACACACACACACACACACACACACACACACACAACACACAACAAACACAGACATATATATATATATATTATGGATGGATCCTCAAGCATAGGCTCAAAGATTGTCCCCTACATTTTATACTGTTTGCATAATGCTTTTAGTTTTTCAGCAACTTTTTTCCTCTCCACACTTTCGTTTTGTTCCATTTACTACCCTTCGCTGGCTGCTTTGGGGGTGCTGTGGGATTCTTTTTTGAACCCTTGGTGGGGAGAACACCACAGAATTACGGACTGTGGTGTGTCTCTATTTGACACCAAGAGCGCAGACACAATCAGCCGTGTCTCCCTGATGAGTCCGATCCAGCGGACGAAAGGCCTAGGAGCAGGCAATATAAATAGATCTGCCTTCGAAGGGGAGTACGATGGTTCCCTCAGGCAGCTAGTGAAGGGTTTCTCATATTATAATATATTCCCCTCATCTTCAATTTTTTTTTTTTTAATTCAAATCTTTGCCAAGTCATTACTCTAATGACTGAAGAATTGTTAGCCGGCACTTGTTTTCTCCCACTACTAAATTGTTCAGCATTATATATATATATATATATATATATATATATATGTGTGTGTGTGTGTGTGTGTGTTACAAACACATGCACGCGCGCGCACGCACACACATCCATCTATCTATATATATATATATGATAGATAGATGTGTGTGTGTGTGTGTGTGTGTGTGTGTGCGTGCGTGCGCGCGCGTGCATGCATGTGTGTGTAATATATATATAACACAAACACACACATCTACGGACTTATAAGTATACATGTTCTCTCTCTCTCTCTCTCTCTCTCTCTCTGCCTCTCTCTCCTCTCTCAAATAACAGTGGGGGCAAAAAAGCGGGAACTATGCTTTCTTTTTCTCCACTTGTTACGGCATGGGAACAAAACCAACCAATCTTTGGAGCTGATCGTACAATTTTGATCCCAAACCTGTTCGCCTGACTCAGTCTGAGAGTTCAGTATGTTTCCTGTCAGTATTCAGTGTTCCTGAGGAGACGGGTCTGCTCAATGGAACAACTTTTGTTGTTTGCTCCTTGATTGAAAATAGCACTATATTGGTAAACACGATTCCGTTGTTTACTGCTGAGCTTGCAGCCATGCTTGTAGTCTTAAAATGACATGGTAGACCTGATGGTTGAAAGTGTAGTATTATTTTATTGAAACTCAAAATCTCTATTACAAGCCATCAGATCTTCGAGCCTAAAAATGCGACTGGAGATGACAATTGAAAGAAAACGTATACTACATCAATGGTCTATATGCTGCTACTGGATGTATTCTCACTGCGAAATATTTTTGCAAATAAGAGAGTACGTCAAATGCCAGAAGGACAGTGAAGAACTAGAGTGCTCCGTTCCATTCACCTTTGTATTGTCATCTCCGCGAACATCAACAGGCATAGAGAGTGCTCCGTTCCATTCACCTTTGTAGTTTCATCTCCGCGAACGTCAACAGGCATAGAGAGAAAGTTAGTGTCCCGTGGTCGATTTGATAGTTGGCTGAAAGCTTCAGCTTTTGGCACAGTGTAAAGGAAATGAATGCTGCTAATGCTAAATCGTTTCTAAGCAATGTAACCGTTATGCATTCCAGACATCTTACAACGAGTTTTGTATATTACAGATTTCTCTCTTCGTTTGGCAAACAGTTTACCGTAAACCGTTTTCTTGTTCGTTGCTCCGCTAAGTAATGTAACCGTTACGAATTCCAGACACCTTACGAGTTTTGTATATAGATTTCTCTCATCGTGTGACAGACAGTTTACCGTAAACCGTTTTCTTGTTCGTTGCTCCGCTAAGTAATGTAACCGTAACGAATTCCAGACACCTTACGAGTTTTGTATATAGATTTCTCTCATCGTGTGACAGACAGTTTACCGTAAACCGTTTTCTTGTTCGTTGCTCCGCTAAGTAATGTAACCGTTACGAATTCCAGACACCTTACGAGTTTTGTATATAGATTTCTCTCATCGTGTGACAGACAGTTTACCGTAAACCGTTTTCTTGTTCGTTGTTCCGCTAAGTAATGTAACCGTTACGAATTCCAGACACCTTACGAGTTTTGTATATAGATTTCTCTCATCGTGTGACAGACAGTTTACCGTAAACCGTTTTCTTGTTCGTTGCTC
The DNA here is from genome assembly GCA_033310375.1 of Conus canariensis. Taxonomy (NCBI): domain Eukaryota; kingdom Metazoa; phylum Mollusca; class Gastropoda; order Neogastropoda; family Conidae; genus Conus; species Conus canariensis. The sequence goes on from CM065717.1 coordinate 30,952,606, forward strand.
CGCTAAGTAATGTAACCGTTACGAATTCCAGACACCTTACGAGTTTTGTATATAGATTTCTCTCATCGTGTGACAGACAGTTTGCCGTAAACCGTTTTCTTGTTCGTTGCTCCGCTAAGTAATGTAACCGTTACGAATTCCAGACACCTTACGAGTTTTGTATATAGATTTCTCTCATCGTGTGACAGACAGTTTACCGTAAACCGTTTTCTTGTTCGTTGCTCCGCTAAGTAATGTAACCGTTACGAATTCCAGACACCTTACGAGTTTTGTATATAGATTTCTCTCATCGTGTGACAGACAGTTTACCGTAAACCGTTTTCTTGTTCGTTGCTCCGCTAAGTAATGTAACCGTTACGAATTCCAGACACCTTACGAGTTTTGTATATAGATTTCTCTCATCGTGTGACAGACAGTTTACCGTAAACCGTTTTCTTGTTCGTTGCTCCGCTAAGTAATGTAACCGTTACGAATTCCAGACACCTTACGAGTTTTGTATATAGATTTCTCTCATCGTGTGACAGACAGTTTACCGTAAACCGTTTTCTTGTTCGTTATTCCGCTAAGTAATGTAACCGTTACGAATTCCAGACACCTTACGAGTTTTGTATATAGATTTCTCTCATCGTGTGACAGACAGTTTACCGTAAACCGTTTTCTTGTTCGTTGCTCCGCTAAGTAATGTAACCGTTACGAATTCCAGACACCTTACGAGTTTTGTATATAGATTTCTCTCATCGTGTGACAGACAGTTTGCCGTAAACCGTTTTCTTGTTCGTTGCTCCGCTAAGTAATGTAACCGTTACGAATTCCAGACACCTTACGAGTTTTGTATATAGATTTCTCTCATCGTGTGACAGACAGTTTACCGTAAACCGTTTTCTTGTTCGTTGCTCCGCTAAGTAATGTAACCGTTACGAATTCCAGACACCTTACGAGTTTTGTATATAGATTTCTCTCATCGTGTGACAGACAGTTTGCCGTAAACCGTTTTTCTGTTCGTTGCTCCGCTAAGTAATGTAACCGTTACGAATTCCAGACACCTTACGAGTTTTGTATATAGATTTCTCTCATCGTGTGACAGACAGTTTACCGTAAACCGTTTTCTTGTTCGTTGCTCCGCTAAGTAATGTAACCGTTACGAATTCCAGACACCTTACGAGTTTTGTATATAGATTTCTCTCATCGTGTGACAGACAGTTTACCGTAAACCGTTTTCTTGTTCGTTGCTCCGCTAAGTAATGTAACCGTTACGAATTCCAGACACCTTACGAGTTTTGTATATAGATTTCTCTCATCGTGTGACAGACAGTTTACCGTAAACCGTTTTCTTGTTCGTTGCTCCGCTAAGTAATGTAACCGTTACGAATTCCAGACACCTTACGAGTTTTGTATATAGATTTCTCTCATCGTGTGACAGACAGTTTACCGTAAACCGTTTTCTTGTTCGTTGCTCCGCTAAGTAATGTAACCGTTACGAATTCCAGACACCTTACGAGTTTTGTATATAGATTTCTCTCATCGTGTGACAGACAGTTTACCGTAAACCGTTTCTTGTTCGTTGCTCCGCTAAGTAATGTAACCGTTACGAATTCCAGACACCTTACGAGTTTTGTATATAGATTTCTCTCATCGTGTGACAGACAGTTTACCGTAAACCGTTTTCTTGTTCGTTGCTCCGCTAAGTAATGTAACCGTTACGAATTCCAGACACCTTACGAGTTTTGTATATAGATTTCTCTCATCGTGTGACAGACAGTTTACCGTAAACCGTTTTCTTGTTCGTTGCTCCGCTAAGTAATGTAACCGTTACGAATTCCAGACACCTTACGAGTTTTGTATATAGATTTCTCTCATCGTGTGACAGACAGTTTACCGTAAACCGTTTTCTTGTTCGTTGCTCCGCTAAGTAATGTAACCGTTACGAATTCCAGACACCTTACGAGTTTTGTATATAGATTTCTCTCATCGTGTGACAGACAGTTTACCGTAAACCGTTTTCTTGTTCGTTGCTCCGCTAAGTAATGTAACCGTTACGAATTCCAGACACCTTACGAGTTTTGTATATAGATTTCTCTCATCGGTGACAGACATTTACGAAACCGTTTTCTGTTCGTTGTCCGCTAATAATGTACCGTTAGAATTCCAGACACCTTACGAGTTTTGTATATAGATTTCTCTCACGTGTGACAGACAGTTTACGTAACCGTTCTTGTTCGTTGCCCGCTAAGTAATGTAACCGTTACGATTCCAGACACCTTACGATTGTATATAGATTTCTCTCATCGTGTGACAGACAGTTTACCGTAAACCGTTTTCTTGTTCGTTGCTCCGCTAAGTAATGTAACCGTTACGAATTCCAGACACCTTACGAGTTTTGTATATAATTTCTCTCATCGTGTGACAGACAGTTTACCGTAAACCGTTTCTTGTTCGTTCTCCGCTAAGTAATGTAACCGTTACGAATTCCAGACACCTTACGAGTTTTGTATATAGATTCTCTCATCGTGTGACAGACAGTTTACCGTAAACCGTTTTCTTGTTCGTTGCTCCGCTAAGTAATGTAACCGTTACGAATTCCAGACACCTTACGAGTTTTGTATATAGATTTCTCTCATCGTGTGACAGACAGTTTTACCGTAAACCGTTTTCTGTTCGTTGCTCCGCTAAGTAATGTAACCGTTACGAATTCCAGACACCTTACGAGTTTTGTATATAGATTTCTCTCATCGTGTGACAGACAGTTTACCGTAAACCGTTTTCTTGTTCGTTGCTCCGCTAAGTAATGTAACCGTTACGAATTCCAGACACCTTACGAGTTTGTATATAGATTTCTCTCATCGTGTGACAGACAGTTTACCGTAAACCGTTTTCTTGTTCGTTGCTCCGCTAAGTAATGTAACCGTTACGAATTCCAGACACCTTACGAGTTTTGTATATAGATTTCTCTCATCGTGTGACAGACAGTTTACCGTAAACCGTTTTCTTGTTCGTTGCTCCGCTAAGTAATGTAACCGTTACGAATTCCAGACACCTTACGAGTTTGTATATAGATTTCTCTCATCGTGTGACAGACAGTTTACCGTAAACCGTTTCTTGTTCGTTGCTCCGCTAAGTAATGTAACCGTTACGAATTCCAGACACCTTACGAGTTTTGTATATAGATTTCTCTCATCGTGTGACAGACAGTTTACCGTAAACCGTTTTCTTGTTCGTTGCTCCGCTAAGTAATGTAACCGTTACGAATTCCAGACACCTTACGAGTTTTGTATATAGATTTCTCTCATCGTGTGACAGACAGTTTACCGTAAACCGTTTTCTTGTTCGTTGCTCCGCTAAGTAATGTAACCGTTACGAATTCCAGACACCTTACGAGTTTTGTATATAGATTTCTCTCATCGTGTGACAGACAGTTTACCGTAAACCGTTTTCTTGTTCGTTGCTCCGCTAAGTAATGTAACCGTTACGAATTCCAGACACCTTACGAGTTTTGTATATAGATTTCTCTCATCGTGTGACAGACAGTTTACCGTAAACCGTTTTCTTGTTCGTTGCTCCGCTAAGTAATGTAACCGTTACGAATTCCAGACACCTTACGAGTTTTGTATATAGATTTCTCTCATCGTGTGACAGACAGTTTACCGTAAACCGTTTTCTTGTTCGTTGCTCCGCTAAGTAATGTAACCGTTACGAATTCCAGACACCTTACGAGTTTTGTATATAGATTTCTCTCATCGTGTGACAGACAGTTTACCGTAAACCGTTTTCTTGTTCGTTGCTCCGCTAAGTAATGTAACCGTTACGAATTCCAGACACCTTACGAGTTTTGTATATAGATTTCTCTCATCGTGTGACAGACAGTTTACCGTAAACCGTTTTCTTGTTCGTTGCTCCGCTAAGTAATGTAACCGTTACGAATTCCAGACACCTTACGAGTTTTGTATATAGATTTCTCTCATCGTGTGACAGACAGTTTACCGTAAACCGTTTTCTTGTTCGTTGCACCGCTAAGTAATGTAACCGTTACGAATTCCAGACACCTTACGAGTTTTGTATATAGATTTCTCTCATCGTGTGACAGACAGTTTACTGTAAACCGTTTTCTTGTTCGTTGCTCCGCTAAGTAATGTAACCGTTTACGAATTCCAGACACCTTACGAGTTTTGTATATAGATTTCTCTCATCGTGTGACAGACAGTTTACCGTAAACCGTTTTCTTGTTCGTTGCTCCGCTAAGTAATGTAACCGTTACGAATTCCAGACACCTTACGAGTTTTGTATATAGATTTCTCTCATCGTGTGACAGACAGTTTACCGTAAACCGTTTTCTTGTTCGTTGCTCCGCTAAGTAATGTAACCGTTACGAATTCCAGACACCTTACGAGTTTTGTATATAGATTTCTCTCATCGTGTGACAGACAGTTTACCGTAAACCGTTTTCTTGTTCGTTGCTCCGCTAAGTAATGTAACCGTTACGAATTCCAGACACCTTACGAGTTTTGTATATAGATTTCTCTCATCGTGTGACAGACAGTTTACCGTAAACCGTTTTCTTGTTCGTTGCTCCGCTAAGTAATGTAACCGTTACGAATTCCAGACACCTTACGAGTTTTGTATATAGATTTCTCTCATCGTGTGACAGACAGTTTACCGTAAACCGTTTTCTTGTTCGTTGCTCCGCTAAGTAATGTAACCGTTACGAATTCCAGACACCTTACGAGTTTTGTATATAGATTTCTCTCATCGTGTGACAGACTGTTTACCGTAAACCGTTTTCTTGTTCGTTGCTCCGCTAAGTAATGTAACCGTTACGAATTCCAGACACCTTACGAGTTTTGTATATAGATTTCTCTCATCGTGTGACAGACAGTTTACCGTAAACCGTTTTCTTGTTCGTTGCTCCGCTAAGTAATGTAACCGTTACGAATTCCAGACACCTTACGAGTTTTGTATATAGATTTCTCTCATCGTGTGACAGACAGTTTACCGTAAACCGTTTTCTTGTTCGTTGCACCGCTAAGTAATGTAACCGTTACGAATTCCAGACACCTTACGAGTTTTGTATATAGATTTCTCTCATCGTGTGACAGACAGTTTACCGTAAACCGTTTTCTTGTTCGTTGCTCCGCTAAGTAATGTAACCGTTACGAATTCCAGACACCTTACGAGTTTTGTATATAGATTTCTCTCATCGTGTGACAGACAGTTTACCGTAAACCGTTTTCTTGTTCGTTGCTCCGCTAAGTAATGTAACCGTTACGAATTCCAGACACCTTACGAGTTTTGTATATAGATTTCTCTCATCGTGTGACAGACAGTTTACCGTAAACCGTTTTCTTGTTCGTTGCTCCGCTAAGTAATGTAACCGTTACGAATTCCAGACACCTTACGAGTTTTGTATATAGATTTCTCTCATCGTGTGACAGACAGTTTACCGTAAACCGTTTTCTTGTTCGTTGCTCCGCTAAGTAATGTAACCGTTACGAATTCCAGACACCTTACGAGTTTTGTATATAGATTTCTCTCATCGTGTGACAGACAGTTTACCGTAAACCGTTTTCTTGTTCGTTGCTCCGCTAAGTAATGTAACCGTTACGAATTCCAGACACCTTACGAGTTTTGTATATAGATTTCTCTCATCGTGTGACAGACTGTTTACCGTAAACCGTTTTCTTGTTCGTTGCTCCGCTAAGTAATGTAACCGTTACGAATTCCAGACACCTTACGAGTTTTGTATATAGATTTCTCTCATCGTGTGACAGACAGTTTACCGTAAACCGTTTTCTTGTTCGTTGCTCCGGAGGAACGCAGTTATTCGTTTAGGTGTATGCTACCATTATTTCTTTTTCTTTCGGGAGGGAAGCAATTATGCATTGTTTATCGGTTCCTCCGATGTAAATTGAACTCCAAGCTTCCTGTTTTCTGCTAATGATTTCCTTTCATTCTTCTTTTTTATTTCTTATTGTAAGATGTCCAAGATAATTATTTCAATATGTCCATAGTCAGTTTTCCCTTTACATTAACTCTTCATTTTCATCCATTTATTTTGATTTTTATACTTCAGTTTCCTCGAATCAACGAATAGAAAAAGGTTCAAGTTTAAACATCTGAGTTAATTACATGTACATTCATACACCTGCCTCTCTCTTTCCTTCCCCCGTCCCATATCTCCCTCTCTCCACGCACGTGCCGATATATGCACATACTCTTCTAAGTTTTTCTATCGTCTATCATTTTAAGTTAGGCGTCATTAAACTCTCTCTCTCTCTCTCTCTCTCTCTCTCTCTCTCTCTCTCCTCTTAAACACACGCGCGCGCGCATACACATACACACGCGTGCGCGGCGCGCGCACACACACTCACACACACATATACACTCACTCACACTCATGCACACACACACACACACACACACACACACACACACACACACACACACACACACACACACACACCTCTATCTCTCTCTCTCTCTCTCTCTCTCTCTCTCTCTCTCTCTGCTCGAACAAGGTGCACAAAATAAGTCTTGCTCATGAACGTTTCAAATACAAGCACTGATTAACTGCGCAAAAGGTCTTTTTATTCACCTGGTATGTACAGGCTTCCATCAACTGCAAACTTTTCTTGTTTCTTTCTTTTTTAGTTTCTTTCTGTTTCTTTTCTTTCTTTTCTTTTTTCAGCCTCTTTCGACTATCAACGTAATGGTGTCAGAAGTCACAAATCCATCGCAGATTGTCACGTGATTCTTACAGACACGTGTAGACATGGGCACAGTGAATTCTGACAACGGTGAAGCTTTGTCCTGAACCTCCCCCCCCCCCCCCCCCCCCCCCCCCCCCCCCCCCCCGGATCACTGGCTAAATTGGAAGCTTACGCTAAAGAACCACAGTTTCCCACAGTCTGGAATCAGACAGCTGTGACGCATCCTCGGCACCCACCAGCTCGCGCTCTGGGACCCGAATAACCCGGATGTAAGAAGGGGTTAGGGGGTCACGTCTAGCCAACGACAGCGTCCTGCTGAGGCGCTCAGCGTTCATCGGGGCCTGAGCCGTGGGAATAGCGGCCAGAAGTCATCCTTTCTCGTTACCAGTTGGATTCAATTTCGTCTTAAGATTGATGCCAGGGGGACTGACTTGATTGTATCAGCTCCTGATTTCCACCAGCTGCACTGACACAGACAGACACTCCGCGGAAAGACAAAGTTTGTCTTCTCTTCTAACAGTGTTACAGCATTCCCGAAGGCCAGCCATCAAGAACGTGATTTGATTGGGATAAGAGAGAGAGGAGAGAGAGAGAGAGAGAGAGAGAGAGAGAGAGAGAGAGAGAGAGAGAGAGGAGAGGAGACGAGACAGAGACAGAAGACAGACAGAGAAAGACAGAGACTGAGAGAGGAGCACCGGTAGGTGTGTGACAGAGAGAGTGAGGGATAGATGCAGTAATTGTAACATTAGAGATAGGGAGAGGGAGGGGGCGGAAAGACAATAATACGACACACACACACACACACACACACACACACACACACACACACACACACACACACACACACACACACGCACGTATGCACACACGCACGCACGCACGAACGCGCGGACACACACACACACACACACACGCACACACACAAACACACACACACACACACCACACACACCACACACACACACACACCACACACGCACAAACGCACGCACGCACGCACGCACGCACCAACGCACACACACTACACACCACACACATACACACGCACACCACTACACACACTCTCTCTCTCTCTCTCTCACTCTCCTCCCACAACACACACACCACACACACACACACACACACACACACACACACACACACACAACACACACACAAGGGCAGACAGACAGATAGACAGACAGAGAGAAAGAGGGACAGCAGACGACAAACAGACTGACAAACGGACGGACAGACAGACAGTAAGACAGGCCAGCAGACAGACAGAAATGAAAAATCGATTCTTTAAAGAGATCGTCAAGAGCGGATGGATCAGTGTGACTAGCAATGACGTGGGACTGGGGAGAACACTGGTCATCAGACCTCAGGTAACAGAACTCTATAGACCCCCCCCCTCCCTCCCTCTGTCAGCCCCTCCCCCTGTCCGAGGCCTTCTCCTCCGACACACACACACACACACACACACACACACACACACACACACACACACGCATACACACACACACACACACACACACACACACAACACACACACACACACATACACAGAGAGAGAGACGCACACACACACACACACACACACACACACACACACACACACACGCGCGCCGCGCGCGCGCGCAAACACACACACGCACACAAACACATACATACACACACACGCCACACACGCACACTCAACACACACACAACACACACACACACACACACACACACACACACACACACACACACACACACCACACACACACACACACACACACACACACACACACACAAAACACACGTACGTACACACACGTACGTACACACAATGTCTCCTGTGCCAAATAGGAGCAAGCCATAAACATATTTAACGTGATGATCATGATATTCAGTGACCGCCATCTACCTCTGCTGAGCTGTGATGTGTATGTGTACACACACACACACACACACACACACACACACACACACACACACACACACACCGTCTTTTTATATCCTGAAAACCGCCTAAAAATCGTTAATCGCGGATCCAAGACTGATACCAGCACGTGTGCTGTGCGATCCGAAGAACCCGGAGGTATGCAAAGGTCAAAGGGTCACGTCTGCCTATGACAATGTCCTACTGAAGCGCTGACCATTCGCCCATCCCTGACCAATGGGAATAGATGTCAGAGGTCATCCGTTTCATTACTGCTTTGATTGGAGCTGTCAGTTTGGCTGTCACAGGAAGCGTCTCCGCAGCAAGAGAAACTCAGCGTTTCTCAGTCTCACAGTGTTATAGGGTAGATAGATTGTATGAAACAAGAAAAAGCACTAAACCGAAAACGACATCAAAATTAGTTTTTGGAATATGCCAGCCATTGAGACACAGACACAGACACACACAGACAGACAACACAGCAGACACACACACACACACACACACACACACACACACACACACACACACACACACACACACACACACACACACACGCACGCACGCACACACACTCATTCACTCACTAGCGTGCACATGCATCTGGATGCACATGCGCATGTGCAGACATGCACAGTCATACACATGCACTCAGCACACACACACACACACACACACACACACACACACACACACACACACACACACATACAACTCAGTCTCTCTTACATCTATAGAAAAGCGGCTAAGAATCGTTAATCGGGGATCCAAGGACTGATACCAGCACGTCAGCTCTGGATCCAAAGAACCCAGA
>CM065717.1:30974526-30987026 GCA_033310375.1 Conus canariensis
TCTGTTGGACCTCACTACAGTCCTAAAGATATAACAACTGATACCCTCGACATTTCTGTGACTCAGACTGACGCCTTTCAAGTAAAGGTTAGTACTCCATTGAACAGATATCTTAACCCTCCTATTAAAAACGACTACATCCCGAAAGTGTGGTTCAGTCATCCGATGCAGTTTTATCAGAACCAGTTAAACTTTGCTGTGTTTTGTGCTTCAACTGGGTGTGGAGTATCGTATGCTGATCATTTAAATCATCCTGTTCCTTTGGTGAGGTCAGTGTATAGATTTCATTTTTATTACACCTTCAGACGTATTTTATCTGAACTGCAAGCACCATTACCAAATGACAAAACGTTTAATCCATTCAGCAACAGAATAGATTACAAGGCTTTTGAAAGGATCTGTAACGAATTTGATATTGACCCAAAGACAGACTTTAGACAAAAGTTGGATCTTAATCATGGTTTAGGCACCCTTTATTTTTGGGGTGTGCACAGAAAGTATAACTATGATTGGGGTCCTCCTTACACATCTTTTTCTTCAGGCACAACTGTTCACCTCGGGTCCATAGAGCAAGAGCATAAAACAGCATGGACAACATTTATTTTGGATACTTCTAAGGGCCTAACAAAAGCGGGAATAGAACGAATAAACGACTCTATTCGTACTTATGTTTGGTGTTTGCTAGGTTCGCAAGCACAAACGAGATCAAACATAATTGATCCTTCTACTGGCTTTGACGCCCAAAAACAGTATTTAGCAAATTTAGAGGATTCTATTAATTCTGCAATTGATTTGCCTTCAAGTATTAAAAGGTACCAAAATGTTTTGCAATACGCAAGATCGAAAGTAGACTTCGCCGTTGGCACTGGTTTATACATGCTGCCTTCTGACCTCAGACTTCAGATAGGAACAATAATAAACCTAATAATGAAATCCTTGTGGCTGGCAATGAAGAGAAGGTCGGAAAAAACGACATAAATTCTAAGCCAGCAATAGCAATAAAAAAAGAAGTCCCAATCCCCGTGGCCCCCTCTAAACCCCATCCAATCCTCGAGACCCCCTCAAAACCCCATCCAATCCCCGTGGCCTCAAAAAATAATGACCATGAATATGAAAAGACGGCACTTGTTATTGGATTAACTGCCCTAGGATTACTTGGTCTTTATCTTACTATAAAGTAACCCAACTATTAAGACAACTAATGTCCATAAGTGCTCAGCCATAAAGCCAACTACTTTACTTGCGGCAGACAAAAGCCAGCTAACGATCCCACCTATTATACCAGGCAAAGAGTCTATTGCTTTACTGGCTAATTTTTTTTAATAAACTTGCAAGATGATCAAGTTGTTTTTTTTACCCATGATTTATCTGATGGTGGTCCTGGTGGCACTGCTCTCCCACCACCGCCGCCTGTAATAGCCATCACCAGTGTACTTATTGCAAATCCTAAGGCTGTTATAACGCTCGCTAATGTGATTCCTTGCTCTCTAAACAGTGTTCTTATTCGTTCTGCTAACGTTGTGTCTTCATATAAAATTCTTTGGATAGTTTCTCTTATTCTGCTCACTTGAGTTCGTAATTGTTCTCGGTTAGTAGACATTACTTCTAGTCTTGCTGATCTCTCTTGTTCAAGATCTTTTAGTCTTTGTGTTATTCTTTCTTTAACACCAGGTCCTAAGTTGTGGTCATCAGCCTCAACTAGTTTTTCTTTTTCTCTTTTTATATGCTCATCTAGTTCACCCAGTTTTGCTAAATTGTTTGTTAACTCACCCCTGATGCTTCTCAAAGCATGATCAAGGGCCGTTATTTCTCTCATAGGTAGCGGCGGATCGTGCATAGTTTTTAATACTGTTTCTTCTGAAAAACTGGTTTCTGCTTCTATTATTTCGTCTGCTGTTGGGCTTAAATCTTTAAGGGGTATGTTTTGAATTTGGTTATCTGTTGGGAGTTTCTGTAGTGTGTTTTGAAGTTTAGCAACTGCTTCCCTATCTAATTTTGGTTTAGTAATGCCAAGGCGATTTTGATCGCGCACACTGAGTCTTTGTCTAATTGTACTCTTAGCTAAAAACTTTAATGGGTCTGGTTTAGTTGTAAGCTGAACAAGTTGCCCTTGGTCGTTTCTCACAGACAAATGGCCATCTTTTAATTCAAAATCAGGGTCTATAAATTCGGGAGGTTCTAGGCCTAAACTTTTGTAAAATGCTTCAGCCCTTTCTTCTGTTAATTCACGCTGCACTGAGCGCGATGGTTGTGTCAAAGGAGTCATTTCACTCATGTCGTCTCCAGGATCAAAAACATCATAATCTTCTTCACCTTCAATGTCTGCCATGTTTTTAAATAATTAACTTTTTATTTTGTTTTATAAAAAAATGTCACAAGCATATGGCTCGATTCTTGACCCGCATAGAAGACTGAAAGAGCCCTTTGGCGTGAAGGGAAATAAACAGAATATTATTGTTCCATATAATCCATCTACTATTGATTCAGATCAAATTCTTACTGTTAAATTTCCAGACCTAGGAGCAGATGAAGTGATTGTGCCGGGATCTGCACGGCTTACTTTTAAAATAGAACTTGATTCAGCAACAGACGTAAACAGGACAGTTGTACAGAATCTGGGACGGGCAATCGTTAAGAAAATTTCTATAAAACTTGAGGGGCAAGAAATATTTTCTTTACACAATGCAGACATATTTCTAATCTATTCTGATCTATGGCTAACCGATAATGAAAGGGCCGATCTTGCGTTTCAAGGAATCGAAAATAACGAAGCACTAAAACACAGAATAGACGCCGAAGACGCTAAAGCCGGCAACAAGTATGAAGCTGTAAGTTTTGCTTATGGAAATCGCTTTTCCATACCCTTAGATTTTGAGTTGTTAAAAGCGCATGCGCCATACTTTCAAGGAGCATTAAAAGACAGATTGTCATATGAACTAACTTTTAATGAATACAAACGTGTCATTAAATCTACAGACACTGATTCCAAGTACAGCATTTTCGACATCTCGTTAGAGTTTGACATTGTTAGCAACCCTAACTTAGCAAGGCTGATTGAGCAACAATATCAGTAAAAATTAGCAATATATTACGAAAGAGTGATTCATCATTCAAAATATCCTAAAAGCAGGGCAGACACTATATGGAATTTTAGTTTTAGCGCCGCAGCACGATCCCTTAAAGGTATTTTATTGCTGTGTGAAGATGATAAAGAACCATACCAAAGACAAAGTGAAAAGTTTATCAATCCTAAAATAACGAAAGTACAATGTTCAATTGAGGGTAGTCCTAACCAAGTCTACGGTAGCGGGCTTAAACCTTATCATCATTTTGATGAAATAAGAAAATTGTTTGGAGGCGGGAGGTCTAGAAGTCCAACAGTAGACCTTGTGTCTAAAGATCTACACCTTCACAGTGTTAGACTTGATGAATATTTAACAACGAAATACGGTTTATGGATTGACCTAAGGTCAACAGAGGATAATCAGTTGCATGGGAGTGGGAGAACAGTTAAAGACGTAATAAACATTCAAATTGATAAAGAAAAAGAGAGTGATAAACCACTTAATGTACATTTGTTTTTAATATATGATGCGCAGCTGAATATTCAAGATAACAGATTAAAAGATATCCAATACTAAATTATTTTTATTTTAAAAAAGCATGTCTGTTACGACTTATCCAAAAGTGCCCAAAGAAGAGATAGTAGGCAATTCTGCTGCTGTAGACATAAAAACTTTCAGATTAACCAACATTACACAAATGCAACAAAAACTAGAGCAGGACCTTTCAAAATACAGCAAAACCAAACGAAGGTATTCTGCTGTCTTTAATGCTGTTACATATGTTAATACTGGAGCATCGGCGGTTAGTGCTTTAACAGCAGGAACAAGTGTAGGTCTCTTAGCAACAGGCGTAGGTGCACCGGTAGCTATACCTCTAGGTGGTGTGTCTTTAACTCTTGGCCTGTGTTCATTGGCTGTAAGTGCTGTCAGCAAAAAAATAAAAGCTAAACTCCAAAAGCACACAGCTATGGTTCAACTAATAACAGCTAAACTTAGTTCCTTCAAACTGACAATAAATAAAGCACTTGCCGACTCAAACATCACGGATGAAGAATTTAGTCGCCTACAGGCTGATTTTGAGGACTACAAAAGACAAAAGTTTGATCTTCAAAGAAAGGCAAGGGCAACTTTTTCTCAACAGCCAGACACCGACCAGATAAAAAAGGAATGTTTAAAAAAAAGTAAACGAAACATTAAACTCTGTTCTAAACAGCTCACATTAACAACCCCAAAGGGCGTTTATACTTTAGTTTACGAGTCCAAGCACAAAAAGACCGTTGATATTGATTCTGATTAAGTATTTTTTTTTAATTTAAATAAATATTTTGAGTTAGAAAAGAAACTCAGCATGGATAAGATATATGAAGGTTCAGATGAATTGTTTGAAGCAATGCTCGAGGAAGAGCGTTTGTCAAAAGCTTTAAATGAGGTCGTTTTAGAAGTTATTGATCCAACAAACGTGCAGGCAAGCGTTGTACATGCTATTTCTCAAGTTCCAAGTAAACTAACAATAAACCCTCCAGTTAAAGTAAGGTTAGTTGTTTTAATCGACTATATAACAATAAACGAAGAAAATCTAGAAGTCTGGGTCTCAACTAAACAGCAGACTATTCTTTCTCATAATGACTTAACACCTGGTTGGGCAGACCAGCTGCTTATACAGTTTAATGAAGCCTCTGAAGCAGCTAAAATGAGAGGCTCTGGTTGGTCAGAGGGTGAAGTCTTAGAGATCAGATTAAAACAGGCTAAGTATGAGCCGATTGTAGGCAAGTCTTACATTCCACTGCCTCCAACATTAGTTGCAAAAAGAGCAGTTCTGAACATAAAGAATACAGACAACAAATGTTTCATGTGGTGCGTTCTTGCTAGGCTGCATGTACTCCGCAAAAACGCAGAGAGAGTATCTAACTATCAACCTTACATCAATGATCTTAATTTCAGTGGAATATCCTTTCCTGTTAGCTTAGACAAAATTGATCAGTTTGAAGAACAGAATCACCCAATAACTGTTAACGTATACACATGGTCTGAGGAAACAAATTTGGTGCCTATCAGAGTGTCTAAGAATAGTCCGTCGATTGGTGAACCAGACAAAAATCATGTAGACGTACTCCTGATGTCTTCACTGGCAGGGCTACCGCACTACACATTGATACGAACAATGAGTAGATTATTGGCGCATACTACAACAGATCATGGCAAACAAGAATTCTGCAGAAAATGTTTAACAAGAATTCCATCTGTTCAAGCCGCGAGTGAACATAAGAAACATTGTATTAGCCCAGTTGACTGTGATACAGAACTAATTACGCGCGGAGAAGGCAGTAAAGTTAGTTTTAAGAACTGGAAACGGTTGCAAACTAGTCCATATGTTGTTTATGCAGACTTCGAATCACTCATTGTTCCTTATGAAGGACCAACCCCACAGAAACTTCCTAAAACAGTCTTAATGAGTAATCATCAGATTTGCTCATTTGCCTTCATCATTGTTAGGTCGGATGGCGCCCATTCAAAGCCAGAATTATACAGAGGACCAAATGCTGCAAAATACTTCTTAAAACGCATGCAGCAAGTGCGTAATGCCTGTTCTAATAATCTAAACTTATCTGAAATCATAATGACGCCTGAAGACCAACAACAGTATGAATCAGCCACTCACTGTTGGATTTGTGGTTTAGAGCTAACACCTAAAAGTTTAAACCCAACAGTAAGAGACCATGATCACATCAGCGGAAAGTTCAGAGGAGCAGCACACAGTAAATGCAATCTTCAACTAAAGTTTGAACCAAAGACATGGAAGCTGCCTATATTCTTTCACAACTTGCGAGGTTACGACTCTCACCTTATAATGCAAGCAGTAACCAGCGACTTCAGGGTGTCATGCATTGCGCAGTCATCAGAAAAGTACATGTGTTTCACTTTAAATAACATGTCTTTCTACGACTCTATGCAACACATGATGGGTTCATTAGAGTCACTGGCTATGTCCTTAAAGTCCTGCCCAATAACGGAAGAATATTTTGACCCAACTCTTGTTAGAAAGGGCGTTTACCCTTATGAGTACATGAACAGTTGGGAAAGGTTTGACGAAGATACACTTCCGCCTTAAGGTGCGTTCTTTTCTAGTCTCAGAGGAAAGGACATCAGTGATTCTGATTACCAGCATGCTCAAGATGCGTGGCAGAAGTTAGAGTGTAAAACGATGGGAGACTATCATGATTCCTATTTAATGGCGGATACCTGTTTGTTGGCGGACGTCTTTGAAAATTATAGGAAGACCTGCATGAAACATTATAGTCTAGATCCTGCGCATTATATTTCTGCGCCCGGGATGAGCTGGGATGCTTTCTTAAAATTTACTGGAGTACAAATTGACCTGTTGTCTGACCTGCCAATGCTTCAGATGATTGAAAACGGATTGCGTGGCGGAATTAGTATGGCGTCTCACCATTACTGTAAAGCAAACAACAAATACTTGGATGACTATGATCCAAGTAAAAGGTCTAACTATCTCATGTATTTAGATGCAAACAATCTGTATGGATGGGCAATGGCGCAATCACTTCCATTACGCAACTTTAAAATGTACACAGATACGGATAATATTCAAAAAGCATTAAAGTGGTTGGGCAGTTTGACGCCAGATCAACAGTGTGGATACATTCTAGAAGTTGACTTAGAATATCCTCAGGAACTCCATGATTACCATAATGACTATCCATTAGCAGCAGAAAGTCTAAAGATGGCAAAAACAGAACCACCTAAACTTGTGCCTAATCTTCGAGGCAAAAAAAATTATGTCTGCCATTACAGGCTTCTACAATTTTATTTAAGACATGGTTTGAAGTTGACAGCTGTTCATCGTATAATTGCTTTTGATCAAGAACAGTTCATGAAACCATACATCATGAAGAACACTGATCTCAGAACTAAATCCGCAGATGCTTCAGAAAAAGACTTTTTCAAGTTGATGAACAACAGCTGTTTTGGAAAGACTATGGAGAATCCGCACAAGCGCAAAGATGTTAGATTGGTCACCAGAGAGAACGATGCAATTAAGCTAACTTCAAAACCTAATTATCAGGACTTCAGAAGATTTCATGATCAGCTTTTTGGCATAATGATGAAAAAAAAGAAAGTCAAATTGGATAAGCCCGTTTTTATTGGGTTTACTGTTTTAGAATTATCAAAGCTTTTGATGTTAGAATTTCTTTATGACTACTTTAAGCCCTTGTATCCTGAGTCCAGAGTTCTGTACACAGATACAGATTCCTTTGTAATCGACATCCCTACTGAAGATATCTATAAAGACATGGAATTAGAAGTAGCTAAAGGGCATGCTGGATGGTACGACACATCTGATTACCCTAAAGATTCACCTTTGCATTCAGATATTAATAAGAAGGTTTTAGGTAAGATGAAGGATGAATTATCTGGAGGTGTGATCAAGGAATTTGTTGGTTTGAGGTCGAAAATGTACAGTCTTTCAAGCCAAAAAAAAGTTGTTAAAAAAGCAAAGGGAATATCTCGTAGTGTTGTGCAATCAAGCATATCCCATGACAACTATAAAGAAGCATTGTTCAAAAAAAGACTTTTCATCATGACAACGTAAAACTACGATCTAATCTACATGAGATCAACACAACTGTTGTAACAAAGAAGTCATTAGATAGAACAAACACAAAACGTGTGTTTGTTAATCCAGAGTTTTCATATGCAATCGGGCATTGGAAAACAGCATAATTACATACCTTCTTCATCCGCGGGTTTATATTTTTCCTCAAATGTATCTAGAAGCTCAATCATATCAATTTCCAATTCAGACAAATTTTTTCTCATGTTTGCTTGATGTGCACGAATTTTTTTTATTTTTTCAAGATATTCTTTATCCGTTATTCTGATAATCAAAATTTGGGATCGTAGGCGATCAGGATGCGTTGCCATGTACCGATGAATCCACTTAATTGTTTCGTTAATAGCTGAACACGTATCATATGATTCTTGTATTAATTCTAAGGTCTCTTTTTTATCATCTTTTTAGTTTCATGTAAGATTTCTTCCTTTTGAGCTTCCATTTTAAACTCAAATATATTTACGTAAATTAATTAAGCGGAACTGTGTCTGGCGGGATTATTTGCAGTTCTTCTTTCACAAAAGATCTTTGAGGGGCTGGTCGTTTTGTTGTGTCAGTTTCTCGTAAATAATACACGGGCGGATTCATCTTTACAATTTTTTTTATCTCATATGAATCAACACTCCAAACTGGATCTGTTGCCCTGATGCGAGTGTACCCTTCCGCTTCTCCCGGTGAATAAAGGTATCTCACTTTCAAACCAAATGGTAATAGTTTGCTTGATGAACTGGCGTCTCCTTCAACAACATTTATTGTTTGTTTTCTGATTGCTTGTACTGGTTTTAGACCTTTAAATTCTTCATTATTCATTGCGCGCAAAACTGAGGGCAGTCTTCTAACCCATTCTGTGTTGCGAGAATTGTCAATCAGCTCTCTGTGATACTGGTAGGAGAAAAGTCTTTCAGATAACTGTTTGTTAAAGTTTTCAACCAAACCCTGTGATCTGTGAACACCCGGAATGCCTCTTTTAATGGTAACTCTATGTTTTAACAATAATTGATTTACTTGACCTTTAAATTCTTTTCCATCATCGACTTGAATCATGCGAGGATAAGTTAAGGGTCCTCGTTGATATATCAGTTGTATAGCGACAGCAACAGCAGAAGCACTCTTTTGTGTTAATGGTTCCGCATCTTTGTATCTTGAAGCTATATCAATGACTGTAAGCGCGTACTTAAATCTTTTTCGTCTAATCGTATCATGGGGTAAATATAGAAGATCCATTTGATGGGTGTCGTTTGGTGTTATATTCACAAAGTGTGGTCTCTGTATTCGTTTAGGCGCTGGTAGATAAATTTGCCAAATCGCTTGTTTAGATAACCATTCCTTTGCTGTTTGTTCACTGACTCCCGCTGCTTGGCTTAGCTTTTTAATTGCCGTGATTCCCTTCCAATATCCTTTTGGTGAATAATAGATTTTGTTCATTTTTTATTCAGCCAATACTTTGTGCAACAAAATACACAGCAGACATGCCAACAACAATAAACAATATTTCTTGCGTCTTTTGTTTTTCTGATGGTTGATAGTAATCGCTAAATTTTGGTGGGGGCAATGTTTCAACTTGTTTGCCTGTTACTAGAAAATATTCTTTTATTGCCTGGTCAACATCTTTAAATGTGTAAGCTGCATGTCCCTGTTGTTTAAGTCTGTCGTTAATAAAATCTAACTGCTCCATTCTTTGCTTTTCATAGGTGTCTTGTGCAGCGGCTAGTTGCTCCATAGCTCTGTTATGTCTTTTTCTCTCATCGTTATTTTGTAGTTTACTAAACGCGTAATTACTTCCGCTGAAAGCAAGCGCATTAACCACAGCGCCACCAATCATCATTACGAGTGAAGCCATTTTTATATTTTTACATATTTATATTTTCTGGAATTATTCCTTGCTTAACTAGAAAATCTTTCGTAGCAAATGAAGCTGTAATGGCAGCAAACCACTTTGCTGAGTCTTCAAAATCTAGCTTGCCAAGATCTGCTGGTTTTATTCTTAACAAGCTTTTACCAAGCATTGTGTATCCTACACTTAGGCCTCCAATAACAGCAGAATGGTATATGAGGTTAGTAATAGTTTTTTCGGTGCTCATTTTTAAAAAATAAAATAATATTTATTTATTAATAAAACATGAACTGCGATGATCTACTACAGCTTCAGGGCAGCCTAAACGTTCCTGAACTTATGATTACAAGTGATCAAGTTGATGACCAAGCTATTATGCGCAAAAAGGAAGGGCTGTATTCTTTAGCAGCATGTGGAAAAACAAAACAGTACCTTGGAAATGAATTCAGCATAGAACAGATTCAACAGATGTCGCCGCAAGATATTGTAAAGTATCACAACAGGTATGAAGCGCAACTGGGGTCAAGAATGGTAAAAAGTGTTGGGCAAACTGTTCTTAGTTTGTACACTAAACTAGTTAGTAGATTTGCTCCCATTGATTCTGAACAAGATTTTATGTATGATTTAACACAGGATCCCGTTTTAACAAAGTCATTAGAGTCTCTAGGATGTGATCTATATTACAGATTTGGAACATTGTTATCGCCATTAATCATGGGATTAATTACTTTTAATCATATAGATTTTGTTTCCCTTCAAAATGACCGAGCCAGAAAATCAGCAGAATCAGAAAACATTGATGGAGAAAGTGACCAGTAAAAAGCCTCCTCATCCTGGGCGCGTTGCAGCAGGAAAAAAATTAGCAGAGTGGAACAAACAAAGAAAATTAATGTTACAATCACAGAATGTAACTCATAATGAAAACATAACACCGCCAATGCCAACAGTTGTTTCAATGCCAGCTGTAAATACACAAGTTGATTCAAGACCTACAACAACACCAAAGTCGTCATGGAATATTGAATTTAAAACAGTTGTCATTTTTGGCGTCATTGCTGCTGGGGGTGGTTATTACGGTTATAAAATATATAAACAACGCCAGCAAAAACCAAAGCAGTCCAAAAAATCTCAGCCACTAAATACAGAAGCCGAACAAAAAAGCATGCCAGAACTGCCAACAACAAAATCTCATTTTGATCCATTTGATATGCAATAATATGTTAAGAACTTAATAAATAATTATAAGTGACTTGATGACGACTTGATAAAACTTAAATAAGAACTTGATAAGAACTTGATAAGAACTTGATGACGACTTGATAAGAACTTAATGACGACTTGATAAAAACTTAATGACGACTTGATGACGACTTGTTAAGAACTTGAATAAGTACTTGAATAAGAACTTGTTAAGAACTTGATGATGACTTGTTAAGAACTTGATGTTGACTTGTTAAGAACTTAAATAAGAACTTGAATAAAAACTTGTTAAGAACTTAAATAAGAACTTGAATAAGAACGTGAATAAGAACGTGATGCCAACTTGAATAAGAACCTAGAACGACTTAATGACGATTTTTTCATAAAACACAATTAATTGTTACATTCTTTTCCGGGGAGACAACTCCTCTGAAGGGTTTGCTGCCTTTATGTAGTATCTAGGTCAGACATGTCTGGCCACAGCTTACTCAACTGCATAATTGCCGAGTCGAAGCGCCGCACTGTTTCCGGGTTCGTGTCAAGTGACACATAACGGATGTAAGGGCGTCGTTTACTGCAGGCCGCCACGCAGCATTGTATAAATTTAGACGGCTAAATTCCCCACTGGCGTCGTTTAGTGCAGGCGTTAGACGTCATTGTATAAATTTAGGCGGCTAAATTCCCCACCCCAAAATAATCTTTTCCCAATTTTATGTATTAAAAGCCGCATTTTTATATTCAATCTAATAAAGTATTTAAAATAAATTTGATTAAAAAGTAGTGACTAAAAAGTAAGGTAAGATGCACTTTGTTATTTAGCTTTTGGTGTTGTTTTAACAAAATAAAAACAACTTTACTCTAGGCAAGTAGACACCATGTAATTGTAAGCGTTTGTTTGTGTACAGTATATATATAAATCTTGAAGATAACAACATTGGGGATATGCCTGCAGTAGTTTTAAATACTTGGTTGTCATGGTATTGCAAAAGTCTAAATTTGCCCTCTTCCCTGCCCTCTAGTGACTCTTCCCATTTCGTGTTTCGTTTGTCTGGGTCACTGGCGCGGCTATAAACGCCCGTAAACCACATGTGTTGTGTTGTCTGGGTCACTGGCGCGGCTATAAACGCCCGTAAACCCAAATCTGGAAGAGTCACTAAAAAGGGGGTGAGGGGATTGCCCAAATTAGACAAATAGAAAGCAGGCAAACAAGTATAAAAGTATACTACTGTTGGAGGCATATTCTCAAAACCCTTCACATCTGGCCGTGTTATATGTGACCCTCTGGGTCTGGCTTGGGGCCCTAGGGCGCCATAGGGTCTCAAGTGAGATCCAGAGGTGATCAGTAATGCGGCCAGATGTAAAGAGTTTTGCAGAATTTTATTTCACATTTGATGAATGTATGCGTGAAAATGATGTTTATTGATCAAGAAAAACGAAGGATTAAGCAAAAACTTAAGTCTCAAAAGTTTTCTAAATTAGTGTTAAAAACAGATAATCCTACACATTATGTATGTTTGTAAATGTTTTTTTAAGTCTTACTTAGCAGAGAACTATAAAATCTTCGTTCTAGGGCAACCGCCCGAAACTGGTTGAGGGCGGGTGAGCTAGAACGAAGATTTTATAGTTCTCTACAGCTGTAATGTATATGAATAGAAATGTTGTCTCTGAGGGGGGTTTATTGAGAGAGATACAGAGAGACCAAGAGAGGGATAGAGACAGTGCTATGCGGAGAGACAGAGAGACGTTTTGACGATTTGACGATTTATTG
>CM065717.1:30994526-30996684 GCA_033310375.1 Conus canariensis
TTAACAAGTCGTCATCAAGTCGTCATTAAGTTCTTATCAAGTCGTCATTAAGTTTTTATCAAGTCGTCATCAAGTTCTTATCAAGTTCTTATTTAAGTTTTTATCAAGTCGTCATCAAGTCGTTATCAAGTTCTTATTCAAGTCACTTATAATTATTTATTAAGTTCTTGAAATATTACTGCATATCAAATGGATCAAAATGAGATTTTGTTGTTGGCAGTTCTGGTATTCTTTTTTGTTCAGATTTTGTATTTAGTGGCTGTGATTTTTTGGGCTGCTTTGGTTTTTGCTGTCTTTCTTTATATGTTTTATAAACGTAATAACCACCCCCACCAACAGCAATGACGCCAAAAATGCTAACTCTTTTAATCCAAATAATCCATGTCGACTTTGGTGTTGTAGGTCTTGAATCAACTTGTGTATTTACAGCTGGCATTGAAACAACTGTTGGCGTTGGCGGTGTTATGTTTTCATTATGAGTTATATTCTGTGATTGCAACATTAATTTTTTTTGTTTGTTCCACTCTGCTAATTTTTTTCCTGCTGCAACACGCCCAGGATGAGGAGGCTTTTTACTGGTCACTTTCTCCATCAATGTTTTCTGCTGATTTTCTGGCTCGGTCATTTTGAAGGGAAACAAAATCTATATGATTAAAAGTAATTAATCCCATGATTAATGGCGACAATAATGTTCCAAATCTGTAATATAGATCACATCCTAGAGACTCTAATGACTTTGTTAAAACTGGATCCTGCGTTAAATGATACATAAAATCTTGTTCAGAATCAATGGGAGCAAATCTACTAACTAGTTTAGTGTACAAACTAAGAACCGTTTGCCCAACACTTTTTACCATTCTTGACCCCAGTTGCGCTTCATACCTGTTGTGATACTTTACAATGTCTTGTGGCGACATTTGTTGAATCTGTTCTATGCTGAATTCATTTCCGAGGTACTGTTTTGTTTTTCCACATGCTGCTAAAGAATACAGCCTTTCCTTTTGGCGCATAATAGCTTGGTCATCAACTTGATCATTTGTAAGTTCAGGAAGTAAATCATCGCAGTTCATGTTTTATTAATGAATAAATATTATTTTATTTTTTAAAAATGAGCACCGAAAAAACTATTACTAACCTTGTATACCATTCTGCTGTTATTGGAGGCCTAAGTGTAGGATACACAATGCTTGGTAAAAGCCTGTTAAAAATAAAACCAGCAGATCTTGGCAAACTAGACTTTGAAGACTCAGCAAAGCTGATTGCTGTCATTACAGCTTCATTTGCTACGAAAGATTTTCTAGTTAAGCAAGGAATAATTCCAGAAAATATAAATATGTAAAAAAAAATACATTTATAAAAATGGCTTCACTCGTAATGATGATAGGCGGCGCAGTGGTCAACGCGCTTGCTTTCAGCGGAAGTAATTACGCGTTTAGTAAACTACAAAATAACGATGAGAGAAAAAGACATAACAGAGCTATGGAGCAACTAGCTGCTGCACAAGACACCTATGAAAAGCAAAGAATGGAGCAGTTAGATTTTATTAACGACAGACTTAAACAACAGGGACATGCAGCTTACACATTTAAAGATGTTGACCAGGCAATAAAAGAATATTTTCTAGTAACAGGCAAACAAGTTGAAACATTGCCCCCACCAAAATTTAGCGACTTTTATCAACCATCAGAAAAACAAAAGATGCAAGAAATATTGTTTATTGTCTTTGGCATGACCGCTGTGTATTTTGTTGCACAAAGTATTGGCTGAATAAAAATGTACAAAATCTATTATTCTCCAAAAGGATATTGGAAGGGAATAACAGCAATTAAAAAGCTTAGCCAAGCAGCGGGTGTCAGTGAACAAACAGCAAAAGAATGGTTATCTAAACAAGCGATTTGGCAAATTTATCTACCAGCGCCTAAACAAATACAGAGACCACACTTTGTGAATATAACTCCAAACGACACCCATCAAATGGATCTTCTATATTTACCCCATGATACGATTAGACGAAAAAGATTTAAGTACGCACTTACAGTCATTGACATAGCTTCAAGATACAAAGATGCGGAACCATTAACACAAAAGAGTGCTTCTGCTGTTGCTGTCGCTATACAACTGATATATCAACGAGGACCCTTAACTTATCCTCGCATGA
>CM065717.1:30996784-30999284 GCA_033310375.1 Conus canariensis
ATACACACACACGCACGCACGCACACACGCACGCACGCACGCGCGCGCGCGCACAGACACACGCACGCACGCACGCACGCACGCACACTCACGCACGCATGTACACACGTGCGCGCGCGTGCAGTCATGTTCAATGGTTAGTATTCAAATGAGACGCACGGATTGACCGTCCCACGGAAATGGAATCACACACGTTGGTGAGGGAGTGGTATGACCTATGATCTGAAGGGGTCAGGGAGGTCACGCCCTCTGCTGACAGCGTTCAGCCTGAAGCGCCACCACGTGGCCGGCCTCCATCGATGATCAATTGGGCTTGTGGTCACGTGATCAATGAAGGGAGAGCACTACACTAGACGTTAAGCGCCAGTACAAAGCAACCACAAACATGCTGGAAATGGTATGGTAGATCAAAGGGGGCCAAAGTATGAACATCTTAATTTTCTTTTCAACAGAAGAATCCTTAACATGCAAAGAACAATTCTCAGCATAAAAAAAAATAAAGAATTGTCTCAGGGTAAAGTGCCGTGAAAAGTGTACGTTTTTCCTCACAGTTTTTATATGGTCTGCATGCGTATGAGTCAGAAACAACGTTAAGCCATAATTTGTAAGTTATGGGGGAAAATACACCAAACGGAGAATTGCAAGGAAAGAAAAAAGAGACAGGTAACAATCAAATCAGACTGTCGTACATATACCATGAACATCTGAGGAAGGTTCTAAGTCATTCAGAACAAAATCACCACAACAATCCGATCAGCTGTGTATTTGTGTAAGGGTTAGCGTGGTGGAGCTGGGGGCTGGGAGATGGGAAGTTCGAGTCCTCTCAGAGCTGTTTAATCGCGGAATCTTTAGACCAACTGCTACTCAGAAAGGAATGTTCTATGAGTTCAAACGGAAAGAATGGAACCATACACTCCAGTTTCACCTGCATAACAGATGTGACTTAGAGAGCGTCGCTCCAGTTTCCTGACGAACACAGCAAGTGTCTGTATCTCTCGGACCTGGTTGATTCTGGGCTATGTCATGAAAGGAAATGTCAAGTACTACCCAGTCGTGCACTAGTTGACTGGAATGGAATTCAATAGTGTCATCCACATAAGTTTTATCGTCATCAGTCATCATGAAAAGGAATGACTATGACCTAATCCTACTGAAAGATAAATCTTAAAGAAATGTTAGCGAACCGTAAAAAAAAAAAAAAAAAAAAAAAAACGTGCACAAACGAATCACAAGACAAAACACGATGCGTTTTGACCACATAGGTCTTCTTCAGGCAAGATAGAAAACAATTAGGACAACGAAAATGAACGAGCAATCACTTAGCTTCAATCTCTTCAGCTGAAGTTCCTTTTCGTTGTCCTAATTGTTTTGTATCTTGCCTGAAGAAGACCTAAGAGGTCGAAACGCGTCGTGTTTTGTCTTGTGATTCGTTTGTCCACGTTTTTTTTTTTTTTTTTTTTTTTTTTTGCGGTTCGCTAACATTTATTTAAGATTTGTTTAGATTTCTGCCTGCAGTCGTCTCACTTTGCTTCTGAAAGATGTTTCCTGTCTCGTGGAAGCTAATGGCAGTTTTTTTAACCGCCGCTTCTTCCACCAAATCCTCTCATCCATTCGTTTGATTTAAAAGTCCTGATTACTCCTTTGATGCCTTGTTAATTTTATGGTGTGAAGATACTTATGTCGCTTGCCAATGTTGGTACAGTATATATATATATATATATAGAGAGAGAGAGAGAGAGAGAGAGAGAGAGAGAGAGAGAGAGAGAGAGATGTGTGTGTGTGTGTGTGTGTGTGTGTGTGTGTGTTGTGTGTGTGTGTGTGTGTGTGTGTGTGTTTATGCTGTTCTGCGTGGGAAGCTACAATGTACACCTTTTTGACGGTGAAAACAAAATGCAGTTCGATTCAGTTGCTATGGTTTGTAGCTCAGCTGAGCGCAGAGGGCCCCATCAGGGTTAGTTACATCAGGAACTTCGGTTCTGTCAATGTTTGTTTTTGAAAGGAATCTCCAAAACAGACCAATGACCTTCAGGCCGTGAAGAGGCCACCAGTGAAAGGAGACACTGCACTGCAGCCGAGTCACTTCGACAGTGCACTGAGGTGTATGTTCTGATACAATACTTCAACGTCATCACCCATTAACACCCCCCTTCCCCCCCACACACACACACATACACACGCACGCACGCACACACACACACACACACACAC
Organism: Conus canariensis; assembly: GCA_033310375.1. Classification (NCBI taxonomy): domain Eukaryota; kingdom Metazoa; phylum Mollusca; class Gastropoda; order Neogastropoda; family Conidae; genus Conus; species Conus canariensis. Next base: position 30,998,993 of record CM065717.1, read on the forward strand.
ACACACACACACACACACACACACACACACACACACATGCACACACATACACACACACACACACACATACGCATTCCCTACTGACAACAATAATTGCTTAGTCGTAGAACCTGCATTGAGTAAGCATTCCCCCCCCCCCCCCCCCCCCCCCCCCTCGAGCACCACCATTCCCGTACATCGACAGTCCTCGTGAATTTGCCGATATCGACGACTTGGACAGGAAGTCACCATGGATATAGATGTGAACAGAAGTCAAAAGTTAGATCATGTCAGCACCACAGAACTTTAAACT
>CM065717.1:31009284-31044284 GCA_033310375.1 Conus canariensis
ATTCTGACTGAAAGTGAGAGAATAACAAACCCTATTGAAATACAGTTTCTCTCAACAACCCAAAAAATCATATGAGCGAGAAAAAGTCAGATTCCTTTTTTCTACAGGCTGCTACAAACAGTTTCAAGGCATATGGATCTAAATCACATTCGTGTCATGTTACGACCGTATTCTTTGCCTTCCGCATTCTCACTCATTAGATTTGTCTTTCGATTTGAAAAGTTTCGTAATTGTCAATTTAAAGTTACCTTTTCTTTTCTTTCTTGGTTCCATTGATGAATATTTATTGAGCAAAATGTAATGCTGTTTTCCTGGATGTAATGTGTTTATGAACTGTTCCCGTTTCCTCGAAAACACCTCATCTTTCGCCACCACCACCTCCTTCCCGCTCTCCCTCACCCCCTGCCCTGTCCTCTTCTTCCATCTGAATCCTGTTCTTGGTTTGCTGTGATGTGTATGGCCCAGGGCCGATGAACACTAATTGTATTTCAGAGTTCTGAGATCTCAGTTCTGAGTTGTGAGTTCTGAGCTCTCTCTCTCTCTCTGTTAATGTGTGTGTGTGTGTGTGTGTGTGTGTGTGTGTGTGTGTGTGTGTGTGTGTGTGTGTGTTCTGCGTCAACAAGGATTTTTTTTTAAATCCCTCACACCGTTGAAGGTTAAGGTCTGTTATATCTATTGATAATCCTATTATATGCATTCATGCTTGCGTAAATAGACACACACACACACACACACACACACACACACACACACACACACACACACACACACACACACACACACGCACATAAGTACGTAGATGAAATAAATAGATAGTTAAATAAACAAACAAACAAATAGATAAATACATAAATGGAAAGAACAAGCTCTGCATACAAAGAAGGAAACAAGGGAAAAACTCAGGAAACCACACACACACACACACACACACACACACACACACACACACACACACACACACACACTTTAACAAAAAGCATCTCCAAGGCTAGAAGCAAACCTTGAACAACTGCATCAACCAAATAATTGGCTAATAACTTCCCATGCGATCACAAGAACGACCCAAATGAGAAATCAGCTAAAAAGAAACAACAAACAAACAAACAAACAAAACCAGGGTGCAAATTACGGATTATTTAAGACACGACACGAAACAGGGAAACCAGTTTTCGACAAATACGTCTTCCGCAGACGTGACAAATAACAGTCATAAATAAAATATGCTCCAAATTCTCCGCAGTTGGCTGTCTCGCTACAGAAAATAATCACCACGTAACAAATCGGGAAACACCGGTATTCCCAGAGGAAAGGGTTGGGTGAAGGAGGTGTGGGCGTGGGTTGAGAGGGATCAGTATGGAAGCAAAGAATTCAGCAAACAAACTAAAAGAAAAAGGAAGGAAGAAATAAAAACTGCCCCCAAGATTTACCACTGTCATTTATATCGCGTGTCAATTAGGGAGCGGTCAAGAATAATGGCTTATGAAGAAACGCCTGCAGTGAAGTAATCTGTCATCTGAAGGTGACTTTTTTTTGTGGTTTGTTTGTTTGTTTGTTTTGCGTCAGTCATAACAGGTGACGGCTATGCCTTCGAATTCCTCTCGTCTGAGAAAAACGGATGAAGGATGGCAGGAAGGAAGGAAGGAAGGCAGGAAGGAAGCATTGAAGAACAAAACAAACAAACAAACAAACAACAAAAACAAAAACGGTTTTGAGGTGACGTCTTGACGGTGCTCATCTTTCGTTAAGAATATTTATACTTTCTATAATAAACGTGTTCGAACCAATGATGGAAATCATGACAGAGAGAGAGAGAGAGAGAGAGAGAGAGAGAGAGAGAGAGAGAGAGAGAGAGGAGAGAGAGCAACGTGTGCAGGAAACTGGAAACAGACAGGCACTTATTGAAGACAAAATCTAAAGAAAACGAAAAGTAAGAAAATACAACAACAAACAAAAGGAACAAAAAATCTACAAGCAAAGAGAGAAAGAGCTAGAACAGTATAGCAGACAGAAAGAAAGAAAGAAAGAAAGAAAGCCAGACAGAAAAGAGAGAAAGAAACAATCCCAAAGAAGAAGAAGAACAGATGGAGGACCAGGAAAAGACAAAGACAGGGAAGTAAGTTAACATAGTTTGTCACACAAGCTGTCGCGCCTCTGACCACCACAGGGGCTTTCTAATATGGCCACACTGTGATAAATCACTCTTGAGATTTCCAATCGTCCCCCCCCCCTCCCTACCCTCTCCCCCCTCCCGCAGCTGACATCAAGCTATATAATAAGAACGGGTTTCTGGAGACGCGCAGTTTGCCGTGGACATTGTTAGAACAGAACTCGCCCACAAGGTGCTAATTCACTTACCGCTTACATATAGATCCCACTGTGTTAAACTGATTTAAGAGAATTTTTGAGAATCACATTTTGTGGGAGGGTGTTGTACCGTGTAAGTGTGTGTGTATGCCTATCTAGAATTTTTTCATGGAATTGGTTGTGCCTGTCAAATGTGTTTATTGAGACTGTTCAATTTTTGTCTTATTTGTAAGGGCTGTGAATTCACTCCAGACAAAGGACTATAACTACCTCATTTACCATCCGAGTCTCCCCGCTTCGCTCTTCTCATTCTTTCTTCCACCCCCTACCCCCACATCGCCACCGCTCTTCTCATTCTTTCTTCCACCCCCTACCCCACATCGCCACCGCTCTTCTCATTCTTTCTTCCACCCCCTACCCCACATCGCCACCGCTCTTCTCATTCTTTCTTCCACCCCCTACCCCACATCGCCACCGCTCTTCTCATTCTTTCTTCCACCCCCTACCCCACATCGCCACCGCTCTTCTCATTCTTTCTTCCACCCCCTACCCCCACATCGCCACCGCTCTTCTCATTCTTTCTTCCACCCCCTACCCCACATCGCCACCGCTCTTCTCATTCTTTCTTCCACCCCCTACCCCACATCGCCACCGCTCTTCTCATTCTTTCTTCCACCCCCTACCCCACATCGCCACCGCTCTTCTCATTCTTTCTTCCACCCCCTACCCCACATCGCCACCGCTCTTCTCATTCTTTCTTCCACCCCCTCCCCACATCGCCACCGCTCTTCTCATTCTTTCTTCCACCCCCTCCCCCACATCGCCACCGCTCTTCTCATTCTTTCTTCCACCCCCTACCCCACATCGCCACCGCTCTTCTCATTCTTTCTTCCACCCCCTCCCCCACATCGCCACCGCTCTTCTCATTCTTTCTTCCACCCCCTACCCCACATCGCCACCGCTCTTCTCATTCTTTCTTCCACCCCCTACCCCACATCGCCACCGCTCTTCTCATTCTTTCTTCCACCCCCTACCCCACATCGCCACCGCTCTTCTCATTCTTTCTTCCACCCCCTACCCCCACATCGCCACCGCTCTTCTCATTCTTTCTTCCACCCCCTACCCCCACATCGCCACCGCTCTTCTCATTCTTTCTTCCACCCCCTACCCCACATCGCCACCGCTCTTCTCATTCTTTCTTCCACCCACTACCCCCACATCGCCACCGCTCTTCTCATTCTTTCTTCCACCCCCTACCCCACATCGCCACCGCTCTTCTCATTCTTTCTTCCACCCCCTACCCCACATCGCCACCGCTCTTCTCATTCTTTCTTCCACCCCCTACCCCACATCGCCACCGCTCTTCTCATTCTTTCTTCCACCCCCTACCCACACATCGCCACCGCTCTTCTCATTCTTTCTTCCACCCCCTACCCCACATCGCCACCGCTCTTCTCATTCTTTCTTCCACCCCCTACCCCACATCGCCACCGCTCTTCTCATTCTTTCTTCCACCCCCTACCCCCACATCGCCACCGCTCTTCTCATTCTTTCTTCCACCCCTACCCCACATCGCCACCGCTCTTCTCATTCTTTCTTCCACCCCCTACCCCCACATCGCCACTGCTCTTCTCATTCTTTCTTCCACCCACTACCCCCAATCGCCACCGCTCTTCTCATTCTTTCTTCCACCCCCTACCCCACATCGCCACCGCTCTTCTCATTCTTTCTTCCACCCCCTACCCCACATCGCCACCGCTCTTCTCATTCTTTCTTCCACCCCCTACCCCACATCGCCACCGCTCTTCTCATTCTTTCTTCCACCCCCTACCCCACATCGCCACCGCTCTTCTCATTCTTTCTTCCACCCCCTACCCCCACATCGCCACCGCTCTTCTCATTCTTTCTTCCACCCCCTACCCCCACATCGCCACCGCTCTTCTCATTCTTTCTTCCACCCCCTACCCCCACATCGCCACCGCTCTTCTCATTCTTTCTTCCACCCACTACCCCCACATCGCCACCGCTCTTCTCATTCTTTCTTCCACCCCCTACACCACATCGCCACCGCTCTTCTCATTCTTTCTTCCACCCCCTACACCACATCGCCACCGCTCTTCTCATTCTTTCTTCCACCCCCTACACCACATCGCCACCGCTCTTCTCTCTTCTTTACCGACTCCCCGCCATATCAAAATAAACTTCGCTGCGATCGGAAAGTATCCTTTGTATCCAATCAGTCTCTCTCTCTGTCTCTGTCTCTGTCTCTCTCTGTCTCTCTCTCTCTGTCTCTCTCTCTCTCTGTCTCTCTCTCTCTCTGTCTCTCTCTCTCTCTCTCTCTCTTATTATCATGATTATCATTATTGTTCTTCTCCTTCTTATTAGAAGTATTAGTAGAATTATTATTATTATCGTTCTTGTTATTGCTATTATTATTATTATTATTATTATTATTATTATTACATTATTGTTGTTGTTAGATGTCTCTTGCCTTTCCTATAATTAATGTGAATACCTTACCCACCACAGGTGGTCAACTTAGTTACAGAAGGAGAGTACACAAGGAATACACAATGAAGGTAATTCTTGTCTCCCGGGAAAAAAAAAAGAAAGAAAGAAAAAAAAAAAGAAAAACAAAGCAAGTAAAATTAATCTTTAGCCGATCATGAGAAGGGATGGGGCGGGGAATCCTGAACTTGATCAGAACAGAGTTCCCTTCTGTACTTTCTCCCTGTCAGACAAGACCTATCTGATCAGGATGTACTTTCTCCCTGTCAGACAAGACCTATCTGATCAGGATGTACTTTCTCCCTGTCAGACAAGACCTATCTGATCAGGATGTACTTTCTCCCTGTCAGACAAGACCTATCTGATCAGGATGTACTTTCTCCCTGTCAGACAAGACCTATCTGACCAGGATGTACTTTCTCCCTGTCAGACAAAGTCTATCTGATCAGGATTCCACGTGCATTGTGCGCCCAATTTGAAGAGATAAGCGACTGTTCCCTCTTCGTTTTTCAGTGTCTTCAATGTTATTTGTCTTGCCTGAAGAAGAGCGAAGAGGTCGAAACGCGTCGTGTTTTGCCTGGTAGTGTGTTTGTCTCTTTCGTTCGGCGGTACAGTAAGCTTCCTTTGAAGCTGGTTTCAACGTCGGTCTGCAGTCACCTCCCTTTGAAACGATCATCTATCTAGTAGGTATCAAACATCAATTATAGATTTCAAGTTACAGACCAGGTGGTTTGATCTTCATCTTTCTTTTTCCTCTCTGACTCTTTTTTTTCTTTTCTTTTTTCATTATCTTCTGATAGATGTGTCGGGCTACCTGTTTCGGCAATTCTGTAAACTTCCAAGCGATTGGTAGTTGGTAAGACCTCAGTTTACCTGTTTTATACTGAACGGCCGGGTCACGACATATTGACACGTTCTGCACCATTGTACCACCACCACCACCACCCCTGTGTTTGTTTGTTTGTTTGTTGTTGTTTTTTTAAGAAGTGCAGAAGTGAAAGCCGTTGGTCTTGGAGACTATGTCACTAAACCGCCTTTTAAACAGTGTTTCAAACGCTTTCCAGTGTTTCAGTTGTTTTCACGGAATCAATGCTGCTTTCTTAAATATAAAGAATGTCTGTGTAAAAAAAAAAAAAAAAAAAGAAAGAAAAAAAGAGCTAAACACACAGACTAAAATACATTCGTCTAATTCTTCTTTAATTCGCGACAAAATTACAGTCAAAATCGATTTTTATTTTAAAAAAAAAATCGAATTGATAAAGAATTTGTGGGAAGAAAATCTAACTAAACTTCAATGTAAATGAAATTGCCAACAGTGAAAGAAAAGGGTTAGTGAATACGTGGCTTTGCAATATGGAAAAAACTTTTCTTCGCGATTCGTGAAAAAATTGCTTCGAGACTTCTATGCAGTCTTCGTTTCGTCCTGAGCATTTTCTGTTTTTCCGCTAACTTTATGTGCCTTCTCCTGCTTTCATTACCTTTTCCTTCTTCCTCTGTCTCTTTCTATTTGTCTCCGCCTTTTCAACTTATTCCTACTAGTCGCAGCTTTTTTTCATTTTCAGAACCCCTATTCACTTTTTCTTTCTTTGGTTTGTATTTGCTTCCATTTCCTACACTGCCGTTCCTGGTTTTCCAATCTTTTTCACTTTATTGTATCGTTGCTCGATTTTCACGTTTTTCGGCCCTGTCTATCCATTTCCTCAATGTCATAACTTCGGGAGATTTCCTACTTTTTTCTAATTTTTTAAAGAATTTTCAGTTTCCTAATTGATCCTGCCATCTCCTCATTGTCATAACTTTTCCTAAGAGATTTTCTGCTTTGTTCTATTCTTTCCTAACTTTCCTAGGAGATTTCCTGCTTTGTTCTATTCTTTCCTAACTTTCCTAGGAGATTTCCTGCTTTGTTCTATTCTTTTCCTGCTTTGTTCTATTCTTTTCCTGCTTTGTTTTATTCTTTCCTAACTTTCCCAGTTCTCCCACTTTATCTTACCGTATTCTCATTGTCATAACATTTACTGGGAGACTGAAACAGCGTAACTAACTGCAAACAAGGCAAGATAAGTAACATTTCTTCAATACACAATACAAAACAGACGAGCACACATTTCTGGAGCATGTCTTCTGCGGACATTACAAGTAATGTACATGAACATGTACAAATCAACACTCCCCATGCACAGGATCATTCTGCAGATGTGGGAGTATAAGTTTGCGTAACTTTTAGGTGTATATATTGTGACTTCCTCTGAGGAAGACATACTTGTCGAAAATCCACTTTGTTTCGAATTGTGTATTAAGAAAAAAGAATGTTACTTGTGTGTGCGTGTGTGTGTGTGTGTGTGTGTGTGTGTGTGTGTGTGTGTGTGTGTGTGTGTGTGTGTGTGTGTGTCAGTGTATGTGCTTTGTCATTTTTTTTTTTTTGCCCTGGATTTCCTACTCTGAGAAGCCCTTGTTTATGTTGTATATTTTTGTAGCATTTTCTACTTCGGTTTTCCCCCAAAGCTTTCCTGCATTTCCCCATGCGTTTTCTCTCTCTCTCTCTCTCTCTCTCTCTCTCTCTCTCTCTCTCTCTCTCTCTCTTCTGATGATTCCAACCTGTTCCTCCTTTCCCTATCTTTCGCGATCTTCTCTTTCTTTCCCTTTTCACCGCTTCAATATTCTTTTCCACCATTTTGTACCTAAACAACACCCCCGACTGGCTTAAAAAAAAACAAAAACGGTCTGAATGACGCAAGGCCTTTTCCAAGTCAGACAGGTAGCAAGGTTAGCTGACAGCGCCAGAGCTTCCGTGGGAACGCTTTGGCAAGGAAGTCCGGTAACTCCGATTTATCCGTCTGGAAGCTTACTAGTTTCCATCCCCGTAGTAATCATTTTTCTCTGTAAAACAGTAACATATCTCGACAAAACTCTTGATAGTTTCTGTCTTCCTCTGAACATGGCAGTTCTCATTCATGGTGGTGATTGGTGGCTACTCGTTTTCTGGCCTTTCGGCCTGATGTGATGGTGAAATAGGATCTCCATGAAAATAGATATCATCACTCGTGAAAAGGAGCTCTGACCAACACGCATGCGCACTGCTGTTGTTGCGTGGAGTGTAGCTCTCTACAAGACAGACTGACTGCTTTACCGAGGTGCAGAATGCCGAAAGCTGGATAGGACTACTACTGTTGTCAGTCTTTTTCCTCACAGCTATTGTCCAGCCAGTAAGGTCGTTTTCCATTTCTTGGCTCTATCTGCTGTCTTAGTTTGTTTTTTTTTTCTTCTCTTGACTCTTTCTGTGATGTCTCTCTCTTTTTTTATTTATTTATTTATTTATTTTTTTTTTTTGATGTCTCATTTTCTTTGTCTTGACTCTTTATATAATGTCTTAGTTTTCTGTCTACTATTTTTGTTTAATCCTGGTGTCTTAGTTTAATTTCTTTGGACTCTTTTCATATGCTTTTTTTTTTAGTCTTGACTCTTTTCGTGATGTAGTTTTCTTTGTTTTGTCTCTTTGTGTAATGTCATAGTTTTCTTCCTCTTCACTCTGTACATAATGTCTTAGTTCTATTTCTCTTGACTCTTTTTCTGATGTCGTTGTTTTCTTTGTCTCGACTCTTTTTCTGATGTCGTTTTCTTTGTCTTGATTCTTCAACTAATGTTTCAGCTTTCTCTGTTTTCATCTTGTCATTGAAATCTTCATTTTCTTTCTTTAAATCGCATATTTGGTGGTACAGTTTTCCTTTTCTGACTGACTTTATCCGATGTTAAAGGTTTCGTTCTCATGACTCTTCTCTGATGTCCCAGTTTGACTTCTTTCGGCTCTTTATTCGATATGTTAGTTTTCTTGCTCTGAAATCTTCATCTGTTGTGGCAGCTTCCGTTCTCTTGACTATCTGGTAGTCTAGTTTTTTTTCTTCTATTGATTCTTTATCCTATATATTTGTCATCCTTCTCTTTACTTTGTAGCAGACGTAGAAACAGCGTCAAGACAAGTGAAAATGGTTGTTTTTCTCACCCGAACGTTTCTCTTTAAATGTCATAATTACCCTTGTTATACGCTGGCCATTATTGTTTTTACAGGAAAAAGAAGTAACTATCACTGTAACTCGTTAGGATAATGACTGGTTTCCTCACGAAAAAAACATCGATTCTTTTTACTGTTGTAATGTCCAGAAGTTTTGCGCCAGTTTCGTTGTTAGCTATTTTGAATCGTAGCATTCAGTTACTATCATACTCTCGATGCCGTTGACAAGTGTTTAAACAAAGGAAAAAACAAATAACAAATTCTCTAGAAATGTAGACATTCCAATATTTTTTCCACAGATTGTAGTACTCATACGAATTTGCCTTGATTTACTGTAACAATTCGATGTGTTATGAAATGAATTGCACCAAGAGAACTATAAAATAGGCATTCTGGCTCACCCGGCTCCGCTGTTGCTCCGCCGGCTTACCCAGAATGCCTATTTTATAGTTCTCTAATAGTAAACACTTTACAAACATACATAAAACCACTGTCTTTAATTGTTCTCTAAAGTCTTTTAAAACTGAGTTATATTTTTGACATAAAATCCACACACTTATCCCAGCATGTCTTTCACTGAAAGCTAGTTTCGGCCGAACAGTCATCTATAATAAATAGTGTCTGCGTTCCCCCAAACAGTCTGTACTACCAGTCGGTTGACTGTCAGCTTTTTTGCAAGACCAAGACAACACAATTATAACGACGCAGTAAGTCAGCAGGCCGAGCGTCCTGTTTACAAACTGTGTGCCTCCCTATCAATAAAACACGCCTCGCGCGCCTACTGCGTTTCTTTTCTCACCGGGCTCGCGGCGCGCTTTGTCACAAATGTTCTTGAACATTCTCGAATGGGAAGCCACCACTTCGCTGTTTTCAGTGTGCGTGTCGGTTTGTTGGTGTGTGGGGTTTACGACTTAACACAGACAAGAGGCCTTTGTTTACACAGAACACAGCACACAGTCAGTTAGTTGACAATGTACATACTTTCTTCACATCCAGTCAGCTGCCACACCGGCGTGGGTTTTATTTTTAGAGCAGCAGTGTATACTTGATTTGAGAGTTCTTAGTTTATTAATCCAATAGGTCTGTCCGCACAGCGTGCGTGCGCTAACACGTTCTTTGCTATAGCGTGAGCTGCCTCTTTCTCTGTTCTTCATCGCGCTTAACTAGTAGTTGCAGGCCAGCCCGACAACGAATCACTGCACAGTGCCCACGCACATCCTGTTCAGTCACAAAGCAAGTGGCTGACATATCAAATGACAAGTGGTCCTACCAGTTCCACTTTTCACCCCAAGTCCTTAATTAAGTCACCCCAAGTCCTTAATTAAGTCACCCCAAGTCCTTAATTAAGTCACCCCAAGTCCTTAATTAAGTTCTTAATTAATTCACCCCAAGTTCCTTAATTAAGTTACCCCAAGTCCTTAATTAAGTCACCCCAAGTTCTTAATCAAGTTACCCCAAGTTCTTAATCTAGTTCTTAATCAAGTTACCTTAAGTTTTTAATCAAGTTACCTCAAGTTCTTAACTTAAGTTACTTTAAGTTTTTACTTAAGTCATCCTCTATGTACAACCAAGTTCTTATTCAAGTCAATTTATAATTATTTATTAAGTTCTTGAAATATTATTCCATCTGAAATGGATCAAAATGATCTTTTGTTGTTGGCGGTTCTGGCATGCTTTTTTGTTTGGCTTCTGTATTTAGTGGTTGAGATTTTTTTGACTGCTTTGGTTTTTGCTGGCGTTGTTTATATATTTTATAACCGTAATAACCACCCCCAGCAGCAATGCCGCCAAAAATGACAATTGTTTTAAGTTCAATATTCCATAAAGACTTTGGTGTTGCAGGCCTTGAATCAACTTGTTCTGGTGTATTTACAGCTGGCATTGAAACAACTGTTGGCGTTGGCGGTGTTATGTTTTCATTATGAGTTATATTCTGTGATTGCAACATTAATTTTTTTTGTTTGTTCCACTCTGCTAATTTTTTTCCTGCTGCAACGCGCCCAGGATGAGGAGGCTTTTTACTGGTCACTTTCTCCACCTGATTCAATGTTTTCTGATTCTGCTGATTTTCTGGCTCGGTCATTTTGAAGGGAAACAAAATCTATATGATTAAAAGTAATTAATCCCATGATTAATGGCGATAACAATGTTCCAAATCTGTAATATAGATCACATCCTAGAGACTCTAATGACTTTGTTAAAACTGGATCCTGCGTTAATGATACATAAAATCTTGTTCAGAATCAATGGGAGCAAATCTACTAACTAGTTTAGTGTACAAACTAAGAAACCGTTTGCCCAACACTTTTTACCATTCTTGACCCCAGTTGCGCTTCATACCTGTTGTGATACTTTACAATGTCTTGTGGCGACATTTGTTGAATCTGTTCTATGCTGAATTCATTTCCAAGGTACTGTTTTGTTTTTCCACATGCTGCTAAAGAATACAGCCCTTCCTTTTTGCGCATAATAGCTTGGTCATCAACTTGATCATTTGTAATCATAAGTTCAGGAAGTAAATCATCGCAGTTCATGTTTTATTAATAATTATAATTATTTTATTTTTTAAAAATGAGCACCGAAAAAACTATTACTAACCTTGTATACCATTCTGCTGTTATTGGAGGCCTAAGTGTAGGATACACAATGCTTGGTAAAAGCCTGTTAAAAATAAAACCAGCAGATCTTGGCAAACTAGACTTTGAAGACTCAGCAAAGCTGATTGCTGTTATTACAGCTTCATTTGCTACGAAAGATTTTCTAGTTAAGCAAGGAATAATTCCAGACAGTATCAATATGTAAAATTAAAAAAATACATTTATAAAAATGGCTTCACTCGTAATGATGATTGGTGGCGCTGTGGTTAATGCGCTTGCTTTTAGCGGAAGTAATTACGCATTTAGTAAACTAGGGATGACGGCGAGAGAAAAAGACATAACAAAGCTATGGAGCAACTAGCCGCAGCACAAGCTGCGTATGAAAAGCAGAGAATTGAGCAGTTAGATTTTATTAACGATGAACTGAAAAAACAGGGACATGCAGCTTACACATTTAAAGATGTTGATCAAGCAATAAAAGAATATTATCTTGTAACAGGCAAGCCAATCGAGACATTGCCTCCACCAAAATTCAGCGATTTTTATCAACCATCAGAAAAACAAAAGATGCAAGAAATATTGTTTATTGCCTTTGGCATGACCGTTGTGTATTTTGTTGCGCATAATATTGGCTGAATAAAAATGAACAAAATCTATTATTCACCAAAAGGATATTGGAAGGGAATAACAGCAATTAAAAAGCTAAGCCAAGCAGCTGGAGTCAGTGAACAAACAGCAAAAGAATGGTTATCTAAACAAGCGATTTGGCAAATTTATCTACCAGCGCCTAAACGAATACAGAGACCACACTTTGTGAATATAACTCCAAACGACACCCATCAAATGGATCTTTTATATTTACCCCATGATACGATTAGACGAAAAAGATTTAAGTACGCACTTACAGTCATTGACATAGCTTCAAGATACAAAGATGCTGAACCATTAACACAAAAGAGTGCTTCTGCTGTTGCTGTCGCTATACAACTGATATATCAACGGGGCCCCTTAACTTATCCTCGCATGATTCAAGTTGATGAAGGAAAAGAATTTAAAGGTCAAGTAAATCAATTATTGTTAAAACATAGAGTTACCATTAAAAGAGGCATTCCGGGTGTTCACAGATCACAGGGTTTGGTTGAAAACTTTAACAAACAGTTATCTGAAAGACTTTTCTCCTACCAGTATCACAGAGAGCTGATTGACAATTCTCGCAACACAGAATGGGTTAGAAGACTGCCCTCAGTTCTACGTGCAATGAATAATGAAGAATTTAAAGGTCTAAAACCAGTACAAGCAATCAAAAAACAAAAAATAAATGTTGTTGAAGGAGACGCCAGTTCATCAAGCAAACTATTACCATTTGGTTTGAAAGTAAGGTACCTTTATTTACCGGGAGAAGCAGAAGGGGACACCCGCATCAGGGCAACAGATCCAGTTTGGAGTGTTGACTCATATGAAATAAAAAGAATTGTAAAGATGAATCCGCCCGTGTATTATTTACGAGAAACTGACACAACAAAACGACCAGCCCCTCAAAGATCTTTTGTGAAAGAAGAACTGCAAATAATCCCGCCAGACACAGTTCCGCTTAATTAATTTACGTAAATATATTGAGTTTAAAATGGAAGCTCAAAAGGAAGAAATCTTACATGAAACTAAAAAGATGATAAAAAAGAGACCTTAGAATTAATACAAGAATCATATGATACGTGTTCAGCTATTAAGGAAACAATTAAGTGGATTCATCGTACATGGCAACGCATCCTGATCGCCTACGCCCAAAATCCCAAATTTTGATTATCAGAATAACGGATAAAGAATATCTTGAAAAAATAAAAAAAATTCGTGCACATCAAGCAAACATGAGAAAAATTTTGTCTGAATTGGATATTGATATGATTGAGCTTCTAGATAAATTTGAGGAAAAATATAAACCCGCGGATGAAGAAGGTATGTAATTATGCTGTTTTCCAATGCCCGATTGCATATGAAAACTCTGGATTAACAAACACACGTTTTGTGTTTGTTCTATCTAATGACTTCTTTGTTACAACAGTTGTGTTGATCTCATGTAGATTAGATCGTAGTTTGTAATTGTCATGATGAAAAGTCTTTTTTTTGAACAATGCTTCTTTATAGTTGTCATGTGATATGTTTGATTGCACAACACTACGAGATATTCCCTTTGCTTTTTTGACAACTTTTTTTTGGCTTGAAAGACTGTACATTTTTGACCTTAAACCAATAAACTCCTTGATCACCCCTCCAGATAATTCATCCTTCATCTTACCTAAAACCTTCTTATTAATAACTGAATGCAAAGGTGAATCTTTAGGGTAATCAGATGTGTCGTACCATCCCGCATGCCCTTTTGCTACTTCTAATTCCATGTCTTTGTAAAAAGCTTCAGTAGGGATGTCGATTACAAAAGAATCTGTATCTGTGTACAGAACTCTGGACTCTGGATACAAGGGCTTAAAGTAGTCATAAAGAAATTCTAACATCAAAAGCTTTGACAGCTCTAAAACAGTAAACCCAATAAAAACAGGTTTGTCCAATTTGACTTTCTTTTTTTTCATCATTATTCCAAAAAGCTGATCATGAAATCTTCTGAAGTCTTGATAATTTGGTTTTGAAGTCAACTTAATTGCATCGTTTTCTCTAGTGACCAATCTAACATCTTTGCGCTTGTGCGGATTCTCCATAGTCTTTCCAAAACAGCTGTTGTTCATCAACTTGAAAAAGTCTTTTTCTGAAGCATCTGTGGATTTAGTTCTGAGATCAGTGTTCTTCATTATGTATGGTTTCATGAACTGTTCTTGATCAAAAGCAATTATACGATGAACAGCTGTCAACTTTAAACCATGTCTTAAATAAAATTGTAAAAGCCTGTAATGGCAGACATAATTTTTTTTGCCTCGAAGATTAGGCACAAGTTTAGGTGGTTCTGTTTTTGCCATCTTTAGACTTTCTGCTGCTAATGGATAGTCATTATGCAGGTCATGGAGTTTCTGAGGATATTCTAAGTCAACTTCTAGAATGTATCCACACTGTTGATCTGGCGTCAAACTGCCCAACCACTTTAATGCTTTTTGAATATTATCCGTATCACCGTCTGTGTACATTTTAAAGTTGCGTAATGGAAGTGATTGCGCCATTGCCCATCCATACAGATTGTTTGCATCTAAATACATGAGATAGTTAGACCTTTTACTTGGATCATAGTCGTCCAAGTATTTGTTGTTTGCTTTACAGTAATGGTGCGACGCCATACTAATTCCTCCACGCAATCCGTTTTCAATCATCTGAAGCATTGGCAGGTTAGACAATAAATCAATTTGTACTCCAGTAAATTTTAAGAAAGCGTCCCAGCTCATCCCGGGCGCAGAAATGTAATGCGCGGATCCAGGCTGTAATGTTTCATGCAGGTCTTCCTATAATTTTCAAAGACGTCCGCCAACAAACAGGTATCCGCCATTAAATAGGAATCATGATAGTCTCCCATCGTTTTACACTCTAACTTCTGCCACGCATCTTGAGCATGCTGGTAATCAGAATCACTGATGTCCTTTCCTCTAAGACTAGAAAAGAACGCGCCTTTAGGCGGAAGTGTATCTTCGTCAAACCTTTGCCAACTGTTCATGTACTCATAAGGGTAAACGCCCTTTCTAACAAGAGTTGGGTCAAAATATTCTTCTGTTATTGGGCAGGACTTTAAGGACATAGCCAGTGACTCTAATGAACCCATCATGTGTTGCATAGAGTCGTAGAAAGACATGTTATTTAAAGTGAAACACATGTACTTTTCTGATGACTGTGCAATGCATGACACCCTGAAGTCGCTGGTTACTGCTTGCATTATAAGATGAGAGTCGTAACCTCGCAAGTTGTGAAAGAATATAGGCAGCTTCCATGTCTTTGGTTCAAACTTTAGTTGAAGATTGCATTTACTGTGTGCTGCTCCTCTGAACTTTCCGCTGATGTGATCATGGTCTCTTACTGTTGGATTCTCTGCGTCTGGGGAGGCCTAAACCACAAATCCAACAGTGAGTGGCTGAGTCATACTGTTGTTGGTCTTCAGGCGTCATTATGATTTCAGATAATGTTTAGATTATTAGAACAGGCATTACGCACTTGCTGCATGCGTTTTAAGAAGTATTTTGCAGCATTTGGTCCTCTGTATAATTCTGGCTTTGAATGGGCGCATCCGACCTAACAATGATGAAGGCAAATGAGCAAATCTGATGATTACTCATTAAGACTGTTTTAGGAAGTTTCTGTGGGGTTGGTCCTTCATAAGGAACAATGAGTGATTCGAAGTCTGCGTAAACAACATATGGACTAGTTTGCAACCGTTTCCAGTTCTTAAAACTAACTTTACTGCCTTCTCCGGGCGTAATTAGTTCTGTATCACAGTCAACTGGGCTAATACAATGTTTTATATGTTCGCTCGCAGCTTGAACGGACGGAATTCTTGTTAAACATTTTCTACAGAATTCTTGTTTGCTATGTTGTTTTGTAGTATGCACTAGTAATCTACTCATTGTGCGTATCAATGTGTAATGCGGTAGCCCCGCTGGTGAAAACATCAGTAGTAAGTCAACATGATTTTTGTCTGGTTCGCCAATCGTTGGACTGTTCTTGGACACTTTAATCGGCTGTAGATTTGTTTCCTCATCCCATATGTAGATATTAACAGTTATTGGTTTGTTTTGTTCTTCAAACTGATCAATCTGATTTACACTAACAGGAAAGGATATTCCTCTAAAGTTAAGATCATTGATGTAAGGTTCATAGTTAGACACTCTCTCTGCGTTTTTGCGGACAGGATGCAGCCTAGCAAGAACGCACCACATAAAACATTTGTCGTCTGAATTCTTTATGTTTAGAACTGCTCGTTTTGCAACTAATGATGGAGGTAGTGGAATGTAAGCCTTGCCAACAATCGGCTCATACTTAGCCTGTTTTAATCTGATCTCTAAGACTTTACCCTCTGACCAGCCAGAGCCTCTCATTTTGGCTTCTTCAGCGGCCACATCAAACTGTGTAAGCAGCTGGTCTGCCCAACCAGGTGTTAAGTCATTAGAGGAAAGAATAGTCTGCTGTTTAGTTGAGACCCAGACTTCTAGATTTTCTTCATTTATTGTTATATAATCGATTAAAACAACTAACCTTACTTTAACTGGAGGGTTTATTGTTAGTTTACTTGGAACTTGAGAAATAGCGTGTACAACGCTTTCCCGCACGTTTTTTGGATTAATAACGTCTAAATCAATCTCATTCAGTGCTCTTGACAAACGCTCTTTCTCGAGCATTGCTTCAAACAATTCATCTGAACCTTCATATATCTTATCCATGTTGAGCTTCTTTTCTAACTCAAAATATTTATTTAAATTAAAAAAAAATACTTAATCAGAATCAATATCAACGGTCTTTTTGTGCTTGGACTCATAAACTAAAGTATAAACGCCCTTTGGTGTTGTTAATGTGAGCTGTTTAGAACAGAGTTTAATGTTTCGTTTACTTTTTTTAAACATTCCTTTTTATCTGGTCGGTGTCTGGCTGTTGAGAAAAAGTTGCCCGTGCCTTTCTTTGAAGATCAAACTTTTGTCTTTTGTAGTCCTCAAAATCAGCCTGTAGGCGACTAAATTCTTCATCCGTGATGTTCGAGTCGACAAGTGCTTTATCAATTATCAGTTTGAAGGAACTAAGTTTAGCTGTTATTAGTTGAACCATAGCTGTGTGCTTTTGGAGTTTAGCTTTTATTTTTTTGCTGACAGCACTTACAGCTAATGAACACAGGCCAAGAGTTAAAGACAAACCACCTAGAGGTAAAGCTGCCGGTGCACCTACGCCTGTTGCTAAGAGACCTACACTTGTTCCTGCTGATAGAGCACTAGTGATCGATGCTCCAGTATTAACATATGTAACAGCATTAAAGACAGCAGAATACCTTCGTTTGGTTTTACTGTATTTTGAAAGGTCCTGCTCTAGTTGGGTTTGCATTTGTGTAATGTTGGTTAATCTGAAAGTTTTTATGTCTACAGCAACAGAGTTCTCTTCTTTGGGCACTTTTGGATAAACCTGAACAGACATGCTTTTTAAAAATAAAAATAATTTAGTATTGGATATCTTTTAATCTGTTATCTTGAATATTCAGCTGCGCATCATATATTAAAAACAAATGTACATTAAGTGGTTTATCACTCTCTTTTTCTTTATCAATTTGAATGTTTATTACGTCTTTAACTGTTCTCCCACTCCCATGCAACTGATTATCCTCTGTTGACCTTAGGTCAATCCATAAACCGTATTTCGTTGTTAAATATTCATCAAGTCTAACACTGTGAAGGTGTAGATCTTTAGACACAAGGTCTACTGTTGGACTTCTAGACCTCCCGCCTCCAAACAATTTTCTTATTTCATCAAAATGATGATAAGGTTTAAGCCCGCTACCGTAGACTTGGTTAGGACTACCCTCAATTGAACATTGTACTTTCGTTATTTTAGGATTGATAAACTTTTCACTTTGTCTTTGGTATGGTTCTTTATCATCTTCACACAGCAATAAAATACCTTTAAGTGATCGTGCTGCGGCGCTAAAACTAAAATTCCATATAGTGTCTGCTCTGCTTTTAGGATATTTTGAATGATGAATCACTCTTTCGTAATATATTGCTAATTTTGACTGATATTGTTGCTCAATCAGCCTTGCTAAGTTAGGGTTGCTAACAATGTCAAACTCTAACGAGATGTCGAAAATGCTGTACTTTGCGTCAGTGTCTGTAGATTTAATGACACGTTTGTATTCATTAAAAGTTAGTTCATATGACAATCTGTCTTTTAATGCTCCTTGAAAGTATGGCGCATGCGCTTTTAACAACTCAAAATCTAAGGGGATAGAAAAGCGATTTCCATAAGCAAAACTTACAGCTTCATACTTGTTGCCGGCTTTAGCATCTTCGGCGTCTATTCTGTGTTTTAGTGCTTCGTTATTTTCGATTCCTTGAAACGCAAGATCGGCCCTTTCATTCGCGGTTAGCCATAGATCAGAATAGATTAGAAATATGTCTGCATTGTGTAAAGAAAATATTTCTTGCCCCTCAAGTTTTATAGAAATTTTCTTAACGATTGCCCGTCCCAGATTCTGTACAACTGTCCTGTTTGCGTCTGTTGCTGAATCAAGTTCTATTTTGAAAGTAAGTCGGGCAGATCCCGGCACAATCACTTCATCTGCTCCTAGGTCTGGAAATTTAACAGTAAGAATTTGATCTGAATCAATAGTAGATGGATTATTTGGAACAATAATATTCTGTTTATTTCCCTTCACGCCAAAGGGCTCTTTCAGTCTTCTATGCGGGTCAAGAATCGAGCCATATGCTTGTGACATTTTTTTATAAAACAAAATAAAAAGTTAATTATTTAAAAACATGGCAGGCATTGAAGGTGAAGAAGATTATGATGTTTTTGATCCTGGAGACGACATGAGTGAAATGACTCCTTTGACACAACCATCGAGCTCAGTGCAGCGTGAATTAACAGAAGAAAGGGCCGAAGCATTTTACAAAAGTTTAGGCCTAGAACCTCCCGAATTTATAGACCCTGATTTTGAATTAAAAGATGGCCATTTGTCTGTGAGAAACGACCAAGGGCAACTTGTTCAGCTTACAACTAAACCAGACCCATTAAAGTTTTTAGCTAAGAGTACAATTAGACAAAGACTCAGTGTGCGCGATCAAAATCGCCTTGGCATTACTAAACCAAAATTAGATAGGGAAGCAGTTGCTAAACTTCAAAACACACTACAGAAACTCCCAACAGAAAACCAAATTCAAAACATACCCCTTAAAGATTTAAGCCCAACAGCAGACGAAATAATAGAAGCAGAAACCAGTTTTTCAGAAGAAACAGTATTAAAAACTATGCACGATCCGCCGCTACCTATGAGAGAAATAACGGCCCTTGATCATGCTTTGAGAAGCATCAGAGGCGAATTAACAAACAATTTAGCAAAACTGGGTGAACTAGATGAGCATATAAAAAGAGAAAAAGAAAAACTAGTTGAGGCTGATGACCACAACTTAGGACCTGGTGTTAAAGAAAGAATAACACAAAGACTAAAAGATCTTGAACAAGAGAGATCAGCAAGACTAGAAGTGTTGTCTACTAACCGAGAACAATTACGAACTCAAGTGAGCAGAATAAGAGAAACTATCCAAAGAATTTTATATGAAGACACAACGTTAGCAGAACGAATAAGAACACTGTTTAGAGAACAAGGCGTCACATTAGCAAGTGTTATAACAGCCTTAGGATTTGCAATAAGTACACTGGTGTTGGCTATTACAGGCGGCGGTGGGCAAGGGTTAGTGCCTCCGCCACCATCACCACCATCAGATAAATCATGGGTAAAAAAACAACTTGAACATCTTGCAAGTTTATTAAAAAAATTAGCCAGTAAGGCAATAGATTCTTTGCCTGGTATAATAGGAGGGATCGTTAGCTGGCTTTTGTCTGCCGCAAGTAAAGTTAGTTGGCTTTATGGCTGAGCACTTATGGCATTAGTTGTCTTAATAGTTGGATTACTTTATAGTAAGATAAAGACCAAGTAATCCTAGGGCAGTTAATCCAATAACAAGTGCCGTCTTTTCATATTCATGGTCATTATTTTTTGAGGCCACGGGGATTGGATGGGGTTTTGAGGGGGCCACGGGGATTGGGACTTCTTTTTTTATTGCTATTGCTGGCTTAGAATTTATGTCGTTTTTTCCGATCTTCTCTTCATTGCCAGCCACAAGGATTTCATTATTATAGTTTATTATTGTTCCTATCTGAAGTCTGAGGTCGGAAGGCAGCATGTATAAACCAGTGCCGACAGCAAAGTCTACTTTCGATCTTGCGTATTGCAAAACATTTTGGTACCTTTTAATACTTGAAGGCAAATCAATTGCAGAATTAATAGAATCCTCTAAATTTGCTAAATACTGTTTTTGGGCGTCAAAGCCAGTAGAAGGATCAATTATGCTTGATCTCGTTTGTGCTTGCGAACCTAGCAAACACCAAACATAAGTACGAATAGAGTCGTTATTCGTTCTATTCCCGCTTTTGTTAGGCCCTTAGAAGTATCCAAAATAAATGTTGTCCATGCTGTTTTATGCTCTTGCTCTATGGACCCGAGGTGAACAGTTGTGCCTGAAGAAAAAGATGTGTAAGGAGGATTCCAATCATAGTTATACTTTCTGTGCACGCCCCAAAAATAAAGGGTGCCTAAACCATGATTAAGATCCAACTTTTGTCTAAAGTCTGTCTTTGGGTCAATATCAAATTCGTTACAGATCCTTTCAAAAGCCTTGTAATCTATTCTGTTGCTGAATGGATTAAACGTTTTGTCATTTGGTAATGGTGCTTGCAGTTCAGATAAAATACGTCTGAAGGTGTAATAAAAATGAAATCTATACACTGACCTCACCAAAGGATCAGGATGATTTAAATGATCAGCATACGACACTCCACACCCAGTTGATGCACAAAACACAGCAAAGTTTAACTGGTTCTGATAAAACTGCATCGGATGACTAAACCACACTTTCGGGATGTAGTCGTTTTTAATAGGGGGTTAAGATATCTGTTTAATGGAGTACTAACCTTTACTTGAAAGGCGTCAGACTGAGTCACAGAAATGTCAAGGGTGTCAGTTGTTATATTTTTAAGATTGTAGTGCGGCCCAACAGAATATTTTGCATTAGTATATTTGAATGCACTCATTTTTAAATTTGTTTTAAAAATGTTTGTAACAATAACAACTCAAGACAGTCCTTCGTTTTTAGAATATGCTATTGATAATAACTGCGGAACCCAAAGGGTCGCACTCCATGAATTTTTTTACAAAGTCGTATGGTTTAATATAAGTAAATCCAAGGAGAATAATAAGATTACAAAATTTGATAATAGTGACTTAGCTAGACAGTTAACCATACCTGATGGTTATTACGGGTTTTGCTCGCTAAAAGAAGCAATGAGTAACTTCGACATTACTCTCAAACTTAACAATGCAAATTTGAAAATAATGTTGACATTCAAACCTGAAGAAGAAGAAGTAGGTTACCTTTTTGATGGTGAGCTAGCTAAAATGTTAGGCTTTGCAACTGACAATCAAGCCATTCATAGATTTATAGTTACACCAGACAAAACTACTTATGAGGGAGAATATCCGCTCGATCTTGCATTACATTCATTACTCTATGTTCATTTGGACGAGCTGAGCACTGATGAAAACTTATATGATGGAAGGCCCTCAACTGTTTTAAGAGCTCTTCCATCAGGAAAAGCTGCATATTGCGATTATGAAATTATACAATTCCCTAATTTACAGTTTAAAAGATTAGCTTGTGGGAGGGTCAGATCATTTAATATAAAGATCACAGATAAAACAGGGAAAGTCGTGAAATGTGATAACCTGCACATTGTTTTAGAAATAAAATAATACGTTGTTTTAAAAAATGTCACGTGGACCAGAAGAATCAGGAGTTACATTAGCGCCTGAGAGGTGTGTAACTTTAGAATTAAAAGACCTTGCAGACGTTGAGGACTTTGAACAGAACGGTGAGATAGGCACTTTGTATGGTTTTGAGTACACTAAAGATGGTTATTATAAACGCAAAGAGGTTAGCGACAGCAAAAGGTTTCCTAAACTAGAACAACTACGCAATGTAGAAGCAAATAATGCGGGTCAGTATGAATATAAAATAGTTCGAAAAACTGACAGCAAATGGCACTTAGAACCATATTTAGAATGGGACATAAAATTTGAATTCGTAAGCCCATTTACATTTTTCGACCGTCAAAAAAGTTTCAGAAAAGCATTGAACTCTGGCCCTTTACATGTAAGTCTTATGCCAGAGAACAATAGTCGGAAAGAGATCGAAATAAAGAAGTTTGGGAGCAAACAGTACATCCTCCACAGAAGAGAATCAGTTTTGAAGGAAGCTACTACAAAAGTACAGTTCTTTCCACGCACGTTATTAGGAGACACGTTCACAATAATACTTGAAATTTCTGTCTTAAAAGATGTGGGGAGGAATGGAGCTGTGGGTGTCAGTGACAACCTTATGGAAGGAATTCTTATCAGCTGGCAAAACTTAGACGTTGACAATCTTAAAGTTACTGTTGTGGTTCGTCACGATGGTGAAAATTTTAAGGTCGTAACAACAAGCAACAAAATCAATGTTAGTCTTAATAGAAACAATCTGACAAAACTGAGTTGGATTAATCTGACACATTTAGACCTTATAAGATTTTATTGTACTGATCAAATTTTGACGGATAGTATGATAACAACACTAACTGGTGTAAATTAAATTCTGTTATAAAACTATGGAGCAGACGACTTTGGTGTCAATGCCGATGTTAAACTTTATGATAAAAACCCCTCATTGTTCATTGATTTGTGGACAGACTGGTTGTGGAAAAACAATATTTGTCCTCGACCTATTACAAACAGTTTATCGTTATAATTTTGATCATATAGTAATTTTCTGCCCAACACTTAAATGGAACAAAGCATATAATGATAGAAGGTTTATATGGACGGATGATAATATATATTTGATTGATCCCAGCAATAAGCTGAGTGAGTGTTTAGAACACTTTTATAAATTGTTTGAGGGAACGCAGACACTATTTATTATAGATGACTGTTCGGCAGAAAGAGACATAGTTAAAAAGAGAAACACTTTGTCAAAACTAGCTTTCAGTGGAAGACATGCTGGGATAAGTGTGTGGATTCTATGTCAAAAATATAACTCAGTTTTAAAAGACTTTAGAGAGCAATTAAAGACAGTGGTTTTATTTCACATGAAAGATAGAGACGCATTTGATAAATGTATGCGTGAAAATGATGTTATTGAAAATGATCAGGAAAAACATAGGATTAAGCAAAAATTAAAATCTGAAAAGTTTAGTAAATTAGTATTAAAAACAGATAATCCTACACATTATGTATGTTTGTAAAGTGTTTACTATTAGAGAACTATAAAATAGGCATTCTGGGTAAGCCGGCGGAGCAACAGCGGAGCCGGGTGAGCCAGAATGCCTATTTTATAGTTCTCTCACCATAGTTACTAGATCGATTGCTTTGCCTTTACACGTCGTAATGATGACATGCATTTCCTTGTAAACGTGCCAAAAATGAAATAAAAAGAACAAATTCTCCGCATTTCTATCGCTGGAAGGTAGGCTGATGAAGGATGAACAACGCTTTCAGCCACAAATAGTGAACACCTTGTGAAATGAAAGTGCCAGCTGAACGCATCAATGATTTCATGCGTTTGTATCTTGGTCACTCCCTCTCCATCCCTTAAGCCCGTCCCCCCCCCCCACTCCTCTCCCATCCCATCCCTCACCGCTATCACTCCCCCTCCCAACACACATGATCACCATTTTTTCCTTCTCAGTCCAGTGTTTAGTCAGCATGTGGAAGTCTCTATGAACAGAAGACCGATGAACCTTGCGCAAGTCTGGCTTGTCCTGTGATGCAGTATTAAGACAGCGTCACGCTGGACCTCTCACAGAAATAGGGAAAAGGGACGGAAGGGGGGGGGGGGGAGGGGCGGCGACATTGGAGAGGATCAGAGATGAAGGAGGAGGTAGGAGGAGGGAGGTTAGGCGGAGGGAGGTGAGGGTGGGGGGGGGGGGGCATGTTAAGAACTCGGGGAAAGGAGAGGAGGGATTAGGCAAGAAAGGGATCGAAGAGTCCCTTTATTTAAACAGAATTCAATGTGTGGCATTATCCGCTCAACTTGTAAAAGTACACATATATGAGAAAGTTCTTGCAGGTAAAGTCTGTCACACGATTTCGCAAGATTTGTGAAACCGCTCGATGGGGGCTTTAATGCCAAAATAGGAGACTGCAAATATGTATGCTGACGTCATTTCAACATAAAACAAATCTAATACAGTACAAAGGTGCATCGAAGACAAGATTAGCAACATAACGATACACTGGGAATACATATCTCAAAGCTCTAGCGCATTCCATCAGTTACCTGAAACCTATTCCTAAATGTTGGTTGGCAGGTTCATTTATTTATATTCTGTTAATCGACGTCACTGAGTTTTGTATCTAAATAAGTTAAATCAGTAGGTCGATAATGATTAGTCGAATAAACCAAAGCCAAAACAAAAACAAAACAGATCACACAAAAAGGAAAGGGTAGGCAGAGGACGGAGTGGGGTGGGGGAATAGGTGAAAGAGGACGGGTGATAAAATGAAAGATTGACAAGAAACGACCAGTTGGACTATGTAGAGGATGACTGGCCAGCGTAAAAGTGGAACAGTGTAATAATGAAAAGTTTATATTTTGGAAAAACGACTTAACATCTGAAGCTGGCAGCATTTCCTACGATTTTTTATGAAAAGAAAACGTCTCTTTTCTTTTGTCAATGGCTAGAACCATGAAAACACTACGCTTAGAAAACATGACAGTTTTCATGATTTTATCATAGAAATGCTGCCAAACAATTCGCGCATTTTGACCATTTTTGGGTGGTATTTAAAATCGTGACTCTTCACGGTTCTCTGTCAGTAGTGGCTGTGAGCAACTGGACAGACAACGAAATCCCATTGTCTGTTTCATTTATATCGGACATGAAACAAAGTCTTTGTTTTCTGGGAATTTCTTATCCTTGGTGACTCTGATCTGGTAACTTGTTGTGGCTTAGTCTAAAATCATGCATGTTTCTTCTAGCCGAAACGGTTTTCTTGGGTTGTCCTCAAGGCAGAATCTTTTCTTCATTATTCGATTTAAGGTGCAAATGCTATTATCGAATGGAATTTGTTGCCACTGGTAATGGTATTTTTGATGGCGTGGCGGCTTGGAGAGACTGAAGGCTGGCAACATAGAGCACCTTGGCAAAAAGGAAGAAAGAAATGAATGTGTGAAATACTGCATAATCTGATTTTGTCTTCTCTTCTTGCTGGAGAGAGAGAGAGAGAGAGAGAGAGAGAGAGAGAGAGAGAGAGAGAGAGAGAGAGAGAGAGAAAGAGAGTAGGTGGGGGGAGGTGGAGATGGGCGTGGAGAGAAGGGGTGGGAAGTGGGGTGCGGGTGTATTGAATTAACCAATCAAACAACCCAGCTGTAATTAACTAACTACACGAGGATACAAACTCTTCCTCAGTCTTCTTTCCGTCATTCCTTTCTCTGCCTCTTTCTCTGCTTTCTTTCTTTCTTTCTTCATCTTCCTTTCCGTTTGTTTTCCAGATTTGTCTGTCTTCTGTCCTTCCCTCCTTTTCTGAAACCAAATAAAGCCAAAACCTTTGCTTAAATAATACGTTTTATGATATATAAAAAAAAAAGCTCAAGATGTCTTGTTACGTCACGGGGTTAAAGAAATTATACTTCATTGTTTCTTTCATCGTGTTCTTTTTTTTCTTTTTTTTTCTGTTGTTAAACTTATTTTTGTTCAAGATTTGAAGATCAAGACAGCCAATAGTTTTAACGGAGGGCATTCGCCGACAATGGGAGTCGGGAACAAAGCATTCCTTATACGATAAATTGAAATAAAGTCGCTGTGAAAGCGTGTTGTGTGGCCTGTCATTTTCATTCATTGAAACAATCATTTACCGGTGTAACTCGCAAAACTACCTCCTTTCATTCCCCTTTTCTACTCCCGGGCGTTTATCTAACATAAAACAAAAATAAGAAATTCTCCGTGTCGACAAATTCTTGTTCATTGTCTTGTCAAAATCAGAAATAACCGTCTCCCTAACTTCAGTGAGATGTCAGATAGCATATGCAAATACACATATGTGGGGAGTTTGTTGGTGAGTTCCAGGAATTCCGTTTTCTTGTTTTTCTTTAAAGTCTGTTTTCGAGATATAAAATCATTCAGCTTGATGTCATCTGTCAAGTGTTTGTCTAACAGTACAGATGAATTGTTTCTGATCAAACCATAACGATTTACCATAGTTGACATCGTCATCTGGAATCGAGGATGAAGGAAGCAATCGGTCAAAGCTTGGTATTGATTAACTTCTCATGACTCTGACGTCAGTAGTGTGTTCAAACAAGATGGCTGCTGGATGAGAGTCAGGTCAGTCCGTCCGATGTCTCTGTCCACACGATCTTGCAGTAAATATATATAGCAAGTGCACATATCGACCTTTTGGGCTGCGTCGACGAGATTTCGGCGAAGACAAAGGCGTTTTCTGTTGTGGTCGTTTGCTCCCACTCTGTGAAACTGGAAAAGCTATCCTATGTAATGCATATCCTATGTAATGCATGTTATTATTGTCATTGTCTTTTCTCCCTTTCTTTCATTAACACGCATTCTAGATCATCCCAGACAAAAGGAAAACGCTATCGATATAACTTACGCCTCTGGCAACCGTCTGTGACTGTCATACTCTTGGTGTCACATTGAACAGCGATCGTGTGCCCATTTTTTGGTTAGAATTGTATCAGTTCATTTGCGAAATAAACCCCATGCTGTGTAGTTACACGACGTGCAGACCTGTTTTCAATGAATTATTGCCAGTCTCTGGAGTAAACCTTTAAGATCGGTGTCACTGCCACAGACAGTAACATTTCTGTCCTCAAATGAATGTGGAAGGGCTGAATTTCTGAACTGTCTCTTGTTCATCGGAAAAATCAATTCCAGACAACAAGCAGCAGTTAACACTAGTTACACTTAGCCAACAGACACTCAGTGAAAGCTTGGCCGTGTCTGGAGTTGTACTGTCTTCACCTGTCAGCGGAACAGCAACGAATGAGGCTGCGGGATGCACACAGCAGTTGTTTGACGGTAATTTTTTTGCCGGTTGGCTCAGCAGTATTGAAATATAGGCTAGTCCACCCATGGAACGCTTTCGTGGAGGTTCTGTTGTATCACATCCAATGGCCATTACACAATGTATCTGCCAGGGAGCAATGATGTCTCTTGACGTTTCAATGGAACGCCCTGGGCGTGCCTGCACCCTCTGTGAACACACGACAGGCTTCCAGGCTTCAGAGGATGGTGCAGCATTGCTCCCAGCTGGTTTGTTCGGCAGTTGATGACAGTACTTCTCTGGATCCTACACGCACCCTCGGGCGTATATTTCTCTCTGTCTTCTTGTTCTTTGGAAAAACAATTCTAGAGAACAAGCAGCAATTGATACACTATAATTAGCGAACAGGATTAAAAAAAAAAAAAAAGGTGGACTACTTCGAGTACTGACTGGTGTTTTTTTGACTGTGTGTTTGTTTGTGTTTGTTTTGTTTTGTTTGTTTGTTTTTCTTTGATTATGTGTTCGTTTGTTTGTTTTGTTTTTTGTTTTCTGTTGTTTTTTTCTTTTTTGTTTTGTTTTATTTTTTTGCATTCTAACAAATGTACCACGGTTCCAGATGGGCTGTCCCCTCTATTCTTCTGCGATAGTTCCCCTCGTCTATTATGGCACCATAGATGTCCATTCTGAGTGAGAGCTAAACTGCAGCTTTACAAAAGAGGTGGGAAATAGAGAAGGGAATAAAGGAAGTGTGTGTGTGGGGGGGGGGGGGAGGACGGCGGGGGAATCGGGAAGCTGAGAGGGAACTATGTGGAGCGGGAGGAGAGGGACGGGAGAAGAAGCGGCAAAACCAGTCTTGATCTGGCTGTATCTGTCATGACATGATTCATCTCCCTACGCACTGATCGTTCTCCGCTATGTGGACAGGCGTGAGACGGACAGTGACAAGACAAACACACGTTGGAAGCGAACTGTCCGAATTACTTCCCTTAGATAGATAGATGTTTCGCCGTTGAATTCATTTCAGCTCAGTTCGCTCATCTGTAAGTTATTGTTTTGATAGTTCTGAGTCACAACTACTCGATCTGCGCCAGGGGAAACACGCACCATTATTTTAAGAAGGAAAAAGGAAATAATAACATTAGAGATGTACCCAGGAGAAGATAACTCAAGTTCCAAGTGAACAAATAAAAAGTTGCAAAAACAAACAAGCAAACAAACAAACAAAAGACTAGGACGTTCATCGGTTCGCATGCGCGTGCGTGCGCGCTCTCTCTCTCTCACACACACACACACACGACGCGCGCGCGCGCGCGCGCGCACGCACACACAAGCACGCACGCACGCACGCACAGAGACAAGAGAGAGAGAGAGAGAGAGAGAGAGAGAGAGAGAGAGAGAGAGAGAGAGAGAGAGAACAATTTCTTTGTTTACAAGGATTATTGATAAGCACTGGAGTGCATTTGTACATCTAGTCCTCGCCTTGAGTAGGATCAACGATGTAAAATAATAGGAGGCATTGAACGTAGAAGCATACAAAAAGAGACAGAGGTTAAAGAAATAACTCAATGAAATAAGATAAAAATAACAAGAAAATAAGAGAGACAGAGAGAGAGATGATGTGTGTGTGTGTGTGGTAAGAAGAGAGAGAGAGAGAGAGAGAGAGAGAGAGAGAGAGAGAAGAGAGAGAGAGAGAGAGAGAACATGTATTTTCTCCCAAGGTTTCGACTAGTGCGGTCGTTATGGGGACTTACTGTTACAACGGAGACAGAAAGAGAAATGGAGATGGAGAGGGCGTTCAAGAGTAACTATCAATGATGCTTATTACTGACGATAATTCTTATCATTGGTGTCGATTGTAGAAGTGTAAGTTTCTTAGTTTATTTGATTTCTGTTTGACACTGTCTGTTTGAGTAGTTTCTGGACGCTGTTTTCATTTATTCATTTATTTCTTCATCCTGTTTTTATCATGTACTTATTGTGGTCCCTGAATCTCTCTCTCCTCTCTCTCTCTCTCTCTCTCTCTCTCTCTCTCTCTCTCTCTCTCTCTCTCTCTCTCTCTGAAAGCCTAAATGGACGAGGTGTGACTATTTGGTTGCAGTGATGTCTTTTTTTTCAAGTTCCCAGTGCACATGCCTAATTCTTAAGAGAAGTGGAATTCTGACGTTTGAAGTTTCACAGAAATTATGGGAACCATCCCGTTCGTTGTGCCAGTCTAGTATGGCCTGTCGTGCCCTTTCTCCGGACTCACTAGCAGAACCACACACACACACACACACACACACACACACACACACACACACACACACACACACACGCATGCACACACACACACGCACGCACGCACGCACGCACGCACGCACGCACGCGCACGCACGCACGCACGCACGACACCACACACACACACCACACACACACACACACACACACACACACACACCTGTTTAGATATACTACCTGTAACTCTGTGATATTTTCACCACGGGGAATAAATCAAAATCCAATGACTTCCCTTGGCAACCAGTGAAAGGAAAGAACAGGAACATTAGTCAAAGCTGGTCTAAAGAAATAATTGGCAGCATTCGTATGGGGTTATTATAGACGTGCAATTATTTCATCAAAAAAGCTAGAATACTCCTAACTGTTTGATATTTATTTACTGTTTGCTACTCCCTGCCTCATTTAGGATTTCGTTTCATGGCAAAAGAAATGAAAACATTTAGTGTAATCGATATAAATGCGTTTTTCACTTCAACACACTCTCCTTCATCCCTGTTCTTCGGCTGCCAAAGAAAGAAGACGAAGACTTAACATAATGCATGCTGCTATGAAAGACACTAACCCATATCAACGACAATTATTGTATAACCACAAGCCATACCAATATAATCAGGAGGACGCAAAAAACTCGCATATATAATCGCTTGAAGAGCTATTTCTCGACATGGAGAAACTATCCACTCGCAGAGGGTGAAATTTGACTTGCCGCCAAAAAGAAATAGCTCCCAGAGCAAAACTCCAGCGAGGAGGTAAAGGCACTAGTCAACACCGGTTCCTTGCGGAGAATGCGGGCGGTATTGAGATCGTAAAGCTCAAAGCTCGCGTGGTTTCAGCCTGATTAAGCTGTGCGGACTTACAATGTCTCGATTTGCCCGACAAGAATTATTCGCATGAAGGGGTCTAATGTTGGGGATATTTTGTATTCGGAAATTAAACAACAAAATTCTGGCGGTTTCTATTTGTAACCGAGTTGTGTCTTCACATGTTGGGGTGAACGGTCTATATGCGGCGGTCGGTGTTAAATTCGTCATGGTAATTGTCTTTGGTTTTCTCTCTTTCTTCTCTCTGCGTGTGTCTGTCTGTGTTTGTCTGTCTTTGTGACCCCCCCCCCCCCCCTCCCGCTTTGCCAACACACACACACACACACACCGCGCGCGCGCGCGCGCGCACACACACACACACAAACGCGCGCGCGCGCGCGCACGCACGCACACACACACGCACGCACGCACACGCGCGCGCGCACGCACGCACACACACATACACGCGCACACACACACACACACACACACACACACACACACACACACACACACACACACACACTCTTACACATATATAATGTCATAATGTATCGCGTTACCATTTAAGTAACTCAGTCTTAATCCCTTCTGGGGTTAAAAACTCGGGTGGAGTGTTTTCCCACCCTCTCTGTCTGTCTGTCTGTCTGTCTCTCTGTCTCTGTCTCTGTCTCTCTCTCTCTCTCTCTCTCTCTCTCTCTCTCTCTCTCTCTCTCTCTCCTTGTCCCCCAAGCCCCGTTCCCCCACTCTCTCTCTCTCTGTCCATCGTGCTGTTTGAGTAATTACGTCCTGCAATGTGAACACACATCAGTATCTGTTACGTGAGGCAATTCTCATCACCAGTGAGACTTTGTGCTTTCATTGCCATGGGTTGTTAATAATTCACACCAATTGCCGAGGTTCTGTTTGTTTTTTTTTTTTTGTTTTTTTTTGCTGTCCCAACCTCTGCGCCACCTCAGAGGCAGTGCACCCACGCCGCTCATTCCGACACCTCGTCCACAGCCACAGCCCGGTCGGCCCCGCCGCAGCCCCGGCACCGGCAATCCACAGGGAGCAGTCAATGTCAAGTCGTCAAGAGGCAACCCACCGGAGGAGACAGTGCACAGCTGCCGAGTCACTTCGGTGGTGTTCAGTGGCGCCTGTTCTGATCTAACATACGCAGGACACCACCTACTAAGCCCCCTACTGACGACAATAATTGCTTAGTCGCGGAGCCGGCGTGAGTGAGCTCTCCCTCCGGAGGGCGCCACCACGTCCGTCCAACGACAGCCCCCATGGACTCGCCGATACCGGTGACCCCGAAGGAACCAAACCAAGGCCACAGACGTGGAGAGACATCGAAATTGAGGTCACCATGAGAGCAGGCATGAAGGGCCACAAAACTAACTTGAGTGACTTTATTTATTATTTTCATTCGCTGAACGTTTGAAAATGGCAACCACAATCAGGACCTAGGGCAGGAATGGATACTAAAGATAGAAGTGATAACGAGTTGCCATTCGCAGCAAATCAACCTGGTAGAGCCGTTCGGGCTGAAACCATGACTCGGTTCGACCAGACTCACCATCGCGCTCATTCGCTACGGCTGTCCTTCATTAACATTCTGGTTCTGTTGCCCCGCGCATCCGGAGTATCTAGGAGCATGCAGTTCAGGTCAAAATAGCATGGACATTCCCAGCGCTGGTAGACAGTGCCGCAGCTGCTCGAACTCGGCTGTGTGTGTCTCTAGTCTTGCCTAATTCTGATCCTCAGCAAACTCTCCGCTAGGACAGCGCGCTACAAACCACTGCCTCTGACTGACATAACTTGCTCTACTACTCTGCAGCCGGCGTAGTGCCTCTGACGCTGACACTCTGCTACGACTGCCTTTCTCTGCTCTGCTATCTTCTGTTTATCTCTGCGCTAGCTACAAACTGCCTTACTACTGGTGTGGCATCGATTGTCATCCTTTACAGCTGACTGTGCCACTATAATACTTGGACTCTTTTTACTGCGCTGCTGCTGTAGTATGATGATGCTTTCTAGTGCTGCTATGCTGCTACTTCTGCCTTTCTACGCGCTGCTGCTCTGTTACTATGTATACTGCTTTTACTGCTTGCTGCTTGCACTATAATATGCTTTCTCCTGCTGTCCACCGCCTTACTATACTGTGCTGCTGCTACTACTAATACTGCCTTTACTACTACTGCTGCTGCGCTCATATAATATGCCTTACTACTGCTGTGCTGCTGCTCTATAATACTGTCCTTACTACTGCTGCGCTGCTACTATAATCTGCCTAAACTGCCTGCTGCTGCTACTATAGATACTGCCTTACTACTGACTGCTGCTGCTACTATAATACTGCCTTTACTACTGCGCTGCTGCTGCTACTATAATACTCCTTTATTACTCTGCTGCTGCTGCTATAATATCCTTTACTACTTGCTGGCTGCTGCTGCTATAATACTGCCTTTACTACTGGCTGTGCTGCTACTATAATACTGCCTTGTACTACTGCTGCTGCTGCTGTTATATAATTACATGCTGCTGCTGACTCTGCTGCTGCTGCTGCTGCTGCTCATATACTGCTTACTACTGTGTGCTGCTGCTACTATAATCTGCCTTTACTACTGCTGCTGCTGCGCTGCTACTCTATACTCCTTTACTACTGTGCTGTGCTGCTACTATAATACTGCCTTTACTACTGCTGCTGCTGCTGCTACTATAATACTGCCTTTACTACTGCTGCTGCTGCTGTACTATAATACTGCCTTTACTACTGCTGCTGCTGCTGCTACTATAATACTGCCTTTACTACTGCTGCTGCTGCTGCTACTATAATACTCCCTTATACTACTGCTGCTGCTGCTACTATACTATTAATACTGCCTTTACTACTCTATACTGCTGCTGCTGCTGCTATAATACTGCCTTTACTACTGCTGCTGCTGCTGCTACTATAATACTGCCTTTACTACTGCTGCTGCTGCTGCTACTATAATACTGCCTTTACTACTGCTGCTGCTGCTACTATAATACTGCCTTTACTACTGCTGCTGCTGCTGCTACTATAATACTGCCTTTACTACTGCTGCTGCTGCTGCTACTATAATACTGCCTTTACTACTGCTGTTGCTGCTGCTACTATAATACTGCCTTTACTACTGCTGCTGCTGCTGCTACTATAATACTCCTTTACTACTGCTGCTGCTGCTGCTACTATAATACTGCCTTTACTACTGCTGCTGCTGCTGCTATAATACTGCCTTACTACTGCTGCTGCTGCTGCTACTATAATACTGCCTTTACTACTGCTGCTGCTGCTGCTACTATAATACTGCCTTTACTACTGCTGCTGCTGCTACTATAATACTGCCTTTACTACTGCTGCTGCTGCTGTACTATAATACTGCCTTTACTACTGCTGCTGCTGCTACTATAATACTACCTTTACTACTGCTGCTGCTGCTGCTATATAATACTGCCTTTACTACTGCTGCTGCTGCTGCTCTATAATACTCCTTTACTACTGCTGCTGCTGCTGCTACTATAATACTGCCTTTACTACTCTGCTGCTGCTGCCTATAATACTCCTTTACTACTGCCTTTATACTGCTGCTGCTGCTGCTATATATACCCTTACTCTGCTGCTGCTGTACTATAATACTGCCTTTATACTGCTGTGCTGCTGCTGCTACTATAATACTGCCTTTACTACTGCTGCTGCTGCTGCTACTATAATACTGCCTTTACTACTGCTGCTGCTGCTGCTACTATAATACTGCCTTTTACTACTGCTGCTGCTGCTGCTACTATAATACTGCCTTTACTACTGCTGCTGCTGCTGCTACTATAATACTGCCTTTACTACTGCTGCTGCTGCTGCTACTATAATACTACCTTTACTACTACTGTTGCTGCTGTTACTATAATACTGCTTTACTACTGCTGCTGCTGCTGTTACTATAATACTGCCTTTACTACTGCTGCTGCTGCTGTTACTATAATACTGCCTTTACTACTGCTGCTGCTGCTGCTTACTATAATACTGCCTTTACTACTGCTGCTGCTGCTGCTGCTATAATACTGCCTTTACTACTGCTGCTGCTGCTGCTACTATAATACTGCCTTTACTACTGCTGCTGCTGCTGCTACTATAATACTGCCTTTACTACTGCTGTGCTGCTGTTACTATAATACTGCCTTTACTACTGCTGCTGCTGCTGTTACTATAATACTGCCTTTACTACTGCTGCTGCTGCTGCTGCTACTATAATACTGCCTTTACTACTGCTGTGCTGCTGCTACTATAATACTGCCTTTACTACTGCTGTTGCTGCGCTGCTACTATAATACTGCCTTTACTACTGCTGTTGCTGCTGCTACTATAATACTACCTTTACTACTGCTGCTGCTGTGTTACTATAATACTGCCTTTACTACTGCTGTTGCTGCTGCTGCTACTATAATACTGCCTTTACTACTGCTGCTGCTGCTGTTACTATAATACTGCCTTTACTACTGCTGTTGCTGCTGCTGCTACTATAATACTGCCTTTACTACTGCTGCTGCTGCTGCTGTTACTATAATACTGCCTTTACTACTGCTGTTGCTGCTGCTGCTACTATAATACTGCCTTTACTACTCTGTTGCTGCTGCTGCTACTATAATACTGCCTTTCTACTGCTGTTGCTGCTGCTGCTACTATAATAACTGCCTTTACTACTGCTGCTGCTGTTGCTGCTGCTATAATACTG
>CM065717.1:31049284-31056784 GCA_033310375.1 Conus canariensis
TTTTTAGAAGGTTGGCGTTGGAGTTTTTACCCAATCTCATTCAAGTTTCGTAGTGTCATTTGGCAGATCAGAGCACACACACACCCTCCCACTACCACCACCACCACCACCACCACCACCACCATTTTGGTGTTTGTTTGTTTTGCTTTTGTTATTTTGTTTTCGTTTTTTGTTTTTGTTCTGTGTTGTTTTGTTTGTGCTATCTATGTGGCTGTTTGTGTTGTGTTGCTTCTGTGGGGTTTGTTTGTTTGTTATTAATTGTCCTATTTTCCGTGCCCCCCTCAGTGACACTGCTCTCACATTACTCATTCTGGCGCATACCTATACATACCCACACCCAGACCTGCCTTTTTGCAGTCCCTTATTTCGCAGTCCTCAGGGAGCAGTCAGTACCAGGTTGCTTTGATGGCCCCCTTCCTGAGGAGGCCCTGAACTGCTGCTGAATCAGTTCGCTGGTTGCTCCGTGGTGGAAGTTTTATTCAAAAGTTACTGAGCGTGAAGGTCACTACGGCTGATGAACTTGACTCAGTTGTGGTGCAGGTCACTACGGCTGATGAACTTGACTCAGTTGTGGTGCAGGTCACTATGGCTGATGAACTTGACTCAGTTGTGGTGAAGGTCACTACGGCTGATGAACTTGACTCAGGTGTGGTGAAGGTCACTATAGCTGATGAACTTGACTCAGTTGTGGTGAA
The DNA here is from genome assembly GCA_033310375.1 of Conus canariensis. Lineage (NCBI taxonomy): Eukaryota > Metazoa > Mollusca > Gastropoda > Neogastropoda > Conidae > Conus > Conus canariensis. The sequence continues at coordinate 31,049,980 of CM065717.1, forward strand.
GGTCACTATAGCTGATGAACTTGGCTCAGTTGTGGTGAAGGTCACTACGGCTGATGAACGTGACTCAGTTGTGGTGAAGGTCACCATGGCTGATGAACGTGACTCAGTTGTGGTGAAGGTCACAATGGCTGATGAACTTGACTCAGTTGTGGTGAAGGTCACTATGGCTGATGAACTTGACTCAGTTGTGGTGAAGGTCACTATAGCTGATGAACTTGACTCAGTTGTGCTGCACATTGTCACTACAGCTGATGAACATGACTCAGTTGTGGTGAAGGTCAATATGGCCGATGAACTTGACTCAGTTGTGGTGCACATCTGGTGGATGTTTGTATCTGGTGGATGTGGGCGAGTTGTGCACTTCAGGTGAGGGTCAGGGTCATTGTGACGGACAGACTGTGGACCGTTGTGCATTTCTAGTGGGTGTCAAGGCCACTGTAAATGGTGGCTTGTGGTCACTTTTTGGACTTCCTGTGTGTGTGTGTGTGTGTGTGTGTGTGTGTTGTGTGTGTGTGCGCCCCGCGCGCGCGCGCGTGTCATTATAACAGATATATTGCAGACATCTTACTGCTAATAGTTGTAAGTGTCATTTACTCTCCCTCCCTCCCTCTCTCTCTCTCTCTCTCTCTCTCTGTCTTCTCTCTGTCTGTCTGTCTGTCTGTCTGTCTTCTCTCCTCTCTCTCTCTCTCTCTCTCTCTCTCTCCCCCCCCAAAAAAAAAAAAAAAAAAAGTTTGTGTGTATGAGCATGAGTAGTGTGTGCGTAGGTGCGCACACGCATTCGAATGTGTGTGTGTGTGTATGTTGGTGTGTGGTGTGTGTGTGTGTGTGTGTGTTGTGTGGTGTGTGTGTGTGTGTGTGTGTGTGGCGCGCGCGCGCGCGCGCGTCACCCGATTTCTTTTTTTAGAAAATGCAGGTGCACACTGGTTTAACAATATGACAATCGTGCACAAGATACGTGCTACCGAGCAATGGAAACACTGAAATGCCAATCCATGTCCAGAACCTGTTTGTGGTGAACTGAGTACATGCAGGCCCACACCAAGTGCACCATAACCAAGGGATTTCAGTGCCGGATTCGCATCCCTAGAGGTTGCGCGTTCAAACCCCGTCATTCTCTGATGGGTGGAGATCTGGGGTGGCAGGGAGTGTGGAGATGGGAGAGGCAGAGGTGGGACTCTACTTGTTTTCAAAAACCTCATCTCAAGAACCTAATCAGGCACAAACCTCCTGGTGCCCGAGCCACCCTCCTCCCCCCCCCCCTACCCACGCCCACCCCCACCCCCACCCCCACCCCCTTTCATATGTGCACGCACGCTGATGACACGCACTTCAACCATCTCCAAATCTATGTCAGCGTTTCGGGATGTAAACGTCAGGCAGCACGGAAATTCAGACTGGAAATAAAGCACTGACAGGCCTGCTGTTTATATCTGGAATGTCACGACACAGACGCTTCTGAAAGCATCAGTAAATGAACAGCCGTATTGTTCGTGTTGTACGTGACTGAGGACAGTAGTATCTGTCACGTCTCACGTAGGCGAGGGATGGCATGAAGTCATGATAGTTTTGTAATTATCGATATCTTTCTTGTATGTAGCTTATGTTACACTAAGTGTCATAGTGTTCTCACTCCCCACCCCCCCACCCCCACCCCCCACCCCCCTCCCCCCCTTCCCTACCTCCCATCTCCTCTGTTTCTTCTTCATTTTCTTCCTTTTGTGTCCATTCTTCGTTCTGTTGTGATGTGGATGTCTCTGCCACTCCTTTCTTACCCCCCCCCCCCCCCACACACACACACCTTTTTTTTCTTCTTTCATCATATATGCATCTATATACTTATTGTCCGTTTTTTTTGTACTCCCAGTTCTTATAGAACAGGGGGTACTTTACAATGGGAACGAAGAAATGCTCTTTGTGTGTGTGTGTGTGTGTGTGTGTGTGTGTGTGTGTGTGTGTGTGTGTGTGTGTGTGTCTGTCTGTCTGTCTGTCTGTCTGTCTGTCTGTCTGCTGTCTGTCTGTCCGTCCGTCCGTCCGTCCGTCCGTGGTCAAAATGTGTTCCACTCTCTCCAGACAAAACTACCGTTACTAACGGCTATAACGGCCCATAACGGTTTTCCTTCATTATGGAATATCTCAGAAAGTACTTGGCCGATCTCTCTGAAAATTTGTAGGCATGTTCATTATGGGTCACGGATGATGCCCGATGTTTTATTTTACCGTTATAGCCGTTACGTACGGCTATAACGGCCCAAAACGGTTTTTCTTCTTTATGGAAAATCTCAGAAAGTACTTGGCCGATCTTTCTGAAAATTTGTAGGTTTGTTCATTATGGGTCACAGATGATGGCCGATGTTTACCAGAATAGCCGTTACTAACGGGGCTATAACGGCCCAAAACGGTTTTTCCTCTTTATGGAATATCTCACACGTATTCAATTGGGAGTATGTTTATATGCTTTGCATCTTGTTTTTTATTTAGTTGTTTCTGTCTTCTTCCCCGCTTTTTTTCTGTTCTTTCTTTTTCATGTTTGTTATGACAGTTGTACTTTTTCTTTTGTATTTTCTTTTTCTATGTTCTCATTTGTTTCCTTTTACAACTCCCTTGGCTTCCGTCTCCTTTTTTAAGATCAAATCTATGTATTTGTTTATTTGCTTTTATTTGTTGTCCTTTATCTCATGAGTTTTTTCTAGTTTCTTTCTTTCTCCTCACGAATGTTCCTTTTTTGCTGTTTGTCTGTGTATGTCCTGTAAGTTTCTACATTTTCTGTTGTTGTTTTTTGCCCCACGATGCCTACGTCTTTCCTCTTTTGTTATCCAAATAATCCTTCAGAGTAAAGTGCATACGTCCCTTGAAACTTGGCTTTTTTTGTTTCATGTTTTTTTTAGACATCGCTACGACATTTGAAAGATGCTGATTTTTCTTTTCTTTTCTTTCTTTTTTTTTCCGAAAAATTTTTTTTTCTTTTGTGTATATATGTATGCTTTTTTGCCATTTTGTTTCTTCTCCTTCCATACTTTAATTCCTGTTTTCAGCTCTCCTCTTTTGACCCTTTCTGGGACGTCTTGGGCCGTCGTTCCACACTGAATACTGCTGGCTAGAGTTTGGGGCTCTGGAATCTCAGCAGACGCTTTGAAAAAAAAAAATGTGTACTGCGTTTTGACAGACGCCAACGTGGTCGTTAATTCCCTGCGGAGACAGAGATTATGGCAAAAACTTTTTAAGAAGGGAGATAACGGGGCAGTTTTTTTTTGTTTTTTTGTTGTTGTTTTTTTGTAAGTTGATGGTGAAACAGAGATCATGAGGTTTAACTCTCGTGTTAAATTTCTTGGTATTTTAAAAGATGATTCTCATGTCTCAAGTACTTTCAGGGAACTACTTAAGCGCTTTCAAAAATGTACAGAGAGGGGAGGGGGGGGGGGACTAGCAATATGTGAAGTAAATAATGAAAGAGAGACAGAGGCAGAGAGAGAGAGAGAGAGAGAGGAGAGAGAGAGAGAGCGACAGAGAGAGAGAGGGAAGGAGAAGGGGTGGTGTGAGGGGGGTGCCGGTGGTGGCAGGCATGGGGGGTGGGGGATTAGTTCAAAGACCAAACCATGGACCTGACAGACAGCAAGAAAAAGAAAGCAGCGGTTATGGTCAAGTTGTCACAAGACATAGAAAACATATGAAGGTGCATGCGCGCGCGCGCGCGCGCGCACACACACACACACACACACACACACACACACACACACAGAGAGAGAAGAGAGAGTTTATTTCTAGTTCAAACGATATAGCGTGAAGGGGACATGACTTATCTGCGTGTATGCTTGTGTGTGTGTGTGTGTGTGTGTGTGTGTGTGTGTGTGTGTGTGTGTGTGTGTGTGTGTAAGCTTCTTGCCCTCAGTGTCCAACAATATCTGAATCATGTGTCTACAATGAAGCGGGACCAGGGAAGAAGGGGGAAAACACGCGGCAGTTTTTAACATTCACACAGGGGACATAGAAAACCAATCCGAAAGTAATCCAAAAGCGCTTAGGCAAATGCGTCAGGTGAACATAAAAAGTAACAGAGCCAAGTTTTGTTTGTTTGTTGGTTGGTTGGTTTTGTTGTTTGATTTTCTTTTTGATTTTACGAAAAGATCTCGCTAGAAACACAGTCTTCACTGTGCGGGTTTACAAAGCCTAAGCAAAGTCATTTAGAATCAGTTAAAAAAAAAAGATAAGGTAAGAAGAGAGAGAGAGAGAGAGAGAGAGAGAGAGAGAGAGAGAGAGAGAGAGAGAGAGAGAGATTACCATAACAGAAAGCAAGAAAGAGACAGCGAAGTAGAAAGAAAACAAAGGGGAAATATTGGAGAATGGAGGACCATTAAAAAAGTGCTGTTTAACTCCCTTGTTCTCCGTACACTTCGGCAAGTTTGAAATGAAACTCATTGGTTCTTGCCTGACGGAGAGAATGGGGATTCCCCACGCCCTATCCTCGTCCCTCCTGGGAAAGCAGCCAATGACAGCGAAGAATTCTCTTCATCAGGCTCGAGTCATTTCTCAAAACAGTGCAACTGTGTAGTCCCCAAAAGGTCAGAAGAGCTCAACTAGAGCTTGTACCGAGGCTTTTCTGTGTGCAGTGTCTTGTGTCTCGGATGTTTAAAATGCGTTCTGGAGGGAGGAATGAGACAATTTACAGGAAATCTACCTAGTTCAGAATCTGTGAATTTCTTGGAGTCAACGTCTTTATTTTTTGTATGAGAGAGAGAGAGAGAGAGAGAGAGGAGAGAGAGAGAGAGAGGGAGGGAGGGAGAGAGGAGTATACCATAGATAAACACGGCTCATAATCCGCGGATTTCTTGCAGTCACCGTCTTTGGGTTTTGTTTTGTTCTTTTCTTTATTTTTTGTAGATGAGAGAGAGAGAGAGAGAGAGAGAGAGAGAGAGAGAGAGAGAGAGAGAGAGAGAGAGAGAGAGAGAGAGAAGGAGTATACCATAGATAAACACGGCTCATAATCCGCGGATTTCTTGCAGTCACCGTCTTTGGGTTTTGTTTTGTTCTTTTCTTTATTTTTTTTTGTAGATAAGAGAGAGAGAGAGAGAGAGAGAGAGAGAGAGAGAGAGAGAGAGAGAGGAGAGAAGAGAGAGAGAGAACAGATGAAAATACCAGAGGGAGATAGAAAGAGATGAAGAGAAACGATCAAAATGCCGAACAGAGAGAAAGTCTGCTTCCAGTCGTGAAACTTCTGCTGCGTTTGGAACTAAGAGATCGCCCGCCAGAGTGTAGCCCCCCCCCTCCCCCCCTCCCCCCACCCAAGGTCAAACAAATTCCGGCTCCGCCCATTCGTCTGGATCCGTGTCATGGATGCACACCAACATGTCCTGAGTTCTTACTTTGGCCACATCCAGCTTTTAACCTGCTGTCGTTCAAATTGGTTCTGTTGCTTTAGCGCAATCTTACTAACGGATCCGCACAACGAATCCGGATCTGCATGGAAGGTAATGTGTTCGTCCTTGGGCAGTGTCATCTTGGCCTGTGTAATAATCTGAAAAAAGGGGAGAAAATGAAAAGAAAAAAAAATCCGGATTAATTCATTTTACTGACACCGTTGGCTTCATGGGTTTCTAGAATAAAAAGTCAGACAGATAGAGATAGAGGGAAACGAAAATTAAATTGAAAACAAACCGCGGATAATTAAATGTCTGGCTCCAAAGGGACTTCTTGTCGTTGTTATTGTTGTTTATGTGATCGCACTCTCTTGTGAAGTAAAGATGGGTTGACAGACCAACACACACACACACACACACACACACACACACACACACACACACACACACACACACACACACACACTCACTCACTCACTCACACACACACACAGGCGTACGCGCGCACACGCAAAACACGCACACACACACACACACACACACACACACACACACACACACACACACACACACACACACACACACACACACACACAGAGACTCACACGTGCACACATACAGAGAGAGAGAGAGACAGACAAACAGACAGACGGACGGAAGGAGACAAAAACTGACAAAGACAGACAGAGAGAGAGAGAGAGAGAGAGAGAGAGAGAGAGAGAGAGAGGGTGAGAGAGAGAAACAGAGAGAGAGAGAGAGAGAGAGAGGAGAGAGAGAGAGAGAGAAATCCGCCTTTTCAACAGACAGACAGACAGACAGACAGACAGACAGAACGAAACCGGAGACAGAGAGACTGAATCCCAGTAAAACTACACCACAGCTTTACAACTGCAGACAGAACGAGGGACGCCAGAGAAGAGGAGAAAAGACGAGAGGAGGAGACAGACAGAGGAGCAAAGCAAAGAAAGACGGATTACATATCAGCCAACAAAAATAACCCAGACGGACAAAGTGACATTACGCAGACAAACAGGGAGGAAGAGGGGGGGGGGAGGGTGGAGGTTGGAGAGAAGGCAGTGAGGTTAGAGGAAGGGAGCGGGGAGGAGAGAGAGAGAGAGAGAGAGAGAGAGGGGTAGGGAGGAGGGAGTTCGCGTGAATGTAGCCAGTTGTTGGAGAAATGTGTGGTCCAGAGCTGTTTCCCTTTTCTGTGTTCTTTGTCCTGGTTTTCAACGCTTGGGATTCAACACATTGTGACGATGTCAGTGTCTGGCTGTTTGTGTCGGGAGGTGGATCACTTGGGATTCAACACATTGTGACGATGTCAGTGTCTGGCTGTTTGTGTCGGGAGGTGGATCACTTGGGATTCAACACATTGTGACGATGTCAGTGTCTGGCTGTTTGTGTTGGGGGTGGATCACTTGGGATTCAACACATTGTGACGATGTCAGTGTCTG
>CM065717.1:31061784-31064284 GCA_033310375.1 Conus canariensis
GTTATTGTTGTTGTTGTTGTTTGGGGGGGGGGGGGGGGGGGGAGCGGGAAGGTGAAGAGGAAGATTTGATTGATCCATCACGGTACAACAAGAGTTGTACACAGGCTCTGCCAGCTGTTGGCTGTCAAATGGGGAGAGAGAGGAGGGGGGGAAGAAAGAGAGCGACAGAGACAGAGAGAGAGGGAGAGAGGGGGAGAGAAAGAAAGAAAGAGAGAGAGAGAGAGAGAGAGAGAGAGAGAGAGAGAGAGAGAGAACTGACACTGACTGACACTGACACATGTTTATTGGCATTAGCTTTTTACAGCCTTAGTGCCAAGGGGAACAATTTCTGAAATAGCAGTATACTAATAGCAACGAGAAAAGTGACAATACTCATGCACATCCACTTACATGTATACTTCAACCACGCGCAATTTCCAATCTAGGGTAACACACACACACACACACACACACACACACACAACACACACACACACACACACACACACACACACACACACACACAAATCATCATCATCATAAATACCAGACTCGACCATCCATCTGTAGTTATTCAAGTACTAAGCATTCATCGGAACTCAAGAAAATTTCGAGTAGTTATTTCGTCTTTTCAGTTTCTCTCGCTTTTTTTTTCTTCACTGTAGCTTTTTTCCGCCTAATACCTTTTTGTTCTGTCTTTTTTCTTTTTCGTTGTAATTACTTTCTTTATGTTACCATTGTCATTTTTTCTCTCTTTATTTTTTTTAATTTTAATTTTATTTTATTTTAGTATCAGTGTTGTTCGGATGACAGTATCTTGTTCCTCGTATTATTTGCTTCTGCAATAAATTTTGAAAGCGATGTTATCATTTCTTCGTCTCCGGATATAAGAATAGCTACTAAATCATGTCTTCTGGAAACAGGTAAAGAAAACAAACTATACTTATTTCGAATTGATTCATATGCAGGGCAATGAAAGATAAAATGCCGTTCGTCTTCAACTCCCTTACAACACATTAAGCACAAATTATCCATTTCCTGATCATCAATAAACCATCTTCTGTTAGCCTTTAATCCAAGAGTTCTCATTCTTAGTCTGGCAAAAAGACTTCGATGCCATCTATTTTTAATGACTGAGATATATTTTTCAGCTTGGAAAATACTTTTAAATGAGGAATACCAATTATATTTTGTGTTTTCTTCTACATGGGAATGCCAGTTTTGCTTATATGAATTGATTAAACGATCTTTAAATTCTGAGATAAAGGCAACGTCACTTCCAACTCCCTGACTCATCCAAACTATACCGAAACCGTTCTCAGTAAGAACTTTTCTGATATTGTCTACCCAATTTTGCCTTCCTTCTTCATGTTGCTGCAGCAGCATTTCATACGCCTGCCTACATAATCTTTCCATTGGAAGCTTATGATCTTTAGCCAATATTTTACACTCTTAATAGTTGTTCGGAGCTTTAGTGGATATCTGCCAGTCTCGCCGTATGCAAGCATGTTAGAGGAGCTAAGGGGTATATTTAAGAAACGTTTTATAGCAAAAGTGTGCACTGTTTCTATCTGCTTATTCTCTGCTGCACCCCAGATTTCTGCTGCGTATGTCAGGATAGGCTCGATCTGTGTGTCAAATAACTTCCAGAAAAGTGAAGAATCAGTGGAACTTAATTTGTTCATAGCTCTGAGAATTTCAGTGACTCCCTTCTTCCCTTTTCTACATGCCTCTGTCCAGACTGTATTTAAACTGAGCTTAGTGGTAAAAATTACGCCAAGATACTTAAGGAATTTGTAACCTTTACTTCCATATTGCCATACCACCATTTTTCATGAATAGAAAGATGTCCTCCCTTGCGAAAAACCATTACATTCGTTTTATCCAAATTCACGCTCAAAGTAAGTCTATCAGCTTTCCTGTTTTAAAATATTCAACTGATTTTGTAAGCCAACAACAGAATCTGAGGAAAATAACATCGTCAGCAAACAGCATCAAAAACATTTCAAGAGCTCCTGGGAGCATCTGTATTCCATGCTTTCCTCTTTTTGATAATTCAATAGCTAGTTCATTTATAAAAAGCGAAAACAACCTCGGACTAAGTAGACAACCTTGCTTAACGCCTCTTGGGCAACTGAAGAAATCCGTGTAAACATGCTTGTCACGCACACACACCAGAACAGTATCATATATACCTCTAATGGCTCTGTACAATTTACCTTTAACGCCACTGTTTCTCAACACATTCCACAATATATTTCGGTTCACCGAATCAAAGGCCTTCTTGAAGTCAACGAATGCAACATACAACTTAGAATTTTTATTCAAATACTTTTGGACTAATGCATTAAGGTGAATATATGGTCAATGGTGCTGTAGCCCTCTCTGAATCCTGCCTGCTCTTCAATTATCTTTCCCTCTTTATCTGCCCAGTTAGTAAGCCTTTTGTTTAAGATATGCGTATAGATTTTTCCTATTACACTTGTCAGTGTTACTCCTCTATAGTTATCCGGATTGTTTT
>CM065717.1:31066784-31069284 GCA_033310375.1 Conus canariensis
AAAAAACAACTTTCGACGACTGGTTCTAACCCACCCCAGAGAAAGACGAAAGGAACACCAGCCACCACAACGAAGGAAGACGACGTTAACGACCACCCCACCATCGAACAACAACACCGACCAACTCCACCATGAACCTATTAGCCAAGGCGTCCAAGACCACCGCCAAAGAATAACTTGTCCCTGAAAGCTTTTGTTGTGGGGACACAAAAGTCAGCTAGTTACAAAAAAAAAAAAAAAAAAAAAAAAAACCAACCTTTTGTTTTTCTTTTTTTGCAAATTAACATGAAATTTTGCAAACTTAGAAATCAAAGACAGCGTTATCGAAGAGAGATCATTTTAATACTTGGCAAAATCACGTCAACTATGGTGCTGCAGCTGATGCAGAATTGGAAACTGGTGACACAGACGATGATTTAGATGCTATTAATTGAGACATAGCCGAAGCAGACTTTTAAAACACTCCTAATCGGGAAAAGCTGCTGATTCATTTCACGTTTTAAATGGAATTCTGAAATCAAGTCAGACTACCATTCTCTGTCTGCTAGAATATTTTAATGCTTCGTTTTCTAAAAAGCAGTTTCCCAGGAAATGAGGCTAATCTGTAATCATACCAGTTCCTTTTTTAATTAAGGAAAATCCGTGAACTGTCAGGGGATTAGGTTTTCAAAGTTATGTGATTATGTATGCAGATTGTAATCCGTCATTCTGAAGGCTCTACTTACAAAATGGGCTCAAAGTAGTGGTGAATGTAGAATCACAGGCGAGTTTTCAAATACAAAAACTGTATGTCTGATCATTGTCTGTACACTGCAGACTATGCTACAACATAACTCACTCAAAAGTTCTTCGTCGCCTCGTGGACTTTCGCAAAGAAAGTTCTGTGTCTGGATTAAAACAAAACAACGAATTTTAGCGTGAAAGGTAAAGTTTTATGTATCATGAATTTATTACACGTATTCGTGGAACTGAAAAATGCCAGTTAGTGATTACTGCTTTTTTCCCCTTATTCAAGTTCTGCTATTGTATACATACAAACACAGTAGCCGAGCATGGATCAAAGACAGAAGAAAAGAAGAGTAAACAACAACATAGAAAGCTGTTTTCCTAACATACTTTGTTATGTACATGTGGGAAAGAAAAAGTGTTGGAAATGTTATCTTGACTGTAAAGACAGAGAACACTTCTTTTTTTATATAGCGGACTTCTGTATAGAAGAAGAAGAAGAAGAAGAAGAAGAAGAAGAAGAAGAAGAAGAAGAAGAAGAAGAAGAAGAGAAGGAGAGGAGGAGGAGGAGGAGGAGGAGGAGGAGAGAAGAAGAAGAAGAAGACGAGAAGAAGAGAAGAAGAAGAAGAAGAAGAAGAAGAAGCATATAAGGCAGCATCCAACAGTAACTGCCAACTCTTAAACATGATAAGGCCTCAGTTTAAAACTTGTTTGGTTTAAACGTCGCTACAGAAACTCTAATTACGAAGACGAGCAAATGGGCTGTAAGAATGTCTAGAATGTCGTGAATCAGTTTAGGTTGTGCATCTTCCAGGACATTCTTCAGATTGTTTGGCACACGGGTCGTACTCGCGCTGCTACATTCAGCTGATGTCTGGGTGTTCGAGAATGTTTTACCGGCAAAAAGTCAGTTAGTTCGCATGTAAGAGATTTTGAAAAGTAAGCCTGCATGCACCAAAGGACATTATGCTTGGTGAGCTGAACCAGCCTGCATGCACCAAAGGACATTATCCTTGGTGAGCTGAACCAGCCTGCATGCACCAAAGGACATTATCCTTGGTGAGCTGAACCAGCCTGCATGCACCAAAGGACATTATCCTTGGTGAGCTGAACCAGCCTGCATGCACCAAAGGACATTATCCTTGGTGAGCTGAACCAGTATTATGTCATGGTTTTGTCCACTGTTGTTTGCGGATGGCTTGGTTGGCGTTACTTTGCAGCATAATAGATTTGAGAGCATGGCATTGATCTACCATTTGTTAGAAATCACTGAATCACAGCCTTCGTGGCTCAGTGGTTTGCATCGTGGACATGCAGACTGGGAAGTCGTGGGCTCGACTCCCATCAGAGGAAACGATCTGTGGAATTTTTCGGCCTCAGCCGGCTCCTACTTGGAGATGAGAGTGCTATGGAATCCACTGGGAAGACTGTAATCACACAGGCCAGTTTATCATCCACTGATAGGTGTATGTCTGTTAGAATGGCTCAGATCTCTCGACCAACGCTGCAGGTGTCTGCATCTCTCGGGTTAGCGTACGGATGTATTATGAAAGGAAGCGCAGAGTAGGCTACAGCCCCGTCATGTAGGTTTTTAACCGAAATGGAACTCCGTAACATCATCTGCATCCTCCTCACTCAGCCTGAACATGTCTCCAAATTCTGTGGCTCTTCATGCCCCGCTCTCGTGCTGACCTCAGTTTCGATCTTCTGTCCAAGTCCATGCCCAAGGTTATGCTCGTGATCAAGTTGTCGGTATCGACATGTTCATGGGATT
>CM065717.1:31076784-31084284 GCA_033310375.1 Conus canariensis
AATCTTGTTGATAACAGTCTACCGTCCTTTGCCTAAAAATCTTAAACATATTAACATTTCCGACCCCGCCCACTATCCACACTTCAGAAAATCCATATCTGTCAAGACAACATTTTATATCATATGCCCAATTATGTTTTTATCGTTCTGTCGTCGGTGTTGTTCATAAAGCTGTTAATCAAGGAAAGATATGCTTGTTTGGGTATTCTATTCAGTTCCATCTGTTGTAAAGAGAACCAATAGCTACGTGCTCTTAGTGTGCTGTCTATATAAAGACTATAGCGACCAAGAGAGAGAGAGAGAGAGAGAGAGGAGAGAGAGAGAGGAAGAGAGGAGAGAGAGAGAGAGAGAGAGAGAGAGAGAGAGAGAGAAATTTGAGGCACATTCTCAGAGACGATGAACTCTGGTCAGGAGTCGGTCGAAGCTGAAATATCCCTGAACTAAAAAACCTGAATCCCCGTCGTCCCAGTCTATTAATATATCACTTTCCGTGGAGTAATAAAGACACTCACAACAATTTTGAAAGTTCCAAAAAAGACGTTTGTCTGTCTGCGTAACACAAAATGAATTATTTTTCATTGTAATATCAGATGGCAGCCAAAGACCCATATTCTGCACGACAATAAAGCAAACAAAATAACGGAAGCGAACACAAACGAGTTCCAGATATTGGATTACTGTTTCAAAATAGCAAATCGTTTCTATAGTAACTGGCTTTGTTTATTGTTGTAATACTGATTTGCGGAAAAATGAAATATCCAATGGCTAAAATAAAACTCTCTCTCTCTCTCTCTCTCTCTCTCTCTCTCTCTCTCTTCTCTCTCTCTATATATATATATATATATATATATATATATATTCAATTATAAACAAAGCTTGCTCTTATGTCTTAGATTGAAGAATATTATATATATATATTATATATATATATATATAATATTTAGAGAGAGAGAGAGAGAGAGAGAGAGAGAGAAACGTTTTTTTTTTTTTTTAACTTTGTGGCGAAAGCTCGAGTAATAAAGATGTCCCTGTGGGAAAAGACGTTCAACTTGGTTTAGTATTCATTATACACACACACACACACACACACACACACACACACACACACACACACACACACACACACACACACACACATATATATATATATATATATATATATCAATGAGGACAACTTGGGAAGAAGACAAAACAACAAGTAGGCTATAGTTTTCCAATATGTCGCCTGCTGGGCCTTCTTCCTCTCGGGAGAGTTTATTTGACTGGCAAGGAAGCAGTCACACTCAAACATTCTATACAACAAAAAAATGTAATGTAAAAGGATATTTATAGAGCGCTTTACCTCGCAAGAGCCCAAAGCGCATATTACAGAAAAAAACATGATAAAATTATAATTATAATTCAAAGCGCGCGCGCACACACGCACACACACGCGCGCGCGCGCGCGCACACACACACACACACACACACACACACACACACACACACACACACACACACACACACACACACACACACCGCCGGAAAAAAAAAAAAAAAAAAACTCACACACGCAGACAGACACACGAGCGCGTTCAACACCAGCAAACACGCGCACAGTGGTAAGTGGATATCGTTAATCAGTCCAAGGGAAAAGATGTGTCTTTAGGGAGGTTTTAAGTCTCAAAAGTGTCTGTGTTACGCTCACTTAGGTCAAACCTTCACCTAGGTCAAACCTTCACCTAGGTCTAACCTTCCTGCAACAGACAAATTTCATACCCCACTCCCCCACCCCTTGTGAGTGTTTGCGTGCGTGCGCTCGTGCGCGCGCGCGCGCGCGCTTGTGTGTGTGTCTGTGTGTCTGCCTGTCTGTCTGTTCTCTTTGGATGTATATGATCTGGACTGCATTTAAATAATTTGTGTGTGTGTAAACAATAAGCAAATAGCATAACAGCGTCCACAAAACGATCGTAAAGAATCTAAGATCACCATAACAAACAAACAAGCAAACAAGAAATAAGAAGAACAATAAGAAAAACAAGAATACTCAAAATAACAATAGCAGAAAATTATATATATATAAAAAAAAAACAGCAAGAGAACATCGACAAGTAAACAACAGTAAGAAAATATATTTTCACCGTCACTGGACAGATAAATAGCTATTTGTTCGTCCTTCGTTTCTAATATTTTGATTGTTGTGTGTCTTACCTGAGGAAGACCCAAAAGGCTGAAACGCGTTGGGTCTGTTTTGTAATATAAACGTTCCTATTTTCGCCACTCAGTAATTGTATTTTTGTTTTTACAGGCTAAACGATAAGAAAACTACAGGTAGGAGAAGCAGGTTGTCAGAAAAGTGAAGAACGGTGAAGACATGGACAAACCAACTACAAACACAACGAAAACATCCACAACATCACCAACAAAGCCCCATGCCCAGTATAGAATCCCAGGAGCCCTTTTTGTTTTGTCGTTTCTTTGTCTCTGTCTCTGCTGATCAGATGAAATGTTTCAACTTCGACAGATAAGAGGGATCACAAATGCCGAGCACTGGTTTTCTAGCCTTGCTGCTCGCGTAGAATATATAGACGGAGAGACAGGCAGACAGACAGGCAGGCAGACAGACAGACTCACACACACACACACACACACACACACACACACACACACACACACACACACACACACACACACACAACACAACACAACACAACACAACACACACACACACACACACACACACACACACACACACACGCACGCACGCACGCTCGCACGCACGCACGCACACGCACGCGCACCACACACACACACACACACACACACACACACACACACAACACACGCATACACACACACACACACACACACACACACACACACACAACACACACACACACACACACACATACACACACACGCGCGCGCGCGCACGCATACACTTTCACAGCCCAAAAATCATGTGTATTGAGTTCTTGAACGTAATTCTAAGAAGATTTTAATTAAAAGGAAAGAATGCAAAGTCTCCCAATGCCATTCTGATGCTAAGCCTTATCACTGAAGCCAAACTAGGATGCTAAGCCTTATCACTGAAGCCAAACTAGATGCTAAGCCTTATCACTGAAGCCAAACTAGGATGCTAAGCCTTATCACTGAAGCCAAACTAGGATGCTAAGCCTTATCACTGAAGCCAGACTAGGATGCTAAGCCTTATCACTGAAGCCAAACTAGATGCTAAGCCTTATCACTGAAGCCAAACTAGATGCTAAGCCTTATCACTGAAGCCAAACTAGGATGCTAAGCCTTATCACTAAAGCCAAACTAGGATGCTAAGCCTTATCACTGAAGCCAAACTAGGATGCTAAGCCTTATCACTGAAGCCAAACTAGATGCTAAGCCTTATCACTAAAGCCAAACTAGGATGCTAAGCCTTATCACTGAAGCCAAACTAGGATGCTAAGCCTTATCACTGAAGCCAGACTAGGATGCTAAGCCTTATCACTGAAGCCAGACTAGGATGCTAAGCCTTATCACTGAAGCCAAACTAGGATGCTAAGCCTTATCACTGAAGCCAAACTAGGATGCTAAGCCTTATCACTGAAGCCAGACTAGGATGCTAAGCCTTATCACTGAAGCCAGACTAGGATGCTAAGCCTTATCACTGAAGCCAAACTAGGATGCTAAGCTTATCACTGAAGCCAGACTAGGATGCTAAGCCTTATCACTGAAGCCAGACTAGGATGCTAAGCCTTATCACTGAAGCCAAACTAGATGCTAAGCCTTATCACTGAAGCCAAACTAGGATGATAAGCCTTATCACTGAAGCCAGACTAGGATGCTAAGCCTTATCACTGAAGCCAGACTAGGATGCTAAGCCTTATCACTGAAGCCAGACTAGGATGCTAAGCCTTATCACTGAAGCCAGACTAGGATGCTAAGCCTTATCACTGAAGCCAAACTAGGATGCTAAGCCTTATCACTGAAGCCAGACTAGGATGCTAAGCCTTATCACTGAAGCCAGACTAGGATGCTAAGCCTTATCACTGAAGCCAGACTAGGATGCTAAGCCTTATCACTGAAGCCAGACTAGGATGCTAAGCCTTATCACTGAAGCCAGACTAGATGCTAAGCCTTATCACTGAAGCCAGACTAGGATGCTAAGCCTTATCCCTGAAGCCAGACTAGGATGCTAAGCCTTATCCCTGAAGCCAGACTAGGATGCTAAGCCTTATCACTGAAGCCAGACTAGGATGCTAAGCCTTATCACTGAAGCCAGACTAGGATGCTAAGCCTTATCACTGAAGCCAGACTAGGATGCTAAGCCTTATCACTGAAGCCAAACTAGGATGCTAAGCCTTATCACTGAAGCCAGACTAGGATGCTAAGCCTTATCACTGAAGCCAACTAGGATGCTAAGCCTTATCACTGAAGCCAGACTAGATGCTAAGCCTTATCACTGAAGCCAGACTAGGATGCTAAGCCTTATCCTGAAGCCAACTAGGATGCTAAGCCTTATCACTGAAGCCAGACTAGATGCTAAGCCTTATCACTGAAGCCAGACTAGGATGCTAAGCCTTATCCTGAAGCCAGACTAGGATGCTAAGCCTTATCCTGAAGCCAGACTAGGATGCTAAGCCTTATCCCTGAAGCCAGACTAGGATGCTAAGCCTTATCACTGAAGCCAGACTAGGATGCTAAGCCTTATCCTGAAGCCAGACTAGGATGCTAAGCCTTATCCTGAAGCCAGACTAGGATGCTAAGCCTTATCCTGAAGCCAGACTAGGATGCTAAGCCTTATCACTGAAGCCAGACTAGGATGCTAAGCCTTATCACTGAAGCCAGACTAGGATGCTAAGCCTTATCCCTGAAGCCAGACTAGGATGCTCCGCGACGACTGTGACGTTTTGGACTCCCCTCCCCATCCCACCCCCCTACCCCCTGCCTTGTCATCCTCGCCACCCCAGTGGCAGTGCATCCACGCCGCTCATTCCGACTCCTCGTCTACAGCCACAGCCTGGGTTATCCCGCCACAGCCCCAGCACCGGCAATCCACAGGGAGCAGTCACCGTCAAGTCGTCATGAGGCAACCCATAAGAGGAGACACTGCGCTGCTGCCGAGTCACTGTGGTGGTGTTCATTAACGCATGTTCTGATCCGGCGTACACAGGACACCACCTACTAAGCTACCTACTGACGACAATCATTGCTTTGTCGCGAAGCCAGTATGAATTTGTTCTCCCTTCGGAGGGCGCGACCACGCCCGTCCAGCGACCCCGACAGAACCTCGCCAAGGGCATAACGATGGAGAGGAAATCCAAACTGAGATCACCATGAGGCTAGGGCACACAGGGCCAGAGAATTTCAGATCACCATGAGGCTAGGGCACACAGGGCCAGAGAATTTCAGATCACCATGAGGCGAGGGCACACAGGGCCAGAGAATTTCAGATCACCATGAGGCTAGGGCACACAGGACCAGAGAATTTCAGATCACCATGAGGCTAGGGCACACAGGGCCAGAGAATCTCAGATCACCATGAGGCTAGGGCACACAGGGCCAGAGAATCTCAGATCACCATGAGGCTAGGGCACACAGGGCCAGAGAATCTCAGATCACCATGAGGCTAGGGCACACAGGGCCAGAGAATCTCAGATCACCATGAGGCTAGGGCACACAGGGCCAGAGAATTTCAGATCACCATGAGACTAGGGCGCACAGGGCCAAGGAATTTCAGATCACCATGAGACTAGGGCACACAGGGCCAGAGAATTTCAGACACTTTTTATGCTGACCGATGAGGATCACGATGATGAAGACGATGCAGCGGATTTCTATACTCTACGTTCAGTTTCACAATGTCTTCTGGTTTCAACCAGGCCCAAGAGATACAGACACATGCAGTGCTGGTCAGATGTTTGACCAACAGTCTAAGAGACGCATCCATTAAGTGGATGAAACTCGACCGTGTAGTCTTGACCTTCCGAATGAAGTCCATAACCAACTCGACTCGGAGTAGAAGAAGCTCGGGGCAGTAAAATCCTCAAATTAATGGCTCCGATGGGAATCGAACCCACAACTTCCCAGTCGGAATTTCACTACGTTAACCACTTCGCCACGGCGGTTGACGCGACTTCTCTTTCAAAAACGTTTTTTTTTTTTTTTTTCAATTTCAAGAAATCATTTTTTTCTTAAATCTTTTAAATCCAGAATTTGTGGGATCTACATCGTTTATTAATATTTTGGAAAATAAAGAAAAGGCGATGACGTAAATATGTGCATATGTATTCGGAAAAAAAGTGTGTTTTCAAAAGGAAAAACGCTTTCAATATCTTTGACCAATCGATAAACCCATTTTCTAAATTAGCAAAGTCACACACACACACACACACACACACACACACACACACACACACACACACACACACACATACACAGAGAGAGAGAGAGAGAGAGAGAGAGAGAGAGAGAGAGAGAGAGAGAGAGAGAGAGAGAGAGAGAGAGAGAGAGAGAGAAGAGAGAAGCAAAAACATGGAAACAAACCAAAACAAATGAAATCAAACATAAACATAAAAATTGCCAAAGAAATGCAGAGAACCAAACAACAAACGAAGAAAAAACCAGCCGCCGTGGCCAAGTGGTTAGCGTTGCGGACTCCCGGCTGGGAGGTCGTGGGCTCGAATCCCATCAGAGTCATGTGGGTTTTTCAGCCCCGACCGGCTCCTACCCAGAGTTGAGTTTGCTGCGGACTCAGTTGGGAAGACTGGGACCACACAGTCGAGTTTCATCCACTTAATGGATGCGTTTCTGAGAGTGTTGCTCAAATTTCCTGACCAACACCGCAGGTGCCTGTATCTCTCGGGCCTGGTTGACGCCGGGATATATTATGAAAGGAAGCGTCGAGTACAGCCCTGTCATGTAGTCTCAGACCGAAATGGAAATCCGTAGCATCATCTTAATCATCCTCATTCTCATCAATCAGCATAAAAAAAAAGTCTCAAATTCTGTGGCCCTTCATGACCTGCTCTCATGGTGACCTCAATTTCGATGTCCTCTCCACGTCTGTGGCCTTGGTTTGGTTCCTTCGGGGCCACCGGTATCGGCGAGTCCATGGGGGCTGTCGTTGGACGGACGTGGTGGCGCCCTCCGGAGGGAGAGCTCACTCACGCCGGCTCCGCGACTAAGCAATTATTGTCGTCAGTAGGGGGCATAGTAGGTGGCGTCCTGCGTATGTTAGATCAGAACAGGCGCCACTGAACACCACCGATGTGACTCGGCGGCAGTGCAGTGTCTCCTCCGGTGGGTTGCCTCTTGACAACTTGACATTGACTGCTCCCTGTGGATTGCCGGTGACGGGGCTGTGACGGGGCCGACCGGGCTGTGGCTGTGGACGGGGTGTCGGAATGAGCGGCGTGGGTGCACTGCCTCTGAGGTGGCACAGAGTTTGGGACAGCAAAAACAAAAAAAAAAAAAAAAAAAAAAAAACGAAGAAAAGAAAGGAAAATATGAACACGGAAACAGGAA
>CM065717.1:31101784-31104284 GCA_033310375.1 Conus canariensis
GTGTGTGTGTGTGTGTGTGTGTGTGTGTGCTTGCGTTCCTTCCTGTGTGTGTGTGTGTGCTTGCGTTCCTTCCTCTGTGTGTGTGTGTGTGTGTGCGTGCGTGCGTGGTGTGTGTGTGTGTGTGTGTGTATGTGTGTGCGCTGCGTTCCTTCCTCTTGTGTTGTGTGTGTGTGTGTGTGTGTGTGTGTGTGTGGTGTGTATGCGCGCGCGCGTCAGCGCCCCCTGTATGCGTGTAAGTGCGTGCGTGCGTGCGTGCGTGGGCGTGCTATATACAGAGTTGGATCTTTAAATGTTTCTTTTTTCCGTCAATAAATAACCTTGCAATTTATGATCAATTTGCTTCCCCAAATAAACATAAGCATACAAACATTGATAGACTGTCGCGAAACGCAATACTATTATGGCTATGAGCTAAAGAACACTTTAGGACCTTGGCAATAACTATGATTATGGAGAGACACGCAATAATATGATGGACATGAGCTAAAGAACACTTTAGGACCTTGGCAATAACTATGATTATGGAGAGACACGCAGTGAAATCCAAGCCCGCACAGACATCAATGGTAGGGAAATTCAGTTTGCAGCCAGCTTGGTTTTCTTTATGTGCATGTAATAATTATAGTACACGTGTTAATTAAACCTACGTCCATTGATGTTTTATGTCAACGCGTAGCCCTGGGCGGCGTAGGAGGAAGGGTTTTGTTGTTGTTGTTGTTGTTGTTGTTGTTGTTGTTATATCTGCTAATGGAGGCCATGTTTCTCACGCGTCTGTTTGTTTATCTTTCGAGAAAATTACACTAGAACCGCTGAATCGAGTTTTAGTCAAACTTGATTGACACTCCGGAATGTGGATACAGAACTGGCCATCCTAGAATTTTTGCGGATGCTTTGATATGGATCCATATGAAAAGATGGGTCGAGGATCTTTGCAGGTCGAGGATCTTTGCAGGAAAATTATTACAAAACGTGCACTGTTATAAGCAAATGTTCGGGTCCTGTTTACGGATTCATAACTATGTATTAAGTGATTTTACGGATTCATAACTATGTATTAAGTGATACCTTTTCGTAAATGTTAAAAACTTTCCAGTGATTTCAACGCTACCATTTCCATTTCATACATCCTACTTATTAAAAGCGCATGGCTAGTTGCTTTTTTATTGCGCGTAGCTGTAGCACTGAGACTTCACAGGGAGCAAGCAGTGTCAAGTCGTCATGAGGCAACCCACCAGAGCTGACACTGCACTGCAGCTGAGACACTTCAGTAATGTTCGATGGTCCTCTTCTTCTTGTTCTTACTCTTCTTTTTGTTATGTTTGTTGTTGTTGTTGTTGTTGTTGTTGTTCTTCTTCTTCTTCTTCTTCTTCTCTTCTTCTTCTTCTTCTTCTTCTTCTTCTTCTTCTTCTTCTCCTTTCCTCCTCCTCCTCCTCCTCCTCCTCCTCCTCCTTTTCCTGTTTTCTTGTTCTTGTTCTTGTTCATCTTGTTCTTGTTTTTTCTTGTTCTTGCTCTTGTACTTCTTCTTCTTCTTCTTCTTCTTCTTCTTCTTCTTCTTCTTCTTCTTCTTCTTCGTTAATTATTACCATCCTCATCATGATCATGATCATACTCATCTACCCTGGTTTGTTTGTTTTTTTAATTTTATTTCTTTCTGTGTTGCAGGGCATTTCGTGGTGGCGGTGGGCCAAGCCAACAGCAGTGAAACCCGCTTCCTCTACAGTGCCTGCCTGAATCCCACGGGGCCACAATGCGCCCTTCACTTCGATGCCTGGATGCCGCCGCTCCGGGGCGGCGCGTCAAGCTCAAGCGGCGAGGCGGCGGGCGGCGGGCGGGCGGCGCTATACATCAGCACCATGACGTTTTGTCACTTCTGCACCAACGGTCTGGTGGCCAAGGAGCTGTTGGAACTGCCGTATGTCGTCACCAACGATCCGCAAGGATTGGGCGAGGACCACCACCACCACCACGACGGGGACATTGGTCATCCGCAGGATCGTGGGGGGTAAGTGACCGATGTGTTTGTTGTGGTTGTTGGTGTTGGTGTTGGTGTTGTTGTCGTTGTCGTTGTTGGTTTTTTTTTTTAAACATTTCTTTATTGAACAGATATTTACATAAACAAATTACTGGACTGAAGCAACAACAAGCAAATGCTTATAATATGCTCAGTGACGGAAAGTTTAACAACAAAAAACACATCGGCGGATTGCATGATCAACATTGACACCTAAGAGAGAAAGAAAAATGCTGAATATCATATGGAAAATTTTGTCGAAATCTTACTTTAAAATAAAAGACAGGAAAGCAGATAGAACAGATCAGAAGAATCTAACAGCGATGCAACTAGGCAATCTACACAACAAATACCATGATTCTCCATGCACCGAACTTACACAAATTTGAAGAGAGAGAGAGAGAGAGAGAGAGAGAGAGAGAGAGAGAGAGAGAGAGAGAGAGAGATGCGTCCGTCTCCCAAAACACCAAAGAGCCCAGCCCCGTGTCG
>CM065717.1:31109284-31116784 GCA_033310375.1 Conus canariensis
GAAAGTCTGCAGCGAGAAATGAAGGCAAACAGATTCACATCACAGCTTACCTTCTCTTATTGGATTTTCTCGCGGAAACATTCCCGTTGCCTTTGCTGCTGACGCGGATGAAACGGGATGATGGGCGATCTATGGATTTAGCACCATTGTTAGCCAACTTTTGAGAACCATACGTTGTACCGTATGTTGTATTGTGACATCATTGTTCAGTGCCCTGTACTGCGCTGCGCTGTGCTGTACTGTAATCTTGTATAGTTTACTGTTCAATACTTCCTTGTGCATTGTTGTAATGCATAATGATGGATCTGGCTATGTTTTGTTTTATTTCATTTTTTGTAAGTTGCACCGTGGCCTACATTTCGTTATGTGACTGTTCGTCCATTCTTGTTTTGATTATACCGTGATTTGTATCGGCTCGTACTTTTCAACGATTTTACTGCAGTTCCATTTTCAAGGAAATACGGTGTATATATTGGCCTCGTAGTAACACTAAGCTATGAAACGTTTCTAACAAGCACTTCTTATTGATTGGTCGATTGTGATAGATTGCCAATTAGAGACTCAAGACTCAAGATATATCGATTGTGATAGGGTGTCTGTTAGAGACTCAAGACTCAAGATATGTCGATTGTGATAGGGTGTCTGTTAGAGACTTAAGACTCAAGATATGTCGATTGTGATAGGGTGTCTGTTTAAGGCTCAAGACTCAAGATAATTTATTCGCTCAAGACCATGACCAGACCAGATTTACGATTCAACATTTCTTTATATTTGACCCCCGTTTCGGAAGAAATGGAGCATACAGTGAGGCTTATACGTTTCAACAGACTACAACACGACAAGTAAACGTATGAAGTAAGGAATATCAAAGGCGAAAAGACACGAATAATCCGAGCACACTTGCATACGTCATGAGCTTGACTGAAATGAGTAGAACTTTTGTTCTTTTTCGACAGCTGTTCTCCTGTTGTGCAATCTGTTCCTGATGTAGCGGGTGACCACTGTAACCATGACAGCTGTTCTCCTGTTGTGCAGTCTGTTCCTGATGTAGCGGGTGACCACTGTAACCACGACAGCTGTTCTCCTGTTGTGCAGTCTGTTCCTGATGTAGCGGTGACCACTGTAACCATGAGGAAATAGCAAACCCCTCTCCACACTCACGTCTGCCGTGACTTCGGGTGGATGTCCCCAGTGTCGGGGATGAGACGGCTTCGCTCAGTCAGTGAGATCTGCAACAAAGAAAGCGCTAGCGTTGTCGTCAGTAGGAGGGTTGTTAGACTATGTCACCGATTACGATGGATGTATCAGTTTGTAACAAAGAAAGCACTGTCGTCAGTTGGAGGGCTTTTTAGACTATGTCCCGATTACGATGAATATATAGGTCTGTAACAAAGAAAGCACTGTCGGCAGTAGGGGGGCTTATCAGACTATGTCCCGACTGCGGTGGATCCGAACATGTGTCCCTGAACACCACCAAAGAGAAGTGCAGTGTCTCCTCTGGTGGGTTGCTCGATGGTGAACCGATATGGATTGTTGCCTGTAGACCAACATTCTATACTGCGACGTGACGAACCTCGGTGTGGCTATGCACGGGAGAACTGGGATGAGCGGAATGGATCTAATTCCACCTGAGCTGATTACGCCGGAGATGAAACACTCTTTCAAAAAGTCTTGGACACCTTGTACTCTCTATAAACTACACGCGCCGAGGCGCTGAAATCCACGCGTCGTCAATTACACTCATTCGAATGATGACTCTCGCCAAGCCCATTTCTGCCTTCCCCCACCCGCCCCTACCCATCTTCACCCCATGTCCTAAGCTCTTGGACAGGTCAGAAGACACAGAAACTTTGCCGGGATCAAAACAGGGTGGAAAGCAGAGAGGATCTGAACCCTTCTCAAATGTCGAGCCCTTCCCATATATCTCACATATCAGACCACTGGGGAGATTTCACACATCAATATGTTTGTCACTGGATTCCATGGACATGTTGATTTGAAAGGACACGTGTTTATGTTTTTCTTTCATTTGTAAGCAGTTTTTTTTTTCACCATGCAGTCGTTGATGGATGGATTGATCACACAGCCCTTCAGGGCTGTAAACAGCATTAGTGAAATTGATTTGAGAAGATCTTTCCCCATCAGGATTTAAACTTTGCTTGGCTTTAACTTTTTTGACTCACGTGTGAGCCGGTGTGATCATACTGTTTGGGTTGTCCGTGTGTGTGTGTGTGTGTGTGTGTGTGTGTGTGTGTGTGTGTGTGTGTGTGTGTTGTGTGTGTGCTTTTCTTGAAGGACCTCAATTTTAGTTTATTAAAGTACTGGAGTTCACGCATTATTAGGTACACTCATTTTACTGTTAAATCCACGAAGAGAGAGAGAAAGAGAGAGAGAGAGAGAGAACAGAGACAGAGACAGAGAGACAGAGAGAGAGACAGAGACAGACAGACAGACAGACACACACACAAACAGACAGACAAACAGACAGAGACAGAGAGGCAGACAGGCAGACTGACTGACAGACAGAGACATAGAGAGAAAGAGAAAGAGAGATGCGTGTGTGGGGAGGTCGGAGTCACCGATAAACTTCATCATTTGATTTTTCAAGGCTCTTTCAAGCGCAAACAGAAGACAGAAAAATAATTGTCCGAATATCAAAACATTAATGATATTTCCAGTCATCTGCAAGATGTCACAAATGATTCAAGCAGTGTATCTGCTATTTACGTGTTCAGGAAAATCTTCACAATTAGAAAATTGGTATTTCCTAAGAATTGCGGTCAGTTACTTTTAGGGTTTGTGTTTTGATAAAAGATACGTTATATGACTTTTTGCAAATGTTGTAACAAATATCATTTCATATTTAAGGGAGTACATTTCGAGCATAGGAGTAGATTTAGCTAGACATCTTACTAAATACGGCACAAAGATTGGCCACATAAAGACGAATCTTGCCAAATGAAGTAGAGTTGTAGTTTACCATCCATGATGATTCAAGCAAGTGAAGCCACATCAAAGCCATAAATGAAACAGCCTTATTTGTCTTCTGTCAGAAATCTGCATTTGTAGCTGGATACACACACACACACACACACACACACACACACACACACACACACACACACACACACACACACACACACACACGCACACACACACACGTATCTGTGTGCGTGTGTGTGTGTGTGTGTGTGTAGAGAGAGAGAGAGAGAGAGAGAGAGAAGAGAGAGAGAGAGAGAGAGAGAGAGAGAGAGAGAGATAGACAGACAGAGACAGAGACGAGACAGACAGACATACCAAGGAAGCAAACAAGTAAATTTACTCTCAACACTGGTCCTTCCTCAGGGACTTCTGCAGTTTGGTACCAATGACACATCCAAGCAGTCCTCAACACTGACTTCTGTCTGGATATCACTCACAGGATTTAATCTGACTGCTACGGGTACACCCCCCATCCCCCGCCCCCTTTTCACTCCTCCCCTCCCTCCTGAAACACACACACGAGCGCGCGCGCGCGCACGCACTCACGCACGCACGAACGCGCGCGCACACACACACACACACACACACACACACACACACACACACACACACACACACACACAATATATATATATATATATATATATAAACCGATAAATGTGGTCAAAAATCCAAAATAGATGACACAGACATCAAACGATGTCAGACAATTGATATAATCGGTACTAAAACACGTACGTACGAGAGAGAGAGAAGAAGAGAGAAGAGAGAGAGAGAGAGAGAGAGAGAGAGAGAGAGAGAGAGAGAAGAGAAGAGAGAGAGAGAGAGAAGAGACGACTTTGCTTTCCAGTATAGCTCGCTGTATGCACGCCGTCTGCAGACAGATTGCCCTCTACTCTTCCTTCATTGACCCTACCTCAAACCCCTCCCACTCCCCCCCCCCCCCCCCCCCCCCCCGCCCCACCGCTTCCAATTTCATTGCGTATGTGTTACGACCTTGCTGTAGCCACTGCATAATATATGGAAAGAACCTCTTTTGTTTGGCGCAGTGAGTCTGATCACTGAACCGAAGATAATTCAACGTTCATGTTAACTCTTCAATATCTTTCCTGACGTCATTTGAGACAAGCTACAGCGGGGAGAAAAAAAAAAACAAAAAACACGACACCAGCAGCACGTGAGCCGTATAGGCAAATAGACCATTTGTTGTTGTTTAAGCTGACTTCTCGGTCTGTGAGGGGCACACGGCGCTCTGACTGATTTCTTTTTTGCTCAAAGGGTACTTGTCTTAGTGCAGTATTGCGCAACACTCCATGTAGGTACAACGGAAGTGGCTGGGAATTCTGGAATGGTATGGTCACATACCATGCAACACAATCTTTATATGCGTTTTGAGGTACGGCACGGTTTTGAAATAAAAGCGGAGAATAAAGCGAACCCATATTAAGCCTTTCACGAATTTTTAACCATATCCACAGACAGAATCACTCACAACCTATAAAGACGAAAGATTTGAGGCGTTAGAACTCACCCGTGACCCTATCTTTCCTCCAGAGGGGCTTATCCAAACATTCCGCGTGCATTCATTTTAGTCCACCTACATGAAACCACCGAGCGTATGTCTGGAAGCACATTTTTTTTTAAAAATTGCCTTGATATAGTCCCCGACGGTCGGCTGGGCTGAAAACAGCGAGTCACCTTTCAGACATATAACACACATTCAAAGAACAACAACCCAAGACACACGACCTCAGTGAATGGACTCCTAATAAGACACCCGTGGGTAGAGAGCGGAAATGGTTGGTTTGGTCGGCCATGTTGAATGCCGGGGCAGCGGCGACTGCCGACCGGAATCTGTCACAATTGTCTGCAGCGTTTCCTACCGCACGTGTCTTGCTTTTAAGGTGTGTGTGTGTGGGGGGGGGGGGGGGGGGGGGGGGAGGGGGGGAGGGGGGGCTGGTGTATTGGGTGTGCCGTGGTGTCTAATGATGCTTCATTCATCCTCAGGCGCAAACTTTTTTTTTTCTTTTCTTTCCTCTTCCATCTCCTTTTGTTGTCCTCTCTTGTCCAGAAGTAGGCTGGCTCACGTGGAAGAGGAATGGCCGGCTGCTTTTAATGAAAATTGTATTAATTGCTGACAAGAGAGAGAGAGAGAGAGAGAGAGAGAGAGAGAGAGAGAGAGAGAGAGAGAGAGAGAGAGAGAGAGAGAGAGAAAGCACGCTGGATAACGTGTACCGTTGTTATTCGTTTGATTGAAGTTTCTATTGTGAAATTACAATGGGAAAAGGGTTAAGAAGAGTGTTATTAGAATGCCCGAATTGTTATAGACTTGTGAGTATTTTTAATGTCAGCTTGATGAGAGGGAGATATGAGAGGGAGAGAGGGAGAGAGAGAGAAAGAGAGAGAGAGAGAGAGATAGATAGATAGATAGATAGATAGATAGATAGATAGATAGATAGATAGATAGATAGATAGATTTTATTCCATTCAGTTCAGTTCAAACCGGTAGTACTTTATCAATCCACATAGAAATTCATTCGTCCGTGCATAGGCTCATGACAAACAATTAAACGCATAACAAATAGACACATTGCAGATTAAAACTAGTCAATAAAAAAAGAATAATATCTGAACCGTTCACGTACCCATGCAAACTTCAGACATCACCATATACACACTTCTCGAGGTTAAGCAACAACAACAACGACAACTTTAGACATCACCATATACACACTTTCTTGAGGTTAAGCAACAACAACAACGACAATTCAGACATCACCATATACACACTTCTCGAGGTTAAGCAACAACAACAACGACAACTTCAGACATCACCATATACACACTTTCTTGAGGTTAAGCAACAACAACAACGACAATTCAGACATCACCATACACACACGTTCTTGAGGTTAAGCAACAACAACAACAACTTCGGACATCACCATACACACACTTTCTTGAGGTTAAGCAACAACAACAACGACAACTTCAGACATCACCATACACACACTTTCTTGAGGTTAAGCAACAACGACGACGACAACTTCAGACATCACCATATAGACACTTTCTTGAGGTTAAGCAACAACAACGACGACGACGACAACAACAACACCGACACCACCACTACCACCACCACCACCACCACCAACACACACACACACACACACACACACACACACACACCCCACACCACACACACACCACACACACACACACACCAGCACGCACACACACACGCACGCACGCACGCACGCACACACACACACACACACACTCACACACATCACGACACTAATGGTAACGCCTCCGTATATGTGATCATCTAAGAATATCAGCCTTACTTGTTACGAATATTTTTTATATAACTAAAGATTTTTAAAAGGATTTGCATGCTTTTGTATGTATAAACAAAATTACGGCTCAGATTATAAGATGGGCTTCCTCTCCCACCTACCTCAATACTCCCACACTGTCTGGTAAACACGCGCGTGCTCACACCCACCCACCCACCCACACACCCACACGTACGCAAAACGTCTGCACGCACACTTTTGTTCGTGGGGTTTAGTGGAGCGACACGTAAACACATTTTGAAAAATCCAGAGAGATAAGTATCGGATACATCTGTTTTCTTCCCCCCCCCCCCCCCCCCCCCACACACACACACACCTAATATTTAGACCAGGATTCTCTACCTCGGGAAGCGTTAATGACAACAGTTGGAGTGAGTTGAATGAAAACGTCTGTTTATCCATGTCTTTGGAAAAAAAAAAAAAGAAAGAAAGTTCGAACTTATGAAGTCTTCTTCAAACTTTTGCCTTTGTTAAAATTTGTGTTTTGTTTTGCTTTGTTTTGTTTTGTTTTGTTTTGTCATTCAGAATTGGTAACGCAAAGATAAATGACAGGGCACTGGTTCCCAAAACAAAATGAAAACAAATAAGCAAAATAAACAACAAACAGAAAGCAAGAAAGCAAAACAAGCGACATATCAAAAAAGGAAAGTAACCGTTTACCGGATAGGCCAGACAAAGCAATTTTAAGTAACAAGCCCTGTAAAGAAATGGAAATGTACGTGCGAGGTAGGCATTTGATATCTCCCATGGCGATGACGGGGAGGAGGGAGGGGGGTAGTTCTCGGGGAGAGGGGCGCGGGGGGGGGGGGGGTGGTCATTCTGAGCACATCGCAATCATACCTCTATCCTTGTATCATCCTCTATTCCTTCACGAACGGTTTTTGATTCTGCCTTGAGTGTGTGTGTGTGGTGTGTGTGTGTGTGTGGTGTGTGTGTGTGTGTGTGTGTGTGTGTGTGTGTGTGTGTGTGTGGTGTGTGTGTGTGTGTGTGTGTGTGTGTGTGTGTGTGTGTGTGTGTGAGTGTGTGTGTGTGTGTGTGTATGCGTGTTGTGTGTGTGTTGTGTGTGTGTGTGTGTGTGTGTGTGTGTGTGGTGTGTGTGTGTGTGTGTGTAACTGTCATCTACTGTTACTGTTCATTTCTTTTAGTTTCCTTTTCTTTT
>CM065717.1:31119284-31124284 GCA_033310375.1 Conus canariensis
TTGGTTTCACAATGCAGCCCCCCCCCCCCTCCAACACCCCCCCCCCCCTCCCCCTCCCCCCCCCCCCCCCAAAAAAAAAAAAGAAGAAAAGTAATCACAATAGAAGTGTAATGTCCTCTGATAGGTAGTAATGGCCCTCAGAGTGGCTGCCTTCCAGACTGAGTCATGTCTCAGACTGCCGGCAGAAATGAGATGCTCTAAGGAGACAGTCAACATAAAATTATAGCCCTTTGAGAATACAGGAAGGATTTGTCAAAAGCCTTCGGTGAGATCTTTGCAGCTATAATGGATCCTCAGGGACCTTTTGTTCTACACTTGTAATGATTGTCAGAACGGTTGTTACCCCGTCTTTCCATAAACAGCGTTAGCTATGAATGTGAAGAATGTTCTCCCTCTGTCTTTGTCTCTCTCTGTCTCTGTCTCCCTGTCTGTCTCTCTCTGTATTTCTCTGTATCTCTCTCTCTCTCTCTTTCTCTCTCTCTGTATCTCTCTCTGTATCTCTCTCTGTCAAACTCTCTCTCTCTCTCTCTCTCTCTCTCTCTCTCTCTCTCTCTCTCTCTCTCTCAAACATATTCTTCTCCTCCCCGATGCAACGGAAACTGTATGACTATGTAATTTGTCAGATACCATACGTGAAACAAGAATTGCAAATGTTTATGTCACTGCAAAGTTTGGATATTTCAACAACAAAAAACCGTGTTATTTAATACACATTTATGAATTCGTAAGCGGCATCTTCACCTTGCTCCTGATCAGAGAAAACGTGTCATAATTCTGCTACACGGATCCTGGATTCGCTATTTGATCCGGATCCGCACCACGGATCTGCATAAAACTGTTTACTGCTTCAACCTTGGTCCTTATTCAATTTCTTCACCAAGATTGGATGAAATTAGTTATGTAGTTTTTGCGCAAGCCCGCTGGCAAGCAAGCAAACAAACAAACAAACAAATACACATACGAAAACAAAACAAGCAGACACGATTAAAAACATGAATTTCTCGGCAGAGTTATAAGACGAAAGAAAAAGAAAGAAAAAAAGGTTCGCCACAGAATGTCATTGACATGGACAGCAACAAGCTCAACAGGAGTATTACACGCTTAGATTCTCTTTGCTTACAAATGTGGTCTTTTTCCATTTCTGCCGTCTGCCTGATGCCCATCGGTGGAACCTGAGAATGAGCAGCCCCGAATAAGTTTTTTGTTGGAATTTAGCGAATCGCCTAGCCTGATACACACACACACACACACACACACACACACACACACACACACACACACACACACACACACACACACACACAACCATAAGTGATATTAGACCAATATAAGCGATATTGGTCTAATATCACTTATGGTGAAAAGACGTAAAAACAAAGAACGAACGAACGAACACACACACACACACACACACACACACACACACACACACACACACACACACACACACACACACACACACACACACACACACTCACTCACTCACTCAATCACTTAGGGGAGAGGGGGGAGTGAGAGAAAGAGAGAGAAGAAGAAGAAGAAGAAACAACAACAACAACAACAAGAGAGAGAGAGAAAGACAGACAGACAGACAGACAGAGACAGACACAGACAGACAGACAGAGAGATAATGAGACAGAGAGAGATGCAGAAGAGAGAGAGAGAGAGAGAGAGAGAGAGATACCGACAGACAGACGGACAGACAGGAGGAGAGAGAGACAGACAGATAGACAGACAGACAGACAGAGACGGAGAGAGACAAATACAGAAAGAGAGACAGAGACAGAGACAAAGATGAGAGACAGAGATAAGAGACAGAGAATCCGGCAGGCAGGATGGCGGACAGACACAAGACAGATATTTCCTCTCTTTTGTTTATTTCCAACGCAGTTGCGCCGTGACAGTTTTCGATGACCATTAAACAGAATGTGATGTGCTAGGGGTCGCCCATAGACATCCATCAGAGTCCTGGGCCGTGATAGGCATGGACGCCATCACCGGAGGTCTCCGGGGAGAGAAGAAGGGGGAGTAAGTGCGGAGGGGGGGGGGGGATTGAAGGAGGTGGTGGTGGGAAAGGAAATGATACAGGTTCCTGTCTGTGTGTCCTCGGGGGGAAAACAGGAGGAAAAAATCTACCCAGTCGCCATCTACGAGAGAGTTTGGGGCTGGAGGGTGTGAATCACGAATATTATGTGGACCAATGAAAAGACAGTAGTGTTTGTGACGTGGGGTGGTGGTGGTGGTGGGGGGGGGGGGGGTGATACATCACGAAAAGAAAAGAAATGGCAGTACATTGGCAGGTTTTCTAATGTCAGGTTTGATGTGAGATTAACGTCATAGTAGTAAGGCAAGTTTTCTCATGTTAGGTTAGATGTGAGATTAACGTCATAGTAAGACAGATTTTTCTAATGTTAGGTTAGATGTGAGATTACCGTCATATTGGCTTGATGCCCTTAAGGACGTGGTGTCCCAGACCGAAACCTCTGTAGTTTTGGGTGTCTGGAGGTCTAGTCGTTGGTATAAGTCTTGGGCTTGGCTCCGGACGGGGGCTGTCCTGTCTTCTTCGGGTTGTCGTCCTTGACTTGAGTTTGGGTCCTCTCTCTCCTGCTGAACTGGTGTCCAACGCTTGGTTCTGGTTCCGTGTAATTGTGGCCGTCGCTGTTCTTCGCTTCTCTCTCTCTCTCTCTCTCTCTCTCTCTCTCTCTCTCTCTCTCTCTCTCTCTCTTCTCTCTCTCTCAAGAGGACTGTTTTCAGGACTTCCAGGTGGCCTTCTTCCTGCTTGGTAGCGATGGTCCTGTGCCGCGTGAGGCCGCCTCAAAGAGAAAGCAGAAGGAGACGTCGCTGGAGCGCGGCACGATTCCCTCCTATGGTGCTGAGTGACTACGGTCAAGGGGGGAATTTTTCAGCCCTATCCCGAGAGGAGTGCCCTCCATGCTGACCCGAAGACATGGTTTGCCGGGCCACGGTGATCGTAGTCAAGCAGCGCTCCATTGCCGACTGCCCCATATTTCCAGGAGCCATCCCAAGGCGACACAGCTAGACCTGCCGTCAGCCGTTCTCACTGGATGGTTGACTGCGTCGCCTGACGTTGACCTGTCACATCAACACCCCGAGAGAGAGATCTGACACCCCCCCCCCCCCCCCCCTCCCGCGGCACTTCTTATGCCATCTCGCTGTAATTGGACGTTTTTGCAGAAAGAAAGGTTGAATACTCTCTCTCTCTCTCTCTCTCTCTCTCTCTCTCTCTCTCTCTCTCGTGTGTGTGTGTGTGTGTGTGTGTGTGTGTGTGTGTGTGTGTGTGTGTGTGTGAAAGATTTTAAAGGAAGAAACTGTTGTTCAATGCCCCCTCCTCTCTCTCTCTCTCTCTCTCTCTCTCTCTCTCTCTCTCTCTCTCTCAAAATACAGTCGTGTAGCGCCCTTCGCCGACTTGTAGAAATTTCCTTGCGACTGATTCCACGGAATGACACTGATGGGCTGGATATCCAGTGATTTCTATCGAACAGCCTGCCTGGCTATCACTTTTTTTAATTGTCTCCCCTGCAGCATATGTTAAACTTTGTTAATTTGTTTTTCCAAAACTCCAAAAGTAATTTCAAAGTCTTGTATTTCTTTTTCTGATCCACGGGTATCTGTGCGTACGTGTGGTTCTGTGAGTGCGCTCGAGCACATTTTAATCGGAAGAAGAATACACTAGTGTTAAATTGCATTGGATTGTTCTAATCTTCCGGCTCAAAATACACAGATAAGGATTTTTGTTGGAAAAAACTCTTTCGTATTTTTGTTTGTCATTCCTTGTTTCACTGTTCATTTAGCTAATATTTGACTAGCTCGGTAAAATATTTTAGTTATAAAAAAAACCTACCAGAGATGCTTAATATAAACTCTATTGGCTTCTTAAAAGGATGGCTCCTGTTTATTCTGAAAGTTAAATATAGTAGAGATAGGAACAAAAAAAATGACAGGTCTGTTTAGAAAGAATGCATTATGTGGAAATAGATCTGATGTCGAGGCAAACTTTTTGAAAGCAAAATTTTAAAAAAAGGAAATGCTAATTAGGGAGGTTAAAAAGAATGTTTCATTAAAACTAGACTTTCAAGGAATTGGATCTTTGACTTGGGAGTTAAATATAGTATTGAACACAGACAAAAATGTTTCACGAAAACAGATCCACGAACAGAGAGAGAGAGAGAGAGAGAGAGAGAGAGAGAGAGAGAGAGAGAGAGATTTTGGAGGGTAAGGGTTTCCGTTCGTAGATAAATGTAGTATTCAAAAAAAAGTTTCGTTTAATGACTCTTTAAAGCTAGAGAGTTTTTATCAGGATGTAACTGTAACATAGACAAATGTTACAAATACGTTAGAAAAAAAGACGTGTCTAAAGAAGAGGTAAATTTAGTACAGACATATTTCAGAAGGAAAAAAAAATGTTTCTAATGGGAGGGACTTTTTCGGTGGAGTGAAATCTTCTACAGACGAAGAGAAAAATGTTGAAAAGAAAAAAAGAGGAATGTTTAAGGTGAGTATGTTTTTACTTGGAGGTCACTTTAGTAAAGACAAAGACAAGAAAGAATATCCATAAAATGTATTCAAATGGGAACAGATTTAGTAAAAACAAAACAAAACAAAACAAAAACAGAGAAAAGAAAATGTTCTTTAAAAAAAAAAAAAAGTCACTAAAGGGACGAGATTTCATTGGCGGTAACTCTAAGTGTGGCCTAAGAATCGGGGAAAAAACAACAACGGAAAAACAAAACTCTAAAGGTTGTGCCTGTACTGGGAGATGAATCTAGGAACAGCCGAGGGGGGGGGGGGGGGGGGGGGGGGGGGGGGGGGTGCGGGAAGGGGAGGGGACGGGAAGCAAGCGTTCATAGAGAAACAAGTCTGTAAAGGGAGAGAATCCTGTTTTACCCCCAGTTTTGGAGTGTTAACTGAAAGAACAACATACAATTGCACACACACACACACACACACACACACACACACACACACACACACACACACAC
>CM065717.1:31131784-31141796 GCA_033310375.1 Conus canariensis
GACGTGTGGATGTGAGGTGAATTGAGGAAGGGGTACGTGGGCGAAATAGTAAAAAGTGGTTGCTAGGGAGGGGCGGGGGGAGTGGGGGAGGAGGATTAGAGCTTGTAGGTAGGGGGTGAGGGTAAAAGGGTTGAGGGAGAGGAAGTGGTAACAGGTGCTGACGGGAGGTAGGGATTAGTCTCAGGGCATAATTGGATCTGCTAGGACAAAGAGTCGAACGAAATCTCGGAGGTGGACCTCCAAAACGTAGGATGAATATGGCTGGAAACGGGAGGGGGGAAGGGTAGCAGTGGGGTGTGTGTGTGTTGTGTGTGTGTGTGTGTGTGTGTGTGTGTGTGTGTGTGTGTGGGGCGTGTGGCCTGTGTGTATGTGTGTGTGTGTGTGTGTGTGTGTGTGTGTGTGTGTGTGTGTGTGTGTGTTTTGTATGAGTGCACGCGCGCACGCCTACGGGAATGTGTGTGTGAGGCTGGGGGCTGTTCTGAACGCGAGAGAGAGAGAGAGAGAGAGAGAGAGAGAGAGAGAGAGAGATGCACTCGTGTGCATACTTTGTATACATTCATTTCAAATATTTTCATCGCGTAAATACAATGAATATGAATACCTCCTTATCAGGCGGCAATAATTATTCTCTTCCAACACTGAAGTTTTTACGCCTGAGAGAGAATATCAAAGGATACTACGTCATCACACGTCAGCACACCCCAATCAACATATCCCTTGACATCGTCTGTTGTCGTTGGGGCACCCCTGATGATCTGGCCACCACTCTCCTCCATCCGTCCCTGTCCTCCACCGCTCGCTGAGATTCTGCCAGGCTCATTCCAGTCCACTCTCGGATATTGTCTTCCCACCTCTTCCTTTGCCTTCCTCTATCGCGGCTTCCTCTGACTGTTCCTTGCAGGACTGTCTTTGCAAGGCCTGCTGAACGGGACACATGTCCGCACCACTTCATTTTCCGCTTCTTGGGTTCCAATTGCTTGTTGAATTATTCTAAGGACTTCTTCATTTGTCACGTGGTCTGTGTAATTGATGCCCAAGATCGTTCTGTAGCATCTCATTTCAGTTGCCAGCATTCTTTTTTGTAGCTCTGCTGTGAGTGTCCAAGTTTCACATTCACGCAGAAAAACTGAGAGGGCAAGGGATGCGGAGGCAAAATAAGAGTGTGTATGAGAAAGGTGGACAGGGGAAAGAGGGGTGTAAGCCGGGAAGGCGGGTAGCGGAAAGAGGAGTGTTTTGGAGGAGTTTATGTACGGAAAAGAGAAGTGTTTTGGAGGAGTTTATGTACGGAAAAGAGAAGTGTTTTGGAGGAGTTTATGTACGGAAAAGGAGTGTTTTGGAGGAGTTTATGTACGGAAAAGAGAAGTGTTTTGTAGGAGTTTATGTACGGAAATGAGGAGTGTTTTGGAGGAGTTTATGTACGGAAATGAGGAGTGTTTTGGAGGAGTTTATGTACGGAAATGAGGAGTGTTTTGGAGGAGTTTATGTACGGAAGAGAGGAGTGTTTTTGGAGGATGGTGACTAAAGGAACGAACAGTGTTTGGAGAAGGGTAGGGGGGAGAAAGCATATTGTTAGGGAGGAGAGTGGAGAGAGAGAAGAAATGTGTTTTGAAGGATGCTATGTAGAGAAAGGATGTGTGTTGGAATGGATGGTGGCTAGGGAAGATTAGGATGCTATGTAGAGAAAGGATGTGTGTTGGAATGGATGGTGGCTAGGGAAGATTAGGATGCTATGTAGAGAAAGGATGTGTGTTGGAATGGATGGTGGCTAGGGAAGATTAGGATGCTATGTAGAGAAAGGATGTGTGTTGGAATGGATGGTGGCTAGGGAAGATTGGGATGCTATGTAGAGAAAGGATGTGTGTTGGAATGGATGGTGGCTAGGGAAGATTGGGATGTTAGGGAGGAAGACGGGAAGAAGAAGGAATAACATTTTTCAGGAAGTGGGTGGAGAAAGAAGAAATTTGCTGGAGAAGGGGGCCACTGTTTAAATCTATATTGAAAACCCGCCTCTGCATCGCTACGAAAAATCCTGTTTCTCCTTCCAACGATCTACCCAATAACCTAGTTAGTAGGAAAAAAAGGATCACTTGCTAATGACCTTCTCCAGCGAAACGATGGCCGAGGGAAATTGGGGAAAGAAAAGCGTTTGGGGAAGGCGGTGTCTGATGGAGGGAGGGGGTAGATCTAGGTGGCAAGGGAGAGGGGACAGGTTGGTGACAGTGTGTAGTGAGTGAAAAAAGATGCTGCTGAGATCCACGCCACGGTTGTCATGGAAATTCTGCAGAAGCGAGAACAGCAAGAGACAGGGAAATGTAAAGGATGGGAAGACGAAGGGAGGGGTGGGAGGGGGTACCAAGGGAGAGGGGAGGAGGAAGGGGAAGTCATGGTGATTGGTTTTCGGAGTGGAAGACCTACAGGACTGAAATGGGAGATCCAGACGATGTTATGCGGAAACTGGGATTAGCAAAAAAGGGGGGTGGGGGTGATGGGGGAGAGGAAGGGTGTTGAGGGAGGGAGTGAGAGTAGGATGAGGTGTGTTTACGCGTGTTACGTGAATTGTTAGAAGCTCTCTCGAACTGGCAGGGAAAACGTGAGTAGGTGCATGCGTTCCTTGCAATGAATGGTTGGGAAGAAAGTGTCCTTGTCTTACTGCTTACTGGCAGTAGTAAGGGGTTTTTTTTGTCCACAGTTGATGTGTTATTTGTTCTCTGATGATTTTGCCGAAGCCTTGTCTTCCAGATTCCAGCATGAATCGTGTTTTGTGGCGTGATGAACGACCAAACAAATGGGACTGGAAGACACTTGTTAGAGGGGCCTCCAGTTTGAATGTCGTAATCCAGACCCAACGATAATCAGGTATTCCAGAATACAAAAGACTTTGGCGTATGTGTAATTTTTGATAAAATATGGTGATGAATTTCACTTTATGTCCAACTGCTTGCACTCACCATTTAAGAACAAATCGTGAAATGATTTGACCTAGATAGCTCCAGCTCCACCCAAATGCAATCAAAATAAATGAGTTGTACAACAACGTTTCTAGAATATAATTGCTAGAGTTGTCACGCTTAAGCGGTATAAAACTTTTGTTATTCTAGCCAATGATATAATGTCTACAAAAGCAATGACGTTATGTCTCTAGAACAAAATATACGTGGCTAACCCTCGGAAGGAAGTCATGGAATGTTCGATAGCTTTCATACAATATTTCCAAATATATCTTGGGCGAGGGGGTTGCGTATGAAGGGGTGGAGGTGAGGGTAGCTTCCGTTTGTTTATTTGTTTATGTTCTGTTGTTGAAAGGCGTTTTCGCTGTGTTGAAATTGTGTTTTGTTGCTTATCTCATTAAAACACACTGGATCCGGGTTACATTTGTATTGTTGGCACATTGCATCGTCTCTCTTTGTATTGTGGTTCCATTGCATCGTCTGTGTGTTTTCATCTCTTTTCTCTGTGTGTTTTCATCTCTTTCTGCCTGGCATTTGTATTGTGGTTCCATTGCATCGTCTGTGTGTTTTCATCTCTTTTCTCTGTGTGTTTTCATCTCTTTTCGGCCTGGCATTTGTATTGTGGTTCCATTGCATCGTCTGTGTGTTTTCATCTCTTTTCTCTGTGTGTTTTCATCTCTTTCTGCCTGGCATTTGTATTGTGGTTCCATTGCATCGTCTGTGTGTTTTCATCTCTTTTCTCTGTGTGTTTTCATCTCTTTTCTCTGTGTGTTTTCATCTCTTTTCTCTGTGTGTTTTCATCTCTTTTCTCTGTGTGTTTTCATCTCTTTCTGCCTGGCATTTGTATTGTGGTTCCATTGCATCGTCTGTGTGTTTTCATCTCTTTTCTCTGTGTGTTTTCATCTCTTTTCTCTGTGTGTTTTCATCTCTTTTCTCTGTGTGTTTTCATCTCTTTTCTGCCTGGGCTGGAACGTAGATAAAATCTTGTAAATTTTTTTTGGAAAGCATACAGGGAATGAGGGGGGAGGGGGAGGGGGAGGAAATGGGGAGATTGGAGTGGAGAGGAAGGGTGGGGAGTGAGGGTTATCAGGGAAGGGATGAGTGGTGACACTCTGCACGGTGACAGACTGATACCAACGGCTGGAATTGGCTTTGCAACGTTTGTTGGTTCAGATCAGTAGAGGTTGGGCCTTGACGCGTTTAAAATATTCTTATGTATGACGTAAATAATATAGCGAATGACAAATGCATGCAATATACACATACTTAACTCTGGAAGTTTCCTGAAACACTTAGACCCCTCTGGAAAGAACCAGAAACATCCAGAGCATTCTAGTTATCATTTTGGGGCAAGTTATATGCAGTTTGATCGGTTATACTAAGTGTCTTTTTTTCAACTTTTGGAAAAGATCCGTGCATTTTAGTTGACAGCACTCTGTCTTCATTCTAAAGCTTTTGATTTCTTGATAAGCAGCAGCTGGGCTATAGTTGTTTGAGACAGACAGACAGAGACAGACAGACAGACAGACGGATAGACAGACAGACGGACAGACAGATAGACAGACGGACAGACAGACAGACAGACAGACAGACAGACGGACAGACGGACAGACAGACAGACAGACAGACAGTTCGGAATCCTGTTAAAGGACTCGTCTTCCTTTACGGGCACATAAAGACTGAACTTGTGTGTGATTCCTTCGCTAGGAGCGCAGACTTTAAACTTGTTACCGGACTCGACCCGTCCTGTGTGGCTGTCAGTCAACCACAGGTTACAACATGGACCGTCCAAAACCACCTCTTTTCATTCACCTCAGTCCCAGTCCTACGTCGAGTGACATGTCTTTCACAGAGCAAGAGTTCGAGTCTCCACGTCGTCACCAAGAGATCGTCTTGGATTCAACGCCACAGCTGTCAAGGAGATTCTGTAACGATGAAAGTAGTGGTATGGAGACACAGAAACCTAGAGAACAGAGGGGAGGTGTGTGGAGGTGGGCGGGGGTGGGGGGTGGGATGGGGTGTCTGGGGTCAGCATGATTCAGAGTGCCAGACCTGGAGGAACTGACTGGGAAAGGGGGTGGGGGTGGGGATGGGGGTGGGGGAATCCAAACACTGTAGTTTGAGACTTTGGATTAAAAGTGTGGTGAGAAGCCGGCTGGCGATGAGGCAAGGTAACCGAGAGAGAGAGAGACAGACAGACAGACAGACAGACAGACAGACAGACAGACAGACAAACAGACAGAGATAGAGAGAGAGGGAGACAGAGACAAAGAGACAAAGAGAGACAGACAGACAGACAGACAGAGACAGAGACAAAGGCAAAGAGAGACAGAGAGAGAGAGAGAGAGCGCGCACAAAACGTTGAAGTGTTGTTCACAGAAGCCATATTTCCAGAGGAACAGAAGGCATTAAATATTCGCACGATCAATTGAACGATGAATTTTAGACCAGACAGCTAAGGAAAGCAACAGAGGGCCTTCTCACTTGACCACACTTCATTTCATGGCGTATCTGATGTATTCAATTTCTTCTTGCAATTCTACGACAAGACGTTTTTCCCCCAGTAAAAATCACGTTCGATGCTACTAAAAAAGAGATGTTGTCTTATATGGAATACAACAGACACAGTACAGTACACAGTTAATCTCAAATCATGCATCTTAAATCTCTACACACTTTGTGTCATCTTGCCTCATACAAAAAGTTGAAACTGTAAATTTGCCTTTATTTACATTTATATCCATTCCCATGAATAACAGCTTTAGTAACTCAACATCTGAACTTCTCAAGACTGTACAAAGAGAATCTACTCAAAATTGATTTTAGTGTTCTGTTCAAAAAGCATTGTTTAAATTTTCTACAAATCGAACATCTGTCAAAGTCGGGGACAAGACTCCTGTTCGTGCCAAGGGAAATCGATCACGAGAGAGAGAAGAGAGAGAGAGAGAGAGACAGACAGACAGACAGACAGACAGACAGACAGACAGACAGACAGACAGACAGGCAGAGACAGTGACAGTGACAGAGACATACAGACAGACAGACAGACACAGAGATTGAGAGAGAAATACAGACAGACAGACCGACAGACAGACAGGCAAGCAGGCAGGCAGAAAGACACAGAGACAGAGATAGAGACAGGGAGATTCAATATTTGTGTGAAAGCTTATATCTCTATGTCTCTGCGTATCTATGTCTCCATGTCTCTGTCTATTTGTCTGTCTGTCTATCTGTCTCTCTGTCTGTTTTTTTTGTCTGTCTGTCTTTATCTCTCTCTATCTCTGTCTCTGTCTCTATCTCTCTGTCTTTGTCTCTGTCTCTGTCTCCCCCTCTCTCCTTCTCTCTCAGTCCCTCTCTCTTTTTCTCTATAAAAATTGTAAAATCACACACACACACACACACACACACACACACACACACACACACACACACACACACACACACACACACACAATTGGAGTGAAAAAGCACAACAAGCAATGTAAACGAACATGTTCCAATATTTCGAGCGACCGCTCATTTTCAAAGATGACAGCTTGTTTAGTTCATGTCAAAAGTGTTATGACATCATTGGGTCGATGCTGAAAGATTTCCGTCCTGACAGAAATGTAATCACCACAAGTGATGCAGAGTCTGAAACATCATCCTGTTGTGACTATCTCTCATCATGGTAGTCGTACCAGAGGGAACATCTGAGCAGTTACCAAACGCAAGGGAACTCACCACGTGTATCTAGTGGTCAGTCATGTGTTCAGGCCTTGTGGATGTTTTGTTTGTAGCTTCAGAATCCAGAATTTTTGTCTAAGATCTCAATGAATGTCACTGTCTATGTAATGTTTGTCAATAAGCATACAACGCATGTCTTGAATTGAGAGGTTGTGCATGTTGAAATGATGTGTGACGTGGGTGCCTGGATATGCGCGCGCGCGCGCGAGTGTGTATGTGTGTGTGTGTGTGTGTGTGTGTGTGTGTGTGTGTGTGTGTGTGTGTGTGTGTGTGTGTGTGTCCGTCCGTCCATCTGTCTGTCTGTCTATCTGTCTGTCTGTCTATGTACATTTGCCCGTGTCTGACCATGTCACATAGACATGAGTACTTTCTGCTATTCAGCTGAGCAAATAAGCGGCCATGATTTTTTTATTTTTAGTGACAGTTGCACGACAGCTCTGGGACAAGAGCGAGGAACCCATCATTTCAGCCCAAAGATATATATATATATATATATATAAAATATATATATATATATATATATATATAGAGAGAGAGAGAGAGAGAGAGAGAGAGAGAGAGAGAGAGACTATTTGGGGAAAAGAAATCCTGACCCGACTCTCTGTCCGTCGGTCTATCATCTCAGCAGCTGTTAAACGATTCTACTTGACGAATCAATTTCGTGTCTGACTCCAGGAAACTGGACAGTGATATTGACAGAGAACAGGCCAGCGTCTGACAGCTGTCTTTTACAATGCTTGTCACCAGTCGTCGATGTGTCAGTTTCCTGGCCAGAAATGAAACTTTCTGTCTGCTGCTGTAATTTATTAAGAATCTCTCTCTCTCTCTCTCTCTCTCTCTCTCTCTCTCTCTCCTCTCTCTCTCTCTCTCTCTCTCTCTCTCTCTCTCTCTCTCTCTCTCTCTGGGGGGGGGGGGGGGGTCTGCTCGCTCTTTCTAAATTTCCGTCTGCTTGTTTGTGCGTTCCACACGCCCTTTGTCTCTCTCCCTCTATCTGGACTCGTATGTGTGTGTGTGTGTGTGTGTGTGTGTGTGTGTGTGTGTGTGTGTGTGTGTGTGTTGTTGTTGTTGTTGTCTTCAATTTAACGTCTATCCACATAGTGATATTAGACGGGGGGAGGGGAGGGGGGGAGGGAGGGGATCGGGAGGAGGAGGAGGGGAGGGGGGCCGTATTGTGTGTGTATGTATTTATGTCTCTTTCATAAGGGGGAGAAAAAAAAAGTCAGAAAAATGAGCATTAACAAAAATTACAATCAACTTGTCTATAACAAATGTTCTTCAGGACTATGAAGTAAATATTTCGCAATATTAAACAAACTAGTAGCATTTTTGAAAACGCCTTCGATACAATTTTCAGAAATCACTGGTAAGATAGGTCTTAACCTCTGACATTCAAAAATGATGTGCTTGCTGGAAATTTGTTCACCACATAAACATTAACATTTTTGCTGTATTTTGTGATGAACGCATTAAGTTTTATCCTGTAAGATAGCGAACTAATCTGTCTGAATTTGATTACGCCAGTATGACTCAAATATGATTTGTTATCCAAACCACGAGAATCAATATACTTATTCTTGGAGAGTCTATCTTTTCTCAGGGTATAGCCTTTAATTCTACTCCATACTGCTTGTTCCAGCAAGTGATAACCCTCCTGAATGGATAAAGGAACATGAATTTCAGTGGATTCTGTGCCTTGCCTTGCGCCCTTTTTTGCTACTTTGTCAGCCCACTCATTTGAAGAAAATCCAAGACGTGAAGGAACCCAGCAGAAGGAAACGTTGGTCCCTTTTAAAGTTAAGATATGAATTAATTGACTGATTTCTAACATAATTTTGGTCTTTTCTTGTAATCTGATGATCTTAAAGAGCATACAGTACCGATTGAGAATCTACACAATTTATCCATGCAGCCCCAA
The DNA here is from genome assembly GCA_033310375.1 of Conus canariensis. Lineage (NCBI taxonomy): Eukaryota > Metazoa > Mollusca > Gastropoda > Neogastropoda > Conidae > Conus > Conus canariensis. The sequence goes on from CM065717.1 coordinate 31,140,374, forward strand.
TAACGGTGGAACAGTCCCGACAACACCAAAAGAAGAATCCTGGCCTGCCAACACACTGATGAATGCAAAACCTTATTGACCACTGGAGGGCCTTCACCATACAGAAGCCCTTGCCAGTACCTCCACCATTCCTGCTTAAGGGAACGGAGACGAATCTCTTCCTACACTACCGTTGATCTCATATGATCATCACCCATCAGTGACTGATTAATGATAATAATTTTTACCCTTTGTGTGTGTATGTGTGTGTGTGTGTGTGTGTGTGTGTGTGTGTGTGTGTGTGTGTGTGTATGAATATGTGTGTGAAAACTTTCCACAGTTAGTCTCATTATGATCACATTATCTTAACTCACCCAGAACATTGTTTACATGTGGTCCCCCCCTTTTTGTGTGTGTGTGTGTGTGTGTGTGTGTGTGTGTGTGTGTGTGTGCGTGCGTGTGTGTGTGTGTGTGTGTGTTTGTGTGTGTGTGTGTGTGTGTGTGTGCAACACATGATACCCTGTTTTTCATTGATCACTGCTATCTTCTCTCAACAAACAGCAGCATATTGATGCCAACAGTAGAAAGAAACTCGTGGAGAGCGTGGCAGCAGAGAGTCCTCAGAAGAGAAGCCCCCTTCAAGCAAGTGTTTCGGCCCTTATCTCCTGACACTCTAGGGGGGTTGGGCCACACCCGGTTCATGACTCCGGATGTCCCTCTGCTGCCCCTTTTTTTTCCATCTTGGGACGAGCCATGGCTGGGATTCGAACCCATGACCCTCTGGACATGCTCATTTTCCACTTAATGACTCGCGCTTTAACCACTGAGCCACAGGGACACCTGATATTTGTAGGGAAATTAAGCCTTATGAAGTTCACTTTTGTTCCTCCTTGACCAGATCCAGCTTGAACACCTCTCTGCCGCTTCTGCCATTGCTTTCAGGGCTCTGGTTTTTTCCTTCCCTGCAACTGAGAGCTGTTTCATGAGGCTGTATGCAGACGTTCCTACAAACCCCCTAGCTCCAATTTCTGCAGTGAGGACTTTGACCTGATAGCCTTCTCTCCTCAGGCTATTTGCCAGATCAGCATACTTTTCAGTCTTGTAGATTTGAGCTGCCTCCATTCTGTTCTCATATGGCACCGTGAGCTCGATCATGATCAGTTGCTTGGTTGACTTAGAGTGGACTACTATGTCTGGTCTCATGCCACTCTTGCTGATGATCTCTGGGTGACTCTTCCATTCTGGGAGGTCTGCAGTGCACTCCCAGTCATCTGCCCCGTCCAGCAGACTCTGCCTGCATGTTTCGAGTGGCACTGTTGTTCTTGGCCATGATTTGCTGCCTCCTGCCGTGAAGAATGTTGCGGGTGCTTTTGGAGTCCTGATTTTCCCTTTTATGGTGTTGGTACTAGCCCAGACTACTTGTACAATCTCTTTGAGCACTTGG
>CM065717.1:31141896-31151896 GCA_033310375.1 Conus canariensis
TGTTTTCATCTCTTTTCTGCCTGGGCTGGAACGTAGATAAAATCTTGTAAATTTTTTTTTGGAAAGCATACAGGAAATGAGGGGGGAGGGGGAGGGGGAGGAAATGGGAGATTGGAGTGGAGAGGAAGGGTGGGGAGTGAGGGTTATCAGGGAAGGGATGAGTGGTGACACTCTGCACGGTGACAGACTGATACCAACGGCTGGAATTGGCTTTGCAACGTTTGTTGGTTCAGATCAGTAGAGGTTGGGCCTTGACGCGTTTAAAATATTCTTATGTATGACGTAAATAATATAGCGAATGACAAATGCATGCAATATACACATACTTAACTCTGGAAGTTTCCTGAAACACTTAGACCCCTCTGGAAAGAACCAGAAACATCCAGAGCATTCTAGTTATCATTTTGGGGCAAGTTATATGCAGTTTGATCGGTTATACTAAGTGTCTTTTTTTCAACTTTTGGAAAAGATCCGTGCATTTTAGTTGACAGCACTCTGTCTTCATTCTAAAGCTTTTGATTTCTTGATAAGCAGCAGCTGGGCTATAGTTGTTTGAGACAGACAGACAGAGACAGACAGACAGACAGACGGATAGACAGACAGACGGACAGACAGATAGACAGACGGACAGACAGACAGACAGACAGACAGACGGACAGACGGACAGACAGACAGACAGACAGACAGTTCGGAATCCTGTTAAAGGACTCGTCTTCCTTTACGGGCACATAAAGACTGAACTTGTGTGTGATTCCTTCGCTAGGAGCGCAGACTTTAAACTTGTTACCGGACTCGACCCGTCCTGTGTGGCTGTCAGTCAACCACAGGTTACAACATGGACCGTCCAAAACCACCTCTTTTCATTCACCTCAGTCCCAGTCCTACGTCGAGTGACATGTCTTTCACAGAGCAAGAGTTCGAGTCTCCACGTCGTCACCAAGAGATCGTCTTGGATTCAACGCCACAGCTGTCAAGGAGATTCTGTAACGATGAAAGTAGTGGTATGGAGACACAGAAACCTAGAGAACAGAGGGGAGGTGTGTGGAGGTGGGCGGGGGTGGGGGGTGGGATGGGGTGTCTGGGGTCAGCATGATTCAGAGTGCCAGACCTGGAGGAACTGACTGGGAAAGGGGGTGGGGGTGGGGATGGGGGTGGGGGAATCCAAACACTGTAGTTTGAGACTTTGGATTAAAAGTGTGGTGAGAAGCCGGCTGGCGATGAGGCAAGGTAACCGAGAGAGAGAGAGAGAGACAGACAGACAGACAGACAGACAGACAGACAGACAGACAAACAGACAGAGATAGAGAGAGAGGGAGACAGAGACAAAGAGACAAAGAGAGACAGACAGACAGACAGACAGAGACAGAGACAAAGGCAAAGAGAGACAGAGAGAGAGAGAGAGCGCGCACAAAACGTTGAAGTGTTGTTCACAGAAGCCATATTTCCAGAGGAACAGAAGGCATTAATATTCGCACGATCAATTGAACGATGAATTTTAGACCAGACAGCTAAGGAAAGCAACAGAGGGCCTTCTCACTTGACCACACTTCATTTCATGGCGTATCTGATGTATTCAATTTCTTCTTGCAATTCTACGACAAGACGTTTTTCCCCCAGTAAAAATCACGTTCGATGCTACTAAAAAAGAGATGTTGTCTTATATGGAATACAACAGACACAGTACAGTACACAGTTAATCTCAAATCATGCATCTTAAATCTCTACACACTTTGTGTCATCTTGCCTCATACAAAAAGTTGAAACTGTAAATTTGCCTTTATTTACATTTATATCCATTCCCATGAATAACAGCTTTAGTAACTCAACATCTGAACTTCTCAAGATTGTACAAAGAGAATCTACTCAAAATTGATTTTAGTGTTCTGTTCAAAAAGCATTGTTTAAATTTTCTACAAATCGAACATCTGTCAAAGTCGGGGACAAGACTCCTGTTCGTGCCAAGGGAAATCGATCACGAGAGAGAGAGAGAGAGAGAGAGAGAGAGACAGACAGACAGACAGACAGACAGACAGACAGACAGACAGACAGACAGACAGGCAGAGACAGTGACAGTGACAGAGACATACAGACAGACAGACAGACACAGAGATTGAGAGAGAAATACAGACAGACAGACCGACAGACAGACAGGCAAGCAGGCAGGCAGAAAGACACAGAGACAGAGATAGAGACAGGGAGATTCAATATTTGTGTGAAAGCTTATATCTCTATGTCTCTGCGTATCTATGTCTCCATGTCTCTGTCTATTTGTCTGTCTGTCTATCTGTCTCTCTGTCTGTTTTTTTTGTCTGTCTGTCTTTATCTCTCTCTATCTCTGTCTCTGTCTCTATCTCTCTGTCTTTGTCTCTGTCTCTGTCTCCCCCTCTCTCCTTCTCTCTCAGTCCCTCTCTCTTTTTCTCTATAAAAATTGTAAAATCACACACACACACACACACACACACACACACACACACACACACACACACACACACACACACACACACACACAATTGGAGTGAAAAAGCACAACAAGCAATGTAAACGAACATGTTCCAATATTTCGAGCGACCGCTCATTTTCAAAGATGACAGCTTGTTTAGTTCATGTCAAAAGTGTTATGACATCATTGGGTCGATGCTGAAAGATTTCCGTCCTGACAGAAATGTAATCACCACAAGTGATGCAGAGTCTGAAACATCATCCTGTTGTGACTATCTCTCATCATGGTAGTCGTACCAGAGGGAACATCTGAGCAGTTACCAAACGCAAGGGAACTCACCACGTGTATCTAGTGGTCAGTCATGTGTTCAGGCCTTGTGGATGTTTTGTTTGTAGCTTCAGAATCCAGAATTTTTGTCTAAGATCTCAATGAATGTCACTGTCTATGTAATGTTTGTCAATAAGCATACAACGCATGTCTTGAATTGAGAGGTTGTGCATGTTGAAATGATGTGTGACGTGGGTGCCTGGATATGCGCGCGCGCGAGTGTGTATGTGTGTGTGTGTGTGGTGTGTGTGTGTGTGTGTGTGTGTGTGTGTGTGTGTGTGTGTGTCCGTCCGTCCATCTGTCTGTCTGTCTATCTGTCTGTCTGTCTATGTACATTTGCCCGTGTCTGACCATGTCACATAGACATGAGTACTTTCTGCTATTCAGCTGAGCAAATAAGCGGCCATGATTTTTTTATTTTTAGTGACAGTTGCACGACAGCTCTGGGACAAGAGCGAGGAACCCATCATTTCAGCCCAAAGATATATATATATATATATATATATATATATATATATATAAATATATATATATATATATAAGAGAGAGAGAGAGAGAGAGAGAGAGAGAGAGAGAGAGAGAGAGAAAAGAGAGAGAGAGAGAGACTATTTGGGGAAAAGAAATCCTGACCCGACTCTCTGTCCGTCGGTCTATCATCTCAGCAGCTGTTAAACGATTCTACTTGACGAATCAATTTCGTGTCTGACTCCAGGAAACTGGACAGTGATATTGACAGAGAACAGGCCAGCGTCTGACAGCTGTCTTTTACAATGCTTGTCACCAGTCGTCGATGTGTCAGTTTCCTGGCCAGAAATGAAACTTTCTGTCTGCTGCTGTAATTTATTAAGAATCTCTCTCTCTCTCTCTCTCTCTCTCTCTCTCTCTCTCTCTCTCTCTCTCTCTCTCTCTCTCTCTCTCTCTCTCTCTCTCTCTCTGGGGGGGGGGGGGGGGCTTGCTCGCTCTTTCTAAATTTCCGTCTGCTTGTTTGTGCGTTCCACACGCCCTTTGTCTCTCTCCCTCTATCTGGACTCGTATGTGTGTGTGTGTGTGTGTGTGTGTGTGTGTGTGTGTGTGTGTGTGTGTGTGTGTGTTGTTGTTGTTGTTGTCTTCAATTTAACGTCTATCCACATAGTGATATTAGACGGGGGGGGGGAGGGGGGAGGGAGGGGATCGGGAGGAGGAGGAGGGGAGGGGGGCCGTATTGTGTGTGTATGTATTTATGTCTCTTTCATAAGGGGGAGAAAAAAAAAGTCAGAAAAATGAGCATTAACAAAAATTACAATCAACTTGTCTATAACAAATGTTCTTCAGGACTATGAAGTAAATATTTCGCAATATTAAACAAACTAGTAGCATTTTTGAAAACGCCTTCGATACAATTTTCAGAAATCACTGGTAAGATAGGTCTTAACCTCTGACATTCAAAAATGATGTGCTTGCTGGAAATTTGTTCACCACATAAACATTAACATTTTTGCTGTATTTTGTGATGAACGCATTAAGTTTTATCCTGTAAGATAGCGAACTAATCTGTCTGAATTTGATTACGCCAGTATGACTCAAATATGATTTGTTATCCAAACCACGAGAATCAATATACTTATTCTTGGAGAGTCTATCTTTTCTCAGGGTATAGCCTTTAATTCTACTCCATACTGCTTGTTCCAGCAAGTGATAACCCTCCTGAATGGATAAAGGAACATGAATTTCAGTGGATTCTGTGCCTTGCCTTGCGCCCTTTTTTGCTACTTTGTCAGCCCACTCATTTGAAGAAAATCCAAGACGTGAAGGAACCCAGCAGAAGGAAACGTTGGTCCCTTTTAAAGTTAAGATATGAATTAATTGACTGATTTCTAACATAATTTTGGTCTTTTTCTTGTAATCTGATGATCTTAAAGAGCATACAGTACCGATTGAGAATCTACACAATTTATCCATGCAGCCCCAATAACGGTGGAACAGTCCCGACAACACCAAAAGAAGAATCCTGGCCTGCCAACACACTGATGAATGCAAAACCTTATTGACCACTGGAGGGCCTTCACCATACAGAAGCCCTTGCCAGTACCTCCACCATTCCTGCTTAAGGGAACGGAGACGAATCTCTTCCTACACTACCGTTGATCTCATATGATCATCACCCATCAGTGACTGATTAATGATAATAATTTTTACCCTTTGTGTGTGTATGTGTGTGTGTGTGTGTGTGTGTGTGTGTGTGTGTGTGTGTGTGTGTGTGTATGAATATGTGTGTGAAAACTTTCCACAGTTAGTCTCATTATGATCACATTATCTTAACTCACCCAGAACATTGTTTACATGTGGTCCCCCCCTTTTTGTGTGTGTGTGTGTGTGTGTGTGTGTGTGTGTGTGCGTGCGTGTGTGTGTGTGTGTGTGTGTTTGTGTGTGTGTGTGTGTGTGTGTGTGTGTGTGTGTGCAACACATGATACCCTGTTTTTCATTGATCACTGCTATCTTCTCTCAACAAACAGCAGCATATTGATGCCAACAGTAGAAAGAAACTCGTGGAGAGCGTGGCAGCAGAGAGTCCTCAGAAGAGAAGCCCCCTTCAAGCAAGTGTTTCGGCCCTTATCTCCTGACACTCTAGGGGGGTTGGGCCACACCCGGTTCATGACTCCGGATGTCCCTCTGCTGCCCCTTTTTTTTCCATCTTGGGACGAGCCATGGCTGGGATTCGAACCCATGACCCTCTGGACATGCTCATTTTCCACTTAATGACTCGCGCTTTAACCACTGAGCCACAGGGACACCTGATATTTGTAGGGAAATTAAGCCTTATGAAGTTCACTTTTGTTCCTCCTTGACCAGATCCAGCTTGAACACCTCTCTGCCGCTTCTGCCATTGCTTTCAGGGCTCTGGTTTTTTCCTTCCCTGCAACTGAGAGCTGTTTCATGAGGCTGTATGCAGACGTTCCTACAAACCCCCTAGCTCCAATTTCTGCAGTGAGGACTTTGACCTGATAGCCTTCTCTCCTCAGGCTATTTGCCAGATCAGCATACTTTTCAGTCTTGTAGATTTGAGCTGCCTCCATTCTGTTCTCATATGGCACCGTGAGCTCGATCATGATCAGTTGCTTGGTTGACTTAGAGTGGACTACTATGTCTGGTCTCATGCCACTCTTGCTGATGATCTCTGGGTGACTCTTCCATTCTGGGAGGTCTGCAGTGCACTCCCAGTCATCTGCCCCGTCCAGCAGACTCTGCCTGCATGTTTCGAGTGGCACTGTTGTTCTTGGCCATGATTTGCTGCCTCCTGCCGTGAAGAATGTTGCGGGTGCTTTTGGAGTCCTGATTTTCCCTTTTATGGTGTTGGTACTAGCCCAGACTACTTGTACAATCTCTTTGAGCACTTGGTTGTGCCTCCATGTGTACCTTCCTTGAGCCAGGGCTACTTTACATGAGCTTAGGACATGCTCCACTGTTTGTTTTTCATGGCAGAGGGGGCATGCAGGATCGTCTGTTTTCCCCCACTTCACCAGGTTTGCATTTGAGGGCAGAAGGTCATATGCAGATCTGAGAATGAAGCTGATCCTGAGAGGGTCCATGTGCCAAATGTCATTCCAAGTGAGACTTCTTTGGAGTGCATTCTCCCACGTTGTCCATTGCCCTTGCTGGCTCTGCTGGACTGCTTTTTGGAGTCTTTTTTGGTCTTCTTCTTTTCTCATCTCCTGAATCATCATGTCTCTTTTGGCTTTTCCTTTGGCCTTTGACCACCATTCAGTTTTGGTCACCCCCAGTCCTTGTCTGTTGGTCTGTGTGTATCCTGTTATTTCTCTGATCTTGAGACTTTCTTTTGCAGAATCCATCGCCTCTTGAACTTTCCATTTTCTGCCTGTCTTCAGCTGGGGCTTGATTGCTTCTACCACCTTGTCTCCTGAGTCCTCCAGCATGCTTTGAAGTCTGATCTTCCCTGCTTTGTATTCCTCCAGGATGGATTTCAGTGGTAGTTTCAGCTTTGCTTGGCGACAGTACAGCGCTATGTCAGTCAGACAGGGTGGGACACCAAGCCATTTCCTTGTGAACTTGTTGATTTTGGCTTCCATTGCCTCCACCATGCTGGTGCAGATGTCGTATATCATCAGAGGCCATAGGAGAGCTTTGGTATCAGCATGAACTGCAAACACCAGACCTTGTATTTGCCAGGGAGCCCACACTGGTCAATGGTCTCCAAGCCTTCCTCCGCCATCTGCTTGGTTTCTTTTGCTCTTTGTGTGTCTTTCAGCGTATCATCATACCATCTTCCAAGGCTCTTGACTGGTTCTTCTGTGACTGTTGGAATGGCCTGGTTGGCAACACTGAAGACCACAGATCCGGCCACTTTTCCTTTCCTCAGTGAGAGACTCCGTGATTTCTTTGGCTTGAACTTCATTCTGGATGAGGCAACTATGTCGTCCAGCCTCTCCAGCACATGACGTGTCTCGTCTTCTCTGGATGAAATCACTGTAGTGTCATCCATGAAGGCCTTGAGAGGAGGCATCTTGTATCCATCGCCAAGGTCTGTTTGTCTCGCGTTGTTTGTTGCTGCTTTCAAGATGAGTTCCATTGCCAGCACGAACAGTATTGGGGAAATTGCACAGCCCATTGCAATACCCACTTCCAAGTTGATCCAGTCTGTTGTGTACTCCTTGGTAGAGAACCGCATTGAGAAGCCATTGAAGTACTTCTTGAGCATGTCGCGGATGTTCTTTGGCACATGGTACATCTCAAGAGCCAACTGTATCATCTTATGGGGCACAGATCCATATGCGTTTGCCAGATCAAGCCACACTACGTCCAGGTCTTTCTTTTCTGTTTTTGCTTTTTGGATTGCGTCCCAGATCATTGTGGCGTGTTCTACACAGCCAGCCACGCCTGGGATGCCACCTTTCTGGACTGACACATCCAAGTACTTGTTTTCCATCAGGTACTTGGTCAGCCTTGCTGCCATGACAGAGAAGAAGATTTTCCCTTCGACGTTCAGTAGTGATATTGGCCTGAACTGGCTGATGTCACTTGAGTTTTGCTCTTTGGGGATGTACACACCATCTGCCGTCATCCACTGGCCGCTGATCTTCTGGTTTCTCCAAGCCGATCGCAGCAGCCTGTGGAGCCACTCCAGCACCTTGGGACATTTCTTGTAAAGCTGGTAAGGTATTCCGTTTGGCCCTGGTGATGATTTGGCTCTGGCTTTGTCGACCACCTTCTTGATTTCCGCCAACGTTGGAGGCTTGCCATTGAACTGTTCCTCAGGGTTGGTTGGCCACACCAGACCTTGAATGTCGAGTGGTGCTTTGCTCTGTGGGTCAGAGTATGTTTTCCTCAGATGCTGCTCAAGAACTCCTTTGTCCACACTTAGGGTCCCAGATTTTGGCTGCTCAAACAGTGTTCTGGCAAACTGGAAGGGGTCTCTGAAGAAGCGCTCTTGTGTCTTCTTCTTTTTGCTCTTCCTCTTCCTCGCAGATTCCGCTTTGCTGAGGGCGCTGTGTTTTTCTTTCAGGTCTTTCCACAGTTTTTGCAAGCCTTGTTTTTCAGCTGGCAATGCGGTCTTCATTTGCATCTTGAGGTTTTTCTTTTGGACCCTGATCTTGTCCATCTTTTCTTGGCGTCTGGATTTCTTTGGAGGTGTTTTCTCTTTGGGTAGTTTTGCTCCATAGGCGTCTCTACATGTGGCATACACAATGTCCCCATATGTGGCTAGTTTGTGTTCCAGGGTGCTTTTCCCTATCAGTGCATCGAGTCTTTGGACGATTTTTGCATCCAGTTTCTCCCAATCTTCAGTTTCGTTTGCTCGTGGCAGGTTGAGTTTCAGGCGCCTGGCATCGAGGGCCTGTGCAAATTCCTCATCCGAACCAACAGCGTGGATGTCCTTGGCACTGTGGTTTAAATCCTGGCCTTGGTCTTCCGACGTCTTATCTGCTGATGCAGTGCGCTGCTGCTCATTCAGATGAGTCTTCACACATCCCATCTTTGTTCTGTGGATCTTCCTGCCACGGGTGGTAGCGAAACGCTTTCCACAGACACATGGATATTCCATTTGGTCCATGTTCATAGTCCGTTTGGGATTTGCAGTCATGATTGGTTGAGCACCGATGGATTCATCATTCTCTCCCCCTTTCGGTGAATCCTGGGAGCATCTTTTCCTTTTATTCTTAGTAGCCACATGTTTAAGGCAAAGTGGGGAGCCAGCCCACAGAGCCCTTGGTTCTGGTCTTTCCCAGTGTCCTCCGGTCTTTCCCGGACGTCCTCCGGCCTATTCCCGGAAGTCAATGGTTTACCCATGCATCAGTAGAAAGAAACTCGTGGAGAGCGTGGCAGCAGAGAGTCATCAGAAGAGAAGCCCCCTTCAAGCAAGTGTTTCGGCCCTTATCTCCTGACACTCTAGGGGGGTTGGGCCTCACCCGGTTCATGACTCCGGATGTCCCTCTGCTGCCCCTTTTTTTTCCATCTTGGCACGAGCCATGGCTGGGATTCGAACCCATGACCCTCTGGACATGCTCATTTTCCACTTAATGACTCGCGCTTTAACCACTGAGCCACAGGGACACCTGATATTTGTAGGGAAATTAAGCCTTATGAAGTTCACTTTTGTTCCTCCTTGACCAGATCCAGCTTGAACACCTCTCTGCCGCTTCTGCCATTGCTTTCAGGGCTCTGGTTTTTTCCTTCCCTGCAACTGAGAGCTGTTTCATGAGGCTGTATGCAGACGTTCCTACAAACCCCCTAGCTCCAATTTCTGCAGTGAGGACTTTGACCTGATAGCCTTCTCTCCTCAGGCTATTTGCCAGATCAGCATACTTTTCAGTCTTGTAGATTTGAGCTGCCTCCACATTATTTCACCTGTTACAATGAACATCATCCCACAGCATTGTTTACTTTTTTAAACAACACTATTAATATGAACCTCCCAACCTCCCTCCCCCACCCCCACCCCCACCCCCCACCCCATAGTGGATGAAGAGATATGAGCTCTCCTTCTCTTGCCCCCCTTCCCCCCCCCCCCACACACACACACAAACACATTACCCTCCTTTTTTTTTTCTTTTTTTTTCCTCAACCCCCCCCCCCTCCCCCCTCCCAATCATACCTTATCACCCATTTATCTTCCATCCCCTTCCCTCCCTTATTAACATTACCCACACACCTTTCACAACTACCCACGCATAACTACCACCACCTCTTTCATCACCCAGCGAAATCATTTATTTTATTCACCTAAACTTTCTTCTTCTTCTT
>CM065717.1:31156896-31159396 GCA_033310375.1 Conus canariensis
ACTATTGACAATAGTAAAACTGACAATACTCTATAATTAAAAGCTGCTAACAACTGTGAAACTGGCAATTATCTCTAATTCAAAATTGCAAACAACAGTGAAACTGACCAATGTCTGTCAATGAAAACTATAGACAACGGTAAAACCGGCAATTGTCAGTCAATCGGAACAGTAGCCGGAAGCAGTAATTAAGTGAATAAGCAAAAGGACAATAATTTGAATAGATAAATAAATGACTAAGGTATTAAATATAGAAACGTGAAGTGGTAAAAGCCATATTTTAAAAAGTTCAGTGTCCAAGGCCAGCTAATATTTTACACGTTGTACCTGTGCCCAAAGAAAGAATAACTCACAAGGGAAGTAACTTTTGCTCCATAGTGAAGCAAATAAGCATCCATAACTACAAAGAAAAGCTGCTTCATGTCATATGAATGCAGCATCAAGAGCAGAAAAACATTTGTTGTTTCCCTTCAGCGAAACTATCTTTGTTCATTCTGCATGTATTGTAATTGCATCTGTGCCAGATGAATGGGAACCACAAGTCATGTTATGCTAAAGCTGCTTGCATAGAGCCAAAGCAGCTTTCCTGTTTTAAGTTTCGTCCTAAATCTTTCCCTTCTTCTTAAATAGTTGACTTAGGTCAGAGATTTCAAGGGGTCTGGTTACGTATTTCTGGTGAGCAAATTACCTCCCCTGAATGCTGTCTTGATGCTCCTACCTTGTTATGGATGTTCTCGAGAATGAGAATGCTATGGTCTCCATCTACCAATCAGAATGCGTCACCTTTTTTTTTTCTTCTGCGCAAGCACGAAGTCAATGACTGAACACAATTCAGAAACATTTCCTCGTGTACGTCACTGGCCCTTTATCACATTTATCTTGTTCATACCGAAGACAAAGTTGATTTTGAACGGGAAGAGAATAAATAAGAATGTAAAGTCTTTAAATGTCGACCTTGTTTCTCATCTCTCTCTCTCTCTCTCTCTCTCTCTCTCTCTCTCTCTCTCTCTCTCTCTCTCTCTCTCACACACACACACACACACACACACACACACACACACACACACACACACACACACACACACACACACACACACACACACACACACACACATTTATGAATATTATTGTACATGTCAGGCAAAATGATCTGTCCAATTTTATGTTCCTTCGAATCGGGAGATGGATACCTCAGCATGGGCCTGTTGTTTGGTAATAAGGGGTATTGAATCCGATCAAATATCACTAACGTCACGCACTGTTCGTCCCGGACTACTGCATGTCGTGACGTTATTCTAGACACCTCGCCAGTGACGTCAAGAGCTTGTTTTAGACTCCCCTGAGCCATCGCGAAACCCAAACTAAAGCTTATTTTTGTTTCGCGATAGACTAGGATCAAGGTTATGTGCGAAATTTAATTTACCAGCGCTGATTCGAAAAAAAAAATAATGTCACGCGTACATTAGAAAAGAGAGAGAGAGAGAGAGAGAGAGAGAGAGAGAGAGAGAGAGAGAGAGAGAGAGAGAGAGCATTTTCAATGATATGACATAAAAAAAAAAAACCCTGCGAATTGATTCCACTATGTCTTCACACTTTTTTCTTGAATCGTTACAGATGCATACAAAATAAAGAGAACTTATCAAAATACAATTATTTCAGTTTTTCCAAAGAACGATAATTTTCATTTAGAAAGATTTCTCAGCCCCTATCTCTTGCAGACAAAATAATCATCAACGCTAGTTGTACAGGCATAATTTGTTGAGAACACACACACACACACACACACACACACACACACACACACACACACACACACACACACAACACATGCATGCATGCTTGCATGAAAGGTCGCCTATACTAGAGGGGGACAACATGAAAATTCACATATATGAAGGGGCGCGGACATCAAAGGTCACCAATGTAGGGGAGAGAGGACACTGATGTTCACCTGTATAAGACAGTAAGGACATACCTACATAAGGGATCGATGGCGTTTTTCGCCCGTGGGCTCTGTTTCAGTTTCAGTGTCACTTTCACCAAGAAAGTGTCACTGCGTGCGGACTAGTCCATGTACGCTACACCACATCTGCTCAGTTTTGAGACCACACTACGCATGATTTAATGCTGATGGATAGATAAATCAATGATTAAGATGAGAGAATTTAAGAAGAGGGTCTCGTGGCTGTGACGCAGCAGATGTCTGACCTACGTATTAGCCCACTGGCTCTGCAGTCATGAACTAGGGGCTGGTACACCCATGGGAACGCTCACGTGGTGGTGCTGTCGTGTCACATCCAGTGGCCATTACACAATGGCATCTTTCAGGGAGGAAATTTTGTCCCTTGACATCTTAATGGAATGCCCTGTGCGTGCCTCCTCCCTTTGTGACCGAAGCACGGGCTTCCAAGGGTGGTGCAGGATTGCTCCCAGCTGGTTTGTTCGGCAGTTGAGAAACAGCACTTCTCTGGGTCCCACCCGCACATTTGGGTGTAGCATT
>CM065717.1:31171896-31181896 GCA_033310375.1 Conus canariensis
GGTTGCAGGATTATCCTATCCGTCACAGCACTGTATTCTCTTTGTTTTTTAATTAACGTCTAACCATATAACTTTGAACTTTAATACACTTCAAACAACTTGCTATAACTTGAAGAAACACTGACGTATTTATAGATTTTGATAACAAATATTATATTTGATTTTGATAGTGAATATCAGTTATTAGCATCCACAGGTAATTGCACTTAGGACAATTCTATTTCAGTAGTTGATCTCAGTTATTTCTGTAAACAAATCATAAAATCAGTAACAATAACATACTTTTTAAAATTGAATGTGGGAAAGAAACTGCCATAAACGAACTCTTTCAAAGAGTAAACAGTTTTCTTTTTATGCTCTTTGCGAACACTATCTATCTTTCCCCGGTTAAATACGTTTATCTTGCCATAGTGTTTTGGCAGATAATTCCGTACATGTTTTCACATACACATCTTGTTCTTATATTTAGAGCATTGCTTTTGCTCCCAGAACATCTGTCCAGAATCAACTATAATTTATAACTATCTGTAGATCACGTTTGCTTATAACAGACCATTGAAGAAGATGACCAGAAAGAATGTCCGTCCACGTGTAATTAGATCGTTCAATTTGTAAATACAAATATAGATATTTGACAAGGGTTTTAACCTGAGATGATGGATATCACTTTAAAAAAAAGGTAACAGTTGGTTTTTAGGAAAGCAGCTGCTGCTTTGAAAAAAAAATTAAGGATATTACCCGGTGTTTTATCTACATCGCGGACTAACGTTTCACGCCTATAGAGCCAATCAAATTAACAGGAAGAGGTGTATGCCTTCAATGTACGCAATAGAACCCCCAACAGTAAAGCACGAAAATACATTTCCTGTTCCCTCTATTTTTTGGCTGAAATGAATGAAATAGAATAAACAGCCAAGTGTTTCAAATAGATAAATGATATCAGGATACTATACACAATAATTCTGACATAAAACAAGAAACAAAATTGTCAGAATCGCTTCCCTTGACACGAAAACAATCAGAGCGTTTGAGTCTGTTTTGACGTGGTTCCTTTTGTCTTATCCCAGCTGTTTTGACGTGGTTCCTTTTGTCTTATCCCAGCTGTTTTGACGTGGTTCCTTTTGTCTTATCCCAGCTGTTTTGACGTGGTTCCTTTTGTCTTATCCCATAATTACAAAATCATGGACAAGAAACGTTGCTCTGTATCGCTGCAGTTTACTTCTGGGTCATTCATAGTCACCTATTTTCTTTTATTTGATTCTCCACATTAAAGTGATCATTCTTTCACTATCTTTTTTCTACTTTACAGTACTTTTTTTTTATTCGCAGTGACAATTTATAGCACATTAGTGTGATTGCTGGTTAATGTTTAATCCCTCCTCTCTCCCCCCCCCCCCCCAAAAAAAAAAAAAAAATATATATATATATATATATATATGTATAATAAAATAAACAAATAAATAAAATTGAAATATTGAAAAATGGTTTGAAACTTTTTTCGTTTTAATTACCTTTTGTGGTTGACTTTTTCTTCTCTTGAAATTTTAATCATCGGCCCGATGACCTCATTCCTGCAAGAAGGACGGTCGTTTATTTATATTTGCGTCTCAGTTTGTTTTGTTGAATTCTTTTATTTCATTGACACATAGTATCTTTATCGACATCAAAGATACGGTCATCCATCTCTTGTTGATTGTATTTGCTCTTTTTTGTTATCATTATTTTTCTATTTTTCAATCTCATGCTGTGTTATTTTATTAAATAATTCTTCCTCAGAACATTCATTGTTATGCACTTGGCATCACTGAACAATACATTTACGCCATAAACTAGCTAGAAACCAGATAATGCATCTTTCGTCCCACCTATATCGCCCCATGATCTACTCGGTCGGTCTGTCTCTCTGTCTGTCTGCCTGTCTGTCTGTCTCTCTCTCTCTCTCTCTCTCGTCTCTGTCTGTCTGTCTGTCTGTCTGTCTGTCTCTCTCTCGTCTCTTCTCGTCTCTCTCTCTCTCTCTCTCCTCTCTCCTCTCTCTCTCTCTCTTGGTCTGGTGGATATGTAACTATTGTTCCCTAACAAAGAAGCGATTGTCTGGCTTACTTGTCCATCCCTTACACTGCGGTCTTTTGAATTTCCATCACCGTCCCGATTTCTGACCTGGCGATGTCGATGCTTTCTCTACAGAAAAAAATATATTTGTAATCTCTCTCTCTCTCTCTCTCTCCTCTCTCTCTCTCTCTCTCTCTCTCTCTCTCTCTCTCTCTTGAACTAGCCACTTTTCGCGTTCATGTTTCATGTTTAATTAACACTCTTGTCTTAAGGCCCCTCTGTGGTCGAAAGGGCAATGGTGACACTCAAATTGAAGCCTGGTTCAACGAGTTTTGTCATTTTCACCTCTCCTCTTCATCTTCAGTTTTGCTTTTCTCTTTTTCGTGTTATTGAAGGAAAATTGGTGTGCATGTTTCTGTCTCGAAATTCATGCATTACAAAATGACATTCCAATCAATGCAAATCAACGCAATCGTCTAATGATTGTACGAAATAAAACACGCCCGTCTTCTGCCCGCTTTCACATTCTTAAACGAAGCAAGGCAGTACACACTCACACACACACACACACACACACACACACACACACACACACAAGGGACACTGAAGCATTGAACATGGTACTCGGACAAAACAGAACGCAGAACAATTTGTCAAAAGAGAGGGGACACAGACGCAGCTCACACAAATACCGACAATTGATCTTCAGCAGGGAACGATCAGTGCGTCAAGGGACGTAACCATTGGGTACGAAAACGGGTTTTGGAATAAAGAATGGAAGAGCCCAGAAGAGAAAGGGGAAGGGAAGAGAGGGGAACGAGGGGGTGCTTTAGGATGCTAAAATCCCACGACATTCAAGCGCCGGTTACTTGGAATAGATTAGAGGCGCGTGCTATAGACGAGACAGGTTAGAATTCTCGCAAGTCTGACGATCGAGAGTGTTTTTTTTTTTTTTTTTTTTTTTTTTTTTTTTTGCGACCTCTCGCGACCGCGAGAGTTCGAGAAATATGAGTAGAGTGTTTGGGGACTTGCATGCGTGCGACATCGTGGGTCGATTCATGAAAGGTGAAATCTGGCTGTGTTCGGAATAAAATATAGAGAATCTGTCACTGTATGTTCTAGTGTGAACTAGTGGTATGAATCAGCTTTTCAACTGTAGGTTACCATCACCACGGTCGTCAACCGAACGTTACAATTAATCCATCAAATCTGGGTTCAGACTAGCTTTGTTGGAAAAAAAAAAAAAAATAGCTCCACGCCAAACATTGTCTCTTTGTTGTTTCAGTAGACCGTCTTGCAGTCATGACCTTGCGGCAAAACATCTAGGAACTCTTGCAGTTAAGAAACACAGCTCCGCTTCTCAATCATGAATGGAACGTAATCTGCACTAGTGGTGGCTGGGGAGGTATATGGTGTGCAGACAACAGCTCGCCGTTAGAACACGTCACAATGATGAAGACGGCTGTCCCTGTAATGTTCCCCAAGAGACGCTGGCGACCACGGCGACTGTTGTCGAGCACCCAGCTTGCAGTCAGGCGTTACGAGTTCAAATCCCGCTGGTTCTCGACTTAAACATTGATCCGTTTTCGCTGTCAACTTTAACATATTATCGTTCTGGTGTTTAACATATTATCGTTCTGGTGGAGTGGGTATATTTTTTTTCAAAGGGGCTTCAGCCTCCAATTTTTTCACACTTATTTTTTTCTTTTTGTACTTTTTTTTCTTTTAAATGGGGTATCCAACCTCCTCTTTTTCCCACTTTTTCTTCTTTTTTTTTCTTCAAATACACACACCATGCATAGTCAGTATGTTTCATTACCGATGGACATTCACTTGCTGTTTTAATTTTTTACGTTTAATACAAGACGTCTCGGTCTGTTAATGTTCTAATGTTTAGTGTGCTGACACTTTCACACTGCTGCATTTACTACTCACACCAAAAGAAACAAGCAAAAGAGCAAAGACTACAGTATAACTAAAATGACATACACGATGTGTGCGTGTGTGTGTGTGTGTGTGTGTGTGTGTGGTGTGTGTGTGTGTGTGTGTGTGTGCGTGCGTGTACACGTGAGTGCGTGCGTGTGTGCGTGTGTGTGTGTGTGTCTGTCTGCGTGCGTGTGTGGTGTGTGTGTGTGTGTGTGTGTGTGTGTGTGTGGTGTGTGTGTATGTGTGTGTGTGTGTGTGTGTGTGTGTGTGTGTGTGTGTGTGTGTGCGTGAGCGCGAGTGTACATTTTAATAGATCTGCTCCCTCTATTCTTCTGGGATGGATCTTCTCAGATGCTTTGTCATCTGTGGAGGTGTGAACCGAAGTGTGGCTTACTAGAATAGGCACTAAGCGTACTTATTTCATCTGTCTAGACTAACATTCGTGATACTTTGTTGCAAAATGTGTGGGACAAACAAATGATAATGTTTTTCTTACCATCTGGTTGTCAGTTAGTTCCATTTAGTTGCAGCCAATAATCACTTCTTAATTCATTGCACTGGCAGCCTATAGTCAACTGTTGGTTCCGTTCAGTTGCAGTCTATAGTCATTTGTTGGTTCCGTTCAGTTGCAGTCTATAGTACATTTGTTGGTTCCGTTCAGTTGCAGTCTATAGTCATTTGTTGGTTTGATTCAGTTGCAGTCTACAGTCATTTGTTGGTTTGATTCAGTTGCAGTCTATAGTCATCTGTTGGTTCCGTTCAGTTGCAGTCTATAGTCATTTGTTGGTTCCGTTCAGTTGCAGTCTATAGTCATCTGTTGGTTCCGTTCAGTTGCAGTCTATAGTCATTTGTTGGTTCCGTTCAGTTGCAGTCTATAGTCATTTGTTGGTTCCGTTCAGTTGCAGTCTATAGTCATTTGTTGGTTCCGTTCAGTTGCAGTCTATAGTCATTTGTTGGTTTGATTCAGTTGCAGTCTATAGTCATTTGTTGGTTCCGTTCAGTTGCAGTCTATAGTCATCTGTTGGTTCCGTTCAGTTGCAGTCTATAGTCATTTGTTGGTTTGATTCAGTTGCAGTCTATAGTCATTGGTTGGTTCCGTTCAGTTGCAGTCTATAGTCATTTGTTGGTTCCGTTCAGTTGCAGTCTATAGACATTTGTTGGTTCCGTTCAGTTGCAGTCTATAGTCATTTGTTGGTTCCGTTCAGTTGCAGTCTATAGTCATTTGTTGGTTTGTTCAGTTGCAGTCTATAGTCATTTGTTGGTTTGATTCAGTTGCAGTCTATAGTCATTTGTTGGTTTGATTCCGTTGCAGTCTATAGTCATCTGTTGGTTCCGTTCAGTTGCAGTCTATAGTCATTTGTTGGTTCCGTTCAGTTGCAGTCTATAGTCATTTGTTGGTTCCGTTCAGTTGCAGTCTATAGTCATTTGTTGGTTCCGTTCAGTTGCAGTCTATAGTCATTTGTTGGTTCCGTTCAGTTGCAGTCTATAGTCATTTGTTGGTTCCGTTCAGTTGCAGTCTATAGTCATTTGTTGGTTTGATTCAGTTGCAGTCTATAGTCATTTGTTGGTTTGATTCAGTTGCAGTCTATAGTCATTTGTTGGTTCCGTTCAGTTGCAGTCTATAGTCATTTGTTGGTTTGATTCAGTTGCAGTCTATAGTCATTTGTTGGTTCCGTTCAGTTGCAGTCTATAGTCATTTGTTGGTTCCGTTCAGTTGCAGTCTATAGTCATTTGTTGGTTCCGTTCAGTTGCAGTCTATAGTCATTTGTTGGTTTGATTCAGTTGCAGTCTATAGTCATTTGTTGGTTCCGTTCAGTTGCAGTCTATGGTGACCTGTTTATTTGTTCCACTTGGCTGAAGTTTATGGTCATTGGCTAGCTGCATTTGGTGGACAGCCTGTGGTCATTAACTTTGTTAGTTTCTTTTATTTGGTAGTTTGTGGTCATTCGTCAGATCCATTTGTTGGGCAGTCTGTGGTCTTTTGTCAGTTCCATTAAGTCAGTAGTCTATTGCTATTTAATTGCTTTGTTTCAGAAAATATACATTTTCTGAGAGCGTGTGTCTTGGGCTGGTGCCAGAGAAAGACCAGCAAGAAAGAGGCAAGAAGAGGATGGAGGGGTAGGAGGAAGGGTGCTGACAAGAGATTTGACACCCCCCCCCCCCCCCCCCCCCCCTCCAGCGCGGAGAAAGAGGATGTCCGAGTCTTTTAGCTTCTTCCAGACTAATATCCAAATAGGCCTACCTTCAGAATTATTGGCTGAAAGGGGAAAAGGGTGGGGAGAATGACGGATGAGAGTGCCGAGGGGGGGGGGGGGGGGGGGTTGGGGGGGTGGCGGATGTGGCTTGGTAGGAGGGGGAAGGTGGGAGGGCAGGCGTGTAGAGGTTGATGTGACATGGATGCCAGAGGGATGATGAGTGGTGGGTTTAAGCGTATATTGCATTGTCAGCTGGTTGTGACAGCTGAAGGCTTGAGTGATGCAGAATTGCTGCAGCGTGCTGAAGTTGCCATCCATACACCCTTTCCCATCCTGCCTTCCCTCTGCGAATACTAGAACACTCACATAGACAAGTCCATACACACACAGACACACACAGACACACACAGACACACACACACACACACACACACGCTTCCACACACGCACGCACGCACGCACGCGCGCGCGCGCACACACACACACACACACACACACATACACACACACACACACACACGCACGCGCACACACACTCACACACACACACACACACACACATCAAAGATAGCTTGTCTATGTTCCCATGGAGGCACCGGGGGAACAACAGGAGCAGGTGAGATTGAAGTGACGTCAATATTGTATTTTTCAAAAGAATCTTTCGTGTAATTTCGAACGGGACAAAGATAACCTAGCTGTTGAGCTCTTTTGGGATATTCAACATTTAAATCCATCAACACTTCGTTTTCGACTGAATTAGGTACTGAAAGACTTCTTGCAATATATTTGGCCACAGCTAATCTACGTTGATCTGACAGTGATAGCATATCAATTTCTTTGTACACCTTCAATGTGTTTGTGTGCACTGGGACACCAAGCGCTAATTTGATAGCTTTGCTGTCTATACTTTGCAATTTTTTCAGTAGACTTTGAGGAGCTGAAAAATAAACTTCTTGTCCGTACACTAGTTTTGATCTTATTAGAGAAACAGCTAGGTGCAGGAGGGTTTTTGTATCTTGAGCCCACGGTTGAATACAAATAATTTTCAATAAGTTTAAACGTTTCCTTGTTTTAGCTATCAAGCTTTCAATGTAAAAACGCCAGTTAAGTTTAGGGGTTAAATTCACACCCAGAAATTTTATGTTTTGTGAGTACTGCAATTCAGAACCATTCAATTTGAAGCTTGGCAAATACATTGGATTGTCTCCATTATTGAAAAACATTAATTGTGTTTTTTCACCTGAGGGAATAAGCCCGTTATTTTCCATAAAGTTGTTTAATTTATCTATTTCTAACTGATATATCTTCTGTACATGATTCGTAATTCTCTTGCCAGTATGCTTTCGAATATTTGTATTTATCCACATCGCAATGTCATCGGCATATTGTACTAAACTCACACTTTTTGATAATATCTTTGGAAGATCATAAATAAGAATGTTAAACAACATGGGGGCTATAATAGAACCCTGTGGAATTCCGATATCAATGCTCTGAAAAGACAAGTAAACTTTCCCTATTCTTGTACATATGGATCTCTGCGATAAAAAGCTTTTAAAGTATTGAAACATGGTTCCATTAATTCCTATTTCTTTCAATTTATATAGTAGTCTAGCGTGCCAGATACTATCATACGCTTTTCTGATATCAAAAAAGGTAGCAAGTGTACTTTTCCGTCTAGCAAACTGCTTTTTAATTTGACTTGTAAGTTTCACCAAATGATCTATTGCACATCGACCTTTGCGAAATCCCGCTTGATTCACTGGGATTATATTTTCTTTTTCACAAACATATAAAAGACGTCTTTGGATAATCTTTTCTAACAACTTTCCAACGTGAGAGGTTAGTGCTTTTGGCCTGTAGCTACCAATGTCTGACCTGGGCTTACCTTGTTTTGGAACTGGGACTACAACAGATCTCTTCCAGATACTAGGGAGAGTTCCATTAAACCAACATTTTTGGTAAAATGAATGCAGTAATCGTTTCCAATATGAAGGTAAGTGGTATAACAGTTGATAGGATATACCATCTAGGCCAACAGCACTTGAATTTGAAGAAAAAGATTCTAACGTCACATAAAATTCATCATATGTAATAGGAGCGTTTAAATAATGGAAATGATTTGGTGGTGGATCCTGATAGATAGTTCGTTTTTCTTCCTCCTCTCTAAAACACCTGATAGATGGACTGAGACTAGACAGCAAGTTATTTTCTGAAAATATTTTGACGAATGCTTCAGCTTTCTCCTGTGAGGATGGAAGAGCATTATTATCTAACTTAATTGGGTACTGTTGCAAGCAATAACCATTTTTCAATTTTTTAACCATTTTCCAAACCTTATGGATATCTTTTGATTCGGATATTTTGGATCTACAAAATTCTGAGAAATGTATTCTTTTCGCTCGGGCAACGACTCTGTTACTGTTATTTTTGGCATGTTTCATCGCTAGGAAATTTTCATCTGTTCTCACTTTCAGCCAAGCTTTATAAGCTTCTTTTTTAAGAGCTACAGCTATCGCACAATCTAAATTCCACCATGAATTACCAACATATTTCCACTGTTGGGCATCTTTACAAATAGGAATAGATTTTCCGGCAGCCTGTAAGACATGTTGGCAAAACTCTGTATAATATGCATCTATACCTTCATTTTCAATACTACGGAAACGTGTATTGGACAAGATCGATTCGTACAGAGACCAATTTGCATTTTTATATGAAAACTTTGGGATGCTATCTTCATTTCCATCTTCTTCATTTTCAGTATGCTCCTTTAACTGTATGACGATTGGGAAATGATCGCTGCCCAAAGTATCATCCTCTGTTGACCATACCGAGTTTACTGCCAACTCCGGAGAAATTAAAGATAAATCAATAGAAGTAGGTTTATGAGTGGAAATGTCTGGCAGTCTGGTAATACTACCATCGTTTAATAAAACCAATTTGGAGTCAACAATATTTTCAACTAAACGGTTGCAAGTTATAGTGGTGCAACCATATTCCCAAAATGGAGCATGCGCATTGAAATCTCCCAGTATTACCCATTTGTTGTTTGACAAAGGAAGGTTTTTTATCCAGTCTGTATTATCTGCATTTGGGCCACTGGGATAGTAAGCAGAAATGATGTTTAAATTTGTCTGCTTGTTCAGTTTTACAGTAACCCCAGTTGCGAAAACTTCAGCATTAGTGGGAGTAGGAGGGTTCAGAGGACAATAATTTAGATCCCTTCTCACATAAATGGCAGTTTGAATCTTTTTACCATCATTCCCATGGTTATACAAAGGTGGATAATAAAAATTGCGTATTTTCGGTAGCTTATGAACATCTACATTTAGTGATTGTAATGCTAGCACTGAATAATTATGCTGATATATATGATTTTCAAAGTGTAAGAGATTTGTTGATATTGACCGACAGTTCCATTGAAATATTAATAAATTATCATTGGAAGTTTTCATAAGACATAGTTAACTGAGTCAAATGGCAAGGTGAAGTTGACGAGTCACCAAGGGACGAATGGCCAGCTGAAAGAGTCCCATGTGTCCCCTGCACGAGGATGGAAATGCCACGGACCGGGAGCTCCGACACGACCAGCAGGAGGTGGGGGGAATGGCTCGTGGTTCCAGGCGCCTCTCCCGCGTGTCTGATTCTGGCGATGTCTCCGGCGTTGTCTCTGCCAAAAGAGACGATGGACATGCCGCCCCAGATTTCCCGCGAGGATGCTGGTACCTCTGTCAGACGGGTGGATGGCATCCCTCATGAGCCGGTTGTTGAGAGGATCAAGGTTCTCCTGAGAGAGAAGAGATGTCTGATGACGAGGAAATTCGGAG
>CM065717.1:31194396-31199396 GCA_033310375.1 Conus canariensis
ACTGGAATGCAAAAATTTCTCAGAGCGATCGTTTTTCAGCATACAGATCATTCAGATCTACATTCCGCACAGAAAAATATTTGTCAGTTATCACAATTAGCAAGTTTTGGTATGCTCTTTCGAGATTTCGTTTGGGATTAGGCGATTTAAAAATTGATAACAGACGAACATGCAAAAAACTGTCCATTTTGTAATAAAACTGAAAACGAATTTTATTTCTTGTTTGAATGTCTAAAGTACTCATGTTTGCGAGAAAAATATTCATCAAGATTCTATTCCTATCCAAATGGTGATTGTTTAGCTTATTTGATGCAATCTGAAAACATGATGATCCTTAGAAATTTGGCAAAGTATATCTTTTATGCACTGAAAACTAGACATGAACTTATGAACGTAAACTAGAAACATGAATATGTGTTGTGATTGGTTTCAAAGGCAAGCGAAAATATTTTTGTTTATCTTGGTTTGTTTCCTTGAATCATTCCCCTTGTAATTGTTTGCTTGTGTGTTTCTGGATAGAAATTACTTCCTTAGCTGATGACCCGTACCCCCTTTTTATTTTATTCTCAGCAAACGTGCACCCATTGTATACAGGTCGGTGGCCTTACAATCAAAACTTTCAGAGTTCAGAGTTCAGTTCTCTTCTTATAACTTTGCGGAGAGTCATTCCGTCACCGCTTTGAAGAACTGTTCAGCAGTAACCCCCAGCTCTGTTGACTGTGTTTTAAAGTCTGAATCTTTGCTGCAGATAATGTCCCTATTCATTCCGCAACTGTTGTCCGTCCATCGTTGTTTCCGTCTTCTTTACTCGTCTGCTCACCCCCCCCCCCCCCCCCCCCCCCCCCCCCCCCCCCCCCCCCCCCCCCATCCAGCCCCGCCACCTCATCCTCTTCAAGAGTTCCATTACGGATTTTTTTGGCAAGGCCATTGGAGCCTTTACACGGCCGTACCAACGTATTGATCTGTTCTTGACTGACATTAGCATATTTTTCATATGTTCATGTGCTGCTTTGTTCGTTGGTGATGTTCTAAGCGTGTCTAATGTTTGGTATCTTGCGATAATGCATCATGGTTCGTTGGTGATGTTCTAAGCGTGTCTAATGTTTGGTATCTTGCGATAATACATCATGGTTCGTTGGTGATGTTCTAAGCGTGTCTAATGTTTGGTATCTTGCGATAATACATCATGGTTCGTTGGTGATGTTCTAAGCGTGTCAAATGTTTGGTATCTTGCGATAATACATCATGGTTCGTTGGTGATGTTCTAAGCGTGTCAAATGTTTGGTATCTTGCGATAATACATCATGGTTCGTTGGTGATGTTCTAAGCGTGTCTAATGTTTGGTATCTTGCGATACTACACCATGGTTCGTTGGTGATGTTCTAGCGTGTCTAATGTTTGGTATCTTGCGATAATACATTATGGTTCGTTGGTGATGTTCTAAGCGTGTCTAATGTTTGGTATCTTGCGATAATACATCATGGTTCGTTGGTGATGTTCTAGCGTGTCTAATGTTTGGTATCTTGCGATACTACATCATGTCCATGGTTTGGATTCTTCTTTCCAGATCCGCTGCGAGGATCCTTGTCTCGCAAGCGAACAGGTACATGACATTTTTTTTTCTTTCTTTTTCTCCAGTCAGCTTGCTGGTATTTGCTGATTCTTTTGACATTTTGATTTTCTCTCTTTTTTTCTTATTGTTTGTTTGTTTGTTTTTATTATCAAAGTGTTTTGAAAATCGCGCCTTCAGATTGGGTTATCGCCTTCGCGGAATGACATTTGCCTTCTCTCTCTCTCTCTCTCTCTCTCTCTCTCTCTCTCTCTCTCTCTCTCATTGATCATGCTTGCATGGTATGGGATGAATGTGCTGGAGCACATCTGAAAAGATGAAATTCCCTGTGCAGGAGAGCAGCCAAGCTTTACCTGATCTGCTTTACTTGATCTACTTTACCTGATCTGCTTTACTTGATCTACACCTGTCGACAGAGCAAATTAATGAAACAGGTATACACACATCCTACCTCTATCGAGATATCTCTGTTCAACAGAGGCATCCTGATGTATAAGGCTTTTGAAAAGTAAAGCCTCTTCCACTTCACAAAACCAGTTCTAGGTCGAACCAGCGGTTAATGTTGTCAGCACTAAGTACTGACTGGTCTCTTCAAAACGAATTTATCATTCTCAGGAGTATACCTGTGGAACACACACGCACTCTCTCTCTCTCTCTCTCTCTCTCTCTCTCTCTCTCTCTCTCTCTCTCTCTCTCCTCTCTCTCTCTCTCTCTGTAAATGTCACAACGACGGCTGCGATCTCCTGTTTCAAGGAAAATCTTTTCAGATACTTAGTTTTTGACAACTTCTATTTCTTCAACTCGAACAGTATATGCGCAGTTGCCTGCTTGTGCGCATCCGCTTGCATTTGTGCGTCCATGTGTTTGTGTGTGTGTGTGTGTGTGTGTGTGTGTGTGTGTGTGTGTGTGTGTGTGTGTGTGTGTGTGCGTGCGTGCGTGCGTGTGCGTGCGTGCGTGCGTGCGTGCGTGTGTGTGTGTGTGTGTCTGTGTGTCTGTGTGTGTGTGTGTGTTGCGTGCGTGTGTGTGTTTGTTTGTGTGTGTGTGTGTGTGTGTGTGTGTGTGTGTGTGTGTGTGTGTGTGTGTGTGTGTGTGTGTGTGTGAGTGTGAAGAGAGGGATGAGGAGAACGCGCGCGTATTCTTCTTTTTTTTACGAGTCTGTATTTGTATATATTTGCTTTAATTTTCACTATTTAGGGTTTTTATAGTTTTATTTGTTTCTTTGTCTTTTTTGGCTTGTTTGTGTCAGAGAAACATAAAATATGTCCTCTTTTTCAATAGTTTTCAACCAGATAAATATGTGAATATGCACTGGCAAATATCAAGCTATGTACACTTTCAAATGTCCACACTCAAATCAGATCCTAGACACACACTGCAACACTGTTACGGATGGTGTGCGGGGCGTGTTTTGCTGTCAGACTCTCACCTGAAGAAGTTCGGATGCGCGTACGACTTTCTTCTACACACACACCCATCACACGAACATAGATAGCCAGGCAACAAGTAAAGTTTTTTTTTTCTTTTGCTGCCTGAACCATCAAATCATAATAAATGCATATTACATAACAAGCATGAACAGGCACAGCATAAAGTTCTCGCCACCACCAAAGGGCGCACAACGACACTGGATACTTACTGTCACATCACACCAAGCTGGCACCCACAGCAGTGTCACCACAAACAGTCCATGCGCTTGACCGCGTGTGGTCCTAGTCACACAGTCCTGACACAGTTCAGAAACCACTCACGGAAGTAGTTCGTGGAGTCCTTCCAGGGACTCCCACACAACAGAAGAAACACAAGTCATCGTCCCGACGAACTCTGAAGCCCTTTCACACTCCAGCTCGTTGCTGACCACACGGACAGCCTCTCAACACCCCCCACGGGGCGGAGACAGCGGCTGGGCTTGTGCTGCACCCCACACCTGGTTGGTAGTGCACACAGGATGTCCACTGACCCTCGGCCAGTCTCTCCACACCCCCACGGGGTAGAGACAGTGGCTGGGCACGGGCTGCACCCCCACACCCGGATGGTAGTCAGTTCAGGTCGGACACGGGGGCTTCACCGACACCTGGGGAACTGACTGCCAGCGAGGACCTGCCTTCAGTTTCCCTTCGGCTCTGTGAAAATGTTGCTGGGCCGGTAGCTCTTCGAAGACTGAAGGGAAATCCTCGCTCACCTGACTTACACAAAACGTAGGTCAGTAGCTGTCGGGTAAACAGGTCAACCGGTTTTGCAAGTTTACCTGTTCCGTTCAAACGTGTCCACAAAATTTGGGACCGGACGAAATAGAGTCCGTCACCACCACATATGGTATTGTAGCTGAATATGAAGCTATCGAGCCAGTATGAGGATTGCTATGTCCGTGAATACCTGAGACACGGAGAGAGAGAGAGAGAGAGAGGAGAGAGAGAGAGAGAGAGAGAGAGAGAGAGAGAGAGAGAGAGAGAGAGAGAATCCAATAAATCTTTTTCCATGTACTTTCTCCTCATTTTATTCTTTTATGCATGATTGATTTACCTGTGTACGGTGTAATTCATTCTTCTTGTTTCTTTGGATTTTTTGTGTTCATTCTTTATTATATTCTTTATTTTCAAATACCATTCGACACTGTGCTACGTCTATGTGTGTTTTTCAGAGTGTGTGTGTGTGTGTGCGCGCGTGCGTGCGTGCGCGCGCGCGCACACACACACACACACACACACACACACACACACACACACACACACACACACACACACACACACACGTGCGTGTATACGTGCGAGCGTGTGTACACGCATGTGTGTGTGTGTGTGTGTGTGTGTGTGTGTGTGTGTGTGTGTGTGTGTGTGTGTGTGTGAATATTTTTGATATCATTGATTATTTTTCATTTGTTTATTTCATCGTTTACATCAGCGGTTTCTTCTTGGTGGATTGGTTGGTTGGTTGGTTGGTTGGTTGATAAGGTCTCCAAGAAAAAAAATGAACCAGTAGTATGATGCATTTGTTGTGTCAGTTTAGTACTAGCGCAGAAGAATAACTACTGCACAATATCAAAAATGGCAAACCAGTCCCGCATTTGTACCGTTGTAAAATAAAGAATCATTGTAATTGTCATCGTCATTCTCTCTCTCTCTCTCTCTCTCTCTCTCTCTCTCTCTCTCTCTCTCTCTCTCTCTCTCTGGCCTTTTGATATCAGAACAATCTGGTAAAATGAGCTGTATTTGGAATCCGAAATCAGATCAGCCAGTGACTGAAGAACCGGATGAAGGGCACGGAATTTGTGAAGGGCGATGTCCTGGAGTCAACCAGCTGTCACGTTGTGAAGTTTTTCACCCGGAGAAACGTGAAAACGGTCTTTGAGAACTGTACAGAAAGTGCCAGTCCTCGGTCAGTTCCGGTCCACCTTGCCCCTTTCCTGTTCGTTTTTTTTTCCCCTGATGGCCAG
>CM065717.1:31209396-31229396 GCA_033310375.1 Conus canariensis
CCAGTTTCACGTGCCTTTATTTCTGTTACTATGGAAGGAAAAGTCGCTGTGCTTGGTTGTTAGATTCCAAACCTTTTTCCAGGGACATGGTTAGCTGCAGACAGAACACATCCAGACGAAGAGGTTTCGCGGTAGATGTAAGGACATAGTCCGCCCCTCTGTGATAGGAGAATGGTCCTGATAGTAAATTCACATAGACAGATAGACCGAAACATAGAAGACAGATGGATAGATAGATAGTTAGGTAGATAGACGGATAGGTAGATGAGAGACAGACAGACACATACATGCATTCATAATGCATACATACATCCATTATACATTCATACTTACACATATACATAAGTAGATAGAGAGAGAGAGAGAGAGACACACACACACACACACACACACACACACACACACACACACACACACATATATATATATATATATATAATATATATATATTCTCCTTTCGTGTGTGTCTCTAACGTCTGTCTGTATCAGTCACTCTCTCTCTCTCTCTGTAATGTAGGCACAATGTGCGCGCACGCGCGCGCGCGCGCGCGTGTGTGTGTGTGTGTGTGTGTGTGTGTGTAATAAATTCACGAAGGGATGTTCACGTTTTTCGTCTTTTTTCCTTAGGATGTTTTCACTCTCTTTTCTTCTGTTGCTGTTGATGAAATGTAAATTGTTGATTGAAAGGTAGAGGACAGCTATGACGGAGGCGAGCCCTGACGCAGTATTCATTACATTCATTATATCAAAGTGTAGTAGTCCGTCTGATCATAGGATTCCTAGAGAAAATGTAGGGCACTCCATTATTAGTACATTGTTCACTTATGAATTGTCAGCCTTTTGCATTTGGTTGTGTATTCTTATAAGCTCTCTCTCTCTCTCTCTCTCTCTCTCTCTCTCTCTCTCTCTCTCTCCTCTCTCTCCATTACTTATTCCCATACTCTCTCTCTCTCTCTCTCTCTCTCTCTCTCTCTCTCTCTCTCTCTGTCCTGTCCTTTCTGTCTCCCTTTCTATCTGTGTGCCTGTCTGTCTGTATACATGTCTGTTCATTTGTCTGTCCTCTCTCTCTCTCTCTCTCTCTCTCTCTCTCTCTCTCTCTATTGTATGGATGTGTGTTTGTATGGAAATGCGTGTAGACAAGCAGTGACCGAGTCAACTGAAAAAGAAGATCTGAGAGATAGCAGCTTGTCATTTCACTCTGGTGGCCTCAGAACCTCCGCAGGCAATTTCAATTTCATCTCCGGAGCTTTCATACAAACAAACACGCAGACACAGACATATTCCGGCACACACACACACACACACACACACACACACACACACACACACCAACACGTGCGCGCACGCACGCACACACTCACACACACACACACACACACACACACACACACACACACACACACACACACACATTTACAGACACAGACATTGACGTTTGACACAGTGAAGCTGACCCTTGTGTGGTCGACCAAGCGTTTCAGTGCACATTAAGCGATCTTTTCAGCCTGGATTTGGGTTCACAACCTTGTGGACAGAAAAATGAAAACTTATCGTCTCTCAGAATACAGCTTGTCAGTTTGCCCTGGTCATTATAACCACGTCGATGTCCTTCTGTATTGGCCGTGTGAAGCGCTTGGCGTCTTGTGTCCCAGCGGGTTGAGACAGCTTGATAAGACTTGCCAAACCAACTCGCGTCTTGGGCTGAGCTAATCATGCGGTGACACGTGATTGACTGAACGACTGTGGCGTGGTCAATTTGAACGACAGGCTATATTGATGAACTGTTCTTTTAGCGCGGCTGATCGGAGGACATCTAATCACTATGACTTTTTCGGCCAGATCTCATGGCCCACTGAAGATTGAAAAAAAAAAGTACATAATTTATATCTTCTGATCTCATGTAAAGGATCCAAAACGACTTTCTGATTTGATGTAAAAATTACCAGCCTCATCTGGGTCCTGGCCAGAGAATTCTTCTTAATCCAAATTGAGAAGAGATTACCCACACACTGGCAAACTGCGTTTCCTTCGTGAATGCTTAATTCTAAATCTTGCTAGAGGAAAATTATTAATCAACGCTGCGGTTGTATGTACCTCTAGGGTTTGTATTACAGCAGGGATATAATAAAAAGGAGGCATAGATTTACTGCCCTGTCGTGGATAATCAGAGTAGAGTGGGATTCCAAAGCGCCCTGGTCATCTTCCTGGTTGATTTTCCTGAAGAAGGAAGCCCCACTCGTTCTGAGTTGACACATCGCTTCTCGTGGTCCGTTCCTCATGGTCATTTGTTTCTCTTAGTGTCAGGCGGAGGCGTGGTGGATATACATCTTACATAGCTGCATTAGTGAATTTACTGCTGACGTCGTGTTTGTCTGAGAAATTGAGATTAGAAGGGATTTGGTTTGTTTACTTGTTTGGTTGGTTTTTGCGATGATGAATGCGTATAATTACAGTGAGCTCCACCCATTCATCCATCCACACACACACACACACACACACACCACACACACATGCACGCACGCACACACACATACATGCACACAGATATTTATGTGTGTATATATGTGTAGTATACATATATATATATATATTATGTATGTATATATATATATATATATATATATATATATATATATATACACACACATACATACATACATATGTGTGTGTGTGTGTGTGTGTGTGTGTGTGTGTGTGTGTGTGTGTGTGTGTGTGTACTATATTTCAATATTATGTGCTCTCTCTCTCTCTCTCTCTCTCTCTCTCTCTCTCTCTCTCTCTCTCTCTCTCTCTCTCTCTCTGTCAACCATCCACAACTATTTTCTTGCATCAAACACACATCAACCTTCAACCAATCTGGCCGAGTGTCCATGATCTTCACTGCCGTCAGGGTCTGCCCCAGCAACACAATCGACGATAATGGGAACACAGGAGGACACGCATGTCTGGGGCAGCATCCGTTGCGATGAAAGGCCGCCAGCATCCTATCTGCTGCGACTGACATGTGTATTATCAGTTGACAGGGGGTGAGAGAGAAAAAGCGATGAGGGAAAGATGGTGGTGGGGAAAAGGGACAACAGGGGGAGGGGGAAGGGAGGCAAAGCAGGGAGAGCGATAACATAGTGTTGGTTGTTTTGTTTTGTTTTGTTTTTTTGTTTTTCAGGAAATTTCTTTGTAGACTGCATTCCAAAATTAATCATGTCCTGAAAATCTTTGAGTGGAAGATTTGGGGGAAATAATTGTGTTTTTTTTTCTTTACTTTTTTTAATTTTATAAAATGGCATTCTTTTCTTCTCCATATTGCTTTTCTTATTCTTCTTCTTGTTTTTCTCCTTCTTCTTGTTTTTCTTCTTCTTCTTCGTCTTCTCCTAGGTCTTCTTCTTCTTCTTCTTCTTTATCATCATCATTATCTTCTTCCTTTTTCTTCTTCTTCCTCCTCCTCCTCCTCCTCTTCATCCTTCTCCTCCTCCTTTTCTTCTTCCTCTTCTTCTTTTTTCTTCGTCTTCTTCTTCGTCTTCTTCTTGTTATTCTTCTCCTCCTTCTTCTTCCTCTCCTCCTCTTCATCTTTCTCCTCCTTCTCCTCCTCTTCCTCCTCCTCCTTCTTCTTCTTCTTCTTTTCTTCTTTGCCGTCTTCTTCCCCTTCTTCATTTTCCTTTTGTCCTTCTGTGCATTGTCTTTTCACACCCTTGAAAACGCTAGTTACATGGAAATGGCATCAGTGAATAAAAGTGCTTGAGCAGAATATTTGACCATGTCATAGTATTGGCGAAGACAGGTTTTTTTTTCATTAGCATTCCTTCGTCTCTTTGTTTTCTTTCTTCCTTTCTCTCTTTCTTTCTTTCTTAAATTTCTTCTTCTTCTGCTGCTGCTGATGCTTCTTCTTCTTCTTCTTCTTCTTCTTCTTCTTGGCATAATTTTCCTCTCTCACCAGCAGAAACACTGCACCCACAAGGGGTCGGTATCAGTTCTATAGTGCCATCACATAACTATAGAAAATTTGAAATGAGGAAGGAAGCAAGCTATAAACCAAGTACTGCCATACTGAAAAAAGTCAAGAGCATATAACCCTGAGCTGGTTCAGCAATTTTTGTATGTGTTTACCATTTTTATATGTATTTTTGCTACTACCGAATGGAAAATGATGTTCATCACAGTCAAGCTGATCCCAGTGGTCGACCAAGCATTTCAGTGCATAATATGCGATTTTTTTTCGCATGGATATCGCGTTCGGTAGAAAGAAACTCGTGGAGAGCGTGGCAGCAGAGAGTCCTCAGAAGAGAAGCCCCCTTCAAGCAAGTGTTTCGGCCCTTATCTCCTGACACTCTAGGGGGGTTGGGCCACACCCGGTTCATGACTCCGGATGTCCCTCTGCTGCCCCTTTTTTTCCCATCTTGGGACGAGCCATGGCTGGGATTCGAACCCATGACCCTCTGGACATGCTCATTTTCCACTTAATGACTCGCGCTTTAACCACTGAGCCACAGGGACACCTGATATTTGTAGGGAAATTAAGCCTTATGAAGTTCACTTTTGTTCCTCCTTGACCAGATCCAGCTTGAACACCTCTCTGCCGCTTCTGCCATTGCTTTCAGGGCTCTGGTTTTTTCCTTCCCTGCAACTGAGAGCTGTTTCATGAGGCTGTATGCAGACGTTCCTACAAACCCCCTAGCTCCAATTTCTGCAGTGAGGACTTTGACCTGATAGCCTTCTCTCCTCAGGCTGTTTGCCAGATCAGCATACTTTTCAGTCTTGTAGATTTGAGCTGCCTCCATTCTGTTCTCATATGGCACCGTGAGCTCGATCATGATCAGTTGCTTGGTTGACTTAGAGTGGACTACTATGTCTGGTCTCATGCCACTCTTGCTGATGATCTCTGGGTGACTCTTCCATTCTGGGAGGTCTGCAGTG
The DNA here is from genome assembly GCA_033310375.1 of Conus canariensis. Taxonomy (NCBI): domain Eukaryota; kingdom Metazoa; phylum Mollusca; class Gastropoda; order Neogastropoda; family Conidae; genus Conus; species Conus canariensis. The sequence goes on from CM065717.1 coordinate 31,214,305, forward strand.
CACTCCCAGTCATCTGCCCCGTCCAGCAGACTCTGCCTGCATGTTTCGAGTGGCACTGTTGTTCTTGGCCATGATTTGCTGCCTCCTGCCGTGAAGAATGTTGCGGGTGCTTTTGGAGTCCTGATTTTCCCTTTTGTGGTGTTGGTACTAGCCCAGACTACTTGTACAATTTCTTTGAGCACTTGGTTGTGCCTCCATGTGTACCTTCCTTGAGCCAGGGCTACTTTACATGAGCTTAGGACATGCTCCACTGTTTGTTTTTCATGGCAGAGGGGGCATGCAGGATCGTCTGTTTTCCCCCACTTCACCAGGTTTGCATTTGAGGGCAGAAGGTCATATGCAGATCTGAGAATGAAGCTGATCCTGAGAGGGGCCATGTGCCAAATGTCATTCCAAGTGAGACTTCTTTGGAGTGCATTCTCCCACGTTGTCCATTGCCCTTGCTGGCTCTGCTGGACTGCTTTTTGGAGTCTTTTTTGGTCTTCTTCTTTTCTCATCTCCTGAATCATCATGTCTCTTTTGGCTTTTCCTTTGGCCTTTGACCACCATTCAGTTTTGGTCACCCCCAGTCCCTGTCTGTTGGTCTGTGTGTGTCCTGTTATTTCTCTGATCTTGAGACTTTCTTTTGCAGAATCCATCGCCTCTTGAACTTTCCATTTTCTGCCTGTCTTCAGCTGGGGCTTAATTGCTTCTACCACCTTGTCTCCTGAGTCCTCCAGCATGCTTTGAAGTCTGATCTTCCCTGCTTTGTATTCCTCCAGGATGGATTTCAGGGGTAGTTTCAGCTTTGCTTGGCGACAGTACAGCGCTATGTCAGTCAGACAGGGTGGGACACCAAGCCATTTCCTTGTGAACTTGTTGATTTTGGCTTCCATTGCCTCCACTATGCTGGTGCAGATGTCGTATATCATCAGAGGCCATAGCAGCTTTGGTATCAGCATGAACTGCAGACACCAGACCTTGTATTTGCCAGGGAGCCCACACTGGTCAATGGTCTCCAAGCCTTCCTCCACCATCTGCTTGGTTTCTTTTGCTCTTTGTGTGTCTTTCAGCGTATCATCATACCATCTTCCAAGGCTCTTGACTGGTTCTTCTGTGACTGTTGGAATGGCCTGGTTGGCAACACTGAAGACCACAGATCCGGCCACTTTTCCTTTCCTCAGTGAGAGACTCCGTGATTTCTTTGGCTTGAACTTCATTCTGGATGAGGCAACTATGTCGTCCAGCCTCTCCAGCACATGACGTGTCTCGTCTTCTCTGGATGAAATCACTGTAGTGTCATCCATGAAGGCCTTGAGAGGAGGCATCTTGTATCCATCGCCAAGGTCTGTTTGTCTCGCGTTGTTTGTTGCTGCTTTCAAGATGAGTTCCATTGCCAGCACGAACAGTATTGGGGAAATTGCACAGCCCATTGCAATACCCACTTCCAAGTTGATCCAGTCTGTTGTGTACTCCTTGGTAGAGAACCGCATTGAGAAGCCATTGAAGTACTTCTTGAGCATGTCGCGGATGTTCTTTGGCACATGGTACATCTCAAGAGCCAACTGTATCATCTCATGGGGCACAGATCCATATGCGTTTGCCAGATCAAGCCACACTACGTCCAGGTCTCTCTTTTCTGTTTTTGCTTTTTGGATTGCGTCCCAGATCATTGTGGCGTGTTCTACACAGCCCGCCACGCCTGGGATGCCACCTTTCTGGACTGACACATCCAAGTACTTGTTTTCCATCAGGTACTTGGTCAGCCTTGCTGCCATGACAGAGAAGAAGATTTTCCCTTCGACGTTCAGTAGTGATATTGGCCTGAACTGGCTAATGTCACTTGAGTTTTGCTCTTTGGGGATGTACACACCATCTGCCGTCATCCACTGGCCGCTGATCTTCTGGTTTCTCCAAGCCAATCGCAGCAGCCTGTGGAGCCACTCCAGCACCTTGGGACATTTCTTGTAAAGCTGGTAAGGTATTCCGTTTGGCCCTGGTGATGATTTGGCTCTGGCTTTGTCGACCACCTTCTTGATTTCCGCCAACGTTGGAGGCTTGCCATTGAACTGTTCCTCAGGGTTGGTTGGCCACACCAGACCTTGAATGTCGAGTGGTGCTTTGCTCTGTGGGTCAGAGTATGTTTTCCTCAGATGCTGCTCAAGAACTCCTTTGTCCACACTTAGGGTCCCAGATTTTGGCTGCTCAAACAGTGTTCTGGCAAACTGGAAGGGGTCTCTGAAGAAGCGCTCTTGTGTCTTCTTCTTTTTGCTCTTCCTCTTCCTCGCAGATTCCGCTTTGCTGAGGGCACTGTGTTTTTCTTTCAGGTCTTTCCACAGTTTTTCCAAGCCTTGTTTTTCAGCTGGCAGTGCGGTCTTCATTTGCATCTTGAGGTTTTTCTTTTGGACCCTGATCTTGTCCATCTTTTCTTGGCGTCTGGATTTCTTTGGAGGTGTTTTCTCTTTGGGTAGTTTTGCTCCATAGGCGTCTCTACATGTGGCATACACAATGTCCCCATATGTGGCTAGTTTGTGTTCCAGGGTGCTTTTCCCTATCAGTGCATCGAGTCTTTGGACGATTTTTGCATCCAGTTTCTCCCAATCTTCAGTTTCGTTTGCTCGTGGCAGGTTGAGTTTCAGGCGCCTGGCATCGAGGGCCTGTGCAAATTCCTCATCCGAACCAACAGCGTGGATGTCCTTGGCACTGTGGTTTAAATCCTGGCCTTGGTCTTCCGACGTCTTATCTGCTGATGCAGTGCGCTGCTGCTCATTCAGATGAGTCTTCGGAAACTATTGGACACAAAGTGATAACTGATCTTCTCTCACAATAAAACTCGTCAGTTTTGCCGTGGTCATCATAACAACATCGATGTCCTTTTTGTACTGTTGGTGTAGTGCACTTGGGTGCCCCCAGAGGGCGTTGTAAAGTCCTGCCAAATCGATTTGGGTCTGGGGCTGAGCTCGTCATGCGGTGGCAGGTGATTGGCTGAATGCCATTGGTCGGGTCGATTTGATTGACAGGAGTGGATTGATGAATTGTTCTGTCAGCTGACATCGGTCAGAGGACAACTAGTCCCGATGATTCGCTGGGCCAGAGCCAATGGCCCATGACGATTTAAAGAAAAATATTCTGATCCTCATGTGAGGGGTCTGAAAGGAATTTTTTTATTCGATTTGACATTTACCAGCACAAGCTGTCTCTCCTTGGTGTAGGGATCTCATGCACCCAAATGGGGAAACCTTTACCTCACTGCTAAGCTCCATCCACTTCATGAATGCCTATTTTCAAGTCTAGCTAGAAGAAAACTCTTGATCGACACTGTGGGTGTGTATGTAAATCTCAGATTGATTTGACGGCAGAGGTATAAAAAAAAAAAAAAGCATAAAGAGTTACTGCTTTGCCATGGCGACCCAGACAAGAATCGAGGTCCAAAGCGTCCTAGTCATCATCATCCTTCTCGTTGGTTTTCATAAGGACGAAAAGCCAGATGATTCTGATTTGACACATCGTTTTTCGTGGTCCGTTCCTCCTGCTGATTTGTTTCACTTTGTGTCAGGTGAAGGCGCGTGGTGGAAATACATCTTACAACAATAAATTTCCTTTTGGCGTCGTAGCTTTATGATAAATAGAGATTTGTAACGATTTGGTCTGTTTGGTTGTTTGCTTTTTTTAAACAATGACCGATGCTTTTAACATCGATTGGGATCTGTCCATCTGTGTGTGTGTGTGTATGTTATGCTGAACAATTTGGTATTGGGGGAAAACAAAATTAATGCAGGTTAACAATTCTTCTGTTATTACATTAATGACTAGGCAAAGATTTAAATCGAACAAGAAAATTAAAAAAAAAGGTGGGGGGGGGGGGCAGCGGAACATTGAAAGAGAGAGAGAGAGAGAGAGAGAGAGAAAGAAAATGAGAACAGAAAAACAGGGAGATAAACAGGGAGATATATTTTAAATGTAAATCCCTCCACCACCAGCATATGGGAACCATCGTAATCCTTCCTAAGACTGATCTATTCATATTGCCTGCTCCAAGGCCTTTTGTCCACTGGATCGGACTTTTCAGGAAGACACAGCTGATGTATTTATGCTCCCTTAGCATCAAATGGAGATCCACCACAGTTTACAATTCTGTGGTGTTTTCACAACCAAAGGTTCAAAAAAAGAATCCAACAACACCCCAACACAGCCAGTGAAGGGTAGAAAAGTAGAACGAAAGAAAGTGTGGCAGAAAATAAGTTGCTGAAAACCTAAAATCATCAGGTAAACAGTATAAAATGTAGAGGAAAATCTTTGAGCCTATGCTCAAGGATCTATTCAAGGATGCAAGGGAGGTCAAAAGATGTCCAACAGTCTGAGTGGTCAGCTCTCCTGTTAAATGACCCAAGTAGCATGGACATGTATGTATGTATGAATGTATGTATGTATGTATGTATGCGTGCATGTATGTATGTATGTGTATAACATTGTCCTCTCTCTCTCTCTCTTTCTCTCTCTCTCTCTCTCAAAAATGTATCTGCAACATCTATGCCCCCTCCCTCCCTCTCTCTCTCTCTCTCTCTCTCTCTCTCTCTCTCTCTCTACGTCCACTCTCCTCTTTCTTTCAACAATCCATCATTCCTGTCTTGCAAACACAATTGACGATGATCGGAACACAGGAGGACACACATGTCTGGGGCAGCCTCCTTTGCGATGAAAGGCCCCAGCATCCTATTCCTTGCGACTGACATGTGGATAATCAGGTGACAGGGGATGGGGGAGAGAAACGGCTGACGCAATGGTGGTGGGGACGAGAGGGGGGGTGGGTGAGGAGGGGAAGGGAGACAAGGCAGGGACAGTGATGAAATAGAGTGTTGGAGAGGCGAGAGAGACTTTGCCGTGTCTTTGTTGTTTGTTTGGTTTGTTTGTTTGTTTGTTTTGAAGGCAATTTTATTGTAGACTGGATTCTGAAATTGATACTATCCTGAAAGTCTTTGAGGGGAAGATTTGAACATGTCATAATACTGGGGAAAATAGTTTTTCTTTTTTCTGAATTTTGAAATAGGCATGCATTCTTTTCTCCTCTGAATTGCTTTCCCCCTTCGTCTTCTTCTTCTTCTCCTCCTCCTCCTCCTCCTGCTCCCCCTCCTCCTGCTTCTCCTCCTCCTCCTCTTCCTCCTCCTCCTCCTCCTCCTCCTCCTCCTTCTTCTTCTTCTTCTTCTTTTTCTTCTGGGCGTAATCTTTTCTCGTCGTTAAAAACGCAACACTTACTTAATGAACATCTTAGAGCTGAATATTTGACCATGTCATAATATTGGCGAAGACATTTTTTTCATTGGTATTCCTTTGTTTCTTCTTCTTCTTCTTCTTGGCGTAATGACCCTTTTCACTAGCAGAAACACTGCTCCCACACGGGGTTGGCATCAGGTCTATAGTGCCATCACATAACTACATGGAGGAGGGAGGAAAGTTATGCAACAAGTAATGCCGTACTGAAAAAAAAAAATATCAACGACATATAACCCCAGGCTCGTTTAGCGAGGTTTATATTCATTTAATTCTGTTACTACAGACAGAAACATTTTCAAGCTAACTGATTATTTCTCAGGTAAACGTCGAGCGTACGATCATGGTAATGTAGAACGGAAACAGTTATATGAACATAGTGAAGCAATAAAAACGCACAAAAAAATGTCTGCTAGCACATAGTCACTACAGAATGACAGCTAAAGTTCCCTCTGAGTATTGTCTTTAGCCTCACTACCAAGATGCCACACCGCAACATAAAGCTCAGATCCGCACCACATTTCCATGAATTTATCATTAGATCCAGATCCATCGTTTCACCAAGCTTCGTGAAAATCGGTTCCGGTATTTTTACATTATTTGTACCAGCACACTACACAAAACGTGAGCAAATACGTCACATCCTTGGCGGGAAAACTGAGTGGAAAGGAACGGGTGTGGATGTTGACAGGAACAAGTTTGAGAGAGCGCCCACCCAACTAGTAGTTTGGAGCTGCTATCTGATGACGTGTCGTCCCTAACCCTACAGATCTGACCTGTGACATGGCGGGTATTCAAACATGCATCACTGATCACGGACATCCCTGCACGGCCGTGGAATCGTCTGTTGACGTCTAGTAAACTCCACTGGAAAGAGGTGGATGTGAATTTTTGGGGGGAAAAAATGGGTGGCAGGGAGGAGGTGAGGCGAGGAGATAGATAGAGAGAGAGAGAGAGAGAGAGAGAGAGAGAGGGAGAGAGATGCCCATAAACTAGAACTGAGGGAGAGAGCGAGAGACAGACAGACAGACAGAAACAGAAACAGATGGTGGCCTGTGAATCAGACCTGAGAGAGAGAGAGAGAGGAGAGAGAGAGAGAGAGAGAGAGAGAGAGAGAGAGAGATTTTCAGACATACAGACTGACAGACAGAGACGATTTTCAGACATACAGACTGACAGACAGACAAAACAGTCAGAGAGATCTCGTCACACCGCGGCCTGAAATGATGAAACAATGACATGTAAATACCCCTACAACAATAATGTTCACCGTTCAGTGGATGCTAAATTCTGCCACACCATTCCACTCCTGCAAAAGGACGGTAGCAGGTTGAATCATTGAGAAACTGCTGATGAGATGTCCACTGTCTGTCATTATGTTTGTCCTCGTTTTTGTTAGCAGCAGCAGCACTGTGTCCAACTCCATACCAGCCTTGGAGATCGTTCGACTTGGTTACTGTTGTTTCTGCCACGCTTGTTTTACTTATCTTTAATCCATTTCGCTGGCACAGCGCCTTATCCTTCTTTATCTATTTAGGTGATCAGAGAAGTGGGCTGAGAAGAAGAAAGCATCCCGCTCGTGTGTGTGTGTGTGTGTGTGTGTGTGTGTGTGTGTGTGTGTGTGTGTGTGTGTGTGAGTGTGTGTGTGTGTGTGTGTGTGTGTGTGTGTGTGTGTGTGTGCGCGCGCACACGTGCGTGTGTGTGTGTGTGTTGTATGTGTGTGTGTGTGTGTGTGTGTGTGTGTGTGTGTGCACGTGCGCGTCTTTGTGTGTGTGTGTGTGTGTGTGTGTGTGTGTGTGTGTGGTGTGTGTGTGTGTGCGTACGTGCGTGCGTGCGTGCGTGTGTGTGTATGTGTATATGTGTGTGTGTGTGCTACCTTCGTTTTACATTATATGCTCTCTCTGTCTCTGTCTCTGTCTCCCTCTCTCTCTCTTTCTCTCTCTCTCTCTCTCTCTCTCCTCTCTCTCTCTCTAACACAGACTGAGATAACACAAGACTCATTCCGGCCTGTCTCCCCCTCTTGTGCAGAATGCAACAAATGTTTCTGACTGGTCCGCAGAGACCTATGCAGCGGGCAACAGATAGCACACTGGGGTGTGGCCCAACGGATTGGGCAGTGGTCAACAGATAGCACACTGGGGTGTGGCCCAATGGATTATGCAGTGGTCAACAGATAGCACACTGGGGTGTGGCCCAATGGATTATGCAGTGGTCAACAGATAGCACACTGGGGTGTGGCCCAATGGATTATGCAGTGGTCAACAGATAGCACACTGGGGTGTGGCCCAATGGATTATGCAGTGGTCAACAGATAGCACACTGGGGTGTGGCCCAATGGATTATGCAGTGGTCAACAGATAACACACAGGGGTGTTGCCCAACAGATTGTAACTGCCGAACAACACAGCGTGACACGCTGATGTCCCCTTCCACTCTCTCTCTCTCTCTCTCTCTGTCTCTCTCTCTCTCTCTCTCTGTCTCTCTCTCTCTCTTCGATTTATGCAATAGAAGTCTCTCTCTCTTTCTCTCTGTCTGTCTGTCTGACTCTCCTCTCTCTCTCTCTCTCTCTCTCTCTCTCTCTCTCTCCTCTCTCTCTCTCTCTCTCTCTCTTCGATTTATGCAATAGAATCATCTCACTCTTTGTCTCTGTCTGTCTGACTCTCTCTCTCTCTCTCTCTCTCTCTCTCTCTCTCTCTCTCTCTCTTGCCCTTACTTATCACACACATGCACACTATTATTCCACCTCCCCCTCTTCCTCCTCCACCTCCTCCTTCCACTACTGTTACCACTACTAGTGCTGCTTCTACTGTTACTACTGCTGCTTCTACTGTTACTACTGCTGCTTCTACTGTTACTACTGCTGCTTCTACTGTTACTACTGCTGCTTCTGTGCTGCTGCCCCTGCTGTTGTTGCTGCTCCCGCAGCTGCTGCTGCTGCTGTTCTTGTTGCTCCTGCTGCTGCTGCTGCTGTTCTTGTTGCTGCTGCTGCTGCTGTTCTTGTTGCTGCTGCTGCTGCTCCTGCTGCTGCTGCTGCTGATCCCGCTGCTCCTGCTATTGCTGCTGTTGTTGTTGTTGTTGTTGTTGTTGTTGCCGCTGCTGCTGCTGCTGCTGCTGCTGCTATTACTTTCGCAAAGATGAGAAAAAATTTTTTGAGTTCAATTCTCACCCAGACATCACGTATCAGCCAACCAATCAGGAATCACTAGAGGCGGGAAGGGGCGGGTGAAGGAGTGGGGGGTGAAGAGTGGGGATGAAGGAGTGGGGTGAAGGAGTGGGGTGAAGGAGTGGGTGAAGGAGAGGGGGTGAAGCAGTGGGGTTGAAGGATTGGGAATGAAGGAGTGGGGTGAAGAAGGGGTGAAGGAGTGGGGTGAAGAGAAGGGGTGAAGGAGAAGGGGTGAAGGAGTGGGGGTGAAGGGATGGGGGCGAAGGGGTGGGGTGGAGGAGTGGGGTGAAGGAGTGGGGGTGTGAAGGGGTGGGGTGGAGGAGTGGGGTGAAGGAGTGGGGGTGAAGGGGTGGGGATGAAGGGGTGGGGTGAAGGAGAGGGGTGAAGGAGTGGGGATGAAGGGGTGGGGATGAAGGGGTGGGTGGAGGAGAGGGGGTGAAGGAGTGGGGGTGAAGGGGTGGGGATGAAGGAGAGGGGGTGAAGGAGTGGGGTGAAGGAGTGGGGATGAAGGGGTGGGGGTGGAGGAGTGGGGTGAAGGGGTGGGGATGAAGGGGTGGGGTGGAGGAGTGGGGGTGAAGGGGTGGGGTGAAGGGGTGGGATGAAGGGGTGGGGTGGAGGAGTTGGAATGAAGGAGTGGGGTGAAGGAGAGGGGGTGGAGGAGTGGGGGTGAAGGAGTGAGGATGAAGGGGTGGGGTGGAGGAGTGGGGGTGAAGGGGTGCGGATGAAGGGGTGGGGTGGAGAAGAGGGGGTGAAGAAGTGGGGGTGAAGGAGTGGGGATGAAGGGGTGGGGTGGAGGAGTGGGGGTGAAGGAGTGCGGATGAAGGGGTGGATGGAGGAGAGGGTGTGAAGAAGTGGGGGTGAAGGAGTGGGGATGAAGGGATGGGGTGGAGGAGTGGGGGTGAAGCAGTGGGAGGGGTGAAGGAGTGGGGGGTGAGATGGAAGAAGGGTGTAGTGGGTGAAGGCAAATAGAGTAGAGAGGGCTAGAAAGAAGAGTTGGTGATGGCAACTGCCCATGCTTCAAATCTCTCTCTGAGAGGAAATGGAGTAGGACGAATGACCTACTCTTCACCACAGAGACAGACAGACAGACAGACAGACCGAAAGAGAGAGAGAGAGAGAGAGAGAGAGAGAGAGAGAGAGAGAGAGAGAGAGAGAGAGAGAGAGAGAGAGAGAGATTCGGAAACACGGAGTTTTAATTGTGAGGCTAATGACCTCTCCACAAATATGAGCTCCCCCCCCCCCCATCCCCATTCCCCCCCCCCCCCCACCCCCCCGCCCCAATAAAAACAAACAAACAAACAAACAAAAATTTCAAATTCATAACATTTTGTGCTGAAGCAAACTGCAAAACTTTACTCCCGACGAAAGGTTGCCGAGCTAGCATTTTTTTTTTACTTGATTTTAAATAATAAAAGCTTTTACATGGCAGTGTTTCTTGAGCATTTAACATTTTGACGCTGAAACAAATGTGACATTGTCTGTTCGACTGGGTTCTTGCAATGTTTCAGAACGTTGTTTGTTTGTTGTTTTTTTTCTCATAAAGAGTGACCAGATGGACCAACTAGAGAAGTGTGATGCTCAGTTTCAAAACGATCTCAAAATGGACGGGTTTTTTTTTTTTCATTTCTGTGAATATCTCTTGTTCACATTCAGCTGACACAATCCGAGAATAAATCTGATCAATATGGATCTTAATTTAATGATAGTGATGGAGCTGACTCTGATCAATATGGATCTTAATTTAATGATGGTGATGGAGCTGACTCTGATCAATATTGATCTTAATTTAATGATGGTGATGGAGCTGACTCTGATCAATATTGATCTTAATTTAATGATGGTGATGGAGCTGACTCTGATCAATATTGATCTTAATTTAATGATAGTGATGGAGCTGACTCTGATCAATATTGATCTTAATTTAATGATGGTGATGGAGCTGACTCTGATCAATATTGATCTTAATTTAATGATAGTGATGGAGCTGACTCTGATCAATATTGATCTTAATTTAATGATAGTGATGGAGCTGATGTCTGTCTTCGGCTCCAGACGTGATCTGAATGCACGCTACGTCACAAAACAATCGCTTTAATGTAATTTGGCATGAGAGAGAGAGAGAGAGAGAGAGAGAGAGAGAGAGGAGAGAGAGAGAGAGAGAGAGAGAAAGAGAAATCAACCTCGGAACATCGGATCACATTAAGTCGCGTGCGATGAAAACAAACACTATGACAGATAATTGTTCACACCAATAGTTTGCTTTGATACTCACAAATCCCTGCAGTTCCTGATCTCTTCCATGCCAAACTAACGGCGCCAGATGAGTTTCAAAATCTGTCGTTATAAGCAATTTCACGAGAAAATAACACTAGCGGGGTGTAATTACTGGAGTTAAAAAAAAAAATTTTTAAGTGAAGCAAGTTTTCACAAAGAAGCTCAAGCACGTTTCGAGGTTGTAATCATCGCCGCCTCGAGTGCCGCCATGCAGAGAAAGGCAAAGGGGGTAGAAAAAAAACTGGGAACGGGGTGGGGGGGGGGGGGGGGGGGGAGAAGGGAAACGGAGTGGTGTGAGAAGGAGTTTGATGAATGGAGTCCTCTCTACTTCCTGATCCACCGATTTCCTCGCGTAGTTTTCTGGTTTATGTTTTTTTTGTTGTTGTTGTTGTTTTTTTTTAACCAATTTGCCATTTCTGCAGATGTAAGCGTTTAACTTTTTCTTCTATTGCGTCAATCCACTACCACTATCCTCACCTCTACCCCCAATCCCCTTCCTTCCGCCTCCCCCCCCCCCCCCCTCCCTCTTTACCGCTTCTTTTTTCCCCTCATAATGCTTTTCCAGTTATCCCTTCTTCTTCTTCTTCTCTCTGTCTTTCTCTGTCTCTGTCTCTGTCTCTGTCTCTCTCTGTCTCTCTCTCTCTCTCTCTCTCTCTCTCTCTCTCTCAACATATATTTATAAAGCCTTTGAGATTAGAAATGAATAATTCAAAAAATGATAATATGTTATTGTTTATATGCCTCTGTCTGGTGTAAATCCCTGTTGATATGGGTCTATGGCCTAATCAATAAAAAAGTGTCAGTGTCAGTGTCTCTCTCTCTCTCTCTCTTTCTCTCTCCCTCTCTCTCTCTCTCTCTCTCTCTCTCTCTCTCTCTCTCTCTCTCTTTAATCTCATTTCTTGTGCCTCTTCAGTGGCTTTACTGTCATAGTTGGCCTGCCTGTCTATAGACTCCTGGCTTGTCCCTTCGCAGCTTAGGTACCGGCAATCCACAGGGAGCAGTCCACCTCAAGCCCTCATGAGGCATACCCACCGAAGGAGACACTGCACTGCTGCCGAGAAACTTCACTGGTGTTCAGTGGAGCCTGTTCTGATTCAACAAATGCAGGACACATAATACTCAGGCCCCTGCCAACGACAGCCCTCGCTCAGTCGCGCAGCTGGCGTAAGTGAGTGTCCCCTTTTAGTAGATAACCGCCACATCCGTTCAGCATGATAAAGGTGCCGATACCGGCACCCTCCATACGAGCTCACTAAAGGCAAAGGCAAAGACATGGAGAGGAAATCGAAGCCGAAGTCACAACAGCATCATGGTATAAAGGGCCACAGAATTTGAATACCTTTTTTTATCCCGATCAATGAGGATTAAGAAGATGATTCTATAGAGAATCATGGTATAAAGGACCACAGAATTTGAATACCTTTTTTTATCCTGATCGATGAGGATTAAGATGATGCTAAAGAGCCCCATCCTTGTCACAGACCACATGGAAGGGCTATACTCCTGGCCTTCTATCATGGTGTGTACCCAGGCGTCAGCCAGGCCCGAGAGAAAGGGGCACCTGCAGTGTTGATCGGGAACTTTGAACCACAGTTTCTTTCAGAGATGCAGTAATCACGTGGATGAAACTCGACGGTGTGGTTCCAGTCTTCTCATTTGAGGCCAGATACAAACCGAACTCTGGATAAGACCTGGTCGGGGCGCAAACATCTTACAATTGAGCAGCTCTGAGGAGAATCCAACCAACGACCTTGGTCCAGGCCAAGTCCATGACGCTAGCCACTGAGCTTCGAAGCTCTGGTCCCTTTACCTTTGTATGTGGTATTTCTTTCTGGTCACGTTTCCCCTTGCTTCCCTCTTCACTTGTGTCCAATCATTCGTTTTCCCCCAATATCCACATTCTAGGCGGGGGGGGGGGGGGGGGGGGGTAGAAGGGGGGGGATTCGTTTTGTCATTTTCCGTTAGTATGCTTTCCCCATCTTCTTTTATTCTTCTTCTGATAAAAAAAATATTTGTGTTCATTCGAATTGTGTCTCTCTCTCTCTCTCTCTCTCTCTCTCTCTCTCTCTCTCTCTCTCCTCTCTCTCTCTCTCTCTCTCTCTGCACGCACACGCTCGCACACACTCACACACTCACACACACACATTCACACATACACACACACTCACACATACATACACGCATGCACACACACAAACACACACACGCGCGCGCGCGCACACACACACACACACACACATACATACACCACAGAGAGAGAGAGAGAGACAGAGAGGGAGAGAGAGAGAGAGACTGATGCAGAGACAGAGAGATAGAGACAGAGACAGACATTGACGTATTTCTATCCAGATATCAGAGAGAGCAAAACAAAGCAAAGTCGGTGTGGGGCGAAAAAGTGCGGAAGCCAAAACCCTGCGTAACACAAGACAACAATGCCCGTCAGAGTGCAGTGGTGAGGCTGGTACAGACCCCCCACAATGCTTCGTTAGCCTGCCTGCTGGCCTCTCGCCCAGACCAAAGACGTTGGAGTCCTCCACTTCCCCCTTAGAGGCCCCCATACACACACAACCCCACCTCCACAGGGAAACAGCCCTGGTGATGACTTCATTAGAGCCACTTGCGTGTGTCGGTTGACACGTTGGCGCTACCTGAGAGAGAGAAGAGAGAGAGAGAGGAGAGAGAGAGAGAGAGAGAGAGTGCAGGGTGCGATAGGACTGGTGGAGGGTTGAATAAATGAGGGCAGAACGAAGGTAGGAAGTAAGTCTAAAAGCCCAAAGTTATTTTCGTGAGCGGACGCTGTTAACCGCACGCCATCAACTTCCATACCTATTATCGTCTCTCTCTCTCTCTCTCTCTCTCTCTCTCTCTCTCTCTCTCTGTTCATTTTTAAAGCACTGAAACGAAGAGAAGAAGTGCTATCAGTTAACACACAAATGCCAGAGTAATTTCAGGAAGAACATAAATTTTTGTTATGCAAATATTTTCTTTCATGATTTTCAATATATGCGCCGAGCGCGAGTGTGTTCTACTTTTGTTTTTGACCTCATGGCAGATAGGTCGGTGGCCTTTGCAGTTAAACTATTTGAAATGAAATGAGGCAGGGAACAGTAAACGATAAACAGTAAACAAGTGGGTATATTTTGCTCCCATAGGAAAACTTAACACAGAGTAACTTTTATTCAAGACTGGCACAGCCTTTTAAACTTGAATAAAGTCAGACAAATACATAGACGAACAATCTAATATTGGGGGAAAAAACAAGCGCAGGCCAACAACTGAACTCTCTTCATAGTAATGACTTGGCAAAGATTTGGACTTAAGGAGGAGGGGGGGGGGGGGGGAGTTTGAAGATGGAGAAACTGGGAACATGAAATTAAGAAAATATGTTACAGATATGAAAACTCTTCACTAGCTGCATAAGGGAACCATCGCAATCCCTTTTGAAGGCAGATATATTTGTATTGCCTGCTCCGAGGCCTTTCGTCCGCTGGGTCGGAACTCATCAGGGAGACACGGCTGGTTGTGTCTGCGCTCCTGGCGTCAAATAGAGACACACCACAGTCCATAATACTGTGGTGTTCTCACCACCAAGTTCTCGCCACTCAAAGATTGTCCCCTATATTTTATACCATTTGCATAATGTCTTTAGTTTTTCAGCAACTTTTTTCCTCCCCACACTTTCGTTTGGTTTCATTTACTACTCTTCGCTGGCTGCTTTGGGGGTGCTATTGGATTCTTTTTTGCACCCTTGGTGGTGAGAACACCACAGTATTATGGACTGTGGTGTGTCTCTATTTGACGCCAGGAGCGCAGACACAACCAGCCGTGTCTCCCTGATGAGTTCCGACCCAGCGGACGAAAAGCCTCGGAGCAGGCAATACAAATATATCTGCCTTCAAAAGGGATTGCGATGGTTCCCTTATGCAGCTAGTGAAGAGTTTTCATATCTGTAACATATTTTCTTAATTTCATGTTCCCAGTTTCTCCATCTTCAAACTCCCCCCCCCCCCCCCCCCCCCCCCTCTCTTAAGTCCAAATCTTTGCCAAGTCATTACTATGAAGACAGTTCAGTTGTTGGCCTGCGCTTGTTTTTCCCCCACTATTAGATTGTTCGTCTATGTATTTGTCTGACTTTATTCAAGTTTAAAAGGCTGTGCCAGTCTTGAATAAAAGTTACTCTGTGTTAAGTTTTCCTATGGGAGCAAAAAATACCCCACTTGTTTACTGTTTAAACTATTTGAGTTTGAGTTTTCGAGTTCTCTCTCTCTCTCTCTCTCTCTCTCTCTCTCTCTCTCTCATTTTTTCCCCAGTTAATCCGCTTAAAACATTTTAGGATTCAGCTCTTCCCAAATTTTCTTTACTTTCTCAGGGTTTTGTATTTTGCCGATCTACCTCCTTTCTCATCTTC
>CM065717.1:31241896-31251896 GCA_033310375.1 Conus canariensis
AGCAATGTATCTTGGTTTTACTTACAGTGTTTGAAGTTCCACATGACGTCAGTATATCAGATGACTTGGATGCCAACCCCATCATATTTACAGAATTACGCGTGAGGTGTGTGAAGTGGTTTACTGTGTGCCAGCAGATAGCGTATAGTTCGCATTTGTATGGCGTTTAGTTCGCATTTGTGTCTTTTCGCATGTATTTGGAGACTGTCTGTATGGGAAAAGCACTTCTCGCATTCTCGAATTGCACTCTAAAACCTGTTTCACGTCAGAGAACAAATGGTGCAGCCGAACGGTAAACGGAATTATAAGCCAACATAATCGTCGAGAGTGGTTTGGCACTCTTTCGAGCAGTGGACAAAAAGGCCTTTGTCTAACCGTACAAGCCCCTTTTGTGACCTCGTATACGGGCAGTTGTCATGGAAACCAACCGACAAGTTCTTACAGGCCGAGGTGGAGGATGGTGGAAGATTTTCAGCTCAGTACGAGAAAGCTCCTATCTTCACCCAAGGACATGCAGAGCGTCTGGCCATTCTCCATCTGCCCAGCCTGGAGCATCGACAGCGCTGCAGGCCAGGTGACAGACAAACACGTGCGCGGCATTTACATGGTAGAACCCCCCCCCCCCCCCCCCCCCCCCCCCCTGAGATACTAGGGGTAGCAGTGTGAAGCTCTCTAAGGGACAAGATAGGCTGCATGTTCGCAGCAGTTTCTTTACGGGTCGGGTCATAAACTCTCGGAACAGCCTTCCAGATAATGTGGTTACAGTGTCAACTGTGAATTATTATTATTATATTATATTATATTGGGTATTTATATAGCGCCTATCCTCGGTCACAGACCAAGCTCTAAGCGCTTTACAGTAAACACACTACCTCACTCACTCAACGGGCTGCCTACCCAGGTAGAGCCGGCCGAAGAGCAGCCTACTGGAGCTCATTCAGTCGTTTCCCGTACCATTCAAATATCAGTCACTCATTTTCATTTATCTTATTTATTCCTCCAGTTTCTCACATAGGATGCATGCGATGTTTATACGTGTCCTCCATTTCCACCGGTACACGATGGCACACGATAACAGTAAGTGACAATTTTTGTGGCTTGGTAAGAAATACCAGGCGGCAATCTTCAATCTACATCAATTTTGCCAGGGCAGCGGGGAACCCCCCTGCTCTTTTCGATTTTCAACTGCCGTGGGTTCTTTAACGTGTGCAGGGGGCCAGGAAGGCACACGGGTCTGACTCGCTTATAGCCCCCATCCGATGGACTTGACATTCAGTTCGATTTGTACCTTCAAGTCCACTTTTGATACTTTCTGGACATGTCTACCAACTAAATATGGCTCCAGTTGGCAGTATAGAAACCCAAAGCATACCAAAGGTTTGGCGCCAGGATGCAAGACTCGACAGTGAACAGGTCTCTAACGAGACTTCAAGAACCTGAAACTGAAATGAACCGAGAATGACTATTACGAACCCAGTTAGTTTTAAAATGATGGTTTCACCGTGGAGGTGTCACTGTGTGCGGGCTACTCCATAGACTACACACCATAAAAGGTGGGCCATGGGGCTGACGAGTGCAGAGAATTTTAGCAAGATACATACATGATTAAGCGAAAAAAAACCCGGAAGAGTTAGAAAGAGCGCCGCTGGCCACAACTTGAGAGCTTGATTAACACGGTACGCGCTATGAGTATAATTTTGTGTGTGTGGGGGGGGGGGGGGGGGGGGGGGGGGGGAAGGTGGGGGGCAGGGGGGGGGGCTACAAACAACATTGTCCTCTAGTCAGAGGATGTTACCATCAAAGATGTACTGCAAACCAAGCAACAAACCAGTAGACTACGTAACTAGTAAACAGTTTCTTGATGTAGATGTTGAGACGAACGCCCTATTCAGCGTGTAGCGCTGAAGAACGAGTCGTTCGCTGAACGAAGTGTGTTTCGATCCGATGAGGATTTTCTTTTTGACCCCTTGCACTCAAAACAACGTTTTATCCTGCTTGAATGGAAGGCTGCTATCCTGCTTGAATGGAGGACTGCTTCTAGACGGAAAGAAGCTGTATCCAGTGCGTTGTTTAACCTCTTTTGTTTCTATGTCATTCACCTCTGTTTGCGCATATTTGTATCTATGTCGGCTTCGGCGATTGGTCTAATATTATTCCATTAATGGTTATTGGTCTGATGAACTACAAGGATCGTTTTTTGTTGTTGGCTTTTTTGTTTGTTTGTATGTTTGGTTGGTTGGCTTTTTTCAAGAGACAGAATGTCCAAGGGTCCTCCTGCCAATCCGAAGACTGTTCTATTTTTGGCACGTGGGGGACAGTATAGTGGCTTAATGATTTATTAATTCGACAAGATATCTTAATGACCTGGAAGCCTTTCAGACAGCATTTACCTTGTTCTTATCGAAGGTCAAGTGAATTGTAAATGGAAAGGAACTGCCAACAAAACTTGATTATTCCATTCTGTCTTCAATTTGTTTTGTTTTCATCACCGTCTCTTCTGTTTTTTTTACATGTTCATTCATTTGTCGGGGCAACTTGACTCATCCACTCCTGTTAACTTGCATGCGATTGGCAGAGAGAATCGGTGGCATTCACCTGTTTGTCATTCTCGCTCTACGTGAAAAGCAACACTCAGAAGCGTGCTGCAGCACCTCCGTTGAATGCACGGATCAAAAATGTATCATCACAACAGACGTCACTGTGTGTAATAGAGAAGTTCGGAGAACAAAAAGAAAGGGAGTCGGCGGAAGGTCAGAGTGTGTGTCCTTATCTTTAATGCAACAGAACATCACCCTCGCAGACACAAAGTGCCTTTTCCTTAGTGTGTGTCCTTATCTTTAATGCAACAGAACATCACCCTCGCAGACACAGAGTGCCTTTTCCTTGTGTCCAGCCACAGCCTTATCGAACTCAGTGCCTTCACGGAGAGGATACGTTCAGGCTGAAAACCAAGAGAGGGATATGACGCCATTGAACTGAAGACAGCGCGGTGATGCTTTTTCGACAGTAACTCCCCAGTGAACTAAACATACCGCGCTGATGCTTTTTCGGCAGTTACTCCCCGGTGAACTAAACATACCGCGCTGATGCTTTTTCGACAGTTTCTCCCCAGTGAACGAAAGACAACGCGATGATGCTTTTTCGACAGTTACTCTCCATTGAACTAAAGACAGCGCGATGATGCTTTTTCGACAGTTACTCCCCATTGAACTAAAGACAGCGCGATGATGCTTTTTCGACAGTTTTTTTTTTTTTTTTTTTTTTTTTTTTTTTTGTGGCATCAGTTATCGGATCAATGGAGCACCTAAGGCGGTAATTTTTTTTTCCTTTTTTTTTCTTCTTTTTTCCTAGGGCCAAAGTCCACCTCTTCATTTTTTGGTGCTTCACACTGTCCTCTTCATTTGCCAAAAAAAACAAAAAGTGAAAAAAAAAAGAACAATTTCCACTACTAGGTGATTTTCTTTTCTTTTCTTTTTTTTTTTTTTTTTTTTTTTTCCTTTTCTCCAACCAGTCTCTTCCACACCATGCATAGTCTGTATGTTCTCTCATAAATGGACATATTTTTGCTGATTTTAGTGTTTTGTCATTTGATACAAAGTGTTTGGGTTTGTTGATGTTCTGATGTGTGGTGTGCTGGCACATTCACTCTGATAATGTGTTGCTTGTACAAATAAATCAAAATAGATGAAAAAAAAAAAAAAAAAAAAAAAAAAATTATTTTCAATTTTTCATTTTGTGTTATACACACACACTCTCATCCCCCCCCCCCCCCCCCATCCCTCCCTTCCCTCTCAAATATGTCAACAATGATAGTTACATATTAAGGCACGGTACCAAAGTATAATTATTTTATGTGTAAACTATCACTTCCGTATGTGCACACCTGAAAGGATATCCTTGTCCCAATTGCCCGTCTCCTTTTCCATCCCTCTACCCATGTACGTGAGCGCTCCTCACCTCACACTACCGTCAACACCACCACCGCCCACCCTCTCACCCATACACACATCCACCCCTGCCCATCCTCACTCACTCACCCATCTCCTCCCCCCCCCCCCCAAAAAAAAACAAAAAAAAAAAAAAAGAAAAGGAAAAAAAAGCCCACTCCATACACCCCCCCACCCACACACATACACACTTAAGGCGAGAGACACGGAGAAGGAGATGGGGGAAGAGAGAGAGAGAGAGAGAGAGAGAGAGAGAGAGAGAGAGAGAAAGAAAGAGAGAGAGAGAGAAATACAGGCAGGTAAAAAGTCAGACAGGCCGTAAGGCAGATCGACAAACATACGGACAAAGACGGCGTTTTTTGAATGAATTTAGAGGTTTGTTACATGTCGTCTCACCAATTAGCTGTTCCCCCGATGAAGCCCACCTTATAGCGAAAAGAAAAGGTCTACAAGGTAGACATGAGGAAAGCCAAGAAGCGAGACAACAGTCACACGATCTCTCCCTCCCCCCCCCCCCTACACACACACATCCATACACCCACACAGCTCTCCGGTTCTCTCCCCCCCCCACCCCCCCATCTCTCACCGCACCCCCTCCCCCACCCCCTCTCTCCCTCTAACACCTAACGCACGGATAATACAACTTTCCACCTCCCCTCTCTCTCCCCTCCTTCAAAAAAAAAAAAAAAGTGTGTACATAGACAACTCACAGTTCTTTTGATATTTACACTCTCCCGCTTACTTAGGGAAGTTTTCCTTTTAAACCCCTTCGGACATTATATTCTGTCTCAAAAATGAGCTGCAGAGGGATACCCGAGTTCGTCTTTTTGCAAATACTGATACACATTTTACTTAGTAATATGATGAAATTGATACACTTATAATTTACCTTCGAAGCAATGGATTTATCAATACCAAATAATATATCTGTGTTGGATAGTTTAATATGTGCATTTGTTTCTAAATAAATTTTTTGCTCAATAAATCTCCAAAAGTTATAAACGATTGGACACTCGCAGAAGAAGTGTTCAATAAAATCAGTTGTGTCGGGACAGTAAGAGCATTTGTTTGATTCTTTTACTTTCATTTTACTAAGCATGATATTAGTAGGATATATATTGTGTAATATTTTCCAGTGGAGTACTCTAAGTCTTACCTCTTTTGTAACGTCTGTAGCTCGACACCATGTGGATTTGTCTAAGTCAATTCCGAATTTTCTTTTCCAGAAGGCACTCGCAGTAGGTGTTTGACTTTCGTTATGTGGTATAATTAGTTTCCTTATTTCTTTAGGTTTTGTATTTAACAGACTGGCAAAACATGGGAGCGTCCCAGATCCTCTTTCTCCTGACTGGATCCACTGGATCCATTGCGCAGGTATGGAGTTAATCAAAGCATTGTACTGAAACAATGCAAGGGCTCTGTTCTGCCCAACCATTTCCTGTATTTCTTCTAAAGTCAGTACTCTATTTTCTCTTTCATGAGTTATATCCTTAATTTGCACAATGCCATTATTTGCCCAGTTTTTGAAATATAATACCTGATTTTTATACCTAATTAGATTATTGTGGAAAAGGTATTGACTGTGGAAATTACTTTTGTCGATATCATCAAGTCTTATCAATATTTTGTGGTTTAGATAGACTGCTACTACTTCTTTCCAGAATTCATTACTGATTAAACTACAATCCTTCAAGTCTTTGGCTCTGCAATTTATACAAAAAGCATCATTCTTTGCAAGGTGTTGTAAATGCCATCTAGGTATTAATGACCAGTTTTCTTGTTCGGTGGCTTTAAAGAGTTTCCCCGCCCATTGTAAGTACAAGCAGTTTTGAAAATTACTCATATTAATCATATTAAGTCCTCCTTCCTCCAAACTTGCTTCCATTGTTTTCCTTTTAACTTTTTCGAATGCTTTTCTATTGTTAAATCTTTTCTTCCATAGGAATTTGTAAAGAGTTGAGTTGATTTTATTTAGCACACAATCCGGAAGTCCTATGGATTGCATAACATAAAGGAACTGACTAAGTAAAAATGTTTTTATTACAACAATCTTACCTTGAATACTAATATCCCGTTTATTCCATTCTCTGATCAGTTTATTCATTTAAAACATCCTATTACTCCAATTATCTTCAATGTTCCTAGCCATCCTGTCACGTTGGAAATAAATGCCTAATATCTTTATTTTCTCTACTGTGTTGAAAGGAAGCTCTGGTTCTCTTATTTGCCTTCCCATAGGTAAGGCTTTCGTTTTCTGTATGTTTAATTTTAAACCAGAGAAACTTTGAAATGTTCTAAAGATTTCTAAAGATTTATCCATGTCTCCTTTATCTCTGAGAAATAGGGTTGTATCATCCGCCATTTGTTTGATTTTTAAGGGAATATTATTATCTGGAACAGTGGTTGGAACGTCAATGCCAGATATGGAGCTACTTCTGACTTTAATTGCTAACAATTCCACTGCCAGAACAAAGGCTAGCGGAGAAAAGGGACATCCTTGTCTAATTCCACAAGAAAGTTTGAAAGGTTCAGATAGCCATCCTCCATGATTTATTGAACTGACGATGTCCTTTGTCAGTATGGCAACCCATTTTCTAAATTCAGTTCCGAAGCCAAAAACTTCAAAGGCATGCAACAGAAAGTCTTTGGACACCGAGTCAAAGGCTTTTGAAAAATCAACTGCCAGCAAGTAACCCGTTTTATTTGTTTGGTTAAGATAATTGATTGCATCATCTATTGATCGGATAATTGTTGCAATGTTTCTGCCTTTGATATAGCCTACTTGATCGTTATTAATTAATTTGTGGATAACTTTTCCAAGTCTTTCTGCCAATACTTTGGCCAGAATCTTATAATCAGTGTTCGTCAGAGTTATTGGTCTCCAATTAGTTAATTTGTCTCGTTCAAGTTCTTTCCCTTTATGTAGCAATGTTATTATGCCTTGTTTTTGAGTATATGCTAATTCTCCTTTACCAAAGGATTCTACAAACGAGTTTGTTAAGACTACTTTTATTTTATTCCAAAAAAATTTGAAAAACTCAATAGTTATTCCATCGCTCCCTGGCGCTGATCCATTTTTCATCTTTTTTAAAGCGTTTGTTGTTTCCTCAGTAGTGACCATGCCTTCACAACTAGCAACATCATTTTCTTCTAAACGAGAAATGTTTTCATTTTCTAAGAACGCATCAACTGATTCACGAACATTGTTTACTTCTACAGGCCGAGTATACAAGTTTTTATAGAATGTTACCTGTTCTTCTAGAATCTGTTGTTGATCTGTAATTACTTCCCCTGTATCTTTACACAACCTTGTGATGATTTTCTTCTTTCCCCTTGCTTTTTCTAAATTGCAGAAATATTTAGTGTTGCGTTCACCCTCTTCAATCCACTTAATTCGTGACCTTACCTGTGCACCTTTTGCTTTTTGTGCTTGTAGTAACTCTAACTTTTGTTTTAATATCAGATATTGTTCTTGGTTATCTTTACTAGTCAGATTATGAATCATTCGTTTTTCAGCTTCCAAAATATCAAATTCTAATTTCTTTTCAAGATTTTTTCTTTTATTGGCTAGTATTTTACCATATTCACTACAAAAATCTCTAATTTTAATTTTACATAATTCCCATGTATACATATATGACGCGTTATCTGAAATTCTTTTAAGTTCCCTGTCTAATAAGTCATTCATTTTCTGCACAAATACTGGGTCCTTTAAGTAGCTATTATTAAATTTCCAATAGCTAGGCCCACGAATAAAATCATTGCTGCTAAGTTCTAATATTATCGCTTTATGATCCGAATGAGGAAAACTGGTGTGTTCACACGAAACACTGAACTGAAGCATCCCATCGGATAGAAAGCAGTAGTCTAAGCGCCGGGCGACAAAAGGGTTTACTCGAGACCATGTAAAGTCTTTTTCGCTTTTGTGAGATGCTCTCCACATGTCTGTGAGTTGTAGAGTAGCAATAGTATGATTAAATAGTCTAACTTCTGAATCAGCATGGGTATGACCTGATATAATGTCCAGCTCATTGTCAAGAACACAGTTAAAATCACCAACTAGAAGAAGATTGCTTTCACTGAATTCATTTAAGGTTTCTTGTAAATTTTTCATGAACAACATCTTTTCTTTCGAGTTATTAGGGGCATAGATATTTCCTATTTTGAAACTATATTCACTATGGTTAATTGATACTACTAGAATCCTGTTACACACAGTTTCTAATTTGGCTTCTCCATCGAAATGTTTAGCTATCAAAATAACTTCTCCTTGACTTCTATTTGTTCCTTCGTTGTAAAAGATTTGTCCCCCCCATTGTTTTTCCCATATCATTAAATCAGTAGTTGTTATGTGTGCCTCTTGGAGACATACTATATCAAATTTCTGACCTTTTAGATAGTGAAATACTGAATTTCTTTTAAATTTATTTTTCAAACCTCTGACATTAATTGAGCATATGCGTATTTTATCCATGAGAAATGAAGTATTTGTTATGAGTACAAATATTTTTTACAGTGACCAAACATACACCGACATACAGCATTCCAAGCCATAGTCCGAAAAACGTCAGCAAAGTCGAAAAGCCGGGTCAGTCCACCGATTACATTGTTTCACCCCCCTGTGTTACCTTTTTTGTCGGTTTTGACACCTGAAGGGGGAGAGTTACGGTGAGCCTGTCCCGAGTTTCTCTTCCTGACCTTGTCCTTCCCTGTCACTTCCCTGGGACTGGTGCCCTCCCAGGAGCGGGGCCGCTTCGGAGTCTCGGACCTGTGTCGACGTGCGGACTGAACCTGGAGGGAAGAGGTGAGAGTCGTCTGGCGTTCCCCTGGTCGACCCCTGGACTGCCCGCTCTCCTCCTCTCTCTTTTTCTCAGTCTCATCGGTTCGGGAACTGTCACCTTCCTGCTCAGCACTTCCACACTGCACATCCACGCTCTCACTCATACTTGTGTTATTAGGAGTGGGTGTTGTTTCCAACTGGCACAATGGATCACCTTGCTTATGGCCAGTCTGCTTGCAAGCCCTACAGACGATTTCTTTAACACAAACGGAAGCATGGTGGCCTGTGCCCAAGCATTTAGAGCAAACGATTTGTTTATTTTCTGCCCTTTTCTGCTCACGGTGGTAAACCTTAGCTGTAAATACACTAACCTTCAGAGTTTTTTCCAGGGGTACGGATGGAAGTGTAATAAACAAAAAACGTCTTCCTGTAAGAAAACGGGTAAGTTTACCATCAACGTCTCTGGCTCTTTCCGCCTTTATCGCCGAGCGTAACTCACACCCGACTTTGGTGAGAGAGTGTTCAATTTCTGAATCAGCGACGGAAATTGGTAAATTGTCTATCCAGACTTTCGTATATGGCTTTTCTTCCCCAGTATCGTCTTTCAAAGAGAAAGGATTCGTGCTTACCAACTGAATCACTGTTCCTCTCAAACAAATACCTTGTACAAGGAGTTTTGTCCTGGCGACCTGCGTTGCGGGATAAATCCTCCATAAGCTGCCGATCTGTTGCGCTCCCACCACGGACCCTTGGCCAGCAACCCGTTCACCTGCCAGGCAGATTTCCAGTACGGAGGGCCGACTGTTGGCAGAGTCCGGAATACTCCTCGCCTTAACGAAGACAGGGGTAACGCCCATCGCGGACATCTTCGCGCTTAAGAATAGCGGGAAGCCGTGACGAGAAAAAAAAAAAAAAAAAGGCTCGATGATGGATGACGCAAGTGGAAATAGAAAACGGTAGAAAGACGCGTGTAAATACTTGAAGCGTGCACCGCTGTTTGAAATTCAAACGCAGAGAAAACAAAAACAGTAGAAAAACGGCTAAGTCAACAAAAGGCGTACTCAGCCTGTGTTCAACGCGTGTAGAGAGCGCCAAATCCGTGACCGCTCGCCACGGCTGTCTCACGCTGAATCCCCGCTTTTTCGACAGTTACTCTCCATTGAACTAAAGACAGCGTGATGATGCTTTTTCGACAGTTACTCTCCATTGAACTAAAGACAGCGCGATGATGCTTTTTCGACAGTTACTCCCTGGTTCCGATTTGACAGCCCTG
>CM065717.1:31256896-31259396 GCA_033310375.1 Conus canariensis
TTCTTTTTCTTTTTTTTTCTCTTGTTTTTGTTCTGTTTTGTTTCTTTTTTTTTTTTAATGGTATCTGATCGCGATCTCCACGAGTTTGTTAGAGGTCGTGTTATCGCGGTTCTTTCCCTTGTCTTTCCCGTGTTGTCTTTTTGTCTGTGTCTTTTTGTCTGTGTCTTTTTTGCCTTTGTCTTATGACTCTGCCATTGTTGTATGTCTGGCTTTTTTTTTCTTTTTGTTGTTGTTGTTGTTGTTGTTTTTTCTTCACGACGGATCATATAATGAAATATGTTTGATTTCTATAACTGCAAAGACCTTTTTCCGATGTCGAGAAAATGCTAATTGTAGTGTAGATTGTAGACGTGGCTCTCAGCTTTTTTGCTGTCGATTCAAATGAAAATACCTAGAAATGAATGCTATGCATTCTGAATGTTTCTTTCTATCAACATCATTGTTGTTATTTATGTTTTTCTTCTTCTCCTCCTCTTCTTCTTTCTTTATTACTATGCTCTTCTTGTTGATGCTAGGTTGTTTTTTTGTTGTTGTTGTTGTTTTTGTTTTGTTTTTTGTTTTCTATTGCTGCCCCCCTCACTTTGTAAACATGCACTCGTATTTTTAAAAGACGAATAAACTCGGTAATGTGATGTACCACTCACTCTAAAACATATATTTATGCAGCGTTGGGACTTATGTAATGTCTGACCAACGTTTTTCCAGTAGATTCCATGGAAACCTTGTCCAGAGATGCACCACCCAATGTGATTTTTGTAGATCCTGGAAGATATGACTTTTTTAAAACTGGTCTAAGAGTTTACTGAACAAAGATGTGAAAGGAGTACAGCGTATTTTAGAACATTCTGTTTCGATAAGTTATGTGTGCGTGCGTGTGTGTGTGTGTGCGTGTGCGTGTGTGTGTGTGTGTGTGTGTGTGTGTGTCCGTGCGTGCGAGTGTGTGCGTGTGTATGCGTGAGTGTGCATGTGTGTGTGCGTGTGTGTGTGTGTGTGTGTGTGTGTGTGTGTGTGTGTGTGTGTGTGTGTGTGTGTGGAGGGGAGGGAGGGGGACATACGATTCACCAAATCCTTCAATTTACGAGAATGAAAATCCGAAGGCTACGATCCCCAGTCAGACGAAGTTACCATTTTTCGAGCATGAGAATTAACGGAGGCTGATAAAAGTAGAACGTATCTCCTCTTCAGTGTGTAGACTTTAACAGCGAAACATACGAAGGAAATTCTAGAGGGAAAGAAACTGAAGAAGCAATTGGCATGTTTTAAACTTTGTCCTTGTTGTTTTTTTTTGTGTCTGCTTCTTTCATTTGTACCTATTGAACACACGTCAGACAACGTGACTGGTTCAATTCTGTAAAGTTCCTTGCCATTGGTAGGGAGTGCCGTTGTCATTGATCTGTTGATAAGGAAGCGTCACTCGGCAGACACGTTATCACAGTTTCTGGATTGAGCTGACTATTCCTAGTTTCTGGTTAGAGACTGGTGTCAAGAGCTCGTAGCCTACTCACTCCACGTCCCAGCTCGTTCACCGGCGGGTGAGAATGGCGCGTACTCACACTCCTCCCCGGGTCTGTAGACACAGACCAACAGACAGATCTGCCTCTTGGCTCCAGAACCATTCGGCACTTTTAAAGTTGTCAGGGAGACAGACTCAAAGAGACAGACAGAGCCGACATAAAGAGAGAGAGAGAGAGAGAGAGAGAGAGAGAGAGAGAGAGAGAGAGAGAGAGAGAGAGAACGAACGAACGAACGAAATTTTATTTAACCGGGGTAATGAGAAAAGCAAATGGCGCATGCTTTTCTCCACCCAGCAACGGCGGACACAGAGAGAGAGAGAGAGAGAGAGAGAGAGAGAGAGAGAGAGAGGAGAGAGAGAGAGAGAGAGAGAGAGCTGCGTAGAACGAAAACATACATTGACCTTTTCATTGGGCGATCCTCTAAATTGCTGCCCCCCACCCCACCCCACCCCCACCCCCACCCCCACCCCGCTCCCATGACCCTGTTTCCCCTATCTCCCCCTCCCGACCTACCCCTCCCGCCTTCTCCCGAACAACCCCCTGTGCCACTACCTTCAGTCCCCCCAAAAGAATAGAAGCCATGAATGACAGGAGCAGCGGCTGGCAGGCCAGGGCTGTTATAGCTCTATGAGAGGCACATCCACCACCTCGCCTCCCTCTGCTAGGAAACGTCAACATATCTTAGGGTCAGGGGTCGGGGAGAGGGGGAGGGGGGGGAGGGGTGACAGGCCAGGGCTGTTATAGCTCTATGAGAGGCACATCCACCACCTCGCCTCCCTCTGCTAGGAAACGTCAACATATCTTAGGGTCAGGGGTCGGGGAGAGGGGAGGGAGGGGGAGGAGGTGACAGGCCAGGGCTGTTATAGCTCTATGAGAGGCACATCCACCACCTCGCCTCCCTCTGCTAGGAAACGTCAACATATCTTAGGGTCAGGGGTCGGGGAGAGGGGAGGGAGGGGGAGGGGGTGACAGGCCAGGGCTGTTAT
>CM065717.1:31266896-31269396 GCA_033310375.1 Conus canariensis
ACCTAAATCTGGCCAAACTGATTCTGTGCCATTCATTTGTAATTAACGTTAGGTACTTTTCTGCCTGAAAAATGCTTTTGAAAGAACAGAAATATCTATATTTATCGTTATTATCTATTTCTGCATGCCAGTTTTGTTTGAAACAGGAAATGAGTCTGTCTTTGAATTCTGTTATAAAACCATATTCGGAACAAACTCCCTGGTTCAGCCAAACAATACCAAAGCCATTTTCAGTCAGAGTCTTTTGTACTTCTGACACCCAATTAAAGTGACCAGATTCGTGCTGTAACAGAAGCATTTCGTAGGCTTGCCTACATATTCTCGACATGGGGAGTCTGACTAGTTTTAACCAGTATTTGATGCATTTTACAGTAGTTGTAACGCGTAGAGAATACCTCCCAGTTTCTCCATATATCAGTTTATTTGATGTATGTAGGGGTACATTCAGATATCTTTTTATGGCAAACATGTGGACATTTTCAATCTGTTTACTGTCTTGTTCTAATCCCCAGACTTCAGCTGCGTATGTTAGGATAGGCTGAATTTGCGTATCGAAAAGCTTCCAAAATAAATTTATATCAATAGTGTTTAGTCTTCTTAATGATTTCATGATTTCCATCACTCCATTTTTTGCCTTTCTACAAAATCAGACAGAGCATTGCTAACACTCAACTTTGTGGTAAAACCATCCCTAAGTATTTGTATGAGTTTGTTACCTTTACTTCTTCATTTCCATACAACCATCTTTCTCTATCACTTAAGTAGCTACCTTTTCTGAAAACCATTACATTTGTTTTGTCAAGATTGACAGTTAACTTTAATCGATCTGCCCCTTCTTTAAGACTATTTATTTGATTCTGGAGCCCAATAACAGAGTCAGATAACAAGAGAGAGAGAGAGAGAGAGAGAGAGAGAGAGAGAGAGAGAGAGAGAGAGAGAGCATGCGTGGTTACTTGCGCGCATCATGACACTCCACAAAACACACACACGCTCTCTCTCTCTCTCTCTCTCTCTCTCTCTCTCTCTCTCTCTCTCTCTCTCTCTCTCTCTCTCCCTCTCTCTCAGTTCGCCCATTTGTCTGGAGTTGTCACTCAGCGTTGTCTGCTCCATGCTTTTATTTATATTCCATTACTGTCAGACTGAAAAAAGGGGGGGGGGGGAAGGTGGAGAGTGTAGGGTGGGGAGGGCATGAAGAGAGAGAGAGAGAGAGAGAGAGAGAGAGAGAGAGAGAGAGAGAGAGAGAATGAGAATGACACAGACAGACTGACAATTACAGAGAAGTCCCAATTGTTTTTTTTTCGTCGTGCTATTTATCGTCACTCCGGTATCAGTGTTGGCACGCATTTCGTCCATCTGTCTAAAATCTGTGCTGTTAGTTCGTGTTGTTTGTTCTATGTTTCACATTACACATTTAATTAAAAGGAAAAATGCCGCATTGCTTAATGGCCGTAGAAGAAATGAACTGTGTCTCTGGCACAGGTTAAGATGCAGCCCACCCCGCCTCTTCCTCTGCCTTTCCCATCACTGGACTGAATCATGTCGCCCTTTCACTGCTGGGTAGACATGGTTTTTCTTGTTCCTACACTCAGACAGGAACCCCAGAGGCACTGATGAAGGCTGCTGTACGGCGGAGGCCCTCCAGAGATCCGTAGAGCTTCTCCCTCGTCGATGTGTCAGCAGGCCAGGTCTCTGCTCTTAGCTTTTGATGTGTGGGACAGTCCTGCAGGAAGTGTTCCACTGTCATTGGGGCTGTACTGAATGGGCACCCTGAAGACTCGCCAATGCGGAATTTTGTGAACATTTGTAGTGCTTGAGTCTGGAGTGCCCTGTCCTCAGTCTCACAATGCTCACTTGATCTGGTCTGGGCAGCAGGTAGAACACATCCTTCTTGTTGAAATCTGGGTGCTGCTCAAGCCATCTTTTGTTTCAGCTTCTCCTTGATAATGCTTTTGGCTTCTTAGACATTGTTTCAACTGGAAAAGTACCGACTCTTATCACATTAGCTAAACCACAATATGTTTTTATTCAAAATTTGACTTGGAGTGAGTATAATGACTAAACTGACAAATCAATGGCATATCAAAGAAGCAAATAATTGTTCGTTTTCTGTTTAAGTGTACAAAATAATGATAACACGTGTTTGGAAGGAATTTTTTTGTTTGTTTTTTGTTTTGTTTTGTTTTTGTTTTTTTCATATACTGCAAAAATACACATGCATATTATCTTGGATATATGCTTCAACGTGAACACGTTTAGCAGCTTTGAAGTATTGGCGTGTGTGTATTTTATAGTGTGAAGACAAAATACATTAATCGAGGTAATACGAAACGCAGTCATTGCTTTCTAAAATGTCATGAACTGTTGGCAGCACAATATTCATATCTACTTTCTTGGTTTATTGGTCATTGAATTATTTCCACTGTACTTTGTATTGTCTTTTTAATACGTTTTCCCTGGAAAGGTGTAACTTTTGCATATAAACCGGTGCTACACACAAACT
>CM065717.1:31274396-31289396 GCA_033310375.1 Conus canariensis
GTGTGTGGGTGGCTTGCGATGCTGTTGTAATGTTGAAAGTTGTTTGTGAAGAAAGGAAACTTTCTTCTTCTTCTTCTTCTTCTTCTTCTTCTTCTTCTTCTTCTTCTTCTTCTTCTTCTTCTGCTTTTTCTGCTGCTGCTGCTTTTCTTCTTCTTCTTCTTTCTTCTTTCTTCTTCTTCTTCTTCTTCTTCTTCTCTTTTCTTTTTGTTTTTTTTTTTCCTTGTGTGTGTGTGTGTGTGTGTGTGTGTGTGTGTGTGTGTGTGTGTGTGTGTGTGTGTGTGTGTGTGTGTAATTGTTGTTGTTGTTGTTGTTGTTGTTGTTGCTATTGTCTTATCCCTTTACCTCACTGGCGGCGGGTGGTTCCTACACCGCTTATTCTGGCTCTCCCATACAAAGTCACAAAGAGGTTTGCCTCGTCGACAGTTCCCTGGTAGCAAAATCATATCAAGCCGTCATGAGGCAACCCATCGGAGGAGACACTGCGCTGCTGCCGAGTCTCTTCGGTGAGGGTGTTTAGTGCTGGCGGTTCTGATCCGGCACACGTAGGACCTCTTCTCTTCGCATTCCCATGACTTCAGTGGTCATAAGAGAAGACATGAGGGACGCCTCCGTCGATCTTCTTCTCCATCGCGGCCTGTCCTCTGCTTCACGCTGAAGTTCTGGCAGCGTGAGGTTGGTCCATTCTATCACGTTCTCCGACCAGCTCTTTCTCTGCCTGCCTCACAGGCCTCATTCACAGCACATCAACTGGTAAATCATCCTAATGATGAATTTCATTGTTTTGAGCAAACTGTTGCGGAAATTCTGGTGATACATTTAGATTGAAAGAAATACTGTTAGATGAGTTGATATTTAGGACATGTTTCTGTTCATGGTCGCGTTGTTTGTAGCTCAGCCGACCGTGGAGGTCACATCACGACTTGAAAACAAACAGTTGGAAAAGTAATTTATTTGTAGGTCAAGTGGAAAGGTGGAGATGAAAAATAAAGATAGTTTCTTTAAAAAAAAAAAGCCTAAAAACTGTTTTGTTCTTGTTGCATGAAAGCAGCACTCAAATCTCATGACAGGTGCTTGGTTCCTTTCAACGCTGGGGAACGAACTTCACGTCAGGCGGAACATCCCGGAACAAGGTTTTCATGGAGTCTTTCGTAAAATGCTAATAGTTAGTGTCGTACTGATGCCAGCTCTCATTTCGGAAATGACTGATGCTGAAAGGCTTATTTTACTGTTTACATCATAAGACCCTCTCGCCCTTTAAAGGGCAGGAGTTAGTGAAAAAAAATGACCAGTGTGTAACATTTACAAGACTCTTTCCTCTTTGCATTTCCTAATGACAGATATGGGAGAAGTTACTTCAAGTCCGTGCAGATCTGAATGATTTTACGGTCAGACCGTCGGAAATACCAGGATCCAAACAGATGGCATCGAAAGGGTTAATGGATACTGTCGGGTAATATGAGTGCACAAAGAATCCAGAAGGGCTTATGGCATGTTATCGAATACCATGAGTGCCAACACAAAGTTCAAAAGAGGCAGTGGTATTATCGGGTAATAGGAGTGCATACACAAAGTTCAAAAGAGATAATGGTCTATTATCGGGTGATATGACTGTATATATAAAGCTTAAAAGGGTTAATGGTATGTTAGTGGGTAATATGAGTGCATAATCAAAGTTCAAAAGAGTTAATGCTATGTCATCGCGTAGTATGAGTGTATACACAAAATTTGAAAAGGGGTAATGCTTACTGGGTAATATGAGTGTTTACGCAATGTTTCAAAGGGCTAAGGCTACGTTATCGACACAAATAGGTGCGCACATAGAGTTCGAATGGATGAATGAGCTACTACTGGGTAATATGAGTGATAAACAAAGTTCGAACGGGCTAATGAGGTGTTATTAGTTAATATGGATACAACTGGAAACTACTGGAAACCTAATAAACGCACAACCAGTCTGGATGTAACGGACCACAAGACCGCTATCCAGGGAAAGACAACCCATCACTCGAAATCAAACACGATTTTTCTCAGCCGTGTTTTCTTCCCTCAAGTCTCAGACCGAACAGAATTTTAAAACTTCTTAACATAGCCCTAGTACACCAACACCAGATAAACACAAAAATTTGCGTGTTTACGGTTGAAACGAATCCTGTCCTAACAGAATAGAAAACACTCTTTCGTTCAAAGAGAGATTGTCTTTCGAGTTTTCAACGGTGCTGTCCCTTTAATTTTTTTTTTGTTTGTTTTTTTTTTGAGTAGTGTTTATAACGTTCGACAGCGTCGCCTCAGGTAGTTTACCTCTGAGTGACCTGGTTTGCCTCATGTCGTTCTGAAATTGGAAGCGCCCTGCGGTGTTTGGTGCTGGGACTGCGGCAGGACGAGTCCACAAGGTGTGAAGGGGGTGGGGGGAAGGTTGGTGCCAGAATGGGCGGCTTAGGAGTTATGTCACTGAGTAAGTATTCCGCTCAGGGTAGCCACAAGGTACAAAAAAAAAAGAAGGAAAGAAACATAAAGACATATACTCGCTTATGCACGCGCACACGCACGTATGCATACACACACACACATACACACACACACACACACACACACACACACACACACACACACACACACACACACACACACACACACGCACGCACGCACGCCACACACCACACACACACACACACACCCACACACGCGCGCGCGCGCGCGCACACACACAACAGAGAGGAAGAGAGAAGAAGAACAAGAAGAAGAAGAAGATGATGATGATGATGATGATGATGATGATGATGATGATGATAGATGATGATGATGAAAGAGACAGAGAGAGTACGGAGAAAAAGATACATAGATACATACATACATAAATAAAAATTTATAAAATTTATACATACATGCACACACACATACATATGTACATACATATAAAACAATTTTACTATAAAATTCAGCGCTCGAAACATATAATTCGGCAATTAAACATCATTAAAATAAATCAATACATAAATAGAGTGATACATAGATATACAAATGAGTGAATGAATAAGTAAACAAATAAGTAAATAAATGAACAAATAAGTAAAATAAAAATAAATCAATTACTTTATAACACAAAATAAATAATGATAATAATAATGAATACTTATATAGCGCCTATTCTCGGCTAGAGACCAAGCTCTAAGCGCTTTACAATCAACACTCGTTTACACAACGGGCTGCCTCCCTGGGTAGTGCCGACTGAAGAGCTGCCAGCTGGCGCTTCATTCAGTCGATTCCCGTGTCATCCAGTCAGTATCGTTCAATATCGATCACTCATTTTCCTTACTTCCTTCATTCTTTCCATTTCTCACGCAGGGTGCATGCTATGTGTAACGTGTCATCCATACCAACGGCCAAATGGCCTACTTTTCCGAAAGTTGGTAATGGGATTTTACGTGTGTGCAAGATGTTATGCGTGCGTTCACACACGGAACCTCGGTTCATAGTCTCATTCGAAGGACTGTATGGGAAATGGAGTCAGAACCAATGTTAACTCCGAGGGAAAAATCCCCCTGTACCGAAACGCCCCGGCGGAGGTTCGAACCCGCAACCCCAGGATCACCAAGATTACGAGTCCGGCGCTCTACCAACTGAGCTATTCCGGCTCCAAATAAATCAATAAATACATAAATAAGCACATAATATATACACAAATAAATTAGTATTCATATCTAGCGGATTCAACAAACACATACTCCTCCCCTCCCCATCACCACCTCCCTCTCCTTCCCGCCTGCTCTCAATCCCAGCAGCAGTCTCCCCCCCCCCCCCCTCCTTCTCCCTACTCCCAGCCCCCACTACACGCATACGTATAAGGCTGAGAGAGAGGAGAGAGAGAGAGAGAGAGAGAGAGAGAGAGAGAGAGAGAGAGAGAGAGAGAGAGAGAACATACATGCCTTGTATAAAATGACATTTGTGAAACAGTGAGCAATGGAAAACAAGCATATACGACAGAACATCTTCGAACCTTTATAGCATGACCTGTTACTGTCAGGGGAAAAAATGAAAAGAAAAGAAGTCTGCAAACGAGAGAGAAGACAAAAATAAAAAAGCGAGTGTCTGATGGGTTGGTTTGAGGGAAGGAGGAGGAGGGCGTGGGGGGAGGGGGGGGGGCTAAGGGGGACTCTTAAGGGTTTAAGTATTTAACAATAATGTAAGACAAAAAAAAACCCAATGATTTTTTTATTTAATCAAAAAGTGGGGATGGGAGAGGGATTTGGAAGCGGGTACAAAATCTCGTCAGCCCGGTTGCAGGAGGACAAAACGGCAGAAAGCAGAATCTCTGGCACCAGCGCCGAAATTGACATAGAGCATAGGCCGGCTTTCAGACAGGCCAGACTGGAAGTCGCCACCCACTTCACTGCTGGGGGCAGACAAGGGTTCCTGTCCGATATGTCTAAAGGAAAAAAAAATCGGGACGCCAAAAGACTTCCGATGTATCCTAACCGTTGGTCCGGCGTCCTTTAGGCGACCCGCAGAGGAAGGAGACCTTCACCATGTGGAGACAGTTTTCAAGACATACCACACCCCGCAGATGTAGCCCGCCATTTATAAAAAATCTTAAATAAATGTTAGCGAACCGCCCAGAGAACGTGGACAAACGAGTCACAAGACGAAACACAACGCGTTTCGACCTCTTAGGTCTTCATCAGGTGAGACATTAACGAATAAAACAATGAAAATTCACTTAGCTTTGATCGCTTCAGATCACTTCGCAGGGTTCAGCGCAAGGAAGAAGGCGTTGAATGAGAACGAGGCTGTTGGAAGGGAAATAGTGAGCGAGTCAAAGTCGTAATGAAGATAATAATATTACTGATAGGAATACTAATAATGGTCAAAATACTGGAAAAAAAAAAAAAAAAGGGACAAGATTACTACCAATCTTAGTGTCAATAAGTATGGGTATGGGAGAAAGGAGAGTAGGTTAGAGGATTCTTAAACAGCAGGGTTGCCGTGGCAACAGTCCCAGAGGCGAAGGCGATGGTGATGTCAATGCCAGTGGTAGTATCAATACTAGCAATAGTATTACTGAATGATACTGCTAACAACGATAGTGAAGGTTAAGGTAATGAAAGCATGATACAGAAATATATTTAGAAAATACATTTTTATAATAATCAAATAAATAAATAAATAAATGAAACATTAAAAATAATAATAAATTAAAAAATCAGTAAATAATAATAATATTAAAAATAATAATAAATAATGATAATAAATGCATAAATAAGATAGCTATAAGTTGTGTGTGAGGTGAATAGTGGGAGATAAGGTAGTATGTATGTGTGTTGTGGGAGGATATTATGGGCTGAGATTGAAGTGGTGGGTTGGTACATGTTACTTTAAGGTGTTGATGCTATGAGGGTGGAGGGAAGAAGGGGATGGGTTTACGTACTAACTGGGGGAGGGGGAGGGGCAACATATTCACACCTATACACAATATCTCTCTCTCTCTCTCTCTCTCTCTCTCTCTCTCTCTCTCTCTCTCTCTCTCTCTCTCTCTCTCCCCCCCCCCCTCACGACCAACATAAAGGAGCCAGCATTCTATTTATTATGGTGTGTGTATGTGTGTGAGTGTGTGTGTGTGTGTGTGTGTGTGTGTGTGTGTGTGTGTGTGTGTGTGTGTGTGTGTGTGTGTGTTCCATTTGTAATATCAGCCTTATTCATTGGTTACCCCCACCTCCACCCCCAGCAACCGCCATATCCACCAACACCCCTACACACATCATTACTAGGGCAGGGGGAGGGGGGAGTAAGTCGATTGATGTAGCAAATGGAGAGACTCAGAGAGTGTAGGAAAAGGGAAGATGATGATAGCTGCAACCTATGTCTGAGGTAAACAGAGGGAGGTAGGGTGGTATGGGTGTGTGTAGGTGGGGGATATTTCAGGCTGGAGCTGCAGAGATGGAATGGTACATACTACTTTTGGACGTTGATGCCATGAGGGTGGACGGTGCCCAGTTTGGCAATGAGATGAGATTCCTGCATAAGGCGTTCCAAGCTGTCACTCTTAGATTGCCAAAGTGCCAAGACTTTGACATGGTTGATGTTGTGTTGGGCATGGTTGAAGTGTAGAGCGACTGGTTTGGGCCGATGGTGGCGCCATTTATAGTTTTCAGACATACCACACCCCACAGATGTAGCCCGCCACACGCAAGACACACTTCTGGGACATTCGTGTACCTGACCTTACTTTCACTTTGCTTTATGCGCGGGCACACTCTGTGTGAATGCTACCCGTTCATTGGAAGAAATAGCAGTAGTTATGGGATCAACACAGAATAAGATTTTGGCAACGGTCAGACATTAGCAGTAAGACACTAATGCTTTAATACCAACGTAGACACCTGCCGATGACCCTGGTTATTCAGCCCAGCTGACATACGTGTACAGTTCTTGATCATCGCCGTACGGGACAATCCTACTTATACGTCGTTTCACACAGGCTCACACTTGATTCAACATGTTTTTCCACATTCAGCCGCTTTTAGGTCGTCGCATGCGCTTCTACTTTGCACAAGTAATTCAGTCTTTTCAATTCCCTGCATGTTTGAACTAATGAATTATTATTCTGTGTGATCGAATTTTTCACTGAATCGACGTCAGTGAGCCAATCGCCATTTCGGAAGGGAAGTAAGCCTCGCATGGGTTAATTACTCCTGATCTGGGAAAGCGATTTTGATTGGACAATTGCAAGGAATACTGGTAGGGTAAGGTAACCCGAACAGAACACTGTTCTGATCTGCCAACTCTCGCTGGCAATACAGCGGACAGCTGCAACCAGTGCTTGAAATCGCGTTGCTCAGCCTGCCAAGCCCCAAACTTAAACGCCTGCAGGCCTCATTACTGCACGAAGTCATGCCGATGGTGAACTATGACCAGTGATGATATACTGAACTATGACCAGTGTGAACTATGACCAGTGCTGATGAACTATGACCAGTACTATGCCAGGTAACTGCCGTGTGTTGGCTGGATTTCTGGCTCTGATGCTTCACTAAGACACGCCGCGAACCATTGTCACACTTCCGGTCTAATAAGCATTTCCGTTTCCGTTCCCTCACTTTACGGCCAAACGTTTAAAAAAAAAGACGCGTCTGTCAATTTTGTTTGTTTGTTTGTTTGTTTGTTTTCGCTCAGTCTCATTATCACACCGTGCCGTCCTGACGACGCTCAGTTGTCTACGCCCCTCACTCTTTGGTTCACCTGACCCCTGTCCATCAGTACCTGTCTCTTCCAGTCCCGTGATTTCTCCAGACATTGTGTTTGGAAATAGTGGGAATGTATGCCCGATATGTCCCAAGAGCCAGATTTGCCTGACCTCCTTTTTACTGAGCCTGAATTACGTGCACATCCATGAAGCTCCTTTTCCTTTGATAAGAAGAAAACGTCAGTGCCTTACATGCCTTTTTTCATTGTCACGCATCATCCCCACACTCGCTCCCTAGTATCCAGTATCTGCATCTGTTTTTCCTTCATTATCTTTTCTTCCGAATTCCCCCACCCCACCCCAGTCCACCCATTCCCCCTCTTCCCGCTTTTATTTCAGTTCATTTACACCAACAATGCATCACATGGAATATACATGGACGAGAAACCATTACTTCGGGTGGTGGTGGTGTTTATTTGGTTGGTTGTTGTTTGTTTGTTTTTGTTGTGTGTATGTTTGTTTGCTTGTCTGTTTGTTTGTTTGTAGATTGGTTGGTTGGTTGGTTTGCTTATTAGTTTGTTTGTCTGTAGGTTGGTCGATTGGTTGGTTGGTTGGTTGGTTGGTTGGCTTGTTGGTTGGTTGGTTGGTTTACTTCTTTGTTTGTATGTTTGTTGTTTGTTTCGTTTTTTGTTTGTTTATTTGTTCGTTTGTTTGTTTGTTTACTTGTCTGTTTTTTCCCGGCCAAACTTCTCGCCCTTGCTGACCGCTATGCGGGGAGTATTATTTGTGTTAGGCCTCATTTTCACTATGTCTCATATCGGTGACATCTGAAGAAGAGACATTTCAACCCAAATTTCATTTGGCTGTTTAGTATTTTGTATCTGAGGTGTAACTTTAAACTTCATTTTACATTCTGTCCTGTTTTCAGTCATGCTGCGGACAGCTTCAAAATTTCTGTTTGTCTGGATCTTGTTTTTATTTCTGTTTTGTTGTCGTCTGTATTTTTAGCCCGTGTTGGCTGATCTCCCTGTTAATCTCCATTCGGACAAATCTGGCTGTTTGAACAGAACGGGCTCCAACAGAGCGGTCTCTTACAAACTGCTGGTGTCTCTCTGGGGTTCTCTGGCCCCCTCTCTTTCTGTCTTGGCACGCTACGCATCCACACAGACACAGGAATAATTGATGATGCGCACGTGCGAACACGTGGTAGTATGCCTGTGTACACGTTCACTCACGCACGTGAAGGAGAGAGAGTTGCCACACACACACACACACACACACACACACAAAACACACACACACCACACACGCACAACGCACGCACGCACGCACGCACACACACACACACATACACACACAAGCATGCAATCACACACACAAACGCACACGCATGCGCACACACACGCATGCGCGCACACGCATACACACGCGCGCACACACATACCCACACACATGCGCGCACGCACGCACACACACACACACACACACACACACACACACACACACACACACACACACACACATTCATAGAATAGGATAAGCTATGAGAGATACGAAAAGAGGAAAAGAAAAAGAGGAGCGATGAGAGAAGAAGAAGAAGAGAGAGAAGAAGAAGAGAAGAAGAAGAAGAAGAAAGAAGAAGAAGAAGAAGAAGAAGACGAAGAAGAAAAAGAAGAAGAAGAAGACCCCGATCAGAAATAAAGAGCAAGAACAAGAAATAGAAAAAGGGAAGAGAGAGAGAGAGAGAGAGAGAGAGAGAGAGAGAGAGAGAGAGAGAGAATAAGAGAGATATACTCACACACACACACACACACACACACACACACACACACACACACACACACACACACACACACACACACACACACACACGGGCAAACAAAGAGACAGAGAGAGACAGAAACTAATTGTGCGTCGCGAACATAGCCTTACACCGTCACAGACAGACAGAAAGCAGAGTGTATCTGTAAATGGTGTGCCTACAAGCACTGCAGAAACAGCTAGCGGCTGGAATCACAGAAGATGGATGCCACTTTAGTCCCAATCCTCGGCATCGGTGGGGCAACAACAGTGGCTGGGGATGGTGCCACTGTAGAGTGGGAGGATGCCAGACAATTGGTCCATTATCTGTCGGTCTGCATTTCATCTTTTGACCGTGTACTTTACCCACAAATACACTCTCTACATAACCACACTCTCCACACAATCCTCCCTGCACGCAAATCCACACACACACACACACACACACACACACACACACACACACACACACACACACACACACACACACACACACACACACACACACACACACACACACGCCTATTCAGACACAGAGATGAGCCGTACGTAAAGGCACTCTAACATACACGTACACACACATTCACAAACAAACACACATCACAGGAATTTAAGCATTGACATGACCTCCTTTCCTCACCCACCGCGAACCTTACCCCTGTCTGTCTGTCTGTCTGTCTGTCTGTCTGTCTGTCTGTCTCTCTCTCTCTCTCTCTCTCTCTCTCTCTGTCTGTCTGTCTTCTGTCTCTCTCTCTCTCTCTCTCTCTCTCTCTCTCTCTCTCTCTCTCTCTCTCTCTCTCTCTCTCTCTCTCTTCTTTTCGTCCAGTTAAACGAATCCTTCCAAAGATACGAAGAAACGCCTGGTAATTCCTTCTTTACAATTTTGTTAATAATAAATCACAGCTATAGTGCTTTATTGACCTGAAGTCTACTTAGTCCACATAAAGAAAACGTTCATATGCTAGAGCATGTAAATGTATTCTGTGTGTACCAATCAGAACTCCGAACAAAATGTTTCCAGTGATTTAGTAAGGTATGCTTTTTATGTTCTTTTTTTAGATTCAAATGGATCAGGACTTCTACATTGCTGGAACCTTTCTAGGTTATAAACAGCAAACAAAATGAATAATGGAAGACTTCCATTCAAGGCTCACTGGAAGTTGCTTGAATGAGACAGGCCTTAAAAGGAATGTTGGGTATGAAAAAAATCTGTGAAACTTGATGCAGACAGAATTTAGTTCTGTTTGGCTACAATGCTGGAGTGGTATGAATAGTTTTGCTCTGGTTCAAACAGAGATGTTTCTATATTGCTGTACCCATCAATGGCTCGGTACGCTCAGTGAGAGATGTTTTTATATTGCTGTACCCATCAATGGCTCGGTACGCTCAGTGAGAGATGTTTTTATATTGCTGTACCCATCAATGGCTCGGTACGCTCAGTGAGAGATGTTTTTATATTGCTGTACCCATCAATGGCTCGGTACGCTCAGTGAGAGATGTTTTTATATTGCTGTACCCATCAATGGCTCGGTACGCTCAGTGAGAGATGTTTTTATATTGCTGTACCCATCAATGGCTCGGTACGCTCACAGATCGTGATAGGTAAGAAACTTACAGATCATGTAAAATAGCTTTTTTCAAAGAATAAACATGTCAACAAAACTGATACATATTGAAAAAAGGAAAAAGAAAAAAATACACCCGAAGGTGCTAGTGGGAGCCAGAGAAGAACTGTACTGGTTTGCCATACCACCCTACCAGAAGCAATCCTGCCCCACCCTTAGATGCCTGCGATGTGTTCACGTAAGATGCAGGCACGCACAGGGCATTTCATCAAGACGTCAAGGGACACAACTGTTCCCTGGCAGATGCCGTTGTATTGACCGCCGGGCGGTACACAACAGAACCTCTATGGAAGCGCCTCCATGATTGCACAGCACGTCATGACTGCAGCACCCACCGACGAAAGACGCCACTATCAAGCAAACTACTACGCGCATTCTGCAGCCTGACTCGTCGCCGTTTCGTTGAGAGGTGAAAACAGTACAACTCCTGATAACGCCAAGCTTTCGCCACAAGGATCTATGTACCATCTGAAGAGAATCCCGGGTTACAGTCGTTCCTGCTGTCAACCGGATTTTCTCTGTGGTCAGTGATATCTTTCCTCTCCATCACTGGGCCTTTCCCCAGAGTCCAAACAAAACGTCTCCAGTGAATATCAATAAAAATTAGTACGTGTTGCTTTAGGCTTGCCATTTCTAAAAAAAAAAAAGTTTTTTTCCACTGAACGGAAACGTAAACCGATCAGTAATTCTAATCGAAATAAACATACTCTATTCAATGATTGAAAAATGAAAGACTTTTTTTTTCTTTTTTTGATTGGCCCATTGTCTCAGACTAAACTACCTAAAGTATTCTGTAAAATCATCATTACATGCATCATACCAAGTAATAAATGTTTATCAGATGTCCAGTGTCTGTAGAATGGAAAACACTTTCTTGAAACAAATAGGTTAAGTTTCATAGGAAAGAAGACATACAATATTTTCAGACACCTACTGCCTGATTCATGAACAAAGAGATCTGGCACAGTGTAGCCTCTTTATGCATTTGTTGTTCTGTTTGTTTGGAATGAAAGCTACAACGCCAGAACTTCCAAAATCAGCTGATTGATTTACTGCTTTTATGTCCCGTTTGTCTCTCCCCATCCTGGTTTTATTTCATTGTGGACCAAGACAAAATAGACGATAAATAATTACCGGGCTCTCTCTCTCTCTCTCTCTCCTCTCTCTCTCTCTCTCTCTCTCTCTCTCTCTCTCTCTCTCTCTCTCTCTCTCTCTCTCTCTCTCT
The DNA here is from genome assembly GCA_033310375.1 of Conus canariensis. Classification (NCBI taxonomy): domain Eukaryota; kingdom Metazoa; phylum Mollusca; class Gastropoda; order Neogastropoda; family Conidae; genus Conus; species Conus canariensis. The sequence continues at coordinate 31,286,224 of CM065717.1, forward strand.
CTCTCTCCCCCCATGCAGAGATCATATTTATGTTGGACGGCAGAAGAAAGAGCGAGCGAGAGGCCCACAAAGTGCTGAATCGCACCACACACACACGCACACACAAATACACACAAACATAAACACACGCGCGCGCGCATACATAGACACAGAGAGAAGAAGAAGAAGAAGGAGAGGGGGTGAGAGAGGGAAGGAGAGAGAGAGAGAGAGGCCCATTTGATACATTTCTCTACTCTGTTGTGATGTGAACTGATGGCCAAACAATGGACCCATCAGGCCGGAGCACAGCCCAAGCCGTGTCCACCTCTGCACAGAAAGATGATCCTGAGGCTGGAGGAGATCAAGGTCCCAATGCTTCTGATGCCACAGAAACCGCGCTGGAATATCACTGTTACATTTGTTCTGAAGGGAAGGGAGAGAGAGAGAGAGAGAGAGAGAGAGAGAGAGAGAGAGGTGGAGGGGGGAGAAAGAGACAGAAACGGAGAGACAGACAGACAGACAGACGGACGGACGGACAGATAGACAGACAGGCAGATAGAGAGAAACAGAGAGACAGTCAGGTAGACAGATAGACAAAAACACAGAGAGAGAGAGAAGGGGGGGGGAGGGAAAGAGAGAGAGAAACAGAGACCGATAGACAAACAGACAGTCAGACAGACAGGTAGGAAGAAAGAGGCAGCGACAGACAGACAAACAGACAGACAGAAAAAACAGACAGAAAAACAGACAGACGGACAGAATGACGGACGGACAGACAGACAGAAACAGAGAGACAGACGCACAGTGAGGCAGACAGACAGACAGAAACACAGAGAGACAGAGACAGGGAGGGGAAGGCAGATCTTAGGCGAGGAGTGAGGGGAGGGGTGGAGGTTGGGAGAGAGAGGACGGGCGGTGCGTAAATCTGATCTCTTCCAGATGAGACATGGGACGGCATTAGTTCAAAATATCATTTGTGTTCTTGACATATTCTTTTTGACCGCTTCTTGCCAGTAAATGAAAACAAACTGCGCATCATTTAAACAAACTACGCATCATTATAAATGAAAACAAACTGCGTATCATGATAAATGAAAACAAACTGCGCACCATAGAAACAAAAACAAACTGCGTATCATGATAAATGAAAACAAACTGCGCGTCATATATCTGTGTTCATACTACAGACAGACAGCGGGCAGGCGGGGTTAGTGGGGAGTCTGTCTGTGTTCATACTACAGACAGACAGCGGGCAGGCGGGGTTAGTGGGGAGTCTATCTGTGTTCATACTACAGACAGACAGCGGGCAGGCGGGGTTAATGGGGAGTCTATCTGTGTTCATACTACAGACAGACAGCGGGCAGGCGGGGTTAGTGGGGAGTCTATCTGTGTTCATACTACAGACAGACAGCGGGCAGGCGGGGTTAGTGGGGAGTCTATCTGTGTTCATACTACGGACAGACAGCGGGCAGGCGGGGTTAGTGGGGAGTCTATCTGTGTTCATACTACAGACAGACAACGGGCAGGCGGGGTTAGTGGGGAGTCTATCTGTGTTCATACTACAGACAGACAGCGGGCAGGCGGGGTTAGTGGGGAGTCTATCTGTGTTCATACTACAGACAGACAGCGGGCAGGCGGGGTTAGTGGGGAGTCTATCTGTGTTCATACTACAGACAGACAGCGGGCAGGCGGGGTTAGTGGGGAGTCTATCTGTGTTCATACTACAGACAGACAGCGGGCAGGCGGGGTTAGTGGGGAGTCTATCTGTGTTCATACTACAGACAGACAAGCGGGCAGACGGGGTTAATGGGGAGTCTATCTGTGTTCATACTACAGACAGACAGCGGGCAGGCGGGGTTAATGGGGAGTCTATCTGTGTTCATACTACAGACAGACAGCGGGCAGACGGGTTAGTGGGGAGTCTATCTGTGTTCATACTACAGACAGACAGCGGGCAGGCGGGGTTAGTGGGGAGTCTATCTGTGTTCATACTACAGACAGACAGCGGGCAGGCGGGGTTAGTGGGGAGTCTATCTGTGTTCATACTACAGACAGACAGCGGGCAGGCGGGGTTAGTGGGGAGTCTATCTGTGTTCATACTACAGACAGACAGCGGGCAGGAGTCTATCTGTGTTCATACTACAGACAGACAGCGGGCAGACGGGGTTAGTGGGGAGTCTATCTGTGTTCATACTACAGACAGACAGCGGAGGCGGGGTATGGGGAGTCTTCTGTGTTCATACACAGACAGACAGCGGGAGGCGGGGTTATGGGGAATCTGTGTTTACTACAGAGCAGCGGGTACGGGGTTAGGGGAGTCTATCTGTGTTCATACTACGACAGCGGGCAGGCGGGTTAATGGGGAGTCAGGTTCTTAGCAGACAGCGGAGCAGCGGGTTAGTGGGGGTATCTGTGTTATACTACGACAGCGGCAGGCGGGGTTGTGGGAGTTTTGGTTCATACTACAGGACAGCGGGCAGGGGGTAGTGGGGAGTCTACTGTTCAACTACAGACAGACAGGGGCAGGGGTTAGTGGGGAGTCATCTGTGTTCATACTACAGACAGCAGCGGGCAGGGGTTCTATCGTGGTCATGGTTCAAAGAAGCGGGCAGCGGGTTCAGGGGTCTACGTGGCAGCTACGAGACACGGCAGCGGGGTTATGGAGACGTACTGGGTCATACTAAGACACGCGGCAGCGGTTAGGGGAGCTAGGTTATTCAACTACGCAGGGAGTTATCGTGTTATACTAAACAACAGCGGCAGCGGGGTATGGGGAGTCTATCTGTGTTCATACACAGACAGACAGCGGCAGCGGGTTATGGGAGTCTATCTGTGTTATACTACAGACAGACAGGGGCGGGGTATGGATCTATCGCAACAGCAGCAGCGGGAGGGGTTATGGGTCTATCTTCACACAGCGCAGCGGAGGCGGGTTATGGATCATCTGACACGCAGAGGGCACGGTACAGGAGCACGTGTTATACTACGCAGACAGCGGCAGGCGGGGTATGGGAGTCTATCTGGTTCATACTAACAGACAGCGGCAGGGTTATGGGTTGTTATACTACAGACAACAGCGGGCGGGTTAGTGGGAGTCTATCTGGTTCATACTACAGAAGACAGCGGGCAGGGGTTATGGGAGCTGTCTTAAGGGGCAGCGGTTAATGGAGCACTGGTTATCTGCAACAGGCAGG
>CM065717.1:31304396-31309396 GCA_033310375.1 Conus canariensis
ATACCCGGAGAGAGAATGAGAGGGAGAGAGAGAGGGGAGGGAGGGATGGAGAGAGAGAGAGAGAGAGAGAGAGATGGAAGAGGGAGAGGCAGACAGAGAGAGAGACTGACAGACAGACATATAATGTGACTGACAGACAGACATATAATGTGACAGACAGACAGACCGAAAAAAAAAAAAACCACAGAGAGAGAGAGAGAGAGAGAGAGAGACAACAGAGAGAGACAGAGACAGAGACAGAGACAGAGACAGAGACAGAGAGACAGAGTATCTAAACTTAAAAGTCTGTGAAGAAGTTTCTAAGGCTAGGGCGTATGGAGATTACAGATAACAAAGATCACAATGAGGTACCATATCCATTTACAACTGAAGACTGCAATTCAACGTTTCTTATTAACTTTTGAAATATATTAAGCCGGATAAAAAAAAAAAAATTTTTAATGTTTAAAAAGTTTACTTTTCTTCTCACTTTTTGGTCATAAAATGAACACGTTTCCTGAAATTACAAAATTAAGTTTTAATAGTTAGATTTAATGTTTCATTCTAAGGTAAGGGTGGGTGAGAGAGAGAGAGAGAGAGAGAGAGAGAGAGAGAGAGAGAGAGAGAGACAGACAGACAGACAGACAGACAGAGTGACGAGGAGAGAGAGAGAGACAGAGAGACAGAGAGAGACAGAGAGACAGAGATAGACAGACAGAATGACAGACAGACACAGAGACATAAAAAGAGAGAAACGTAGGGAGAAAAAAGGATGGAGGGTGAGGGGGGGGGGGGTTAGGGGCAGACACACAGAGAAAGAGCCAGAAGAGAGAGCGAGTGGCTGACCGTAAAAGGCCGCTGACCAGTCAACGTAGACTGAAAGGGAAAAACGGATGGTTGAAGATTGATGGCTACAGGCCAACCACACCAAACGACCAACCACGTCTGCAGACAGGAGGCCGAGGGAGATCAATGAGGGGGGAGGTGAGGGGGGTGGGGGAGAAAAGAGGAAGGCTGCCTCCTATCTGTCTTTCGGTCTCCCTGTCTGTTTCTCTTTCAGTTTGTCTGTCTGTCTGCCTGCCTGTCTGTCTGCCTGTCTGTCTGTGTCTCTGTCTCTCTGTCTGTCTGTGTGTGTGTGTGTGTGTGTGTCTGTCTGTCTGTCTGTCTCTCTCTCTCTCTCTCTCTCTCTCTCTCTCTGCATTGTGCAATCTCTTTCTTTCTGTCTCTGTCTGTGTGTGTGTGTGTCTCACTCACACTCTCTGGCTCTCTCTCACTCTCTCTGTCTCTCTCTATCTCACACACACACACACACACACTCTCTCTCTCTCTCTCTCTCACTCTCTCCTCTCTCTCATCCTCTCTCTCTGTCCACTTCTCCCCTTATCCCCCCTATCTCTCTCTCTCTCTTTCTCCCTCTCCCTCCCCCCTATATATTTCTCTCTCTTCACCTTTCCTCCCTCCTCTCTCTCTCTCTCTCTCTCTCTCTCTCTCTCTCAGTGTTGTACAGACTGCTAACTCCAGACAGACAGACTGACAGAGAGAGAGAGAGAGAGACAGACAGACAGACAGACAGACAGACAGACAGACATGGGGGGGGAGGGGGAGCGGCAGACACACAGAGAAAGGTTGCCCTCTATCTGCCTTTCGGCCTGTCCGTCTGTCTGCATGGTTTTCTGTCTGCCTGTCTAGCTGGCTGGCTGGCTGGCTGCCTCTCTGTTTTGTCTTTTCTGTCTCTCTGTCTGTCTCTATCTCTGTCCATCTGTCTGTCTGGCTGGCTGGCTGCCTCTGTTTTTCTTTCTCTGTCTATATCTCTGTTCACATGGTTTTTCTTTTGTCTGGCTTAACGGTGGAGTCGGTCACGAAAAGTTGTTTCTACAGGAACTAAAGCAACGAATGATTGATTGCTATCACCAAGAGTGGAACACCAAAGTGTCAAATAGTGACAGATATTCTACTTATCGTTTGTTTAAATCATTACTACAGCCTGAAAAGTATCTTGCAGATATCACAATCCCAAAGTTTCGAAAAGTTCTTGTAAGGTTTCGACTAGGAATAAGTGATATAAAAGTCCACGACAGATACAAAAATAACTCAAAAAGCTGCCCTTTCGTGACAAAATTGAAGATGAAATACACTTTTTGCTGGAATGTCCATCATATCAAGATTTAAGAAATAAGTATATCATGAAATATGTAACAAATGTACACGGACCATTGTTGAAGTTTTTGCTGCAAAACGAGAAAAGGGACGTAATTCGCTCTGTTGCGATGTATATCTTCTATGCCTTGAAGAAAAGAGAAGAATTGTTACTGGGGAGAGAACATTAGGAGTACCATATGTTTTCATAAATTTATCTGTTTTACCTTGTTTCGTGGTCGATACGTCTTGTGTATACTTAGGGATCATGATGAAAAAATGTGTATGTGTGTGTGTGTGTGTGTGTGTGTGTGTGTGTGTGTGTGTGTGTGTGTGTGCGTGCGCGCGCGCGCGCGCGCGTGTGTGTATGTGTGTGTGTGTATGTATGCTTGTGTGTGTGTGTGTGTGTGTGTGTGTGTGTGTGTGTGTGTGTGTGTGTGTGTGTGTGTGTGGTTTGCGCGCGCGCAATTGTAAGTGCGAGCGAAATTGTATGTGCGAGCTGTGCGAGTCTGGGAGAGTGCTACATACGGGTGTGATTTTGTATGTATCTTTCGGTATACTCAATTTACGATTATACAGTTGGTGTGAGCAAGTTTTGTAAATGATCGTGATCAGTAGAAATGTTACAGCGTCAGTGTGTGTGGTTTCATTTTTGTTTCTTGACCTCATTGCAGATAGGTCGGTGGCCTTTGCAATTAAAATTTTCCGAGTTCCGAGTTCCGAGTTCTCTCTCTCTCTCTCTCTCTCTCTCTCCCTCTCTCTCTTTGCCTTTCTCTCTCGGGTGGCTTCCCTTGACTGGCAACCAGCAAGACGTTCTTTTAGCTGCTCTGTTAAATTTCATTCTGCATTGCCTGTAGATTGCCCACTATGCCGGATGAATGTCTCCCGTCTACTTAGGAAGCGACTACCTCAGTGCTGCACTACAGGAGATGACACTTCTAAAATTGAAGGCGGAGGAAAACAAACAGTTGTGATCCTATGCTTGACTACAAATACCGACCAGCCCCCTGCATCATCGCAAGCTCAAAGCCACAGTGCTGTGTATCGACTGAAATGCCCGTCACAGGTCAACAGCGACAGGCGCAGGGCTGAGGTACACAGAAATAATCAGCAGAAAAAGGCAAGTGAAGGTTTCTCTCCGTCTGATTTGTTTTTGCCGACGCCACCTAGCCTAATGTACAGTGTTAACAGAAGCGACGACAGCTACGCTGCATGTGGTGACATTTTTCACTGTGACAGCAATTCTCCTCCGTCCCCACCACCACAGCCTGCACACGACACACGGCGCAGTGACAGCCAAAATGAAATCAACATGGGACAGTGACGAACACACTGTGACAATCGGACATGATGTAGATTTCATGTTGGATATTGTGTCGATCGAGCCAAGTGGTAATTAAGACTGTGGTGAAGAATTCCGGGACATGTTCTGTGAACGTAACAGCCCCCCCCCCCTCACCCCCCCCTCCCCCCTCAGTTACTTCCGCACAAAACGAAACAGAGGAAGACATGGGAACTGAGGACGACCATGATTCAGAGTGCAGAGATGATCCTCTTAGGTCAGTCGACCGCAGATTTCATGCTGACAACGTTGCCATCGTTGACATAATGGCATATCTTCAGGAGTGACCAAAAGGTGGACAGCTTCTGATGTGCTACGAGAGAAGACGTGAAAATGGCTTCCGGCGACACCAAAGCTGTCAACGACGGAAATCATAGTGATTGTGGACAGGCCCGTTGACATGTTGACAGTCACATTCAAATTAATATCTTCCGTGATCTGGTTTCCTCATCGGATGTTGTATTCTAGCATGTGTTACGTGTGTTTATTCTTTGATGCTTATGTACAACCCCCATCCCACCAAATCCTCCCCATAGAATGGGCTTTGTCAGCTTAATTCAATAAATCATTCATTCATGTATTCATTCTCTCTCTCTCTCTCTCTCTCTCTCTCTCTCCTCTCTCTCTCTCTCTCTCTCTCTCTCTCTCTCTCCTCTGCATTTCGCAGTCTCTCTCTCTCTGTCTCTGCCTATCTCTCTCTGTCTCTCAATTTGTCTCTGTCTCACTCATTTGCTGTCTCTAACCCCCCTCTCCTCCTCTCTCTCCTCTCTCTCTCTCTCTCTCTCTCTCTCTCTCTCTCTCTCTCTCTCTCTCTCTCAGTGTGTGTGCATCTGTGTGTGCGTGCACTCGCACGCGCGCGCGTGTGTGTGCGTGCGTATGTATGTGTGTGTTTATGGGTGTATGTGTGTGTGTGTATGTGAGTGCGTGCGAGTGTGTGTGTATGTGTGTGTGTTTGTCTGTGTGCATGTGTGTGTGTGTTTGTCTGTGTGCATGTGTGTGTGTGTAAATGTGTGTGTGTGTGTTTGTCTGTGTACATGTGTGTGTGTGTGTGTGTGTGTGTGTGTGTGTGTGTGTGTTGTGTGTGTGTGTTTGTGTACATGTGTGGTGTATGTGTGTGTGGGGTGTGTGTGTGTGTGTGTGTGTGTGTGTGTGTGTGTGCTGGCTACACGGAAATGGCCGGGATTCAGACAGGAATAATGGAAAGATGGATTGGCAGTGTGTGTGGCGGCGATAGCATCGTCCTCAGGCTGCAGGTCTCTCTCCCTCTCTCTGTCTGCACGTCTCTCCATATGGTTTTATTCATGACTTCTGCGTTTACTCTCTCCCTCTCTCTGTCTGTCTGTCTGTCTGTGTGTCTGTCTCTCTCTCTCTCTCTCTCTCTCTCTCTCTCTCTCTCCTCTCTCTCTCCCTCTCTACCCCCCCCCCCACCTTTCTCTGTCCTCTCCCTCTCTCTGTCTGTCTGCACGTCTTTCCATATGGTTTTATTCATGACTTCTGCCTTTACTCTCTCTCTCTCTCTCTCTCTCTCTCTCTCTCTCTCTCT
>CM065717.1:31314396-31330055 GCA_033310375.1 Conus canariensis
GGAGAGAAAACCTTTGCGGGAGATCAGGGTAGGGGATGAGGACTAGTACCGTGGAAGATTTTTAGATTGGAAAGATCGATATGTACGTCATTGAAGAGACCACAAGGTGCCCCCCCCCCCTCCTCCCCAAGTGTAATTGAACCCTTGCCAGTCATTCCAGCAGGAAGAAAAGAGGAGAAAGGGAAGGGAGAGGACACTACCATCAATGTGGGGGGGGGGGAGGGTGGAACAGAAGATTCTTTGCCGGGAACGATGTACAAGTTGTTTCTGAACAGTCATCCTCAGCATGAAAAACCTGATGGAAAATTAGGAAATACTATCTAGAAAGGGGGGGGGGGAGGAGCAAAGAGAACGGAAGATTTGGCAAAAAGGTGGGAAAAGACTAAAAGACTAGGACAGGTAGAAAGAACGTGGGGAATAGCGCAGAAAAATAGGACAGGGTAGGGGAAAATAGAAAAGATTGGGGGGGGGGGGGGGGGTGACTGGAAAAGAATCTAAAAATAAAATAGAAGGATAAGGACAGTAGGAAAGAATGAGGAAAACTAAGAAAGGTGTGGAGAGTGGGGGGGGGGAGTAAAAAAGGGATGAGGGGGGGAATGGAGATGAGATTTAAGAAAAGATCAGGGAAAGCAGGAAAGGATGGAGAATCATTGCAAAAGATTAAGAAACCTGAGGAAGAAAGGGGAAAAGTACTGAAAGATGGGGAAAATAAGGAAAGGCTGGGAAAGTAGGAAATAGGTGGTGAAAAATGGGACACAGGTGGTGAAAAGTAGGAAATAGGTGGTGAAAAGTAGGAAATAGGTGGTGAAAAGTAGGAAATAGGTGGTGAAAAGTAGGAAATGGGTGGTGACAAGTAGGAATAGGTGGTGACAAGTAGGAATTAGGTGGTGAAAAGTAGAAATGGGGGTAAAAAAGTAGGAAATGGGTGGTGAAAAGTAGGAAATAGGTGGAGAAAAGTAGGAAATAGGTGGTGAAAAGTAGGAAATGGGTGAAAAGTAGGAAATGGGTGGTGAAAAGTAGGAAATGGGTGGTGAAAAGTAGGAATTAGGTGGTGAAAAGTGGGAAATACGTGGTGAAAAGTATGAAATACGTGGTGAAAAGTAGGAAGTAGGTGGTGAACAGTAAGACAGAATAGGGACAGTGGAGGGAGAACAGAACTAGGAGAGGACAAACAAAATCAGGAAAGGGTGGGAAAAGATATGTAAGGATGGGCAAAAGGTCAGAAAATGTAGCAGAAGGACAGGATAGACTGAAACAGGAGAAACAGGATAAGGGAAGCTGGAAAGAATGCAGAAAAGTTGGAAAGTTTAGGGAAAAGTCGGAGAATGTAGACTGTGTTGGGAAAACGTTGGACAGGGTGAAGGACACTAGGAACAGGCGGGAAACAAGTTCTAGTATGTCTGTGACCAGACACCAGGTTTTAGCTCAACATAACAGCTGGCTGTAAGTGGCCAGGGACGGTGGGGCAATTCCTCATCTTAAACCCCAGGATGACGTGCTTCGTCTGCTAGACAATTCGTCGCTCCCAAGTCACAGTTTCCATAACCTCTATGAGACGCCAAGCTGCATCCATGCTCTCTCTCTCTCTCTCTCTCTCTCTCTCTCTCTCCTCTCCCTCCCCAAAATGCCTCTGCCATAACTTTCCTATACCACAGACACAAATGGCGTGTGTTTGTGTGTGTACCTGTGTGGCTGTTCTTTCTCAGCGCTCCCAAGGTGACCTCGCTCCCCGGCCGCTGAAGATAGATGGGTTAATCTTGTCAGAGCCAATGGTACAATGCTGTACTCCGAACACTAACGTCCCATTTAAACACCAAATCACCTCCAGGCCTGTTGTGAGAGTTTAGCGCTTGTTTTATGATCACGGGAAGAAGTGAGAGCTCAGAGAGGACTTTAAATGATGTGAGCTTTCTTTCCTGTAACAGTCAAATGGCTTTAGAAATGGAGTCGTTGCAGCAATTAAAACAGGAAGAGTGTACAATCAGACATTAATATATTATATATATATATATATCATATAAACACACACGCACGCACGCACGCACGTACACGCACGCACACATGCATACACACATATGTACATTCACTCATGCATGCACATGCACACACACACGCAGCGCGCCACATGCGTGCATACACATGCGTGCACGAACACACACACACACACACACACACACACACACACACACACACACACACACACACACACACATGTATGGTGATAGCTAGCTAGTCATATATAGTGCATATAGATAGAGAGATAGACAGACGAAGATAGATAGAGGTAAGAAACGGGCTTCTGAATTCGCCAATGTCAAAAATTTTCTTTCGATTCGTAACTAAGAACATCGTCTCTGACTTTTTGTTCAGGGTCAAATTACTGTTGGCAAAGCCTCAACAGAACCACAGCCAGAGGTAGGATCCTGGTACTGAGGGGTTTGGGGGAGGGGGGTTACATGGCCTCCTTCAAGCCATTTTTGGCGTTCAGATGCCATTCCTTAACTTTCTTATTATTATTATATTGGGTATTTAAATAGCGCCTATCCTCGGTCACAGACCAAGCTCTAAGCGCTTTACAACCTCACTACCTCACTCACTCAACGGGCTGCCTACCCAGGTAGAGCCGGCCGAAGAGCAGCCTACTGGCGCTCATTCAGTCGTTTCCCGTACCATTCAAATATCAGTCACTCATTTTCATTTATCTCATTTATTCCTCCAGTTTCTCACATAGGATGCATGCGATGTTTATACGTGTCCTCCATTTCCACCGGTACACGATGGCACACGATAACAGTAAGTGACAATTTTTGTGGCTTGGTAAAAAATACCAGGCGGCAATCTTCAATCTACATTAATGTTGCCAGGGCAGCGGGGAACCCCCCTGCTCTTTTCGATTTTCAACTGCCGTGGGTTCTTTAACGTGTGTAAGGGGCCAGGAGGCACACTTCGATGGATTTGACGTTCAGTTCGATTTGTCATTCAAACTGGGAAAGAAAGGACGAGAAAAGCAGGGCTCGAACCCACGCACTTCTCACACGTTGGATTGGCAGGCGAACGTCTTAACCACTCAGCCACCTTTCTTCCTATCTTGTTTGCCCACAAAGGGCTGAAAGGGATGAAGGAGACGGTAAAAGTGCAAAAGTTTCCGCGTTCTACCAGCAGTGAATGAGCAATTTAGAGGCTGTTTTTTTTTCAGGTGTCTTTCCTTCCAAAGGTATGTTTCTCTCTCTCTCTCTCTCTCCTCTCTCCTCTCTCTCTCTCTCTCTCTCTCTCTCTCTCTCTCTCAAAAGCAACGATCCACGTGCTAGAACAACCAGGAGATCACCCCGACTGCCCATGAAGCCGAATCTAATGTGTAGGTGTGGGTGGGTGGGTGTGGGTGTGGGTGTGAGAGAGGGGGAGAAAGAGAAAAAGAGAAAGAGAGAGACAGATACACAGACAGACAGACAGACAGGCAGACAGACAGAGAATACTGTTTCAACAAAAAATTTCAGCTGGAATCCACATGTTTTCCCAGACGCTTTCACTAATGTCTTCACCAGCTCAGAGTAAACTAGCCTTGGAATCAGCTATCCTGTTTCTCCACATGTTCCAGCGTGTGTTGGTCTGATCAAGTCCTGTGACTGAGCCTTTGGTCCATATTGGTAAGCTTACCTGTTTCCCGTTGTCTCTCACACTTCAGCTGGCATCTCTTCCATTCGGAAAACACCAACCATTGGTCAACTTACTCTGAGCTAAATCATCTCTCTCTCTCTCTCTCTCTCTCTCCTCTCTCTCTCTCCTCTCTCTCTCTCTCTCTCTCTCTCTCTCTCTCTAAGTCATTATCCTTTCAATGTTTAGGCCAGTAACGACCAGTTGCAGCCTGAGATAGAATGGCAGAGAGAACGAAATGTATTTCTGCATGTGTATTTGATTCTTTCTGTTGATGGATAGAGTACTATACCAACATGTCACACAACAATAAGGCACATTCGTTACACCTTCACGGCCTATAAATGAACATTGTATGAAATTATATTTTCTGCAGATCCGTCTGACCCAGATCCCCCTCTAGCCCCAATCCGAGCCTCACCTAAACTAACCGTGTTCATTCCGTTCAACTAACTGGTACTTAGCACTGATTCATAAAGCTTTAGTAAAGCCTTCACTAACTGGTACTTAACACTGATTCATAAAGCTTTAGTAAAGCCTTCGGATGCTTTTTAGAGGACGTGTCGTACCTTAAGTTGGACTGTGTTACATCGCACCAACTATTCATTTAACACACACACCACACACACACACACCACACACACACACACACACACACACACACACACACATACGCGCGCACGCACGCGCGCGCGCGCGCGCACACACACACATAAACACACACACGCGAGCGCGCGCACACACAACACACACACACACACACACACGCACGCATGCACGCACACACGCGCGCGCGCGCATGCACGCGATCATGCACGCACAGTTGCGCAGACACAGAGAGAGAGAGAGAGAGAGAGAGAGAAGAGAGGACAGAGAGAGAGAGAGACAGAGACAGAGACAGAGACAGAGAGAGAGAGACAGAGACAGAGAGAGAGAGAGAGAAGAGAGAGAGAGAGAGAGATTTTCCTTAAGACAATTTGAGAATACCAGAGTGCAGCAAATGACACAATTACTGTTCATGACTTCCTAACTGATTCCTTTACCAGAGCACACTTCACAACTGTTCAGCATCACTTGTGGACACATTTTAGCCGAGTACAGGCTATTTCTGGCCACTTTGATGCTGACATGTTGTCAAATCATGACAAATATCAAACGTTGCTTGTGCAAACGTATTCGGCAATAAAAACAAAAAGTTACTGTTTTCTCTTTGCGTGTGACCTAATGGACAAAAAAAGAATTCCAGCTTCGTTCTTTCCTGACGCGGGGCCCAAGTACATAACCCATTTCTCTCGCTTCACCTGCAACCAACGAAAAGGCTTCTACGTTGTTGACGACCTAACCCCCCCTCCCCCCCCCCCCCCCCCCCCCCCCCCCCCCCCCCCCCCCGCACTGACCTCTCACCGCTTTTTTCCAGCTCCATCCTGCTGGGTCTCGACCTCCTTTACTACTCATCTCTCACGCAACCCAGGAGAGACAATGTCAATTGAAATGACTTGGGACAGAGCTGTTGTGAACAAAATGGATTTGAAAAGAGTTTTGACGTGGACTGAAAGGAAGGCGACCTCAGGGTCGATGGATGGGGGTTGAGTTTCTATTCGTGGCGGTAGAAATGGCGTGGTAGGGTCTGTCATGGATCTAAAGGGAAACAACGAGAAGCAGTGGCAGTGTGGATGTCTCTCTCTCCCTCCCTCCCTCCCTCTCTCTCTCTCTCTCTGTGTGGTGTGTGGTGTGTGTGTGTGTGTGTGGTGCAAGTGCGCATGCATGTGTGTCTCAGTGTGTTGTGTGTGTGTGTGTGTGTGTGTGTGTGTGTGTATCTGTGTGCGTGTGTATGTGTCTGTGTGTGTGTGTGAGTGTGTGTGTGTGTGTGTGTGTGTGTGTGTGTGTGTGTGTGTGTAGGTGTGTGTGTGTGTGTGTGTGTGTGTGTGTGTGTGTGTGTGTATGTGTGTGTGTGTGTGTGTGTGTTGAATCGTTGGTGTGATGTCATACAATCCAACTTGAGTTATGGTGCGGCCTCTAATAAGCATCAATCTAAAAGGCGAACAATATTTGAATACCGTACTGTAATGTGTCAGCCATGCAGACAGACAGAAGAAGGCTTGGAGACATTGGCCGACAGGCAGGAAGACAGTGCAACAGACATGCAGACAGACAGAAGAAGCTTGGAGACATTGGCCGACAGCAGAGACAGTGCAACAGACATGCAGACAGACAGAAGAAGGCTTGGAGACTTGGCCGACAGGCAGGAAGACAGTGCAACAGACATGCAGACAGACAGAAGAAGGCTTGGAGACATTGGCCGACAGGCAGGAAGACAGTGCAACAGACATGCAGACAGACAGAAGAAGGCTTGGAGACATTGGCCGACAGGCAGGAAGACAGTGCAACAGACATGCAGACAGACAGAAGAAGGCTTGGAGACATTGACCGACAGGCAGGAAGACAGTGCAACAGACATGCAGACAGCCAAGAAGGCTTGGAGACATTGGCCGACAGGCAGGAAGACAGTGCAACAGACATGCAGACAGACGAAGAAGGCTTGAGACATATGGCCGACAGGCAGGAAACAGTGCAACAGACATGCAGACAGACAGAAAAGCTTGAGACATTGGCCGACAGGCAGAAGACAGTGCAACAGACATGCAGACAGCCATACAGAGACAAGATGACGTCACAATCTCGGCCACACACTCGCTACTGATTACCATTTTCTGTATGACGTAGTTCTGTCAACAGGACCATTGCCAGCCCAGCTGATGATGGACGATCTTAACCGTCATCCCTACATCGCCTTCGTGATTCCTACACGCCCCATCTCCTCTCCATAACAAAAACATATCATCAGGACAAAACCAAAAACCAAGGCAGAAAGCCGCTTAAAAAAACAGAAATGGAACTGTTCAGCTGAATACACGAACTAACCGAAATAAAACTCAGAGGATGATGAAAAAATAGTCAAGAAAGTCGTTTTAAAATTAAAGTGGTTCAGATTCACGAAATTCAGTTTGAATGGTTTCATGGTAAGGTTAGCACATAGGATGCTGACTGGACATATAGAGTTAGTAACTGTGGGCATCAGGCATTATAATAGACGTGCTTTCTGCCAGAGTAAGATGGCAGCACAGAGCATGTGTTTTGGAGATGCCTACTTCCTATTACTTTCTGGAAACGACTCAAGTCAGAAATTGGTGACAGGTGTAACAATCTTCTTTCTTTCTATACAAACAGATTGTACTGTAAGAAAGTTATGCAATTTCTAGATTTATTAAAATACAACTTTTTGTATTCTTCTGCCAACCAAAGTTAATGAAGATAGAAAAATGTAAAGTGGAAGAAAAAAGCCTCTGTTGAATGTGTTGAAGATGTCATTGACAGCCGAATATGAAACACAAAAATGCATTGCTTTGCTGACTCTAACATTCTTTTTATTCCACAAAGACTGGCACTGCCGTAAAGAATGATACGCAGCTGGATTGATATTGACGAACACTGAAATGTAACTAATGTCTGAACAAATTGCCGTACGAGCAAAGAAAAAAAATGGTTATTTTCGTATACCCTGGGATTCACATTCAATTGTACATGTATATAGCTCACCATGACAACAATCTTTTTTTATTGGACTGTCGCACAGCTGCATCCCATTACATTGGTAAATACGAGTTTTATGTGGGACGGGGGGGGGGGAGAGAGAGAGAGAGAGAGAGAGAGAGAGAGAGAGAGAGAGAGGGTGGAGGTGGAGGAATCCTTGTGTGCATACTCCAGTCTGCGTTGGCGTGTATTCTCTGTACGGCCTGTTTGTTTTTTTCGTATTGTGTAGGACAACAAATCGATGGCATGATATCCCAGGCTTGCGTCACACGCACGATTCAGCATCACTTTCAAAGCCAAACGATTGATGGGACTTGGCGGAGCAGGAAAATGAAATGCAAATCTGCTCCACAAAAACCTCACAGCAAGGGGGGTGATGGACGCAAAGGGGAGTGGGGGGGGTGGAGATTGGACGGACGAGGAGGTAGTGGAAGGGGGCGAGGCAGAAGGGAAAAAAATGAGGATGGCAGTGATCTGTCACTCACCCCCCCCCCCCTTCCCCTCATCCTCCATCCCAAGTCCTCCGTCACATTCATACCCTAAGGACTAACCTCATCCCCCGCTCTCCTCCTCCATCCCAACCCCCCCCCCCCCCCCCCCCCCCCCCCCGGTCACATCAATACTAGGAGGACTGACAGAAACTGACCTCAGTCATTACCTAACACTGCCCCTTTCCCCCATGAACACTGATTTTGCTTCGTCCTCCATGCAGATCATCATCAATCCTTGGACCCCTCCTTTCACTGTATTGTCTCCCTTCCCCGCGGCTTATGTATCAGTATCAGCAAGGGAGAGCACTTAGGATTGGAAGGCTACATCGAGGGAGGAGAGGAGGGAGAGTAAAGGTGGGAGGAAGGGCTAAAGATTTCTTAGTGTTTCCTCTGCGGCAAGTGAGATGGGATTTGGTATAAAGCAGTTTAGTGGGGCAGAAAGCAATAATAGGGCTGATGTTAGCCATCCCCGTCTCTGTAATGTATGGGCTTGAGTGTCTGTTACAAGAGCTCGCCTACATCTTTCTGGACATTTTGAGAATAGTGGCTCCATGTTTGTATAGGGAAACATAATACAAAGGATAATGCCCAGCACCTCGTCCATAGAGTAGTCTGACAAGAAAGGACTTTCTCGCGTGTATGTGAAAAAGAATGATAACAGCAACTGAAATATGAAAAGAATGGAAGTTTCTGGAGAGGGCTTTTCTCCCCATTTCAAACAAAAATATGTATAGTATGAAAAGATTTTCCTTTCTTTTATTGAGACTGCAGAAGCTACCATACTGCACACACACATCCCGCGCGCGCGCGCGCGCGCACGCACGCACGCACGCACGCACGCACATACACATACACACATGCGCGCGCGCCCACACGCACGTACGCACGGACACGTACACACGCAGTCACACACGCACGCACACTCACACACATTAACATTCACACACATACATACACGCGGGCGCGCGCGCGCACGCACGCACGCACGCACGCACACACACACACACACACACACACACACACACACACACACACACACACACACACAGAGTTCCATTGTTGTCATATGCTGTCCATAAGTTGTAGGATGCCTGGGCAGTCGGTCTAGAAGTTCTGTCATCAGTCCTCTATTGTATAAGGTCACCCAAGTCGAGGCTGGCATGCTGTTCATCCAAAGACTTTTTCATAGGTATGTGTGTGTCTGTGGAGGGGGGTGGCGCATATCCACCGCTGTGCCCGATAAAACTGTCTTAGGCCATGAAACACAGTCCACAGGAGGGCGACTGACGAAGCTTGACAATAGAAATGGAAGATTCTTTTGTATCAGTGAGTGGTTAAACTTACAGCTTGACAGAGTATCGTCATATGTTGTGTGAGATGCGTAAAACCGTTGGAAGTGCTTTTTTCTCAACTTTTCGCTTGAAGTCTGCTGCTATTGTCCAGCTGTCGCATCACTGAAGTCAGAGGGGTATCGCCAATGACTTGTAGCGTTTTAGCTTGAGTAGGAAGCAGACAGACCTTTTTTTCTCTAGACAACATTCAGTTTTGTCATGGCGCAGACAGTCAGGGCAACACTCGTCTTAACCTTTACTGAGCTGATGTCCTTTCCAGCGAATGGACCCAAGATGTTTGAAGTGGTCCGCCTTTCTAGTGTCTGCCAGTTCAGCTGCCTGGAATTATTCATGCAAGTTTGTCCTTTCTTTGAGCTGACTTCTATTTCTTTTATATTTGATGCTTTCTCCAGTTTGGTAGTGAGTGCTTCACTGTCTCTTAGTAGCTCAATGTCGGCAGAAAAAAAAATATGGGTGGCTCTTACAAGAGATTGCCTCCAACGTTTACAGAAGTGTTGAAGGCTACGACCGTCTCCTGCAATATGTTTCCCAGACAGATGTTTTACAGGAGAGAGGAGATGACACAGCCCTGTGGCACTCCAGTTTTGTTCTACAAAAGTGGAGTCATTACTGAGCAGACCATCGCTGTTAGTATCCTGTGGAGCGCTGCTATGACCTGGATGAGGCTGCAGTTAAAGTTACAGCATTGATGACCAGCACACAACGTTCATGCCAGACTGGGTCAAAGCTTTCTTGAAGTCAATGAAGTTGTGGCTGGGATCAGGTCAGTGTTGAGGATCCTGTTCTATTCTCTCTCTCTCTCTCTCTCTCTCTCTCTCTCTCTCTCTCTCTCCCCTCTCTCTCTCTCTCTCTCTCTCTCTCTCTCTCTCTCTCTCTCTCTCTGCTACTTTTCCCAAAATGATCTCAGCCATTATTTTCCTAAACCATGGACACAAAATCGCGTGGCTTTGCCCAAACAGAAGTCTCTCTCTTTCCTATCAAAGATCTTCTCCCGCCCCCTACCTCTCTCACTCTCTCTCTCTCTCTCTCTCTCTCTCTCTCTCTCTCTCTATCTATCTATCTATCTATCTATCTATCTATCTATCCATCTGTCTGTCTATCTGTCTCTCTGCCCATCTAACTGTCTGTCTATACATGAGTATATGTATGTATGTATGTGAGCATTTGTGTGCATGTATGTGTGCATGTGTGTGAACGTTCACGTAACCTTGCGGACGCCTGGTGCTGTGTGTGTGTGTGTGGTGTGTGTGTGGGTGGGTGGGTGGGTGGGTAGGGGGGTGCGCACGCGCCCACGCGCGCATGATATATGATCGTCCAATGAAGACAGCTGGCCATAGATGGACGTTTGGACATCCTGGATTATCCACAATGCAACAGAGCAGACGTGCTGTCACCATTCCAATGCCTAGTGTTTCGTTTTCTCTGGTCAGACCAGTGATAGCAGTTATTGTGGCAATGACAGCAGAGGCCTTTCAGACAACGTTTGTCTGCTGCTTTCCTTGTCTTGATGGGAAACGTCACGTCCCATAGGCGCTTTAGAGAATGGGCGCAATTACTCTGTGTGTGTGTGTGTGTGTGTGTGTGTGTGTGTGTGTGTGTGTGTGTGTGTGTGTGTGTGTGGTGTGTGTGTGTGAGTGAGTGTGTGTGCGTGTGTGCGTGCGTGTGTGTGTATGCGCGCGGGCTCGCATGTGCTCTCTCTCTCTCTCTCTCTCTCTCTCTCTCTCTCTCTGTGTATGGGCAAGGATTGGTGTATGAGTGTGTTTGTGTAAGAAGGGTGCTCGATAACGTCTCTCTCTCTCTCTCTCTCTCTCTCTCTCTCTCTCTCTCTCTCTCTCTCTCTCTCTGTGTGTGTGTGTGTGTGTGTGTGTGTGTGTGTGTGTGTGTGTAAGTGTGTGTGTGTATGTTTCTGAGTGTATGTGTGTGTAGGTGCTTATGTCATATAAGAATGGTGCTAGACAAAGTGTATGTATGCGGGTGTCTGTGTGTGTGTACGCGCGCGCGCGCGCGTGTGTGTATGTGTGTGCATGCGCGTGTTGTGTGTGTGTGTGTGTGTGTGTGTGTGTGTGTGTGTGTGTGTGTGTGTGTGGTGTGTGTGTGTGTGTGTGTGTGTGTGTTACGATGTCCCTGCACCTGTCTGTATTTGTGTATCTCTGTTTGAATGATCTTCCTAACCTGCTGTACTGTCCGAAATACAAATTAACAGTCAAACGTTGTCATTCTCAATCAGCGAAGATGAATTACACTCACTATCTTTAGAATACTCTGAAAGCCAACAATTGGTGGGATTTGGCTGCCCTGGCTAAAGAAATGCAAATCTGACCACAGCTCATCAGAAACCTTCTCAGGGCAGGAGGGATGGGTAGAGAAGTTAGAGTGGGAGAGAGGAGGAACGGGGGAGAGGGGGGGCTGAAGGACAAAAATGAAGACATGACGGCAGATCTGTCCGGCACTCCCAGTTCCACAGCCTCTGTACAGACCGCCTCCCCCCCCCTCCCCCTGCTCCCCCCCCCCCAGAACGTGACCTCACTCATGACCTATCACTGCCCTGTACCCCCATCAACACAGATTTTTTTGTCACCCTTCATGCAGATCATCATCCATCCTCCGACGCCTCCTCTCGGTTTGTTATCTCCCTTCCCCGTGGCCTACATACTGGAGTCAGCGAGGGAAAGCCTCCAGCATGGGAAAGTTGGAACGGGGTGGGGGGGGGGGGGAGAAAAGCAGATGGGTGGAAAGGGTGGGGGGTAAAGTTGAAGAATCTCCTTGTGGTTTCCCCTGTGGCAAGTGAGGTTAGCATAAAACCGTTTGGTGGGGGCATGAGGCAGTTATCAAGGGCTGATGTTTGCCATCCCTGTCTATGTGATGGACATGTTTGAGGATGTCCGATACAAGTGATTTCCTATATCGTTTTTTTTTTCCTTAGAATAACAACTCCACATCTGGTACAGGGAAACACAAAATAAATGATTATGCTACGTAACTCGTCAAAACATTATGCTGGCAATCCGGAAACTTTCCTTAGAAATATCAAAAGAATAGAGATAAAAAGAATAACAGTGAGAACAGTTCTGGAAATGAATGTTCGGAAAAGGATTTTGTTCCTTGCTCAGAAAGAAAAAGGAATATTTCCAAAAGGTTTTCCTTCCTCACGTGAAGAGAGTAGAAAACGCCTAATACACACAGACACACATACGGACACACACACAAATACACACACAGACACACACATACACGCACACACACGCAGGCATACACACACACACATACACGCACACGCATGCCCGCACACACACACACACACACACACACACACACACACACACACACACACCACACACACACACACACACATACACACACACACACACACACACACACACACGCACGCACGCATGCACGCACGCACGCACGCACGCACGCGCACGCACGCACGCACGCGCACGCACGCACTCACACACACACACACACACACACATACACACACACACACCACACACACACACACACACACACACACACACACGCACGCACGCACGCACGCACGCACACTTACACACACACACTACACACAAACACACAGACACACACACAGACACACAGACACACACACAGACACACAGACACACACACACACACACACACGTGCGCACACACACACACACACACACCACACCACACACACACACACACACACACACACACACACACACACACACTGCGCTTACGTACACACAGATACATACATTTTTATCATACTCATGCCCTGACCTAATGCCAAGTGGTGGCAGTGTAGTGCTAGCTAGATCCTCACTCTCAGGGCATGCTTATCCTTATCTGCTCTATCATCTAAAGTGGTTCTGGAGACGTCAACTCATCTCAGTGCACGTGCTGACTGACGAATGCCAGTGCACTGGTGATTACCTTCTATGCCCACACTGTAACTCCTCTCTGTGGTCCCGTCAGACAATCATGAGAAGAGTTCCCACCCTGTGTTTGAACCTAACCCCAGCCGGTCCCTCCAGCTGTTCTGGACATCTGGTGAAAGACAAACCTAACCCCAGCCGGTCCCTCCAGCTGTTCTGGACATCTGGTGAAAGACAACGGAAAGATGGGAGAAGGCGACTGCCAGTCAAGAAGGAGGGCGGGGGGGGGGGGGGGTTGCAAGGGCGAGGAGGAAGGGGTGGAGGTAGGGGGGAGGGGGTTCTAAGGAAGTCATGTAGAGTGGAAAGTTCTACATTTTCGTCACTGAAGAATTCACAAGGTGAATCCTCAATCCTTTTCTGTCCTTCGTAAAGACTTTGATATGTGACGAAGGATAGGGAGACAAGGTGTAAGAGTAAGAGGGAGCGGGTGGGGGGGGGGAGGGTGGCAGCCTAGCTTCATGAAGCTGAGGGTGGGGGGGGAGGGATGGTGGGAAAGAGGGACGGGGTTCAGGGATTTTTGTAAGATCTGCAGTTTGGGAAGTCTACATGTTCGTCAATGAAGCAGTCACAAAGTGCATCTTCACCCTGTTGTCTCACCACTGCCAGTCCTCCAGACGACTTTGATGTGTGACGAAGGATTGTGAAGGAGTAGGAGGGTGGGGTAGGGGAGAAAAGCGTTGCAGGAGATCATGGGTAGTGAATTAGGACTACGACTGTAGCAGACTTCTAGTTTAGATACATCAATATGCACGTCATTGAAAAAATTACATGATACCCTCTCCCTTATCCCCCCCCCCCCCCCCCCCCCCCCCATCTTTATTTTTGAACCACGCCAGTCACTCTGCGGGACGAAACGTGGGGGAGGATGGGGAAAGGGGGGGGGGGGGTACCACCATCGAGCGATGGGAGGGTGGGGAGGGAGAATAGAAGATTCCTCGCCTGGAAAGGTTTATTATGAGTTCTTTTTGAACAGACATCCTCAAGCATGAAAAGACTGATGACAACAAGGATATACAATCTGGAAAAGAGAGAATATGTAACAAAGGGCACAGGACATTTGGAACGGGGCGGAAATCCCGGACAGGTAGAAAGAATGTAACGAACTGTATGGAAAAACAGGAAGTGGTAAGGACAAACAGAAAAAGATAGGAGGAAACTGGAAAAAAATTTTTAAAAATGGTAAGGACAGTAGCAGTAGATGAAAACCAGGAAAATTTTGGGGGAAAAGTATGAACGGTTGAATAAAGGATGGGAACGGTTAAGAAAAGATCAGGGAAAGCAGGAAAGAATGGAGAATAATAGCCAAAAAATCAGGGAAAACATGGAAGGACTGGGGCAGAAATAGGGAACGATGGGAAGCGTAGAAATGGATGTAGGGAAATAGGGAGGGGCATCGAAAGTAGGAAATGATGGGGGAAAAAAAATTAGGAAAGAATGAGGGAACAGTGGAAAAGGCAGGAAAAGGGGTGAGACAAACGTCAGAAATAGCAGTAAAACAGGAGAGATTAAAGAACAACAGGAAAGAATGTGGTATAGAAGGAATGGCTAGGGAAAAGTACGAAAGGATTTGTTGAAATAAGGAAAAGCTGGGGAAAAAAGTTTAAAGAAAAAAGGTGGGTTAGGAGTATGAAAGAGAGGGATAAAAGTAGGATAGGGAGGGTTAAAACTAGGAAAGGAAGTTTAGAAGGTAGAAAAAGGTGGGTTAAAATTAATAAGAAAAGGTGGTGTTGAAAGTAGGAAAGTGTGCGTTAAAATAGGAAAGTGTTAGCTTAAAAGTAGGAAAATGTGGGTTAAAATAGGAAATTTTGAGTTAAAAGTAAGAAAGGGTGGGTTAAAAGCAAGAAAGGGTAGGTTAAAAGTAGGAAACTGTGGTTTAAAAGTAGGAAAATATGGTTAAAAGTAGGAAAATGTGGGTTAAAAGTAGGAAAGGGTGGGTTAAAAGTAGGAAAATGTGGGTTAAAAAGTAGGAAAATGTGGGTTTAAAATAGGAAATTGTGAGCTAAAAGTAAGAAAGGGTTGGTTAAAAGCAGAAAGGGTGGGTTAAAAGTAGGAAACTGTGGTTTAAAAGTAGGAAAATGTGGGTTAAAAGTAGGAAAATGTGGGTTTAAAAGTAGGAAAGTGGGGGTTAAAAGTAGGAAAGTGGGGGTTAAAAGTAGGAATGTGGGGGTTAAAGTAGAAAAGGGTGGATAAAGTAACATGCTTCTCAACTCGACAGATTTTGTTTTCTTCCTTCGATTCGTTGCTGTGAATATTGTAATTGATCGCTTGTTTAGCATGAAATTACTTTGGGCAAAGTGTCAACAGAACTGCAGCCAAAAGTGGGTGCTGGTTTTGAGCGAAAATGTGTGTGTGTTGGGGGGGGGGGGGGGGGGGGGGGGGGCTGCGAAAAATGGTATGGAAGTTTAACGTAGCCTCCTTCCAGCCATTTTGTGGTGTACAGGTGGCATTTCCTTAACGTCGAGTTTGCCCACAAAAGAGCTGAAAGGGGTAGAGGAGAGTGTAAAAGTCCAAAAAGTTCCCCCGTTCTACCAGCAGCAAAGGAGTACTTTAGAGTCTGATTTTTCTCTGCTCTCTCTCCTTCCAAAGGGATGTGTTCTCTCTCTCTCTTCTCTCCTCTTTCTTCTCTCTCTCTCTCTCTCCTCCTCTCTCTC
>CM065717.1:31330155-31352655 GCA_033310375.1 Conus canariensis
AGGAGAGAGTAAAGGTGGGAGGAAGGGCTAAAGATTTCTTAGTGTTTCCTCTGCGGCAAGTGAGATGGGATTTGGTATAAAGCAGTTTAGTGGGGCAGAAAGCAATAATAAAAAAAAAAATAAAAGGAAAAGATGCTCCCAGGATTCACCGAAAGGGGGAGAGAATGATGAATCCATCGGTGCTCAACCAATCATGACTGCAAATCCCAAACGGACTATGAACATGGACCAAATGGAATATCCATGTGTCTGTGGAAAGCGTTTCGCTACCACCCGTGGCATGAAGATCCACAGAACAAAGATGGGATGTGTGAAGACTCATCTGAATGAGCAGCAGCGCACTGCATCAGCAGATAAGACGTCGGAAGACCAAGGCCAGGATTTAAACCACAGTGCCAAGGACATCCACGCTGTTGGTTCGGATGAGGAATTTGCACAGGCCCTCGATGCCAGGCGCCTGAAACTCAACCTGCCACGAGCAAACGAAACTGAAGATTGGGAGAAACTGGATGCAAAAATCGTCCAAAGACTCGACGCACTGATAGGGAAAAGCACCCTGGAACACAAACTAGCCACATATGGGGACATTGTGTATGCCACATGTAGAGACGCCTATGGAGCAAAACTACCCAAAGAGAAAACACCTCCAAAGAAATCCAGACGCCAAGAAAAGATGGACAAGATCAGGGTCCAAAAGAAAAACCTCAAGATGCAAATGAAGACCGCACTGCCAGCTGAAAAACAAGGCTTGGAAAAACTGTGGAAAGACCTGAAAGAGAAAACACAGTGCCCTCAGCAAAGCGGAATCTGCGAGGAAGAGGAAGAGCAAAAAGAAGAAGACACAAGAGCGCTTCTTCAGAGACCCCTTCCAGTTTGCCAGAACACTGTTTGAGCAGCCAAAATCTGGGACCCTAAGTGTGGACAAAGGAGTTCTTGAGCAGCATCTGAGGAAAACATACTCTGACCCACAGAGCAAAGCACCACTCGACATTCAAGGTCTGGTGTGGCCAACCAACCCTGAGGAACAGTTCAATGGCAAGCCTCCAACGTTGGCGGAAATCAAGAAGGTGGTCGACAAAGCCAGAGCCAAATCATCACCAGGGCCAAACGGAATACCTTACCAGCTTTACAAGAAATGTCCCAAGGTGCTGGAGTGGCTCCACAGGCTGCTGCGATCGGCTTGGAGAAACCAGAAGATCAGCGGCCAGTGGATGACGGCAGATGGTGTGTACATCCCCAAAGAGCAAAACTCAAGTGACATTAGCCAGTTCAGGCCAATATCACTACTGAACGTCGAAGGGAAAATCTTCTTCTCTGTCATGGCAGCAAGGCTGACCAAGTACCTGATGGAAAACAAGTACTTGGATGTGTCAGTCCAGAAAGGTGGCATCCCAGGCGTGGCGGGCTGTGTAGAACACGCCACAATGATCTGGGACGCAATCCAAAAAGCAAAAACAGAAAAGAGAGACCTGGACGTAGTGTGGCTTGATCTGGCAAACGCATATGGATCTGTGCCCCATGAGATGATACAGTTGGCTCTTGAGATGTACCATGTGCCAAAGAACATCCGCGACATGCTCAAGAAGTACTTCAATGGCTTCTCAATGCGGTTCTCTACCAAGGAGTACACAACAGACTGGATCAACTTGGAAGTGGGTATTGCAATGGGCTGTGCAATTTCCCCAATACTGTTCGTGCTGGCAATGGAACTCATCTTGAAAGCAGCAACAAACAACGCGAGACAAACAGACCTTGGCGATGGATACAAGATGCCTCCTCTCAAGGCCTTCATGGATGACACTACAGTGATTTCATCCAGAGAAGACGAGACACGTCATGTGCTGGAGAGGCTGGACGACATAGTTGCCTCATCCAGAATGAAGTTCAAGCCAAAGAAATCACGGAGTCTCTCACTGAGGAAAGGAAAAGTGGCCGGATCTGTGGTCTTCAGTGTTGCCAACCAGGCCATTCCAACAGTCACAGAAGAACCAGTCAAGAGCCTTGGAAGATGGTATGATGATACGCTGAAAGACACACAAAGAGCAAAAGAAACCAAGCAGATGGCGGAGGAAGGCTTGGAGACCATTGACCAGTGTGGGCTCCCTGGCAAATACAAGGTCTGGTGTCTGCAGTTCATGCTGATACCAAAGCTGCTATGGCCTCTGATGATATACGACATCTGCACCAGCATAGTGGAGGCAATGGAAGCCAAAATCAACAAGTTCACAAGGAAATGGCTTGGTGTCCCACCCTGTCTGACTGACATAGCGCTGTACTGTCGCCAAGCAAAGCTGAAACTACCCCTGAAATCCATCCTGGAGGAATACAAAGCAGGGAAGATCAGACTTCAAAGCATGCTGGAGGACTCAGGAGACAAGGTGATAGAAGCAATTAAGCCCCAGCTGAAGACAGGCAGAAAATGGAAAGTTCAAGAGGCGATGGATTCTGCAAAAGAAAGTCTCAAGATCAGAGAAATAACAGGACACACACAGACCAACAGACAGGGACTGGGGGTGACCAAAACTGAATGGTGGTCAAAGGCCAAAGGAAAAGCCAAAAGAGACATGATGATTCAGGAGATGAGAAATGAAGAAGACAAAAAAGACTCCAAAAAGCAGTCCAGCAGAGCCAGCAAGGGCAATGGACAACGTGGGAGAATGCACTCCAAAGAAGTCTCACTTGGAATGACATTTGGCACATGGCCCCTCTCAGGATCAGCTTCATTCTCAGATCTGCATATGACCTTCTGCCCTCAAATGCAAACCTGGTGAAGTGGGGGAAAACAGACGATCCTGCATGCCCCCTCTGCCATGAAAACAAACAGTGGAGCATGTCCTAAGCTCATGTAAAGTAGCCCTGGCTCAAGGAAGGTACACATGGAGGCACAACCAAGTGCTCAAAGAAATTGTACAAGTAGTCTGGGCTAGTACCAACACCACAAAAGGGAAAATCAGGACTCCAAAAGCACCCGCAACATTCTTCACGGCAGGAGGCAGCAAATCATGGCCAAGAACAACAGTGCCACTCGAAACATGCAGGCAGAGTCTGCTGGACGGGGCAGATGACTGGGAGTGCACTGCAGACCTCCCAGAATGGAAGAGTCACCCAGAGATCATCAGCAAGAGTGGCATGAGACCAGACATAGTAGTCCACTCTAAGTCAACCAAGCAGCTGATCATGATCGAGCTCACGGTGCCATATGAGAACAGAATGGAGGCAGCTCAAATCTACAAGACTGAAAAGTATGCTGATCTGGCAAACAGCCTGAGGAGAGAAGGCTATCAGGTCAAAGTCCTCACTGCAGAAATTGGAGCTAGGGGGTTTGTAGGAACGTCTGCATACAGCCTCATGAAACAGCTCTCAGTTGCAGGGAAGGAAAAAACCAGAGCCCTGAAAGCAATGGCAGAAGCGGCAGAGAGGTGTTCAAGCTGGATCTGGTCAAGGAGGAACAAAAGTGAACTTCATAAGGCTTAATTTCCCTACAAATATCAGGTGTCCCTGTGGCTCAGTGGTTAAAGCGCGAGTCATTAAGTGGAAAATGAGCATGTCCAGAGGGTCATGGGTTCGAATCCCAGCCATGGCTCGTCCCAAGATGGGAAAAAAAGGGGCAGCAGAGGGACATCCGGAGTCATGAACCGGGTGTGGCCCAACCCCCCTAGAGTGTCAGGAGATAAGGGCCGAAACACTTGCTTGAAGGGGGCTTCTCTTCTGAGGACTCTCTGCTGCCACGCTCTCCACGAGTTTCTTTCTACAATAATAGGGCTGATGTTAGCCATCCCCGTCTCTGTAATGTATGGGCTTGAGTGTCTGTTACAAGAGCTCGCCTACATCTTTCTGGACATTTTGAGAATAGTGGCTCCATGTTTGTATAGGGAAACATAATACAAAGGATAATGCCCAGCACCTCGTCCATAGAGTAGTCTGACAAGAAAGGACTTTCTCGCGTGTATGTGAAAAAGAATGATAACAGCAACTGAAATATGAAAAGAATGGAAGTTTCTGGAGAGGGCTTTTCTCCCCATTTCAAACAAAAATATGTATAGTATGAAAAGATTTTCCTTTCTTTTATTGAGACTGCAGAAGCTACCATACTGCACACACACATACGCGCGCGCGCGCGCGCGCACGCACGCACGCACATACACATACACACATGCGCGCGCGCCCACACGCACGTACGCACGGACACGTACACACGCAGTCACACACGCACGCACACTCACACACATTAACATTCACACACATACATACACACGCGGGCGCGCGCGCGGGGCGCGCGCGCGCACGCACGCACGCACGCACACACACACACACACACACACACACACCACACACACACACACAGAGTTCCATTGTTGTCATATGCTGTCCATAAGTTGTAGGATGCCTGGGCAGTCGGTCTAGAAGTTCTGTCATCAGTCCTCTATTGTATAAGGTCACCCAAGTCGAGGCTGGCATGCTGTTCATCCAAAGACTTTTTCATAGGTATGTGTGTGTCTGTGGAGGGGGGTGGCGCATATCCACCGCTGTGCCCGATAAAACTGTCTTAGGCC
Source organism: Conus canariensis (assembly GCA_033310375.1). NCBI lineage: Eukaryota > Metazoa > Mollusca > Gastropoda > Neogastropoda > Conidae > Conus > Conus canariensis. The sequence goes on from CM065717.1 coordinate 31,334,709, forward strand.
ATGAATCACAGTCCACAGGAGGGCGACTGACGAAGCTTGACAATAGAAATGGAGGATTCTTTTGTATCAGTGAGTGGTTAAACTTACAGCTTGACAGAGTATCGTCATATGTTGTGTGAGATGCGTAAAACCGTTGGAAGTGCTTTTTTCTCAACTTTTCGCTTGAAGTCTGCTGCTATTGTCCAGCTGTCGCATTACTGAAGTCAGAGGGGTATCGCCAATGACTTGTAGCGTTTTAGCTTGAGTAGGAAGCAGACAGACCTTTTTTTCTCTAGACAACATTCAGTTTTGTCATGGCGCAGACAGTCAGGGCAACACTCGTCTTAACCTTTACTGAGCTGATGTCCTTTCCAGCGAATGGACCCAAGATGTTTGAAGTGGTCCGCCTTTCTAGTGTCTGCCAGTTCAGCTGCCTGGAATTATTCATGCAAGTTTGTCCTTTCTTTGAGCTGACTTCTATTTCTTTTATATTTGATGCTTTCTCCAGTTTGGTAGTGAGTGCTTCACTGTCTCTTAGTAGGTCAATGTCGGCAGAAAAAAAAATATGGGTGGCTCTTACAAGAGATTGCCCTCCAACGTTTACAGAAGTGTTGAAGGCTACGACCGTCTCCTGCAATATGTTTCCCAGACAGATGTTTTTGCAGGAGAGAGGAGATGACACAGCCCTGTGGCACTCCAGTTTTGTTCTACAAAAGTGGAGTCATTACTGAGCAGACCATCGCTGTTAGTATCCTGTGGAGCGCTGCTATGACCTGGATGAGGCTGCAGTTAAAGTTACAGCATTGATGACCAGCCACAAACGTTCATGCCAGACTGGGTCAAAAGCTTTCTTGAAGTCAATGAAGTTGTGGCTGGGATCAGGTCAGTGTTGAGGATCCTGTTCTATTCTCTCTCTCTCTCTCTCTCTCTCTCTCTCTCCTCTCTCTCTCTCTCTCTCTCTCTCTCTCTCTCTCTCTCTCTCTCTCTCTTCTCTCTCTCTCTCTGCTACTTTTCCCAAAATGATCTCAGCCATTATTTTCCTAAACCATGGACACAAAATCGCGTGGCTTTGCCGAAACAGAAGTCTCTCTCTTTCCTATCAAAGATCTCTCTCCCGCCCCCTACCCTCTCTCACTCTCTCTCTCTCTCTCTCTCTCTCTCTCTCTCTCTCTCTATCTATCTATCTATCTATTACTATCTATCTATCCATCTGTCTGTCTATCTGTCTCTCTGCCCATCTAACTGTCTGTCTATACATGAGTATATGTATGTATGTATGTGAGCATTTGTGTGCATGTATGTGTGCATGTGTGTGAACGTTCACGTAACCTTGCGGACGCACTGGTGCTTGTGTGTGTGTGTGTGTGTGGTGGGTGGTGGGTGGGTGGGTGGGTAGGGGGGTGCGCACGCGCCCACGCGCGCATGATATATGATCGTCCAATGAAGACAGCTGGCCATTGATGGACGTTTGGACATCCTGGATTATCCACAATGCAACAGAGCAGACGTGCTGTCACCATTCCAATGCCTAGTGTTCCGTTTTCTCTGGTCAGACCAGTGATAGCAGTTATTGTGGCAATGACAGCAGAGGCCTTTCAGACAACGTTTGTCTGCTGCTTTCCTTGTCTTGATGGGAAACGTCACGTCCCATAGGCGCTTTAGAGAATGGGCGCAATTACTCTGTGTGTGTGTGTGTGTGTGTGTGTGTGTGTGTGTGTGTGTGTGTGTTGTGTGTGTGTGTGTGTGTGTGTGTGTGTGTGTGTGTGTGTGTGTGTGTGTGTGTGAGTGTGTGTGCGTGTGTGCGTGCGTGTGTGTGTATGCGCGCGGGCTCGCATGTGCTCTCTCTCTCTCCTCTTCTCTCTCTCTCTTTCTCTCCTCCTCTCTCTCTCTCTCTCTCTCTCTTGTATGGGCAAGGATTGGTGTATGAGTGTGTTTGTGTAAGAAGGGTGCTCGATAACGTCTCTCTCTCTCTCTCTCTCTCTCTCTCTCTCTCTCTCTCTCTCTCTCTCTCTCTCTCTCTCTCTGTGTGTGTGTGTGTGTGTGTGTGTGTGTGTGTGTGTGTGTGTAAGTGTGTGTGTGTATGTTTCTGAGTGTATGTGTGTGTAGGTGCTTATGTCATATAAGAATGGTGCTAGACAAAGTGTATGTATGCGGGTGTCTGTGTGTGTGTACGCGCGCGCGCGCGCGTGTGTGTATGTGTGTGCATGCGCGTGTTGTGTGTGTGTGTGTGTGTGTGTGTGTGTGTGTGTGTGTGTGTGTGTGTGTGTGTGTGTGTGTGTGTGTGTGTGTGTTACGATGTCCCTGCACCTGTCTGTATTTGTGTATCTCTGTTTGAATGATCTTCCTAACCTGCTGTACTGTCCGAAATACAAATTAACAGTCAAACGTCATTCTCAATCAGCGAAGATGAATTACACTCACTATCTTTAGAATACTCTGAAAGCCAACAATTGGTGGGATTTGGCTGCCCTGGCTAAAGAAATGCAAATCTGACCACAGCTCATCAGAAACCTTCTCAGGGCAGGAGGGATGGGTAGAGAAGTTAGAGTGGGAGAGAGGAGGAACGGGGGAGAGGGGGGGCTGAAGGACAAAAATGAAGAGATGACGGCAGATCTGTCCGGCACTCCCAGTTCCACAGCCTCTGTACAGACCGCCTCCCCCCCCTCCCCCTGCTCCCCCCCCCGGCCATCACCCGAGAATCACAGAACGTGACCTCACTCATGACCTATCACTGCCCTGTACCCCCATCAACACAGATTTTATGTCACCCTTCATGCAGATCATCATCCATCCTCCGACGCCTCCTCTCGGTTTGTTATCTCCCTTCCCCGTGGCCTACATACTGGAGTCAGCGAGGGAAAGCCTCCAGCATGGGAAAGTTGGAACGGGGTGGGGGGGGGGGGGAGAAAAGCAGATGGGTGGAGGGTGGGGGGTAAGTTGAAGAATCTCCTTGTGGTTTCCCCTGTGGCAAGTGAGGTTAGCATAAAACCGTTTGGTGGGGGCATGAGGCAGTTATCAAGGGCTGATGTTTGCCATCCCTGTCTATGTGATGGACATGTTTGAGGATGTCCGATACAAGTGATTTCCTATATCGTTTTTTTTTTCCTTAGAATAACAACTCCACATCTGGTACAGGGAAACACAAAATAAATGATTATGCTACGTAACTCGTCAAAACATTATGCTGGCAATCCGGAAACTTTCCTTAGAAATATCAAAAAGATAGAGATAAAAAGAATAACAGTGAGAACAGTTCTGGAAATGAATGTTCGGAAAAGGATTTTGTTCCTTGCTCAGAAAGAAAAAGGAATATTTCCAAAAGGTTTTCCTTCCTCACGTGAAGAGAGTAGAAAACGCCTAATACACACAGACACACATACGGACAACACACACACAAAACAACACACAGACACACACGATACACCACACACACACACGCACGAGCATACACACACACACACATACACGCACACGCAGCCACACACACACACACACACACACACACACACACACACACACACACACACACACACACACACACACACACCACCACGCACACACACACCACACACACACACACACGCACCAGCACGCACGCCCCACGCACGCACACACACACCACGCACCGCACGCACGCACTCACACACACACACACACACACACAACACACACACACACACACACACACACACGCACCACACGCACACACACACACAGCACACACACAGAACACAACACACACACACACACAGACACACAGACACACACACAGACACACAGACACACACAACACACACACACACACACACACACACACCACACACACACACACACACACACAACACACACACACACACACACACACACACACACACACACACACACACATGCGCTTACGTACACACAGATACATACATTTTTATCATACTCATGCCCTGACCTAATGCCAAGTGGTGGCAGTGTAGTGCTAGCTAGATCCTCACTCTCAGGGCATGCTTATCCTTATCTGCTCTATCATCTAAAGTGGTTCTGGAGACGTCAACTCATCTCAGTGCACGTGCTGACTGACGAATGCCAGTGCACTGGTGATTACCTTCTATGCCCACACTGTAACTCCTCTCTGTGGTCCCGTCAGACAATCATGAGAAGAGTTCCCACCCTGTGTTTGAACCTAACCCCAGCCGGTCCCTCCAGCTGTTCTGGACATCTGGTGAAAGACAAACCTAACCCCAGCCGGTCCCTCCAGCTGTTCTGGACATCTGGTGAAAGACAACGGAAAGATGGGAGAAGGCGACTGCCAGTCAAGAAGGAGGGCGGGGGGGGGGGGGGTTGCAAGGGCGAGGAGGAAGGGGTGGAGGTAGGGGGAGGGGGGTTCTAAGGAAGTCATGTAGAGTGGAAAGTTCTACATTTTCGTCACTGAAGAATTCACAAGGTGAATCCTCATCCTTTTCTGTCCTTCGTAAAGACTTTGATATGTGACGAAGGATAGGGAGACAAGGTGTAAGAGTAAGAGGGAGCGGGTGGGGGGGGGAGGGTGGCAGCCTAGCTTCATGAAGCTGAGGGTGGGGGGGGGAGAGGATGGTGGGAAAGAGGGACGGGGTTCAGGGATTTTGTAAGATCTGCAGTTTGGGGAAGTCTACATGTTCGTCAATGAAGCAGTCACAAAGTGCATCTTCACCCTGTTGTCTCACCACTGCCAGTCCTCCAGACGACTTTGATGTGTGACGAAGGATTGTGAAGGAGTAGGAGGGTGGGGTAGGGGAGAAAAGCGTTGCAGGAGATCATGGGGTAGTGAATTAGGACTACGACTGTAGCAGACTTCTAGTTTAGATACATCAATATGCACGTCATTGAAAAAATTACATGATACCCTCTCCCTTATCCCCCCCCCCCCCCCCCCCCCCCCCCCCCCCCCTCTTTATTTTTGAACCACGCCAGTCACTCTGCGGGACGAAACGTGGGGGAGGATGGGGAAAGGGGGGGGGGGGTACCACCATCGAGCGATGGGAGGGTGGGGAGGGAGAATAGAAGATTCCTCGCCTGGAAAGGTTTATTATGAGTTCTTTTTGAACAGACATCCTCAGCATGAAAAGACTGATGAACAACAAGGATATACAATCTGGAAAAGAGAGAATATGTAACAAAGGGCACAGGACATTTGGAACGGGTGCGGAAATCCCGGACAGGTAGAAAGAATGTAACGAACTGTATGGAAAAACAGGAAGTGGTAAGGACAAACAGAAAAAGATAGGAGGAAACTGGAAAAAAAAATTTTAAAATGGTAAGGACAGTAGCAGTAGATGAAAACCAGGAAAATTTTGGGGGGAAAAGTATGAACGGTTGAATAAAGGATGGGAACGGTTAAGAAAAGATCAGGGAAAGCAGGAAAGAATGGAGAATAATAGCCAAAAAATCAGGGAAAACATGGAAGGACTGGGGCAGAAATAGGGAACGATGGGAAGCGTAGAAATGGATGTAGGGAAATAGGAGGGGCATCGAAAGTAGGAAATGATGGGGGAAAAAAATTAGGAAAGAATGAGGGAACAGTGGAAAAGGCAGGAAAAGGGGTGAGACAAACGTCAGAAATAGCAGTAAAACAGGAGAGATTAAAGAACAACAGGAAAGAATGTGGTATAGAAGGAATGGCTAGGGAAAAGTACGAAAGGATTTGTTGAAATAAGGAAAAGCTGGGGAAAAAAGTTTAAAGAAAAAAGGTGGGTTAGGAGTATGAAAGAGAGGGATAAAAGTAGGATAGGGAGGGTTAAAACTAGGAAAGGATGTTTAGAAGGTAGAAAAAGGTGGGTTAAAAGTGAGAAAAGGTGTGTTGAAAGTAGGAAAGTGTGCGTTAAAATAGGAAAGTGTAGCTTAAAAGTAGGAAAATGTGGGTTAAAATAGGAAATTGTGAGTTAAAAGTAAGAAAGGGTGGGTTAAAAGCAAGAAAGGGTAGGTTAAAAGTAGGAAACTGTGGTTTAAAAGTAGGAAAATATGGGTTAAAAGTAGGAAAATGTGGGTTAAAAGTAGGAAAGGGTGGGTTAAAAGTAGGAAAATGTGGGTTAAAAGTAGGAAAATGTGGGTTAAAATAGGAAATTGTGAGCTAAAAGTAAGAAAGGGTTGGTTAAAAGCAAGAAAGGGTGGGTTAAAAGTAGGAAACTGTGGTTTAAAAGTAGGAAAATGTGGGTTAAAAGTAGGAAAACGTGGGTTAAAAGTAGGAAAGTGGGGGTTAAAAGTAGGAAAGTGGGGGTTAAAAGTAGGAATGTGGGGGTTAAAGGTAGAAAAGGGTGGATAAAGTAACATGCTTCTCAACTCGACAGATTTTGTTTTCTTCCTTCGATTCGTTGCTGTGAATATTGTAATTGATCGCTTGTTTAGCATGAAATTACTTTGGGCAAAGTGTCAACAGAACTGTAGCCAAAAGTAGGTGCTGGTTTTGAGCGAAAATGTGTGTGGGGGGGGGGGGGGGGGGGGGGGGCTGCGAAAAATGGTATGGAAGTTTAACGTAGCCTCCTTCCAGCCATTTTGTGGTGTACAGGTGGCATTCCTTAACGTCGAGTTTGCCCACAAAGAGCTGAAAGGGGTAGAGGAGAGTGTAAAAGTGCAAACGTTCCCCCGTTCTACCAGCAGCAAAGGAGTACTTTAGAGTCTGACTTTTTCTCTGCTCTCTCTCCTTCCAAAGGGATGTGTTCTCTCTCTCTCTCTCTCTCTCTCTCTCTCTCTCTCTCTCTCTCTCTCTCTCTCTCTCTCTCTCTCTCTCAGCGTGAGAGAGAGATACAGACAGACAGAGGAAAGAGACGCCAGACAGACAGAGAGACACAGACAGAGACAAAGAGAGAAGGGGGGGGGGGTTAGAAGAAGCAGAATAGGAAAGATAGAAGGACAAGTAGAGACAGAAGGGTTAAAACAAGGAAGACAGACAAACATTACAGACAGAGAGAGAGAGAGAGAGGAGAGAGAGAGAGAGAGATCAATTCATACCGTCACTGCTTCTTATTGTTTCTATTAGATCCATGGCAAACGCTGCCACCCCATTTCCACTGCCGCGAAGAGAAACTCCCATGCATCGACCCTGAGATTGCCTCCCCCTTCAACCCATGTCAAAACTAACTTTTGAAAGACCTTTTTCCACAGCAGATGTGTCCCAGTCCTTCATCCATTTCCACTGGCATTGTTCTCTCACCGTAGCTGCGTGACAGATGAGTAGTAGTGGCGGAAGAGAAGCAGCGGGGTGGGGTTGGAAACAGGGGTATAAGGAGGGAGGTGGTGGCGGTAGGTGGTCAACAACGTAGGAGCCTTTTCATTTGATTTTGGGAAGAAGCCAGCGAAATGGATTTACAATTAGGTCACAAGCCAGGAAAGGCCGAAGCTTGAATATTTTTTTTTGTTCATTAGGTCACACGCAAAGAGAAAACACAAACATTCTTTTTTTTTCCAATCCCATTACACACGCAATGTTTGGTATTTGCCATCATTTACAACATGACAACAACAAAGGCGCCACAAATATCCTGTACACTTCTAAAATGTGTCCACAAGTGATGCTAAACAGTGGAGAAGTGTGCAATGGCAAGGTAGTCAGGTGCGAACATTAACTTTGTTGTTTGCTGCTCTCAGGAATCCTAAAATTGTCTAAAAGAATCTCTCTCTCTCTCTCTCTCTCTCTCTCCTCTCTCTCTCTCTCTCTCTCTCTCTCTCTCTCTCTGTGCGTGCGTGCGTGCGTGCGTGCGTGGTGTGTGTGTGTGTGTGTGTGTGTGTGTGTGTGTGTGTGTGTGTGTGTGTGTGTGTGTGTGTAATGGTCGATGTGATGTAATACAGTCCAACTTCAGTCACGATGCGTCGTAATAAGCATCAGACTAAAAGGTGAGCGATCTTGGAAGACTTTGTAGTGGCCATAATCGTCAGTCTGACCCAGCTTCCACCTGAATCCACGAATCGACACGAAGAGACTGATAGACACAACGAGACAGACAAAACACCTAGCTAGAATGGCAACGTTTCAGGCACGCACATCGACGAGACTGACAGACAAAGAGAGACAAACCTTTTGAACGCACGTTCAGCAGCACAGACAGACGGATGACAGACACAAGAGACAAAACACCTAGTTAGAACGGCAACGTTTCAGGCAGGCACAGACAGACGGGATGATAGAACATCAACACTGTTAGAACGGCAACGTCAGCAGCAGAGACACACAGGACAGACAAACACCTAGTTAGAACGGCAACGTTTCAGGCAGGCACAGACAGACGGAGACTGATAGACACAGTCAAAACACCTAGTTAGAACGGCAACGTTTCAGGCAGGCAGAGACAACACAAAGGGACAGACAAAACACCTAGTTAGAACGGCAACGTTTCAGGCAGGCACAGACAGACATGCAGAAGGAGCCTGGAGGACAGAGAATGGCAGACGAGATCATCGTGCATCAGGCAAGCAAACAGATGTGCAGAGGGAGCCTGAGAGACAGAGAAAGGCATACAGAGAGGAAGTCAGCGTATCCGGCAAGCAAGTAGACTTGCAGAAGAAACTAGAGAGATAGAGAAAGTCAGACAGACAGGCAGAAAATCTTTATGTCAGGCAGACAGACAGACAGAGAGACAGAGCCTGACAGACAAGGAAAGGTAGAGAGACCAGAAGTCAGTGGCCTTATAGGCGTACAGGGGACCCACAAAGAGAGAAATACAGGTATACAAGAAGAATCAGAGAGAGAGAGAGAGAGAGAGAGAGAGGAGAGAGAGAGAGAGAGAGAGAGAGGTATACAATATGTATACGAATACGAATACGAAACCGAAACTTTTAATCCCGATTTAGACCAAGGCCCCTAACTGAAGAGGGGTAGTCGTTGTATAATCTCACAACATCTACATACATACATACATACATACATACAATACATACATACATACATACATACATACATACATACATACATACATACATACATACATACATACATACTAAACATACATACATACATACATACATACATACACACACACATATTACCTGAAATTTAAGACACTGGTCATAAAGCACATATCATGCACAAAACAAAGCAAAGCAAAACAAAATTTAAAAAAAACGTCATCAATAGTTTTGCCAAATCAATAATAACACATTTTAAGTCGAACCAGTCCGCAGACGTTTTAAAGCAATGCAAGTAAAAACAAATGTTACATCAGATAATATTTTTTCTTTCTACATGCCGTAAATAAATCAAACCTGAAACGACATGTATCATTATTATACTAAGGCTGAATGCATCTTATTCTCAAATCATGAGGAGCTGGGCAGCAAAGCAGAATAAGAATGGCATCTGACTCGGCGACAAGGCACAAATAACTGTTAACTTTACCAGCTTCTTACTGTATCTAAGTAGGGGGCTGTCTTTGTCTGACCCACCAAATCTTAAGTTTTATCAGTGCACTTTTTATATCTCTGGTCATAACAATTTCAGTGTCAGGTTCTACAAGATGTGTTGCTTGAAATGCCCGACTTTCAGCAAAGCAGTCTCTGCCAGTCTTGCCAAGTGCAGTCGATAATTCTTTGTTTGAAGCGTTCAGTAAAAACTGTAATGTTTTCAATTCCTAGATTATCCCATACGAAAGCACAACGGTAGGTATATGAGCATTTACGCTTAGCTTGTAGCCCAAGTCTTCTTTTCGTTAATATCAAGATCATATAACTCTTCATAAGCTTTAAATGGAAATTTGTAATTTTCCATCCTTGTCGACTTTAGCCAGTCACTCATGCCGTTAACGTTCGCATTTAAATAGTTCTCCATCTAATAATACAAATCATGAACGTGATTGTGTGTGTGTGTGTGTGTGTGTGTGTGTGTGTGTGTGTGTGTGTGTGTGTGTGTGTGTGTGTGTGTGTGTGTGTGTGTGTGTGTGTGTGTGTGTGTGTGCATTTCCGCATGCACTTGCGTATACGTTTCTTCATGTGCGTGCAACTGCTTGAATTTTGGGTGTATCTGTCTGTTTTTCTGTATTGCGTAGACAACAAATCGATGGCATGATATCCCAGGCTGCCTCACACGCACGATTCGGCATCACTTTCAAAGCCAAACGATTGACGGGACTTGGCCGAGTAGGGAAACGAAATGCAAATCTGCTCCACTTCACAGCAACCTCATGGCAAGGGAAACGACGGAAGCGGGAAAAGGGGGGGGGGGGAGGGGTGTAGAGGATGGAGAGGGACGAGGAGGTAGTTGAAGTGGGGTGGTTGGGGGGGGGGGTGAAAAAGAAAGAGAATGAGGAAGGCAGGTTCTGTCAGGCTCTCCCAACTCTCAAATTCTCAGATCTATCCTCTCCCCGTCCCTCCTCCATCCCGACTCTCCAACCCGATCCTAGGTCACATCAATACCCTGAGGACCGACCTCATCTCCCCCTCCACTCCCCTTCCTCCTCCATCCCAACCGCCGCTCACATCAATACCCGGAGGATTGACAGAAACTGACCTCAGTCATTACCTAACACTGCCCCTTTCCCCCATGAACACTGATTTTGCTTCGTCCTCCATGCTTCGGATCATCAATCCTTGGACGCCTCCTTTCACTGTATTGTCTCCCTTCCCCGCGGCTTATGTATCAGTATCAGCAAGGGAGAGCACCTAGGGTTGGAAGGCTACAGCAAGGGAGGAGAGTAGGGGAGCGTGGAAGGTGGGAGGAAGAGCAAAGGATGTCCGAGTGTTTCCCCTGTGGCACGTGAGATGGGATTTAGTATAAAGCAGTTTAGTGGGGCAGAAAGCAATAATAGGGGCGGATGTTTTGTTACCAGGGCTCTCGTACATCTTTCTGGACGTTTTGAGAATAGTGGCTCCACGTTTTGTGTAGGGAAACATAATACAAAGGATAATGCCTGGCACTTTCATCCATAGATTAGTCTGGCAAGAAGGGACTTTCTTGCACGTATGTGGAACAGAATAACAGCAGCTGAAATAGGAAAAGAATGGGTGTTTTTGAAAGGCTTTCCGTCTATATTTAAAACGAAGAAAAAACATTGGAAAAGATTCTCCGTTCTTATGTTGAGATTGCAGGAACCGCCACCATATTACACACACACACACACACACACACACAACACACACACACACACACACACACACACACCACACACACCACACACACACACACACACACACACACACACACACACACACACACACACACAACAACACACACACACACACACACACACACACACACACACACACACACACACACACACACCACACACACACACAACACGTACGTAGTACGTACGTACTACGTACATACATCAACATCATACATACATACATACATACATACATACATACATACACATTCACAGAGAGAGAGAGAGGGAGTGAGTTCTGTTGTCATACCATGTCCATATGTTGTAGGATGCTGGGCAGTCCTCCATTTCAAAACCTCTGTCCCAATCAGGCGCAGCAAGGTAGAGGTTTTACCGTCAGACCTGTCTTTGTGTGGTCATCCAAGACGTTTTTGGGAGGAGGTGGAGGAGGCGCATATCCACCTCTGTTACCTTACAATTGTCATACAGAGAATCACAGCCCACAGGAGGGCTATTTACGATGCTGGAAAACAGAAATGAGATATTCTGCTGCATCAGTGTGTGGTTTATCTTACCGCTTGACAGCGTCGTTCGTCCTATGTTATGTTCGTCCTATGTTATGTAAAGATACATAGAACCGTTGGACGTCTGGTGCTGAGTTGCACAAGTTCTGCTTCACTGTCTCTCAGAAGGTAAATGTCGTCAGAAAAAAAAGGGTGGCTCTTACAAGAGGTTGCCCTCCAAAGTTTACAGAAGTCTTGAAAGCTACGACCGTCTCCTGCATTATGTTCCCCAGACAGATGTTTAACAGGAGAGAGGAGATAAGACACTCTGGTAGCACTCCCATTTTGTTTGAGAACAGTGAAGTCATTACTGAGGAGATCACCACTGTTGGTGTTGTAGTAGAGCGCTGCTATGACTCGGATGAGATGACGGTCAAAGTTACAGCATTGATGACCAGCCACAAACGTTCATGCCAGACTGGATCAAAAGCTTTCTTGAAGTCAGTGAAGTTGTGGTTGGGATCAACACAGTGTTGAAGGTCTTTTTCTACCAAAGTTCTCTCTCTCTCTCTCTCTCTCTCCTCTCTCTCTCTCTCTCTCTCTCTCTCTCTCTCTCTCTGCATATGTGTGTGTATGTGTATGCGTGTGTTCGTGTAACCATGTCTGTGTGCATGTGTGTGTGTGTGTGTGTGTGTGTGTGTGTGTGTGTGTGTGTGTGTGTGTGTGTGTGTGTGTGTGTGTGAACGTGCACTTATGATGTGCACACACTCACGCTTGTGTGTGTGTGTGTGTGTGTGTGTGTGTGTGTGTGTGTGTGTGTGTGTGTGTGTGTGTGTGTGTGTGTGCGTGTGTGTGCGTGTGTGTACTTTTGCTGAATGTATCTTATTCTCAAATCATGAAGAACAGGAGAGCAAAGTATAATAAGAATGGCATCTTTCAGGCGACATGACACAAATGACACTTAACTTTATCAGCTTTTTCACTGTATCTAAATCAGTTGCTGTCTGTGTATGGCACATCAAATCTAAGTTCTGTCAGCGCACTTTTTATATATCTGTTTATAACAATTTCAGTACAAGGTTCGCCACGATCTGTTACCTTAAATGCCCTATATTCAGCAAAGCGGTCACTGGTGTGCATATGATTATGCCAGTCTTGCCATCTGCAGTCGATAATTCATTGTTTAAAGGATTTAATTTTTTAAAAAAACTGTAATGTTTTCAACACCTAGGTTATCCCATAAGAAAACACATTGGTACGTATTCAAGCACTTACATTTAATTTGTGCCCAAGTCTTCTTTCCGTTAATATCAAGATCATATAATACTTTATATGCTTTAGATGGTAATTTGTAATTTTCCGTCCTTATGAAGGTAAGCCAGTAACTGATGCATTTAATGTACACATATATATAGTCCTATATCCAAGAATACAAATCTCAAACGTGATTGTATGTGCGTGTGTGTGCGCGCGCGCGCGCGCGTGTGTGTGTGTGTGTGTGTGTGTGTGTGTGTCTGGCCATGTGTGTGCGCATACATGTGTGTGTTTGTTTCTTCATGTGCATGACCCGCATGAATTGGGTGTTATCTGTCAGTACGGCCTGTCTGTCTGTCTTTCTGTATTGTGTAGACAACAAATCGATGGCATGATATCCCAGGCTGCCTCACGCGCACGATTCGGCATCACTTTCAAAGCCAAACGGTTGATGGGTCTTAGCCGAGTAGGGAAACGAAATGCAAATCTGCTCCACTTCACAGCAACCTCGTGGCAAGGGAAACGACGGAGGCGAGGAAAGGGGGAGGGGTGTAGAGGACAGACAGGGATGAGGAGGTAGTTGAAGGGGGTGGGGGGGGGAGAAAGAGAGGGAGTAGGCAGGCTCTGTCAGGCTGTCCCAGCTCCATTCCATTCTCACATCTACCCTCTCCCCATGCCTCCTCCATCCCGACACCCCACCCACCCCCACCCCCAGGTCACATCAATACCTTGAGGACTGATCTCCTCTGTCCTCCCCCCCCCCCCCTCCTCCTCCTCCATCATAACCCCTCGTCATATCAATATAATGAGGATTGACAGAAACTGACCTCAATCATTACCTAACACTGCCCCTTTCCCCCATGAACACTGATTTTGCTTCGTCCTCCATGCTTCGGATCATCAATCCTTGGACGCCTCCTTTCACTGTATTGTCTCCCTTCCCCGCGGCTTAGGTATCAGTATCAGCAAGGGAGAGCACCTAGGGTTGGAAGGCTACAGCAAGGGAGGAGAGTAGGGGAGCGTGGAAGGTGGGAGGAAGAGCAAAGGATGTCCGAGTGTTTCCCCTGTGGCACGTGAGATGGGATTTGGTATAAGGCAGTTTAGTGGGGCAGAAAGCAATAATAGGGGCTGATGTTTGCCATCCTCGTCTCTGTAATGTATGGGTTTGAGGGTGTCTGTTACAAGAGCGCTCGTACATCTTTCCAGACATTTTGAGAATATCGGCTCCACGTTCCATACAGGGAAACATAATACAAAATGTAAGGCCAAGCACCTCGTGCATAGACTAGTCTTGCACGAAGGGACTTTCTCGTGTGTACGTGGAAAAGAATAATATCCACAGTTGAAAAGCGGAAGTACTTTATTCTGGACTTTGTCTGCTGCTTTGGTCCAGGTGTCAACTCATGAACGAAAGAGGGGCATCCCTAATGATTTGCAGCATTTTAGCTTGAATGGGAAGTGAACAGACGTTTTCCTGAAGACAAATTTGAGTTGTGATGGCAGGCACAGTCTGGGCAAAGTGTGTGTTGACCTTTATTCAGCTGTCGTCCTTTGCTCCAAGGGGACCCAAGATATTTTAGGTGTTCCACCTTTCCTATTGTCTGTCAGTTCAGCTGCCAGGAATTGTTCACGACAGTTTGTCCTTTTCTTTGAGCTGATTTCCACTCCTTTTGCATTTCATACTTTCTCCAGTTTGGTGGAGATTTGCAGAAATTCTGCTTCGCTGTCTCTCAGTAGTCAATGTCATCAGAAAAATTCAGGCTGCTTCCACACGAGGCTGCCCTCCAGTGTTTCTGGAAGTGTTGAAGGTTACGACCGTTTCCTGCATTATGTTCCCCAGACGGATGTTTAACAGGAGAGAGGAGACAAGACGGTCTTGTGGCACTCACATTTTGTTTGAAAAAGGTGAAGTCGTTACTTTGGAGGCCATCACTGTTGGTATTTTTGTAGAGCGCGGTTATGACCTGGCTGAGGTTGTGGTCAGAATTACCTGGTGAAGTGGGGGAAAACAGACGATCCTGCATGCCCCCTCTGCCATGAAAAACAAACAGTGGAGCATGTCCTAAGCTCATGTAAAGTAGCCCTGGCTCAAGGAAGGTACACATGGAGGCACAACCAAGTGCTCAAAGAAATTGTACAAGTAGTCTGGGCTAGTACCAACACCACAAAAGGGAAAATCAGGACTCCAAAAGCACCCGCAACATTCTTCACGGCAGGAGGCAGCAAATCATGGCCAAGAACAACAGTGCCACTCGAAACATGCAGGAAGAGTCTGCTGGACGGGGCAGATGACTGGGAGTGCACTGCAGACCTCCCAGAATGGAAGAGTCACCCAGAGATCATCAGCAAGAGTGGCATGAGACCAGACATAGTAGTCCACTCTAAGTCAACCAAGCAGCTGATCATGATCGAGCTCACGGTGCCATATGAGAACAGAATGGAGGCAGCTCAAATCTACAAGACTGAAAAGTATGCTGATCTGGCAAACAGCCTGAGGAGAGAAGGCTATCAGGTCAAAGTCCTCACTGCAGAAATTGGAGCTAGGGGGTTTGTAGGAACGTCTGCATACAGCCTCATGAAACAGCTCTCAGTTGCAGGGAAGGAAAAAACCAGAGCCCTGAAAGCAATGGCAGAAGCGGCAGAGAGGTGTTCAAGCTGGATCTGGTCAAGGAGGAACAAAAGTGAACTTCATAAGGCTTAATTTCCCTACAAATATCAGGTGTCCCTGTGGCTCAGTGGTTAAAGCGCGAGTCATTAAGTGGAAAATGAGCATGTCCAGAGGGTCATGGGTTCGAATCCCAGCCATGGCTCGTCCCAAGATGGGAAAAAAAGGGGCAGCAGAGGGACATCCGGAGTCATGAACCGGGTGTGGCCCAACCCCCCTAGAGTGTCAGGAGATAAGGGCCGAAACACTTGCTTGAAGGGGGCTTCTCTTCTGAGGACTCTCTGCTGCCACGCTCTCCACGAGTTTCTTTCTACTGATGCATGGGTAAACCATTGACTTCCGGGAATAGGCCGGAGGACGTCCGGGAAAGACCGGAGGACACTGGGAAAGACCAGAACCAAGGGCTCTGTGGGCTGGCTCCCCACTTTGCCTTAAACATGTGGCTACTAAAATAAAAAGGAAAAGATGCTCCCAGGATTCACCGAAAGGGGGAGAGAATGATGAATCCATCGGTGCTCAACCAATCATGACTGCAAATCCCAAACGGACTATGAACATGGACCAAATGGAATATCCATGTGTCTGTGGAAAGCGTTTCGCTACCACCCGTGGCATGAAGATCCACAGAACAAAGATGGGATGTGTGAAGACTCATCTGAATGAGCAGCAGCGCACTGCATCAGCAGATAAGACGTCGGAAGACCAAGGCCAGGATTTAAACCACAGTGCCAAGGACATCCACGCTGTTGGTTCGGATGAGGAATTTGCACAGGCCCTCGATGCCAGGCGCCTGAAACTCAACCTGCCACGAGCAAACGAAACTGAAGATTGGGAGAAACTGGATGCAAAAATCGTCCAAAGACTCGATGCACTGATAGGGAAAAGCACCCTGGAACACAAACTAGCCACATATGGGGACATTGTGTATGCCACATGTAGAGACGCCTATGGAGCAAAACTACCCAAAGAGAAAACACCTCCAAAGAAATCCAGACGCCAAGAAAAGATGGACAAGATCAGGGTCCAAAAGAAAAACCTCAAGATGCAAATGAAGACCGCACTGCCAGCTGAAAAACAAGGCTTGGAAAAACTGTGGAAAGACCTGAAAGAAAAACACAGTGCCCTCAGCAAAGCGGAATCTGCGAGGAAGAGGAAGAGCAAAAAGAAGAAGACACAAGAGCGCTTCTTCAGAGACCCCTTCCAGTTTGCCAGAACACTGTTTGAGCAGCCAAAATCTGGGACCCTAAGTGTGGACAAAGGAGTTCTTGAGCAGCATCTGAGGAAAACATACTCTGACCCACAGAGCAAAGCACCACTCGACATTCAAGGTCTGGTGTGGCCAACCAACCCTGAGGAACAGTTCAATGGCAAGCCTCCAACGTTGGCGGAAATCAAGAAGGTGGTCGACAAAGCCAGAGCCAAATCATCACCAGGGCCAAACGGAATACCTTACCAGCTTTACAAGAAATGTCCCAAGGTGCTGGAGTGGCTCCACAGGCTGCTGCGATCGGCTTGGAGAAACCAGAAGATCAGCGGCCAGTGGATGACGGCAGATGGTGTGTACATCCCCAAAGAGCAAAACTCAAGTGACATTAGCCAGTTCAGGCCAATATCACTACTGAACGTCGAAGGGAAAATCTTCTTCTCTGTCATGGCAGCAAGGCTGACCAAGTACCTGATGGAAAACAAGTACTTGGATGTGTCAGTCCAGAAAGGTGGCATCCCAGGCGTGGTGGGCTGTGTAGAACACGCCACAATGATCTGGGACGCAATCCAAAAAGCAAAAACAGAAAAGAGAGACCTGGACGTAGTGTGGCTTGATCTGGCAAACGCATATGGATCTGTGCCCCATGAGATGATACAGTTGGCTCTTGAGATGTACCATGTGCCAAAGAACATCCGCGACATGCTCAAGAAGTACTTCAATGGCTTCTCAATGCGGTTCTCTACCAAGGAGTACACAACAGACTGGATCAACTTGGAAGTGGGTATTGCAATGGGCTGTGCAATTTCCCCAATACTGTTCGTGCTGGCAATGGAACTCATCTTGAAAGCAGCAACAAACAACGCGAGACAAACAGACCTTGGCGATGGATACAAGATGCCTCCTCTCAAGGCCTTCATGGATGACACTACAGTGATTTCATCCAGAGAAGACGAGACACGTCATGTGCTGGAGAGGCTGGACGACATAGTTGCCTCATCCAGAATGAAGTTCAAGCCAAAGAAATCACGGAGTCTCTCACTGAGGAAAGGAAAAGTGGCCGGATCTGTGGTCTTCAGTGTTGCCAACCAGGCCATTCCAACAGTCACAGAAGAACCAGTCAAGAGCCTTGGAAGATGGTATGATGATACGCTGAAAGACACACAAAGAGCAAAAGAAACCAAGCAGATGGCGGAGGAAGGCTTGGAGACCATTGACCAGTGTGGGCTCCCTGGCAAATACAAGGTCTGGTGTCTGCAGTTCATGCTGATACCAAAGCTGCTAT
>CM065717.1:31360155-31367655 GCA_033310375.1 Conus canariensis
AGAGAGAGAGAGAGAGAGAGAGAGAGGAGAGAGAGAGAGAGAGAGAGAGTTGGAACAACAGACAGACAGAGACAGAGAGGAAGATAGACAGACAGAGACAGACACACAGACACATAGACAGACACACAGACAGACAGAGAGATAGATAGAGGGAGACGGTCAGAAACGGGGAGAGAGAGTAAAAGAGGGAGGGGGGAGACGCTATGAGTTTTTCGCCAGAGTTTGCAGATAAATATTTTTTTCTGACAAAACTCTGCATCAGGAAACAACATCCTGTCTTTCTGAAATGATCAACGCTGTGTGTTCGCTGCGCATCCAGTGACAAGTGCTTCCACTTGACATTCTAGACTTTCCTCTGTCAGAAAGGACCCCTTGACCAGCCAGTAGTCTGGGGTCTCTGATCTGGGTAACCGGAGGTGTAGTGGTGATTGGAGCTTGCTGGTGGACTTTTCGGATTGAAACAATTCCACACTGACAAGTGAAATGTGACACGCTTCTGTGAGTACACACACACACACACACACACACACACACACACACACACACACACACACACACACACACACACAAACTCGCGCACGCACGCACGTACGCACGCATGCACACACACACACACACACACACACACACACACACACACACACACACACACACACACACACACACACACACACACACACACACAAGGCGCGCGCACGATTTTAAACAATCAAGAATGGCGCATCATCCAAAGGACATATGTCGATCTGCCTTCGAGAGGGATTGCGATGGTACCCTCAAGCAGCTAGTGAGGCGTTTTCATATTTATGATATATATTTTCCCATTTTTTTCATCTTCAACTTTTTTTTAACTTCAAATCTTTGCCAAGTCATTACTATAATGATAGAAGAATTGTTAACCTGCACTTGTTTTCTCCCACTACTTAATTGTTCAGCATTACATATACATACATATATATATATTATTATATAATATATATATATATTTGTTTATTAAAAGCAAGTTAAAACCAAGCTTAAAACACCTACAAGCCTGTTTCGCGCTGTGCGGTCGTCAGGGTGTGATGGGCTTGTGCTGCCAGTGCTATATATATTATATATATATATATATATATATATATATATACAATAAACTAATAAATTCCAAGGATAAGTACCGAGCACCATTCCAGCAACTTACAGAGCAGCTTGGTGTTGCAATGACTGCAAGAAATATTCAATTATAAACAAAGCTTGCTCTTATGTCTTAGATCGAAGAAATAGGGGGAGATAAGCATTCATATATATATATAGCTTGCTGTTGTTTTTTTCCCCGTGCTACATGTGTTTCTCAGGTGTTTTTGATTTTATTCACTGATAAAACAGCACAGAGAAAAATGAGGGTGACGAAAGGAAATCTTGTAACTGTACCAAAAAAGAACAGTGTCCCCTAAGCAACAAATGCCTTTACAACAACATTGTGTACCAAGCCACTGTAACATCAGAGAACGCAAAAGAAACATATGTAGGTATCACTGAAAACCAATTCAAAACTAGATATGCAAACCATAAACAATCATTCAACAAAGAAAGATATAAAAACCAAACAGAACTGAGTAAATACATTTGGAAACTTAAAGATAAAAACACAGACTACAACATATCTTGGAAAATCTTAAAAAGAGCAGCACCGTACAATAACATTTCAAAAAGATGTAATCTATGCCTTACAGAGAAATACATTATACTATGTAAACCACAATTAGCAACTTTAAATATTAGAACAGAAACGGTTAACAATTGCAGACACAGATGGAAGTTTTTATAGTGAATAAAATCAAAAACACCTGAGAAACACATGTAGCACGGGGAAAAAAACAACAGCAAGCTAGATATATATATATATATATATATATATATATATATATATATATATATATATATAGCACTGGCAGCACAAGCCCATCACACCCTGACGACCGCACAGCGCAAAACAGGCTTGTAGGTGTTTTAAGCTTGGTTTTAACTTGCTTTTAATACAACAAATGTCGCTCCCACTGTGGTTGAAGCACTATTTTTAAAATAACGCTGATCCTCAGTACTATATTTATTATATATATATATATATATATATATATATATAATTCTGCCTAACTAACAGTATGTGTTTGAGTGGGTGAATGGGGAAAAAATCAAATAAATGCTTCTCAAAATGAGTCTTCAGCAAGCTTATAGTCTCCCAGGAGTCTCCCCCTATTTCTTCAGTCTAAGACATAAGAGCAAGCTTTGTTTATAATTGAATATTTCTTGCAGTTATTGCAACACCAAGCTGCTCTGTAAGTTGCTGGAATGGTGCTCGGTACTTATCCTTGGAATGTATTAGTTTATTGTAATTTAGTCCCTTGTGGATTCATTCCAAGAACTGGCCCTCAGCATTGTATCTTAAGAGGTTATCTTTTTATATTTTCTAACTTTTCACAAGAAAATGTAGCTTGTTTTGCTCTTTCATGATTTTCTTTTGTTCTTAGGTGGCACCTTTGGTTGGTTTTTTGAAAACTCAACAAACATACTACGGTATTGCACACCAGCTTTTTCTGGGATAGCATTCTTCTTAAAACCGAAAAGGCAGAGGAGTCAGATTACCACTTTTCGGGGTCACTGAGGAGAAACAATCAGGTTTTGAAATATCGTATCTGACCAGAAGTTAAAATTAGCGAGTTTCCTCCCCATTGGAGATTGTTTCCCCTTTGGAGACTATAAGCTTGCTGAAGGCTCATTTTGAGAAGCATTTATTTTATTTTTTCCCCATTCACACACTCAAGCACATACTGTTAGTTAGACAGAACTATCTACCACTGCAGTTATGAATGCTTATCTCTCCCCTCATTTCTTCAATCTAAGACATAAAGCAAGCTTTGTTTATAATTGATATATATTTTATATATGTGTGTGTGTGTAAGCAGGGATTTCTCGAGTTCTCAAAGTCGGTTCTTGCAGGACAGCATTCACGTTGTTTAATACTTAAGGTCTGTTTGAGTTAATGCGAGACAAAACATAAATCGCCTGTAGCTAATAAAAAATCAAAATAAAAGAAAAATAACAAAGCCATGGTGAAGGTGATTTACAGAAACAGATCGTATCTATCCTGAAATTAGCTCTTTACACAGCTGAAAATGAAAATTTCAGGATCGTCTACTGTAACATGTTAGTCCTAAGACACGAGCCTTCTTACTGGCTGATCCAGAGAGAGGCTGAGCGACTGGTCCAACGAAAAATGGTTGGAATGTGTAAGCGCGGGTAGCGGTGTGCGAAGATCAGACAACGAGGAAGTCTAAACAATAGACAATGAGTGAACGGTGTGTGTGCGGATTATCCCAGTACTTGGGTAATGTGCGATATTGTATGCATGACCTCAGGAATGACATTTTGAAATTTTTTAGTGCCAAAACAAGATGCAGCAAGAACTCACCCTATTATTTTTCTTTCGCCCTGTTACCGGTAGTTTTGGTCTGTAAGGTCATCTCACTTGTGTAGTTTTAAACACACACACACACTCCACTCAGTCACACACAAACACACACACACATATACACGCGCGCGCGCACTCCACCTCGCGCACGTGACACACACACACACATGTGCGCGCACGTGACACACACACACACACACACATGTGCGCGCACACACACAAGTACGCTCACATGCACTCACGCCTACGCGCGCGTCTCACACACAAACACACGCGCGGTCCTCCTCTCAACACACCCACCACACACACACACACACACACAGCGCGCGCGCGCGAGCAATCTAACCCCTCGTCCACTGATTTTACATTTTGCCACACAAAGAAGACTCCCAATATTTGCACTCATCATCTTTCGAACAATTTTCCTCGGTTTTCATAAAAATCGATCCATGGTTTCCTTCATTAACTAGAGTAATTTGATGCCTTAGGGAGGTGGGGTTTTGAGGAGTAAGAAGAAAATGCGGGGGTGGAGGGTGGGGTGGGATGGAGGCTGAGTTATGAAGAAGGACAGGATGGGAGAAAGGAAGATTTAGGAGGAAAAAGAAATGTGTATATACGTATTACAGAGAGTGAGGAAAAATTTTCTTTGCAGATAAGATTACACGCAATTATTTCAATGCTGCCTCAGCATATCTTGATTTGAATGAGGCCGCAAGGTGGAAGACTGGCTGTCTGTCTGTCTGTCTGTCCGTCCGTCCGTCCGTCCATCTCTCTCTCTCTCTCTCTCTCTCTCTCCTCTCTCTCTCTCTCTCTCTCTCTCTCTCTCTCTCTCTCCACAAATGACGACGACTTCCTTTGTCCTCCTTGGACGGACGGACAGACAGACAGACAGACAGCCAGTCTTCCACCTTGAGGCCTCATTCAAATCAAGATATGCTGAGGCAGCATTGAAATCACAAGAATACAAGACTTTTTTTTTCTTATAGATGTCGAGCCCTCGTGACCATAAGCAATAAATTCATCAATCCATCGCTTTACAGACGGTGTTTTCTATGTAACCATTATGTCTCAGCTCTAATCTACCTGCCAATGACTGGTTTGAAAATCCGTAAGTAACGTTATCAGTATATCCCCGCGCCACCCCCTCATGCTAGTTCTTTTACCAACTGTGACCACTTCTGTTGTGACTCCTACCTTCCACCCCACTCCTCCCCCCCCCCCCCCACCCCCACCCCCACCCACATCTGCCCTCACATTTCGCTCCAGACCCTTCGTCTCCTGCTCTTTGTTGATGTTTTCCATCCACCGATATCTGACTCCAGCCAGTTCCCCGCTGCAGTAACGTCTGCGGTTTATAATATATGCCACCTCAGACAATCTTCGTCCTCTCTCTCTGTCTCTCTCTCTCTCTCTCTGTCTCTCTCTACCTCTCTCTGTCTCTCTGTCTCTCTGTCTCTCTTGTCTGTCTGTTCTGTCTGTCTGTCTGTCTCTCTCTCTCTCTCTCTCTCTCTCTCTCTCTCTCTCTCTGGCTGCTTGGCTGGCTGTCTGTCTCTCTGTCTGTCTGTCTGTCTGTCTGTCTCTCTCTCTCTCTCTCTCTCTCTCTCTCTCTCTCTCTCTCTCTCTCTCTCTCTCTCTCGTCTCATGTCCATATGATTCTAAAAACCATCTTCTATCTCGAATCGACGTGTTCAAAACTAGTTTTGCAATTTGAGATGCATCTGATTTGAACTCTCTTTCCCCAAATCTAAAATTAAGCCACTCACGATTTAACTTTGAAAGAAAACAACAAATATGACAACATTTCACACTCTTTTGTGCAGACTATCCTGTCGTAAAAGTATCTGCAGAGGTCCCAGTAATCAGCAATGGCTGCTTGAATCGTCATCAATAAAAGATGTGGTGGTCATAACCGCATTAGAAATATCAATGAATAATATGACATTAATATTATTCACTGATTTTACCTAGTTGGGATAACTTAGGTTTCTTTACTGCTATACCCGTCGTCGTCGTCATCCTGGTCATGACAAACTATGACAAACACACTACAAACAGCACCGTATAATTACTATTGATCTAACCTTCTTGCAGTGTGTGTGAGTGTTTGTTGTGTGTGCGTGCGTGTGTGTGTGTGTGTGTGTGTGTGTGTGTGTGTGTGTGTGTGTGTGTGTGTGTGTGTGTGTGTGTGTGTGTGTGTGTTGTGTGTGTGTTGTTGTGTGTGTCTGTCTGTCTGTCTGTCTGTGTCTATGTGTGTGTTTCCGTGTGTGTGTTTCCGTGTGTGTGTGGTTGTGTGTGTGTGTGTGTGTGTGTGTGCGTGCGTGTGTGCGTGCTGCGTGCATGTGTGTGCGTGCGTGTGTGCGTGCGTACGCGCGCGTCCGTGTGTGCGTGCGTGCGTGTATGTGTGTGTGTGTGTGTGTGTGTGTGTGTGTGTGTGTGTGTGTGTGGTAAAAATTGGGATTTCCCCCCATTACAATAACTGGCATTTCCATCTTGCCTCCTACTCCCAGTTCTCCTCTTCCAACCCATGCCGTGTCCTTTTCACCCCTTTTCTGTTAATCTGTCTGTGCTGATATCTTTATGAGTGTGTTTATTTGCATGCTTTTATTTTGTGAATGCTTTGTGTGGCAGGTATCTGGGAATAAATCATATATTCCATGATCGAGCAGGTGTTCTTTCTGTTATGTCTTTCGTAATTCATTTGCGTAATTTAGCTTAGTGCGGACAGGCTGGAGGATGAGGCCATGCCTAAAATATCAATTAATTGAAATTTTTTTTCTGGACTCTGGGTTTATCTTCTACCCTCTCTCTCTCTCTCTCTCTCCTCTCTCTCTCTCTCTCTCTCTCTCTCTCTCTCTCTCCCTCCCCCTCTCTCTCCCTCTCCCTCTCTCTCAGCGATAGGAAATACAAGACTCTTTGGAAGCCAAAATAAAATAAAGATGAAAAAAAAAAATTATGCGTATGCGGTCACTTTGTTCTGACGTATCTTTTACATAGTTTCATTTGCTCATGAAGCTTAGAAAAGAAAAAAAAAGCAAAAGAGGCAATCTTTTCATAAATGTAAAAAATTCGTCAGAAAAGGAAAATCATGTTTCATCCGTTCAATATAAAAGGAAACCACGTAACAGACTGACACGGGAAGTCAGCCGTGAGATACCAGCATGAAAAGCGGAAGAGGTGGCATGGGGAGGAAGGGGGGGGGGGGGGGGCGGGGGGGGGGGGGGGGGGAGGAATGCCGAAAGTCACAAATCAGCTGAAAGGTCACTCCCTGGCTACTGCCAGATAAAGGGCAGTTGACGATGATTGATCGATAAGTTGTGATATCACTGCTGTCATTGTTTTGTCTTGTTGTTTTATCGTTTGAGAGGAGGTGGAGCTATGGTGACCAGACAGAGTCAAAAGGTAATGTCTGCGATGGAGAATGTTACCGTAGCTAAACTAATAGATAGATAGATAGATAATTGATACATACATACACACATACAGACATACATGCAGACAGACAAACATACATACAAACATACATACATACATACATGCATATAGATACAAACATGCATACATACATACATGCGTGCGCGCGCGCGGAAGTGTGTGTGTGTGTATGTGTGTGTGTGTGTGTGTGTGTGTGTGTGTGTGTGTGTGTGCGTGTGCGTGTGCGTGTGCGTGTTGGCTTTGCTATATTCATCATGAACATCCCAACATGGAATGCTCCGGTCAAGCGTTTGCCACCAAGCAGCAGTCCCTGCCCTTTAATGACGTCAGGATCCTGGTTCTGGAAACACCTGTGGAAATATCATCTGAACGGCGACAATGCCATCCTGCCACAGCGACATCCTGAAGATCAACCTCCAGTGTAGAGAATACAGTTAAAACATCTGCTATGCGTATTTTATCCTGCGCTTAGACACAGTGCTGTGGAGCAGGGTAATTGTTTGTGCTGTTTTTTCTTCATGTGCATGTGTGGCTGTCTGTACGACTGTCTGTGGACAAGACGTTGGGAAACGATCGGATCGATCGATTTTCATCGCTGTCATTATCTACAAACCGGCAAA
>CM065717.1:31382655-31395155 GCA_033310375.1 Conus canariensis
AGAGTGATTGATACATGAATGAGATCAATGAGTAATGGAAGAAAAGGGGGCACCCACGTCCTTTGGTGGGGAGATCAATATTATTTCAGCTTTGTCTTCATCTAGTTTGAATTTGTTGTCCGTCAGCCAGGCTTTGAGGTCGAATAGCACGATTGAGTGTTTTCAGTCATTATCAGAAGAACAAAGAGATGTCCCTAGGAATAAAATTGGTTGCCGTTAGAGAAGCTGTAGTGGAGGCAATGATCTCGATTTACAAGTGCGAAGACAGGACATGTGTACGTGATGAAAAAGACTGGACCCAGAGTTGAGCCCAAGGGCAGCTTATATACCATAGGCTTGTTGCTGGAAGTGGAAAACTCGAAGGAAACAACTTCATAATGATCAACAAAGAACACATGAGACCAGTAAGGACGAAATCAAACAGGCCTTGAGCAATCGGGGGCGAAAATAGCGACAGAGAGGTCGAGTAGAGAGAAAAAGCGAAATGAAATGATCATGATTGCCACCACGCAATGAAAGGTGCACAGGCCAATTTGATGTAGCTGCCGTTCTTATCAATGAGGAATGCATGCATCGCACGGATCTCACTGTATCGCCTCACAATGAACAACTGATACCTGATGTACATGAGAAAGAAGGTCCCTTACTAAATCTGACATTCGAACGTTTGGTCTCTAGCTTTCTATGAAGAGAAAGGGTTTTAAGGAATTCTAAGGCTATCAGTTAACACTGTCGGGTACAGAAAGCCTTCAGACAGACCCTGCGGTTCCTGTCGTCCTTTCCAGAGAAGCTGGACAGAAGACAGCCTTCCAGAACTGATTCCAGCTGCAAACGTCTTAGCCAAGTTTTAGAACTTTCTAATTGTTCCCCAAAGAAATTCAAGAGGCTGATTTACTTCAGCTGTGAACAAACCTGTTTTCTTTCCGTTTTAAAGTTGAGTCGAGGAGGTTTTCAAGGGCTGAGTGATCCAGCAGGACTTGTCAACTTGTTTGGGGAGAATGGAAGACCTTTTGCGCTGATGAATGTATACACGAAGGATTCCAATGCCGGGAAAAGTGTACTTTTCGGGGCAGCTTCCAGACTCTCCGGGGATTGAAAGAATTCAAATATAGTCTGGGACCGATGTGAGAGTCTGATGCTTGGGGGATTAATTTCTTAGTGTTTATCTCAGTCGTGCAGAGTTTCATGGTTTTATTTTTATTTTTCACATAAAAGCATTACACAGGAGTCACGCGCTCGGACTCACCAAAATTACCTATTCGTTCTCTGCATTTGCACCTGCGCAAGCATGCACGTGCACACGCGAGAGAGAGAGAGAGAGAGAGAGAGAGAGAGGAGAGGTCGCAGGTCGCAGATTTGAATGAATACGAATGCTGCGTACTGTCTTTTTGTATCTGAGAGTCCAGAACAGACAATAGGCAGCTAGTAAGAACGATGAAAATAGGGTAGGAGGTGGAGGGTAGGTGTGACTTTGTCCAAATACTGGAGGCTCTGTCGAGTCTCATCCAGTGGCCATTACACATTTGCATCTGCCAGGGAGCAATTATGTCCCTTGACATCTTTATGGGATGCCGTGTGCGTGCCTGCACCATGGACTTTTACGTCTATATGTCTGTAGCCTGCTTCCTATGTGAACACAGTGCAGGCTTCCAAGGGTGGTGCTGGATTGCTTCCAGCTGGTTTGCTCGGCGGTTGAGGACACTACTTCTCTGGATCCCACCAGCGCCTTCGGGTGCATCTTTTTCTTATTTTTTCCCTGTAAAATGTATGTATGTATGTATACGGTTAAAAATACTAGAATTAAAAAAAAGAATTAAAAAAAGAAAATTTGTACCTTGGCCTAATGAAGCTTTTAACAGCGAAACTTTGTTAGAAATACAAGTCTGAGACATGCATGTTGTTTTATTCTTGTGTGTGTGTGTGTGTGTGTGTGTGTGTGTGTGTGTGTGTGTGTGTGTGTACATATATGTATATATATATATATATATATTCTGTATTATCTGCGTATTGGGAAATTTTATTTTCAACCGTTTTAATGATTAAACTACGTGTGCCTATACTTTTGCGTGTCAGAATTGCCAGAATTTCAACACAAAATAAATAGGTATGGAGAAAGTGTAACCCTTCATGAATTCTTGATGTATGTCAAAACCAACTGGAGACTGGACCATTGATAAGGACGCACGATTTAATAGTTTATGAAAAGTTTCCATCTGTTTACAAATGCTTTGTTGAAAGCGAAACGCTATCAATACATGAAGCATGAAATCCTAGCTAACTGAATTGAATGCTTTCTCGAAGTCAACATTTATCAAACACTCTAGTGAGTTGTGTTCTTCGAAGTATGTCTTTTGTCATAAATGAGCCTGATATTATCCCCTATATATCTGTTCTTGATTTTGTTTTTAAAAACTGGCTTGATCATCGTTAATGAGAATAGATAACAATCTTTCAAGGGAGGGTAGGAAAGGGAGGGGGGTATTTGTCAAAGGAGCATTAGAATTGTCACTCAGAGATTCCGAAAACATGAAATTATTCGGATTTTACGAATAGAAGAAAAACTTAACCGAAAGTCTCCAAGGTCGGCCGTTTTGATGACGAATAATATTTCATATTCAGAGAGAGAGAGAGAGAGAGAGAGAGAGAGAAAGAGAGAGAGAGAGAGACAGAAGACAGACAGACAGACAGACAGACAGACAGACAGAGAGAACGGGGAGGGGGGGGGGGGAAGTGGCAGGGACAGGCCCCAAACGCTGAGACAAACATGCCAACTGGGAGTCAATGACTACCACATTTAGACAGGCACCCGATAGTGATGACGATTTCGGAGAAATGTAATTAATGTAAAGAGGATTGACACTGCATTCCGTTGAACTGGTAAGATTCGTATCAAACGTCAAGAGTACGTTTGCAACTTTGCAGCAAAATTAAGTGGAAAACACGTCATGGTCAGTCCACCGAACTCACCTGGCGACTCCCGGCTTGAAACGTTCTTCACAATGGAAGTAAAGCAAAAAGCTTGGGCCAGTCATGGGTAAGAATCTGAAGCGACGGAAATTTTTCAAGGCCTTTCATTTTGTTGCCGGAAATTCTTTTCTTTTTTTTCAAATATTTTGAATCTCCGCTCACTAGTTTCATGACCAGTTGTCTGGTAGGGGATTTTCTTTTTCCGGGATTCCTTATAATTGTCTGGTGAAAAAAGAATCTTTCGTCTTTGTCGTGGGTTATTAGCATCGTCACCAGTTCCAGATATCGGTAACTGTGTTGTGTGTGTGTGTGTGTGTGTGTGTGTGTGTGTGTGTGTGTGTGTGTGTAGAGGCGCGGAAAGAGGGGGGGGGGGGGGGGCAGGGAGAGGCGGGGAGGGCTTCTATGTGCACGAATCCTTACGATTCTCACTCGTTTCAGAATCTTTTGTCCTGTGGCTGGTTTTCCTGGTTCACTCATCATTGGCATAGTTGCTAGCATCACACGTGAGGCACGATGTATTTGTCTTTGCCAGGGAAACATTGATATATCATTTCAGTGGGTTTTGGTGCCCACGTAGCATTGATACTATCTTTTCAGTGGGTTTTGGTGCCCACGTATCATTGATACTATCTTTTCAGTGGGTTTTGGTGCCCACGTATCATTGATACTATCTTTTCAGTGAGTTTTGGTGCCCACGTATCATTGATACTATCTTTTCAGTGAGTTTTGGTGCCCACGTATCATTGATACTATCTTTTCAGTGGGTTTTGGAGCCCACGTATCATTGATACTATCTTTTCAGTGGGTTTTGGAGCCCACGTATCATTGATACTATCTTTTCAGTGGGTTTTGGAGCCCACGTATCATTGATACTATCTTTTCAGTGGGTTTTGGAGCCCACGTATCATTGATACTATCTTTTCAGTGGGTTTTGGAGCCCACGTATCATTGATACTATCTTTTCAGTGGGTTTTGGAGCCCACGTATCATTGATACTATCTTTTCAGTGGGTTTTGGAGCCCACGTATCATTGATACTATCTTTTCAGTGGGTTTTGGTGTCCACGTACTGCTGTTTCTGAAACGGTGTTATTATCCCTCCTGTTTGCCGTTCAGAGGGTGTCGAATGTATTCTTCCAACACAGATATAATTTTCGAATCATATGTAAAAGAAAAAAACTATGATTTTTTAAATCATATGTAAAAAAAAAAAAAAAAAAAAAAAACTATCAGGCCAGATTGAGTATAATCTTTATATTTTGTATCTATTCGCTGATGTTTGTTTTATTTCTGTGTAATATTGTTGATTACGTTTTTATCGTGAAAAGTCGGCAAAACCTGTGCCACTTAAGGGAAAAATTATGGTACCTTTTACCCTACTCGGTTGAGTTTTAATAACAGCATTGTCATAATATGGATCTTCTTGAGCAGAGACCCAGTTTTGCTGTCGTCTGAGGAATTCCATTTACTCAGGGATGTTGAGTATTGTCAGTAGAGCGATTTTCTTTTTTAAGATACCAACTGAGATGTGAATAATCCTCTTCACCCAAATACTACTCTGTTGTTTCTCTCTTGCTCTGGGTTTGTTTTTTGTTTATTTGTTTGTTTATGTTTTTCTGTTGTTGTTGTTTTTTTTGCAAGGGATCTGTTAGGATGTTTACTTTTGCGCAGTTACATTCCTAAATGAGTCTTTTCGTGTGTAAGGAGGAGGAGATGAGGGATCTCATACTTAAAGACTTAAGCCATATTTCCTCAAAAAGTTTTCGTCTTAATGAGCAGCGTCTGTTGGTGGTCATTGGCTGTCCTGCCTTGCCAACAGGGTAAGCTCCTAGTTTGTCCTGTTCCTAGTTCGTCCTGTTCCTAGTTTGTCCTGTTCCTAGTTTGTTCTGTGCGCCATCTACCTGCAGAAGTGTCGCAGTACAGGCGACGCAAGCAGCAATGACTCTGGAGTTGTGTGCATGGCATGGTTTCACCGCGGGGGCAAAAAGCTAGTATCCTTGATTGTAGTTGACTGCTTACTTTTCCTTGTGTCACTTAAGATCTTTCATATTACCAAAGAGCCGGATGGCAGACCCACACTGCTTGAATGGGGGAAAAAAGTTGTGGTACGGCAACCCAACCAGCCCCGTGTTTGGTTGGTAAGTTGGTTGGCTGGTTGGCTGGTTGTTGGCTGGTTGGTTGGTTGGTTATTTGTTTGTGTGTGTGTTTGTTTGTTTGTTTTTGGACCCTATACTTATTTCCTCAACGGTTAGAAAAAAAAAAGAAAGAGAAGGTACTATAGAATACGAATTGTTCGCCCTCCGATCTTCTGTGTGAGGTTTCAAAACCTGACAGGAAACATCATTTCCGTGTAATCTCCGATAGTTTAATTTTCTTCGTTAGATTAGCCAAAATGGCGTCTTTTGGCCGTAGGATTAGTGTAGGTAGACTGTTGCACGCACAATGTGTTGTTACAAAGCGAATATGTTTCATAATCAAAAAGATCCAGACCATTTAGCGACTTAGGAAAATGAAGAGGTTACAGCGCTCTGTTCTGAAACAAGGACCGAGTGATGCGACAATGTTTCAAGATATAAGGCACGTAACGAAAGGGCGCGAACAATTCACAGCGATGAGTATTTCCATTATGTTTTGTTGAAGGCATGTCTCACAATGAAATGACCAAACGCAGCAAGTTGAAGGGGTTGCACTGTCCCGCCGATTACCCGATCAGTGTGCAGTATTAAATGAGAGACCAGTGAGATAAAAGTGCCTGTGCTTTAATGCGTGCGTGCGTGCGTGCGCGCGCGTGTGTGTGTGTGTGTGTGTGTGTGTGTGCGCGCGCGCGCGCGAGTGTGTATGTGTGTGTGTGTGCGTGTGTGTTTTCCCACGGCGTTCCCGGAGAAATAATCGTGTCCTAAAAGAAACTGTTACTGTGTTAAAAAAAAAAAAAAAAATTGAAACGGCTCTGTCCAAATCTCGATTACCGTTTGATTTTTGAAGCGGAACACATTGTAAAGTTATTAGCGGTGTAACACACTAGAACCACCCTGCGCACCAAGAGTTATTGTCCACTCGGCTTTACACGTGATTTCTCTCCCCTTGTTTTCCTACCATTAAGTATTAGAGTGAAATCAATTTGAAAGCAAAATTATGTTCTATAAAAACCAAATCAACACAAAAATTGGCCATCTATTGTTAAACGGAATCCAACCTTAATAGTTGACAGAAATGAAAGTTGTTTTTTTTTAAGGGAATTTATTTCATGGGGTTTTGTATAGGGGCCATAGT
The DNA here is from genome assembly GCA_033310375.1 of Conus canariensis. Classification (NCBI taxonomy): domain Eukaryota; kingdom Metazoa; phylum Mollusca; class Gastropoda; order Neogastropoda; family Conidae; genus Conus; species Conus canariensis. Next base: position 31,388,892 of record CM065717.1, read on the forward strand.
GTTGTGTGTGTGTGTGTGTGTGTGTGTGTGTGTGTGTGTGTGTGTGGTGTGTGTGTGTGCGTGTGTGTGCGTGCGTGCGTGTGCGTGTGTGTTCCCCCTCACCTACACCACACCCCATCCCTAATTCCCCCTCGCCGCTTCCACTTTTTTTTTAATTTCATTTGTCAGTTTCGGACTATTCATCGCCTCAAACCATGGCTCTGGACTGCGTCTATTTTGCGCGACCTGTTGGGATTTTTCTTTTTCAAAGTAGAAAGCATTGCCGGTAACAGCGCGCGAAGGGGCTCCGCATGTCAAGGGCTATAACTCTAGCGCATTCCATATTTTTTCGTTGAGAAAAAGCTTTGTTCAGCACACTCTGAAAGAAACATCTAAGTCTGCTTCAGTTCGTTTCTCAAATGGCAGGAGGGGTTCGTAAAGGAGGAGGAGGAGGAAGAGGAGTAGAGAGGGGGTTGGAGGTCAGGTATACTCCGTAGATTCCCGAGATTAATCCTTAATGCAAGTTTATCGGTGATGTGAGAGCCATCTCCTGTTGGACAGAACTGCTTTGATGCTCTGCTGTCCTTTGTCAACACTCCAGCCCTTGGCAACAAATGCACCCCCTTGAGAGACTCTACGGATTAACTGTCTGTCTTTCGGAATGTGTGGGGTTTTTCCCCGAGGCGACGAGCGTTGGAAATAAAAAGCTTCCAGTGACGTAAGCAGGGCTTAATTCAGGGCTTTCATGGGATTCAAGACACCTCTGTCTACACAACCTCCCCCTGCTTTCCATCTCACTGCCTCCCTTCTCCTCTCTGTGCTATTACAAATAGGACTTTACACGAAGGTGTGTGTGTGTGTGTGTGTGTGTGTGTGTGTGTGTGTGTGTGCTGTTGTTGTTCTTCAATTTAACGTCTTTTCACTAAATGTGATATTAGACAAGGTGTGTGTGTGTGTGTGTGTGTGTGTGTGTGTGTGTGTGTGTGTGTGTGTGTGAGAGAGAGAGAGAGAGAGAGAGAGGAGAGAGAGAGAGAGAGAGAGAGAGAGATCAAGGTGACTAAATAACGTGTCTCCAGTGACTGTGTTTATGGATGATAAGGCGAAAGAAGGAAAACACTTTAGAGAGACAAGCAAACAAAGACAGACAGGTCTAGAAAGTGTGCCAGACAGCGGCACATAGAATTACAGAGAGAGAGAGAGAGAGAGAGAGAGAGAGAGAGAGAGAGAGAGAGAGAGAGAGAGAGAGAGCGAGAGAGCGACTGGTACAAAAATGTATGGCTTTTTGTGATAAGCATGCGAGATTCCTAAATACTACACGTCCTGTCAAAACAGCCTAGCAAATTGAATACGGACCTGTTAATGAATCATAGCAAAGGGTAGTTTCCCCTTGCACACTTTGGTTTGAGTGCTGTCCCTTGCCTGTCCGTCAAGGCCGTTCTTAATTGAACAATCTTTAGATCGCAAATCTGGATTTTAGTGACACGGTCTCGGTGATCTCTACATTTGCCTCCGTTCCGCATTGTGTTAGTTGGCGATGCAAGATTGTTGAGGTCCACATAACTTTCCCACGTTCCCCAAAGAACTGAAAAGATAACGTACCAGGTTCTGGTTGAGTGCAAAGAGAAGTGTTCTTAAAGCTCAACGTGTGACTGGTTAACCTAAATTTGCACAGTTAAGTTGAAAGCAGAGATTTCGTCTGGCACGGTTGTAATACACAAGTACAGAATGCTCTTTAAAAAAAAAAAAAAAGTACAAATCATGGACAAAGATATTGCTTGAGGCGATTTCAAAATTCATACAAAATTGTTCAGAAGTTGGGTACACCTGACGATCAACCTTAGTCGAGCATTCAGCGAGTCATATTTTTTGCAGGGGGGGGGGGGGGGGGTTCTTTCAGTGAGGACAACCATCTGTAGATCGTTGCAAGAGAAAGATCCCAGTGAAAACGATGGGGGGGGGGGGGAGGGGGAAAACTAGGGATAGCGCTCCACCACTGGGTGGTGTAAACTGAAACTTCGCTGACATTAAGAAATAAAAGGGCTCAGGGGAGAAGTCAGATCACCAGCGTAGGGTACGAACCTTGGAATCAGTCTTCGAGTCAATTCATGGTGAAAACAAACACGTTTTGAGACCAGGAGAAGTAACACTGGTGCAGACGGAAGAAGTTATTTCCCATGTGCGTTTTTATAATACCTGCAATATATAGGAAACGTGAACGTGTATATCAACCGAAAGGGTTATCATTGCATCAAAGAAATCACATGCTAACTTTGCAGATGAATTATCAGTACTTTACAGTAATTTCACAATGCTTATGGCCTGTGGAAAATTTGTAATCATCTTGTCAATAATTGGAAGACATCCTGGATCCGTCGCTGATCCGGATCTGTAGTTCAGACCCGCACCAAAATAAATGTTTGTCCTTGGGTCAGCAGCTGTCACGCAGTGGTTGGCGTCTTAGATTCCCAGCTGGAAGATCGTGGATTCAATTCCGATCAGAGCCATTCATTTTTTTTTTTTTTTTTTTAAATTCATAACGGCTCCTACGCTGAGATGATTTTGCTATTGGTGACATCGGGAAGACTGGAATCACACAGTCGAGTTTCACCCACTTGATTGATATGTCTCTGAATGTAGCGCTCAAACTTCCGGACCAATAATGCAGATGTCTGTATATATCGGGCCTGGCTGACAATGGAATATAGTATGAAATTAAGCACAGAATACAGCCCTATCATGCAGTTTCAAACCAGAATGGAATTTCATCATCTGCATCAGTCAGCACCAAAAATCTGAATTAGGTAGCCTTTCATGCCCTGCTCTCATGGTGGCCTGTCACGTCTGTCCCCATGGTGAGTTTATACGATCACTGTCGTTGAACGGACAAGATGGTGCCCTCCGGAGGGAGAAATCACTCACTCTGGTTCCGCGACTTAGCAATAATTGTCGTCAGTACGGGGCTTAGCCAGCGATTTCCAGCACGTGATTACAACAGGCACCACTGACCATCACCGAAGTGACACGGCAGCACTTCTGGGGAGCTGCCTCGTGACGACTTGACATTGACTGTTAACTGACTCCCTGATAGTGTTAATCACTGGAGACAGGGGGGTGAAGCGGAACGATCCAGGCTGTGGACGTGTATGAGGAGGTGGAAAGAGCGGCGTGAGTGCAATGCCCGCTAAACTGGCATTGGACTTGAAAAAGAAGAAAAGAAAAAGAAAAAGAAAAAAAAAAACTTAAAGAAACAATGAAGTGAAATAGTTTGTTAAAACCGGTTTCATATGGCTTTTGATTTTAATAATTAAAAAAGAAAAACCGTTTGAAATCATTTTGAACAGGGATCCTTGATCCCCCACCATTTAATTCAGATCGGTACTATAATTTCAGATGTATGTGTAATAGGATTGTCCAGATCTGTACTATAATTTCAGATGTATGTGTAATAGGATTGTCCAGATCTGTACTGTAATTTCAGATGTATGTATAATAGGATTGTCCAGATCTGTACTATAATTTCAGATGTATGTGTAATAGGATTGTCCAGATCTGTACTATAATTTCAGATGTATGTGTAATAGGATTGTCCAGATCTATAACTATAATTTCAGATGTATGTGTAATAGGATTGTCCAGATCTATACCATAATTTCAGATGTATGTGTAATAGGATTGTCCAGATCTGTACTATAATTTCAGATGTATGTGTAATAGGATTGTCCAGATCTATACATTATTTCAGATGTATGTGTAATAGGATTGTCCATGGACCACGTTTCATCTTTTTCCTAAGTTGCTTTGAAATCAGTGTGGTAGTTTCTGCGTTTTCAAATCAGTGTGGTAGTGTTTGCGTTTTGCACAATAAAAATACAGTCTGGACTACATATCCGAGCCAAGATTGGGTGCGTTTGTCCTTGGACCATGTTCCGTCTTTCGGCGAAGTTTGGTTTTAAATAGATTCCAGACTTCTTGCGTATTTTGGTTGACAGACAAAGAAACAAAGTGAACAGCTGAACAGTACAGGAAAAGTGCAGGCGGTCGACTAATTCTTCGGTCTTGACAAGGTTGAGAAAATGAGGAGCAAAACAAAACGGAGAAAGATGTTAACTTTCAGGTTAGCTTGATTGAAAGCAGAATACTACATTCAGCTCCATACACTGCCCGTAGAAGAGGAACACACTCATGCGCGCACAGAAGTTGCCACTCTGACGGAAATTGATAGGCCCTATTTTTCAGCCTGGCTTGGACCGTGTTTCGTGGCTGTGGCTCCTCTTCAGCAGGTTTGGGAAATTGCAGAGATGAGTTCGGGCAATTGGGAGAGATGTGTTTGGGCAAATGGGAGAGATGTGTTTGGGCAATTGAGAGAGAAGTGTTTGGGCAAATGGGAGAGAAGTGTTTGGGCGAATGGGAGAGATGTGTTTGGGCAAATGGGAGACAAGTGTTTGGCCAATTGGCAGAGATGTGTTCGGGCGAAGGGAGAGATGTGTCTGGACAAACGGCAGAGATGCGTTTGGGCAAATGGCACAGATGACCTGTGTTCGGGCAAATGGCAGAGATGTGTTTCGCAAATGGCAGAGATGTGTTTCGCAAATGGCAGAGATGTGTTTTGCAAATGGGAGAGATGTGTTCGGACAAATAGCAGAGATGTGTTTCGGCAAATAGCAAATATGTTTTGGCGCCATTAACCGGAGATGTCAAATCTTAACACATGTCTGTTTGGTGATCCTGTAAGGCCATGCATTCTTAGACAAAGAAACAAACCAACGGACATATGCGACAACTGAATCTATGTGCCGGAGGTCATAATCATCAGGAAGATCACTCCAGGCGAAGAGAAGGATTGTCGTCACAGTTAAGCACAAAGTTTGAGGAGTCAGTGTTAACATTACTTTCAAAGTGAGGTGACTGCAAGCGAAGATTAAAACAAACTTAAAAGTTCAATCACTGTTTCACCGAACGAAGACAAAACACGGCGCGTTTCGACCGCTTTGGTCTTCTTCAGGCAAGACACAAACATCATTCAAGACAATGAAAACAAAGACCGAGCAATCACTCATCTGTTCAAATTGGGCGCAAAAGACCAAAGAGGTCGTAACGCGTCGTATTTGTTTTGTAGTTTGTTCGGTGGAATAAAACTTTAACTTTTAAGTCAGTGTTAACATGTTTTACAAGTGGATATCTTTGGGTTCACAAAGAACTCCAATCTGAGAGAAAAACCTTCTGACGCTGCTCTATCAACAGGTGAAAGCGGCTACAAGTGTGCACCAATCACGGGAAGTTTTGCAATGATTGTCGAATCGTGTAAGTGCAATACCTATATTAGTCTGCATAGATAAAAGAAACAGATGGTGATATAAGAATGGTGGAAAACCCAGACCCTGATTCAGATTCTATCCGTGCTAACACACACACACACACACACACACACACACACACACACACACACACACACACACACACACACACACACTACGTCTTCCATGCCAATACGATCAATGCTGCCAGTCGGCTACAAATCAGGAAACACATCTTTCCTTCATATTTACAGCTCTTTATCTTTTCTCCAGAGCAACATAGATGGAAACGTTTTCTAACTGGTGGACACTCTTTGCGCTGTTTTCAAACTCCTATATCTGAGGCTGTTGTCATTGATAAGCCACTGACGGTAGAAATCTTCCAAAAAGGGATGAAACTTCCTCTCTTTGTCTGTCCGTCTGTCTGTCTGTCTGTCTGTCTCTCTCTTCTCTCTCTCTCTCTCTCTCTCTCTCTTTGTTGTGTGTGTGTGTGTGTGTGTGTGTGTGTGTGTTGTGTGTGTGTGGGGTGTGTGTGTGTGACAAGCGTGTGTTTACTGTCGCTGTTTTCATCATTATTACTATTGGTGTTGTGTTTTCGTTGTTTTACTAACAGTGAAGCTTATCATTGTAATCGCTGTGATGGCTGGTTTCTTTCTTCTTTCAGACGTGGAGAAGACGTGTGCGGACCAGGAGAGTTCAAATGTCCCCACACATCTCAGTGCATCCCGCGACACAAAGTGTGCGACCTGCACAGTGACTGTTACTGTGCGGAGGACGAATCCCCGGCACACTGTGGTGAGTCTCTCCCTAAATGCTGGTGACTGCTGGAGACAGTGTTGGGAGCGGTGGGGTGTTTCGGAGGTGGTGGTCGTGCGTGCGCGCAGCGTGTATTGGTGTGTGGTGTGTGTGTGTGTCGGGTGAGTGTGAGTGGTGTGGTGTGTGTGTCGTCGCGCGCGCGCGCACACGCGCACTGCGCGCGCGCGCGTGTTGT
>CM065717.1:31405155-31407655 GCA_033310375.1 Conus canariensis
GCGGAGAGAGAAGACAGACAGACAGACAGACAGACAGAGGGACAGACAGGGAGAGTAAGGGGACAGAGAAAGAGATGAACATAAACTTTTTTTTTCACAAGACACTTGATCAGAACTCACGGTTCTTTTCCAGTGCATTACACTGTCTAACAACGCTTTGGTGTTTTCGCGTGAATGTGTGTGTGTGTGTGTGTGTGTTGTGTGTGTGTGGTCCGTGGTGTTGCCAGGGCTTCGATGAATGCCGGCAGTATGACTTTGTCGCCAATGACCGTTCTGAAATCCCTTCTATGACGGAAACTAGTTTTGGGTGGTAGTGGTCGTGGTGGGTTTTCCTCTCAGAATTCTTGCTCAAGGCAGCCCGGATGGACCAGCCGTGTTTTGGAATCCCCCCAAAATATGTAGAAATTTGCTTCCACGTAAGAAGACACGGTTATTCCTCGTGAAACTTCGGCTTGTGTTCAAGATTCTACGTGAACTCAACATATATGCTCTCTCTCTCTCTCTCTCTCTCTCTCTCTCTCTCTCTCTCTCTCTCTCTCTCTCTCTCTCTCTCTCTCTCTCTCTCTCTCAGGTCTCGAACACACACACATACATACACAACACGCACGCACGCACGCACACCACGCACGCACGCACGCACGCACACACACGCGCGCGCGCACGCACGCACGCACGCACACACACACCACACACACACACACACACACACACACACACCACACACACACACACACACACATATATATATATGTGTGTGTGTGTGTGTGTGTGTGTGTGGTGCGTGGTGGGCGCTGCGCGCGTGGTCGGCGCGGGCGCGCGCGGTGTGTGTGTGTGTGTGTGTGTGTGTGTGTGTGTGTGTGTGTGTGTGTGTGTGTGTGTGTGTGTGTGTGTGTGTGTGTGTGTGTCGGATGGTAGTTGAAAGAAAACAAGACCAGGTAAACACCTACCGTTATGGTAAAAATGACTTAACAAAGATGAGAAGGAAGGACGAGTGTTGGGATGGGTGAAGAAGTAAGCCTTAAAGTGCAGGCATTTAGTGTTGGGATGGGTGAAGAAGTAAGCCTTAAAGTGCAGGCATTTAGTGTTGGGATGGGTGAAGAAGTAAGCCTTAAAGTGCAGGCATTTAGTGTTGGGATGGGTGAAGAAGTAAGCCTTAAAGTGCAGGCATTTAGTGTTGGGATGGAGGAGAAGTAAGCCTTAAAGTGCAGGCATTTAGTGTTGGGATGGGTGAAGAAGTAAGCCTTAAAGTGCAGGCATTATGTTGGAGGTGAGAAGTGCCTTAAGTGAGGATTAGGTTGGTGGTGAAGAAGTAAGCCTTAAAGTGCAGGCATTTAGTGTTGGGATGGAGTGAAGAAGTAAGCCTTAAGTGCAGGATTTAGTGTTGGGATGAGGAAAAGTAAGCCTTAAAGTGCAGGCATTTAGTGTTGGGATGGAGGAAGAAGTAAGCCTTAAAGTGCAGGCATTTAGTGTTGGGATGGGTGAAGAAGTAAGCCTTAAAGTGCAGGCATTAAACATGTTTTTGTCTGACAGCGTGTGGAAACCATCAAATTCATTTCTTCTAAGCAGAGCCATATATGACGTCTGCTCACAGTTGACTTTCGTCTCCTTGGTGAGCGTGATCAGTCGGACTGGGCCTGGTGGTGTTAATTCTTCCTCGACATCTGATATTTACCATCTATGATTATGTGTCATATTCTCTCACCTCGGGGACAAGAAAATCACATTCCAACTGCGCTCCCGGGCAGCCAGAGAAGGAGGGCAAAATAGGGGAACGGGAAGAAAAATGAAGAAATAGCAGAAAAGCCGTAAGTACAGAACAATCAATGTGAAATGAAATCTTGAAGCGAATGCCTGGGGGGTGTAAAGAGAGTGCAAGGGTGGAGAAATTGTGCTGCCAGAATGGCCACCTCTGATGCATGTGTCTCGCAGAGACTGAGAGAAAGAGGGGGGGGGGGGGAGATGGAGGCAGAGAGAGGGGGAGAGAGGGAGACGGAGGCAGAGAGAGGGGCAGAGATAGAGATGGAGATAGAGAGAGTGAGAGAGAGAGAGAGAGAGAAGAGATGAGAGAGAAGAGATGAAGAAGAAGCTGAATAAATAATAGAATAAGGAAACGGAGAGAGAAGTAGGAGAGAGAAAGAGTGACAGATAGAGAGAGAAAGAAGGAGAGAGACAGACAGACAGACAGACAGACAGAAGAAGAGACAGAAGAGAGAGACACAGAGAGAGAGAGAGAGAGAGAGAGAGAGAGAGAGAGAGAGAGAGAGAGATTTAAAGCATGAAAAAAAAGAGAAAAACAAAAAGCTAAAGAAAAATAAGGAAACGAAGGAACGGAAGCAGCAGCGGCGGACTCTTAATGATGACATGCACGTGCTGGCACCAAACAGCAGATGGCTGAAGGCCTGGTCCATGCTGACCTGACCTGACCTGACCTGACCTGACCTGACCTGACCTGACCACACTGGTGGCCACCAAAGACACACCAGCTGCTGCAGCAGGCAGG
>CM065717.1:31410155-31420155 GCA_033310375.1 Conus canariensis
CTTCCCCTCCTCCCCCCCCCCCCCCCCCCCCACCCCCCCCACCCGGATTCATATACATACCACCAAAAAATGAAACATAACTTTCCCATCAGAAAGAGAGAGGAACACACACACACACACACACACACGCACGCACGCACGCACGCACGCACGCACGCACGCACGCGCACGCACACGCACGCACGCACGCACGCACGCACGCACGCACGCACGCACACACACACACACACACACACACACACACATACAGAGAGAGACAGAGACAGAGACAGAGAGGTTTTAAACTTTTAAGACTCAAACGATTCAATGAGGAAATCAGAAAAGTTCCAAATTACATGAAATCATCTACTTTTTGTGTCTCTTCCAAAGCACACGCTATTCCCATGTGCTCTTCTGGCAATCCATCAAGCCTTTATCGAGAAGCAAACACGCGGACATACACTATGCATTATTTGAACGGAAACGGGAAAAATAAGTTTCCTTGTACATCAGGTTTGAATGAGCTTATAAGCTAAGGAACAAGTAACAACACGAAAGAAGATAGCAAGCGCAAAAGAGAAAAAAAAGGAAAAAGGAGGAAAGTAAGAAGGAAAGAAAGAAAGAAAGACAGACAGACATAAAGAAAGAAAGAAAGAAAAAGAAAGAAGGAAAACATGACAAGTCCCTAGGACAGGCTGAAAAAGCTTAAAAATGTGAACAGAAGATCTGGATCTCGAGTCCAACTTTACCAGGCAGGAGGGGGTCGAGGGGAAATCTTGCAGTCAGAATAATTCTATGAAACAAATGAGCGGTAGAATAATCAAATACAGGCAAACATTCGACAATGATTTAGCACACATCATTATTCGATTAAAGAAATAGACAGAAAACATTCGACAATGATTTAGCACACATCATTATTCGATTAAAGAAATAGACAGAAAACATTCGACAATGATGTAGCACACATCATTATTCGATTAAAGAAATAGACAGAAAACATTCGACAATGATGTAGCACACATCATTATTCGATTAAAGAAATAGACAGAAAACATTCGACAATGATTTAGCACACACCATTATTCGATTAAAGAAATAGACAGAAAACATTCGACAATGATGTAGCACACACCATTATTCGATTAAAGAAATAGACAGAAAACATTCGACAATGATTTAGCACACACCATTATTCGATTAAAGAAATAGACAGAAAACATTCGACAATGATTTAGCACACACATTATTCGATTAAAGAAATAGACAGAAAACATTCGACAATGATTTAGCACACATCATTATTCGATTAAAAGAAATAGACAGAAAACATTCGACAATGATTTAGCACACATCATTATTCGATTAAAGAAATAGACAGAAAACATTCGACAATGATTTAGCACACATCATTATTCGATTAAGAAATAGACAGAAACATTCGACAATGATTAGCACACACATTATTCGATTAAGAAATAGACAGAAACATTCGACAATGATTTAGCACACATCATTATTCGATTAAAGAAATAGACAGAAAACATTCGACAATGATTTAGCACACATCATTATTCGATTAAAGAAATAGACAGAAAACATTCGACAATGATTTAGCACACCATTATTCGATTAAAGAAATAGACAGAAAACATTCGACAATGATTTAGCACACACCATTATTCGATTAAAGAAATAGACAGAAAACATTCGACAATGATTTAGCACACACCATTATTCGATTAAAGAAATAGACAGAAAACATTCGACAATGATTTAGCACACATCATTATTCGATTAAAGAAATAGACAGAAAACATTCGACAATGATTTAGCACACATCCATTATTCGATTAAAGAAATAGACAGAAAACATTCGACAATGATTTAGCACACATCATTATTCGATTAAAGAAATAGACAGAAAACATTCGACAATGATTTAGCACACATCATTATTCGATTAAAGAAATAGACAGAAAACATTCGACAATGATTTAGCACACATCATTATTCGATTAAAGAAATAGACAGAAAACATTCGACAATGATTTAGCACACATCATTATTGGATTAAAGAAATAGACAGAAAACATTCGACAATGATTTAGCACACACCATTATTCGATTAAAGAAATAGACAGAAAACATTCGACAATGATTTAGCACACATCATTATTCGATTAAAGAAATAGACAGAAAACATTCGACAATGATTTAGCACACACCATTATTCGATTAAAGAAATAGACAGAAAACATTCGACAATGATTTAGCACACATCATTATTCGATTAAAGAAATAGACAGAAAACATTCGACAATGATTTAGCACACATCATTATTCGATTAAAGAAATAGACAGAAAACATTCGACAATGATTTAGCACACATCATTATTCGATTAAAGAAATAGACAGAAAACATTCGACAATGATTTAGCACACATCATTATTCGATTAAAGAAATAGACAGAAAAGGATGTGTGGACTGAGGATGGGTTGAGGACAAGGTAGTGGGTGTCCATATCAAACTATTAATCCTTTCGCTGATAGTAGATACAAACCGTCGACCTTTTTTTTTTCTTGCAAACAGAACGATTTGTTACACCCGTTTTAGAGTCAATTTTCGTCTCCTGCGTGCGAATCATCTGTACGAACATAAGCGATCTGTTCGTACTGGGCCACCCGGGGTCTCACACAGAGACGTGCCACATGAAATTCTTTCCACCATCGGTAGAAAAATCGAAGTCCAATCGTCTCTAAAGGCAACGGGAGACGTGCAGACTGGAGTAATAGGAAGAAAGTGCAACATCTGTCGTGCACAAATAGGTAAAGATTAAACAACATAAAAGTATACAATTTTGCCCATCTTGAAAATCCAAAAGGGATACAAAGGAGATCGAAATGAATTAATGGTCTTGATGTTCCTCTCCTGTTTAATGAAGCAAATATTGTCAGTCCTAGCAGCGCTGACAACAGCTAAGAATTATTGTGTGAAACGTTCCATGTGTGGAAATCTTAAAAGATGTAGCCCTCCTCAGCCCTCCCCCCCCCCCCCCCCCCCCCCCCCCCCCCCCCCCCCACCACCACCACCACCATCGGCTTCCCCATTAGCAGAACAAACAAGGAGCAAATACACAGTGAGGAAAAACAAGTGCAGGTAAACAACAAGTTTTCTCACTTTTATGACAATGACTAAACAAATAATTCGAAAGAGAATGATGAGTCGAATGTTAAAACAAAAAATTACTGCATGGCTAGCTTGCGGTAATGTGAACTCACCAAGAAACGATAGTCAACAAATATATTTGCGAAAAAGCAGAAAAACCATCTCTTCTCTTTGAGAGAGAGATAATATTGCTTATAGCCCTGCAGAACGCAAAGGGCTGTATTAGGGCTGTGCTCTTTGAGAAAACAAATTTACTGACAAATAAACCAGCTATTCTCAAAGAGGAACAGCTACACTCAGAGATACGCCAGTAATATTCCTAAAAAAAACTATTAAGCACACACACACACACACACACACACACACACACACACACACACACACACACACACACACACACACACACACACACACACACACACACACACACACACACACACACACACAACACAGACAGAGAAAGAGAGACAGACAGACAGACAGATAAATATTCTATTTCTGCGACGGTCTTTGACGTTAATATATATATATATATATATACATATATATATTATATATATATATGTGTGTGTGTGGTGTGTGTGTGTGTCTGTCTGTCTGTGTGTCTGTGTGTCTGTGAGTGTCTGTGTGTGTGTCTGTCTGTGTCTCTGTGTCTGTGTCTGTGTGCTTGTGTGCGTGCGTGCATGCGTGCGTGCGTGTGTTCAAGGAGACAGAAAGATAGACAGATAAAGAGTAAAGAGGGGAATGTAATATACCCAGCACTGAACCAAGCGGAAAGATCCATTGATCGAAGGGAACATCAACTCCTCATTACCCAGTCTGGGTAACCAAATAACGACTGCTTTGCAGCAGAGCCGAAAATGTTTGTTTGTGGGCGACTGCGCGCACGCTTGTGTGTGTGTGTGTGTGTGTGTGTGTGTGTGTGTGTGTGTGTGTGTGTGTGTGTGTGTGTGTGTGTGTGTGTATGGTGTGTGTGCGTGTGTGGTGTGTGTGTGCGTGTGTGTGTGTGTGTGTGTGTGTGTGTGTGTGTGTGTGTGTGTGTGTGTGTGTTTTCGCGTGCGCGCGTGCGCGTGTACGTTCATGTATGTGTATGCATGTATGTGCGTGCGTGCGTGCGTGTCTCTCTCTCTCTCTCTCTCTCTCTCTCTCTCTCTCTCTCTCTCTCTCTCTGCTGTGCTCTGTGTGTGTGTGTGTGTGTTGTTGTCTGTCTGTCTGTCTGTCTGTCTGTCTGTCTGTGTGTCTGTGTGTGGGGATTGATGAGGTGTGTTTGGACACGGAATGTTCAGGTATAGGCTATACGGTAAAAAATGGTGCTGACATTACCGCTGAGTTTCCCGTCTGAAACCCAGAAACTAGGAAATAATGACCAAATAAAAGATCCAGAACTGTGGAAATTAACAACACACTGGCAAGCACATACGCACTTACGCACGCTAGCGCGCGCACAGAGAGAGAGAGAGAGAGAGAGAGAGAGAGGAGAGAGAGAGAGAGAGAGAGAGAGAGAGAGAGAGAGAGAGATGCGTTGTGTAGGTTTTGTAGTTTGTATGATCCATTTGTTTCGGCAGCCTGGTAAATCTACATTTGTACTTACTTGTCATGTTCTGCCTGCACTCACCCGACATTGAGACCTTTTCAATTCTGATCAAGTATTTGGGTTTAATTTCATCTTCAAAGGGTAGTAGACATGCACAAAATAGTGTCATCTTCTCTGTTAGGCAAGACAAAGAACGCATATCTTTTAACTGAATATTGTTCCGAGGGAAGAATTCTTTTTTGGCCGGGTATAATAACCCGGTTCTTAGTTGAACAATTCCATTAAGGAAATATCCTATGTCTGAGAATCCAAAGTAAGGATCGGTTTCAAAAGAACGTTTAAATGTGGATAAGCTCTTTAACATCTCTCTCTCTCTCTCTCTCTCTCTCTCTCTCTCTCTCTCTGAGAGAGAGAATTCGAAGTCTTTGATTAAACCATTCTGCCCATGTCAAGTGGAGGACACAGGGGGTGGAGGGAGTGAGGGGTAGGGGATAGTAGAGAATAAAACATATCAATGTATAGTTCGGTGACAATTTCATGCATTCTAACACCCACACATCAAAGCTAAAGCACTGGTGGGGTTTTTCCCGGACTGGTTTGTGAAAATGAATGCCAGTGATAGATACAAAGCAAGAGGCACTATCGTATCATAGAACAGCCATGCATATCGAAATAATGTTTGTCCTGGTGTGTGAACTTCACATAATATGTCGCATTGCACGTAATGACATTTTCATGTCAGGACAAACGGACATTTGCAGTTTTCCCTTTTATCTTACAATGGGGGCAGATGAAGGTTCAACTGTGAACCGCTAATTTGAATTATCGCCATTTATTTTGTCCCGGGAGGATGGTTTCTCACAAAACATTACTATTTTGAGAATTGACAAAGTGTTCTGAAGAAAGCTTTAACTTGAAATTTTCTGTTGACAGGAATACACAAGCCAGATCTTAAGAAAAAAGGGAGAAAAAAAACGAAACAAAAACCGAAAGAAAGCAAAAACGGATGTAAGTCTGTGCTTAAAGACAGATACGAAAAGCGAAACATCTTCCATTTCTTGACTCTCTATAACGAACAAGTAGGATAACTCTTGCTCCGAACATGAAACAATTACATGCCCATAACTCCAAACGAATGATGCTCACGACACCAAACGCCCGACAATTTCGCCAGCACAGAGCAGCCAAAACAAGCCAGAGACCCCCACCCCCACCCCCACCCCTGATCTATATACAGCCCACGAAATCGTGCATTGGATATACAGTCCTTTCTACCAGTTCAATGAAGAGCATGGGGTGTTTTGTTCACGAGAGACAGTGGAATGTTTGGAATTTAGTTTAACGTTCTGTCACACACAGGTGTTTGCAATCATTCAACTAATATCATTTTACCATTTATATAATTATGTTTATTGACATGTAAAAAAAAAAAAAGAAGAAGAAGAAGGTGATGTGATGAAATACTATGGTAGAGAGTGGCTGAAGGAAAGACCAAGTGGCTGACAGGGATAAATAACTATAGAATAATAGAAAAATCACAATGCCACTCATCTAATTTTCGGCCACGTGGCCTTTTTCAAGAGAAAAAAACAAAAACAATCCAACTACGTGATGTCCATCTTTGGCAACTGGTCAGAGCAAAGAATTGACGTCATAAATATAATGCGCAAGTTCTGACATCATAATATGTGATGTCATCAACAAGGAAAGAAAAAAAAAAAAAAAGAAAAAAGAAAAAAAAAAGGGGGAAGGGGGGGATGCAAGTTATGTGTGGGTGTGTGCGTGCGCGCGCGCGCGCGCGCGTGTGTGTGTGGGGGGGGGGGGGAGGGGTGTAGTTATACTGTAACCAATGTACTTCAAAAACATAACAATACGCTCCATAAATCACAATGAAAATGAAACCATAGAATAATGTGACCATAGTCCTGTCTGTGACTGTGCATGGCATACAAGAACTGTCATATGAATATATATATATATATATATATATATATAAATTTTCTGCCAATCATCAATGTTGTTCGTAGGTAAATCTGGATAGGGTTGTTACAAATTTGTCTTAACATTACATCCATTTGGCATCCTAGTATCTAATGCCCTTATCCATTTTTCTTCAGTAATAAGTCTGAAGCTTTTGCTTTCACCATAAGCTTTTGCCAACACTGCAACAGCAAGGTCTCCCACTGAATGCTGAAGGAAATGTCGCATTATTGGCTTTTCTCTTTGGAACTTGATGTCACGTCTGTGTTCCGCTATTCTTTCTTTCAATGAACGTCCGGTTTCACCAACACAAACTGTCTTATTACACCGTTTACACAACAGAGCATATATCAAATTTCTATCTGCACATGTCACATTACTAATAACACCAATGAAAATGAAACCATACAGAAAAAAGAACAAACACAAAGCAGAAATCTTCACACAATGTTATTAGTAATGTGACATGTGCAGATAGAAATTTGATATATGCTCTGTTGTGTAAACGGTGTAATAAGACAGTTAATGTTGGTGAAACCGGACGTTCATTGAAAGAAAGAATAGCGGAACACAGACGTGACATCAAGTTCCAAAGAGAAAAGCCAATAATACGACATTTCCTTCAGCATTCAGTGGGAGACCTTGCTGTTGCAGTGTTGGCAAAAGCTTATGGTGAAAGCAAAAGCTTCAGACTTATTACTGAAGAAAAATGGATAAGGGCATTAGATACTAGGATGCCAAATGGATGTAATGTTAAGACAAATTTGTAACAACCCTATCCAGATTTACCTACGAACAACATTGATGATTGGCAGAAAATTTAATATATATATATTATATATATATAATTAATATATATATATGACAGTTCTTGTATGCCATGCAGTCACAGACAGGACTATGGTCACATTATTCTATGGTTTCATTTTCATTGTGATTTATGGAGCGTATTGTTATGTTTTTGAAGTACATTGGTTACAGTATAACTACACCCCACACACACACACACACACACACACACACACACACGCGCGCGCGCGCGCGCGCACGCACGCACACACCCACACATAACTTGCACCCCCCCCCCCCTTCCCCCCTTTTTTTCTGTTTTTTTTTTTTTTCTTTCCTTGTTGATGACATCACATATTATGATGTCAGAACTTGCGCATTATATTAATGACGTCAATTCTTTGCTCTGACCAGTTGCCTAAGATGGACATCACGTAGTTGGATTGTTTTTGTTTTTTTCTCTCGAAAAAGGCCACGTGGCCGAAAATTAGATGAGTGGCATTGTGATTTTTCTATAATGTTTTCTTCTCTTTGGAGGACTATTGCTTTTGTTTCTTATAGTCTGTACATTCACCAAACCAGCAGTGACCTTACACAATCAGAACCATCTACAGAATAACCATTTGTCAGTGAATATTCTCTGACAAGAAAGTCTTCAATGAAATTTATGCAAACAAAACAAAGTAAATATTTCGAATCAGTTTTTTTTTTTCATATATGTTGATATCTCTAAACAGTAGTTGACTCATTGAGCAAATGTCCAAATATACGTGGGACGTCTGCCTGTTTTGCCATACAATAAGTGTACTTATTGTTTTCGTAGTTTCATTCAGTTGATGTTCAATAGCATTCAGAGAGAGAAGGAGAGAGAGGGAGAGAGAACTCGTGAACTCGTGACTTTAATGTGAGGCCTCCAGCCTATCCACATGAGACACGTAACATGAAATTATGTATGTTATTGAAAATGAATGATTTATGTATTAAAAAATTTCAAATAAAAGGATGCTCATTTGGCGATAACAAAAGTAACAAACTTAAGTTTATAACCTTTCATTTCAACTATTCCTCTCTAAAACGTAAGGCGTAATGTACAAACATAACAACATCTCTCATTATGACAGCATTATCGTTTTGCAAAAGAGAGAGAGACAGAAGGGGGGGGGGGGGGGGACGACAATACCTAGATGCTGAACAGCAGCAGATTGTTCACCTCTGAAACCTGTAGTTTTAGAAAATGTCGTCGTCTTGTTCTCAGACCTTTATTTGGCCGTAGCTCGGCTTTAAACATACGCAATAATTTGTACAAATATGGCCACACGATACTATACATATACAATAGGATGCCTACAGAGCATCTGTAGTTGAGCGTTTCTTTTTCATGCCATAGATACCATGTCATGTGCCTATAATTGCCTGGACCATGTCATGTGCCTGTAATTGCCTGGACCATGTCATGTGCCTATAATTGCCTGGACCATGTCATGTGCCTATAATTGCCTGGACCTTGGCTTCATTTTGTTTTTGTTTTTTTTAAGATTCGTAAATGCGGTTTTGTTGCAGAGTTGATCTATGACATTATGCCTCTTACTGATTTGTTAGTTTGTTTTGATTGTTTGTTTGTCTGCTTGTTTTTCTCACGTTTTTCTGTTACATTTTGCCTAGATTTACCTGGAAAAAAAAAAGCAAAAATGTAATTAATTCTGATTGTTTAAAAAGCAATAAACTTATATCAAATGTCAGGATATCAGATTTAAAGGAAAACAAGTGGAGAGAGAGAGAGAGAGAGAGAGAGAGAGAGAGAGAGAGAGAGAGAGAGAGAGAGAGAGGGGGATACTGCATAATAGAGGCAGTGGCTGAGAGAGACAGACAGACAGACAGGGTTTCATATAACACAGGTAGTGCCTGAGACAGAGAGAGAGAGAGAGAGAGAGAGAGAGAGAGAGAGAGAGAGAGAGAGAACACACACACACACACACACACACACACACACACACACACACACACAGACGGACAGAGACAGAGACATACATACATACAGACAGACAGACAAACAAACGGACAGATAGACAGACAGACAGAGAATAATGTATAGCAGAAACAGTGCCTTTAATTCTCTCCTCTTCTGAGACCTGTGTCAGACGCTATGCAATGCCTTCCCGATAGCCCTCCCATGGGAAGTAATCCAGTGGGATTTTGAACACAAGCGATCGTATTCAAAGCCCAAATGAGATTACTTCCCTTTGAAAGAGAGCTTCTTTGTGTCAAATATTAAGATCGGATTGGTTTACACAACAAACACGCCACCTTGTGTGCTAGTTTGGCATTCATAGATTATTAGTTTGTTTCCTGTTGAAATTCACTTTGACCCTTGAAGGAAAGAAAACACAAGGGAGAGAAATCATGTTTGAATGCGAATGAACAATAACTTTTCCTGCACCGAATGATTCTGTTGTTTGTTTTTTTATATAACCAGTAGGTCAGAAAATAACGTGATGTCATGGTGATCTCCACTTTGATTTCCTCACTTAAACCATGTTCCTGATGAGAT
>CM065717.1:31425155-31440155 GCA_033310375.1 Conus canariensis
CAGCGCAGAACCTGGAATAAATCCAGTGATTCGGAATCCTACAAACCGCATTGACGCCTTAAAGAACTCATTGCCGCTCAGCAAACTACATTCTGATAACGCGAAGGAAAATATCTGTCTCAAGGTTTTTGAAAAAGCTCCCCCTCTTGTTTCCAGACACAGCCTGCGTTTATAATACAGACATTGAAGTCTCTTCCTAGGTTCCTCATCCTGACATCATTTTTGATGGAACTCTTTAGTTCGAAGCGCGCATCACAGACGTCAGAGGGACAGCATGTCTAGAGTTCAGGAGATTAAGCACCATCCTCCACTGCCTGTCTATGGACAAAACTCTTTTGATGTTCTACAGCCATGCTGTCTGTGCTGGTGCCCCAAACCACCTGCTTCAGAAGGCTCCTGACAGTGCTGTCAGACTTATTCTCAGCCCCCCCAAACAAGAACGCGCCACACTTCTGAGATCCTTGTTCCTGTTCAGTTCACAACTTTCAGCCAACTTAACGTGGTGACAGCCCTGATATGGCCCTTTGCGGTCCGCTGGGCTATAAGCAACATTACCTTACCTTACCTTTCAACCAACTTGCTTTTACTTGAGTCCTACCTACTGTCGGTAATGACTTTGACTTTTCTGATTTTCTACTTCATGTTCCTCCTCATGCAATCTCCGTTGTTTTTTGTTTTTTTGTTTGTTTGTTTGTTTGTTTGTTTTTTGTTTTTTATCATAATCGTATTCCCTGCCACTATCTATCGACACACGGTTCTTTTGCTGCTGTTCTCTCTCCTATCAGGTATGCTTTGGACATTAACTTCCGCTTCTCTGAAGACCACTTTTACTGCATTGTACAGAGCACATTACCTGCAATGACCAAACTATCTTGTATTCACGTTGTGAGTGATGTTGTTGCTTTTTTTTTTTTGCACGAGTGTGTGTGTGTGTGTGTGTGTGTGTGTGTGTGTGTGTGTGTGTGTGTGTGTGTGTGTGTGTGTGTGAGTGTGTGTGTGTGTGAGTGTGTGTATTTGTGTGTGTGTGCGCGCATGCGTGTGTGAATGTGTGTGCGTGTCTCTGTGTGTGTGTGTGTGTGTGTGTGTGCGCGCGCGCGTGTGTGTGTGTGTGTGTGTGTGTGGACTGTCTGGTCTTTTATAATTTTGTTTTGAAAGCACCATTAAGTTTGGCTGACCTCCTAGACATTGAACATAACCTTGGACCTGTGCAGTTCCTGTCAGTGTCTGTCGTCACCAACCTCTGTCAGTATTGATTTGCACGTGAAGCACGGCACCAGGAATCAAACCTTCACCGTTCGGGTTCCGGGGACAGATGGCGCCATAATGTAGTCCACTAGGTCCGCTTTATATGCTTTCTGTCCGTGTCACACGACAGATCGATGTGGACTTGTAGTCCTAAGATATCTTGTCGTCATCTCTCGGACGTTAAACGACGTCCTTGATGAGAGGCGTACTGGAATGAGCGGATGTGGGTAATATGGAGACGGGTTTTATTTTATGTAGCAGACGTACATATGTGAGTCGAGTTTTAATCACTAAATGTAAATATGGGAGGCAAGTTTAAACCAGTGGCTGAAGATGTGCGAGGCAGGTTTAATGCAGTCGATGTGCATATGTGAGGAGGCTTCAATGCAGAGCATGTGGATAAGGAAAGCGGGCTTTAGCCAGCAGGTGGGGAATGGGGGGGGGGGGGGGGGGGGTATTAAACCAGAAGACACAGAGATTGGAGTCAGGGCTGAACCAGTATATGTTGGTATGGGAGGCGAATGGGAACCAACAGACAGGAAATGGGCGGTGGGTTTGGCAACTGGATGTGGACAAACAAGGTGGGATTAAACTAGTAGACGTGCGTATATGAGACAGGATTAAACCAGTATATAGGGATATAAGAGGCAGGATTAAACCAGTAGATACGGATATGAGAGGCAGGATTAAACCAGTAGATATGGATATGAGAGGCAGAATTAAACCAGTAGATACGGACATGAGAGGCAGGATTAAACCTGTAAATGTGGATATGAGAGGCAGGATTAAACCAGTAGATGTGGATATGACAGGCAGGATTAAACCAGTAGATGTGGATACGTGAAGCAGGATTTATCCAGTAGATGTGGATATGTGAGGCAGGATTAAACCAGTAGATGTGGATATGTGAAGCAGGATTTATCCAGTAGATGTGGATATGGGAAGCAGGATTTATCCAGTAGATGTGGATATGTGAAGCAGGATTTATCCAGCAGATGCGGATATGTGAGGCAGGATTTATACCAGTAGATGTGGATATGTGAAGCAGGATTTATCCAGCAGATGTGGATATGTGAGGCAGGATTTATCCAGCAGATGTGGATATGTCAAGCAGGATTAAACCAGTAGATGTGGATATGTGAGGCAGGATTAAACCAGTAGATGTGGATATGTGAAGCAGGATTTATACCAGTAGATGTGGATATGTGAGGCAGGATTTATACCAGTAGATGTGGATATGAGAAGCAGGATTTATCCAGTAGATGTGGATATGTGAGGCAGGATTAAACCAGTAGATGTGTATATGTGAAGCAGGATTTATCCAGCAGATGTGGATATGTGAGGCAGGATTTATCCAGCAGATGTGGATATGTCAGGCAGGATTAAACCAGTAGATGTGGATATGTGAAGCAGGATTAAACCAGTAGATGTGGATATGTGAAGCAGGATTTATCCAGCAGATGCGGATATGTGAGGCAGGATTTACACCAGTAGATGTGGATATGTGAGGCAGGATTTATCCAGTAGATGTGGATATGTGAGGCAGGATTAAACCAGTAGATGTGGATATGTGAGGCAGGATTAAACCAGTAGATGTGGATATGTGAAGCAGGATTTATCCAGTAGATGTGGATATGTGAGGCAGGATTTATACCAGTAGATGTGGATATGTGAAGCAGGATTTATCCAGTAGATGTGGATATGTGAGGCAGGATTAAACCAGTAGATGTGGATATGTGAGGCAGGATTAAACCAGTAGATGTGTATATGTGAAGCAGGATTTATCCAGCAGATGTGGATATTAGAGACAGGATTAAAGCAGTGGACATGGACATGGGAGGCAGGATTAAAACAAGAGATGTACATATGGGAGGCAGGATTAAACCAGTAGATATGGAAATGAGAGACAGGATTAAACCAGTAGATATGGAAATGGGAGATAGGATTAAAACAATAGACGTTCATATTGGAGGCAGAGTTAAACCAGCAGGTGTGGATACAGAAGACTGGGTAAAACCATCTAACTTGGATATGGGGCAAACGGGTGGTAACCAAATGTCGCCGGCGTTTTTGCACCCTTTCCCTCGTGGTTTTCAGCTGGACGTTTTCAGGTGTCTTGTGACCTGGATCTGTCTTCAATGAACGAGTTGAGAAAAATAAAGGAATAAAATAAGTCTGTATTCATGTCGTGTTATTCAGTAATTTGGGATCTGTCACTGACGATCAATGGACCGGATAAATGAATGAAATCGTTGATTTGGTTTTAAGGTCTCTCAATCACCAGTGTGTGTTCTAAATGAATGAATAGACGGACAGAACGGTAGATGAATAAATGAATAAATGAGTTTCGTTTTCACGTCCCTCAATGACCAGTTTCTGTACCCAACGAATGGATCCCGTTTTTAGGTTTCTCATTGATCAGGCTCTGTCCTCAGGTCAATTAATCAATCAATCAATCAATCAGTCAATCAATGAACCTCGTTTAAATGCCTCTGGGTGTCCACTTTCTGTCCTATATGGGTAAATGGATGAATGAAGTAATGCATAAATTTATCTGCTTTAAGGTCTCTTGGTGACCAGGCTGTCTCATTAATTAGTTAATTAACTGAGTGAGTGACTGGGTAAGTGGGTGAGTGAGTGAGTGAGTGAGTGAGTGAGTGAGTGAGTGAGTGATTCATTTATAAATGGATAGATTGGTAGATTAATTGATTGACTGAGTGATTGTTTGATTGATTGATTGATTAATTGACTGGTTATTGATGAATCAATTGTGTTAAAAGATCACGTGGTGACCTTCTCGGATCCGTCCTTGTCGGTTGGAGTAGATGAATCCATGAAAAGTGAAGGAAGTGATCCGAATAAAAGGTATCTCGCCGATCAGGATCTGTCCGGAATGAGTGAGAGAATGAATGAAAAAAAAGAACGAATGAACAAATAATAATAATGAATACTTATACAGCGCCTATTCTCGGCTAGAGACCAAGCTCTAAGCGCTTTACAATCAACACTCGCTTACACAACGGGCTGCCTACCTGGGTAGTGCCGACTGAAGAGCTGCCAGCTGGCGCTTCATTCAGTCGTTTCCCGTGTCATCCAGTCAATACCGTTCAATATCGTTCACTCAATTTCCTTACTTCCTTCATTCTTTCCATTTCTCACGCAGGGTGCATGCTATGTGCAACGTGTCATCCATACCAACGGCCAAACTGGCCTTCTCTTCCGAAAGTTGGTGATGGGATTTTACGTGTGTGCAAGATATTATGCGTGCGTTCACACACGGAACCTCGGTTTATAGTCTCATTCGAAGGACTGTATGGGAAATGGAGTCAGAACCAATGTTAACTCCGAGGGAAAAATCCCCCCGTACTGAAACGCCCCAGCTGAGATTCGAACCCGCAACCCCAGGATCACCAAGATTACGAGTCCGGCGCTCTACCAACTGAGCTATTACGGCTCATGAATGAATGAATCTTGTGTCAAGGTCTCTCGGAAACAAACGTCTATCTAGTGACATCCATCCCGTGACAAGACCGTATACTGAATCGGAAGAATGAAACAATGAAGGGAAACCTCACAGTCAGCTTTTTTTTTTAGCTTGTTATTTCCCGTGTCCACTCCCTTCCTCTCTGTCTTCCCAATCTGACAATGTCCTTTCGTTAGTTCCCAGAATAAGGGTCATTAGTTGGACGCGCCTGCTCATTAAACAGCTGTTGTCGGTGTCCTCTCCGTCTTTCCATTTTCGTTCGTATTGTCTGGCATTTTCTATTTTGTCCTTCGGTGGTGTCTGCGTTCCTACTCTTTATGATGAGAAAGGGGTGGGGGCGGAGAGTGGAGCAGAATGGTTTTCCCCCCTCAGAGAGTGGATGTGAGGATAAAGCGTGATGACTCTCTCTCTCTCTCTCTCTCTCTCTCTCTCTCTCTCTCTCTCTCTCTCTCTCTCTCTCTCTCTCTCTCTCTCTCTCTCTGTATGTACGTCCATATCTGTCTGTACTCAGTGTTTCAGTTTTCATCCTTCGTTTTCCAATTGCGAAGGTTTACTTGCTGGCTTCAACATAGCTGATAATGCATCCCTTCATAGCAGATGAAGAAACAACAGAATGAAAAGTCTAGGCAAGCCATGTGCATAGGCATTTTTATTCGATGCCAGACACACGGACGGTGGTGTCGATGGTGGTGACGGTGTTGTCGTCGTGGTCGCCTGGGCTGCACAAGTGCCAGCCTCGCTGCTTGACTGCTGATTAGCAATTCTGGCAGTGTCAGATGGGAGGGGCATGAGTGGAATCGGGTTGGAGGAAGGGGATGGGAGGGGGGGGGGAGAAGGGGGAGAAAAGGAAACGAGACAGAGATGCACGAGCAGAGGTAGATATATATATATATATATATATATATATATATATATATAAAGACTGACACAAAATGAAAGGCAGACAAACCCGTCAGTGCTTCAAGGTGATTAGCGATTCTGACAGCCTCCGTTGGGGAGGAGAGAGAGAGAGAGAGAGAGAGAGAGAGAGAGACAGACAGACAGACAGACAGACAGACAGACAGACAGACAGACAGACAGACAGACAGAGAGCTGATAATTGCATTTCCCTCATTCAGATAGCTATTACAGAAACCAGAAGTGTCCTTACTCTCTCTCTATCTCTCTCTCTCTCTCTCTCTCTCTCTCTCTCTCTCTCTCTCTCTCTCTCTCCCCTCTCTCTCTCTTCCCTCTCTCTCTCTGAAGCTCCTGGTCTTTGAACCGGGTTAGAGGACAACTCCAGAGTTCTTTGCCCGTGTTTCATGTCACAGGACTACTTCAGAGTTTTTTTTGTCTCTGTTCAAGTTTACAGGAATAATCTACGCTGTTTGTCCGTGAGTAACGTTGAGTTAGAACGTGACTGGAACTGCTGCTGGTCCATGTCTCATGTTCACCGGAATTCTCTGCTGCTGAATGACTTCACCGGTAGTCAAGGGTTCCTGTTCTGATTTAACACGCACGAGGTACTGCACTCTTTTTAAGCAGTGCTTCAGAATCATTTCAAAAATGATTTTGTTGCTCATGAAGTTGTAGAGAAGGCTTCCAATTCAGCGGCGTTCATTCTCTGGCCTTCCTTCAATTCCCGCAGCTTTGCGTTGTTGGGTTGTACAGAATTTTCCAGATGTCTGAATCCGGTGTCAGTGTGTGTGTTGGTGAATAACAACGATCAGCTTCCTTTTCAGAGACACAACATGAAAGGCAGACACGCCTGTCAGTACTTCAAGGTGATTAGTGATTCTGACAGGGTCTTTCGGCAATAAGAGAGGCAGACAGACAAACAGACAGACAGACAGACAGACAGACGAGACAATACAGAGAGAGAGAGAGAGAGAGAGAGAGAGACCACATACAGACAGACAGGGACTGAGGGAACTCCGAACTCAATAAACCTTCATTCGATTGAGAGAGAGAGAGAGAGAGAGAGAGAGAGAGAGAGAGAGAGAGAGAGAGAGAGAGAGAGAGAAATGATAATTGTATTTTCCTCACTCGGACAGCTATCACGGAAACCAGAAGTGTCCTTACCCTTCCTCTCTCCCCTTCCCTCCTACCCCCCCCCCCCCCTCTCTCTCTCTCTCTCTCTCTCTCTCTCTCTCTCTCTCTCTCTCCTTCTCTCTTTCTGTCTGTCTGTCTGTCTGTCTGTCTGTCTGTCTGTCTCTCTCTCTCTCTTCTCTCTCTCTCTCTCTCTCTCTCTCTCTCTCTCTCTCTCTCTCTCTCTCTCTCTCTCTTCTCTCTCTGGATCAGATGGAATTTGACGAAGGTCACAAGATAATTCTGAAGCTGTGTGTTCTGTTTCATGTCGCAGGAACACTTTAGACTTGTCCGTCCATGTCACAGTTCACAGGAATATTCTGAAGCCGTAGATCCGTGAGTAATGTTGCAGAAATTTACTGGTAATTCATGTCCCATGTTACAGGAATTATTCTAGACCTCACAGACTACCAAACAGTGGGTGTAAATTTTACTAAAAATGCATGCAGTTTAAACTTTCACGATTTCATACGGAGGGATTCACGTTAGTGCAAAGTGGGTGGTGAAGTTCAACTAGAAACTACAAGACACTAGTTAGAATGAGACCAGCTACAATTGTATGATCAAGTATAAAGAACTCTTTCTAATTTACATAGTGGATGCTGACAGAATATTTTGATTTCTAGATTTAAACTTAATCCTTTTGCGCAAAAAAAAACAACAACGTAAGATGTAATCTGCGTTTGTGGTGAAAAGATATCAATAAGTGTATACTTTTTTTTCATTGTGAGCGCTAAGAAATGATTGAGGAAAGCTTTTTTCATTGTGAGCACCTGGAAATGATTGAGGAAAGCTTTTTTCATTGTGAGCGCTTGGAAATGATTGAGGAAAGCTTTTTTTCATTGTGAGCGTTTGAAAATGATTGAGGAAAGCTTTTTTCATTGTGAGCACCTGGAAATGATTGAGGAAAGCTTTTTTCATTGTGAGCACCTGGAAATGATTGAGGAAAGCTTTTTTCATTGTGAGCGCTTGGAAATGATTGAGGAAAGCTTTTTTCATTGTGAGCACTTGGAAATAATTGAGGAAAGCTTTTTTCATTGTGAGCACTTGGAAATGATTGAGGAAAGCTTTTTTCATTGTGAGCACTTGGAAATGTTGGAGAAAAGCTTTTTTCATTGTGAGCACTTGGAAATGATTGAGAGAAGCGTTGTTTTCATTGTGAGCGTTTGAAAATGATTGAGGAAAGCTTTTTTCATTGTGAGCGCTTGGAAATGATTGAGGAAAGCTTTTTTCATTGTGAGTGCTTGGAAATGATTGAGGAAAGCTTTTTTCATTGTGAGTGCTTGGAAATGATTGAGGAAAGCTTTTTTCATTGTGAGTGCTTGGAAATGATTGAGGAAAGCTTTTTTCATTGTGAGTACTTGGAAATGATTGAGGAAAGCTTTTTTCATTGTGAGTGCTTGGAAATGATTGAGGAAAGCTTTTTTCATTGTGAGTGCTTGGAAATGATTGAGGAAAGCTTTTTTCATTGTGAGTGCTTGGAAATGATTGAGGAAAGCTTTTTTCATTGTGAGTGCTTGGAAATGATTGAGGAATGCTTTGTTCATTGTGAGCGCTTGGAAATGATTGAGGAAAGCTTTGTTCATTGTGAGCACTTGGAAATGATTGAGGAATGCTTTGTTCATTGCGAGCGCTAAGAAATGATTTCGTTTTGTCACGGTCTTCTTTAGTCAAGGTTTTAAATCATTCCTCAATTATATATGACATTAGTTTATCATTGTTTTCAAATTTCCATTTTGGGGTCATCCGTGGTGAGGTATAGATTATTATATATGTAATGAATACTCATATAGCGCCTATTCTCGGCTAGAGACCAAACTCTAAGCGCTTTACAATCCACACACGGTTACACAACGGGCTGCCTACCTGGGTAGTGCCGACTGAAGAGCTGCCAGCTGGTGCTTCATTCAGTCGTTTCCCGTGTCATCCAGTCCATATCATTCAATATCGTTCACTCAGTTTCCTTACTTCCTTCATTCTTTCCATTTCTTACGCAGGGTGCATGCTATGTGTAACGTGTCATCCATACCAACGGCCAAACTGGCCTTCTCTTCCGAAAGTTGGTGATGGGATTTTACGTGTGTGCAAGATGTTATGCGTGCGTTCACACACGGAACCTCGGTTTATACTCTCATTCGAAGGAATGCCTTTCTTATTGATGTTACTCGTGGGTTTTCTTTTTGTTTGTTTGTTTGTTTTTTATATGGGTAGTTGTCTCCGTACATGTTGAAATAACCCTCTTTTGCCTAAGATCACTTGATGTGAACAGACGTTAAATTCAAGAAAACACACGTACATCGGCGATCACCCAGGACTTGAAGCACCAGAAATGTGCCGAACAAGCTGAGACAGCCCGGGTTAACTCAATTACAGTCTCCTTAAAACCACATCATTCTGTGTCGCTAAGCTTTCTTTTGTTTTGCTTTCTTTTCGGTCAGGTAGTAGCTTGGATGTCGTCTCTTGCTTCCCGCTCCATCCATCCTCTGCCTCTCCCCAAAGCAGGGAGTTAATGCCATTTCCCGACCCATGATAGGAAACGTGCTTTGAACAAAAATGTCTGGAACCAGTACGTGTGAAGACTTCAGGCATTGTTCTGGAGTCGTTTGAGTGGAATTTTTGTTCGAATTACAATCATTCCTTTTTTTTTTCTTCCAAGATTCTGAATGAATAGGCCAATCTTCCAATGCGCACCCTCCTAACCCAGCATTGTTCCAACTCCATTGACAGCAATCCATGAGGAGAAGTTAGAGAGAATGGGGTATGAATGTAAGATCGTCGTTAGGCCCCTCACTGGAGAAGACATAGCATTGCTGCTGAGTGACTTTGATGGTAGTCGGTGGCGCCTGCTCTGATTAAATGCACGCTAGGTACTGCTCTTTTTTCTGAACAGTACTTCAGAATCGTTTCGATCTGATTGCATGTTACACATGAAATTCCAGAGAAGCTTTCCAGTTCAATGACCTTCATTTTCTGGCCTTGCTCTGATTCCCACAGCTATGAGTTGTTCGGGTTTTACAGAACTTTCCAGCTTTCTAAATTCTGTGTCAGCGTGCGCTTCGTGAAATAAGATAGTTTTCTTTTCCGAGTTTTTTTTTCTTCTTCTTCTTTTCCGTTTTGCTGTCTAATCACCTACCTCCCGCCCTTCCCCACCCCTTAATCGTACGTATGCAGTCATGCACGTACACACTCACACACACACGCGCGCGCATGCGCGCATAAGTACCACACACACACACACACACACACACACACACACACACACACCACACACAACACACACACCAACCACACACACACACACACACACTGAACATCGCGCTGCTAAGACAGTAACACCTATTAACAGTTGGCTTACGGAGGCATCCCAAAGTGATCCACACCCATTTCGTCTCAAAGAGAGAGCATGAAAACACCAATTTTCTCCCACAATGTTTTCTATGAACTTGTGTATTTTACGGAAATTGCCGCAGTTCTTTTTTTTCTGGATGTTCAATACTCCCCCCCCCTCTCTCTCTCTCTCTCTCTCTCTCTCTCTCTCTCTCTTTCTCTTCTTCTCTCTCTCTCTCTACCTCCTTTGTCTGTCTGTCTCCTCTCTCTCTCTCTCACTCTCTCTCTCTCCCTCACTCTCTCTCTCCCCCCCTCTTTTTGTCTGTCTGTTTCTCTCTCTCTCTCTCTCTCTCTCTCTCTCTCTCTCTCTCTCTCTCTCTCTCTCTTTCTCTCTCTCTCCACCTCCTTTTTGTCTGTCCGTCTGCCTCTCTCTCTCTCTCACTCTATCTCTCTCCCTCTCTCTCTCTCTCCCACCCCCTTTTTGTCTGTTTGTTTCTCTCTCTCTCTCTCTCTCTCTCTCTCTCTCTCTCTCTCTCTCTCTCTCTCTCTTCTCTCTTTTCCAAATCCGTATCAATAAAAGACGGGCTGCCTCCATCAGTGTCAAGCTGACACTCTGCCAGTCACACGAGGTTTTTTTTTTTCTCATGTGTAGAGATGAAATTAGAAACTTCAAAAGTTTCTTGAAAGTTGTAGGCTCTGAATATTGATAATTCATTCATTTCAGACGAGTGCTTCATCCCCTCAGCTGCTAGTATTCCCTCCACTCTCTCCCTGTGTGTGTGTGTGTGTGTGTGTGTGTGTGTGTGTGTGTGTGTGTGTGTGTGTGTGTGTGTGTGTTGTGGTGTGTGTGTGTGTGTGTGTTGTGTTGTGTGTGTGTTGTGTGTGTGTGTGTGTGTGTGTGTCGTGTGTGGTGTGTGTGTGTGTGTGGTGTGTCTGTGTGTCTGTGTCTGTGTGTGTGTGTGTACAATACGAAAATGTTTCCTTCTCAGCAGTTTGACATCTGTATATTTCATGCATTTCAAGTAAAGTGTTTCACGTGTAAATAACCCTTGAAGCAGTGTTTATTTACTATCATGTCACAGTATGTGAATTGTCAGCACAGTCATACTGATGCTTCTTTATCGTAAACTGAATTTATTGGCATAACACTAAACTTATTCCACTTTTGGTTTTCTATCCATTTCATTACTTTTCCTCCCAAAGATCGATGTTCCGCATTAAGAAAATTCAGAACATTACTTAAATTTCAACAACTAGACAGAAACATGTAGAGTTGTTATTCCCGAGATATGAAGACGTGCAGTGTTCGTAACTGCTCCACAAGGGTGGGTAGGGGAAGTTTCATCAAAGAGGATCAAGCACGTCCCAGTTCTCACTCCCGAGAATTAAGCACTTAAGGAGGTCAAATTTCAACAAGGAAGTATAAACACGTGATTTTTTTTCATTTTTGTTTCTATAGTATGAACACGCGCAGGGGTCGGAAGGCCGGAATAGCTCAATTGTAGACGGACTCGTAATCCAAGGGTTGCGGGTTCGAACCTCCGCCGGGCCGTTTCGGTACAGGGGGATTTTTCCCTCGGAGTTGATATTAGTTCTGACTCCATTTCCCATACAGTCCTTCGAATGAGACTATAAACCGAGGTTCCGTGTGTGAACGCACGCATAACATCTTGCACACACGTAAAGTTCCATCACCAACTTTCGGAAGAGGTCAGTTTGGCCGTTGGTATGGATGACACTTACACATAGCATGCACCTTCCCCGAAGATGGAGTATGGCTGCCTTAACGGCGGGATAAAAAAATACGGTCATACACACAAAACTCCACTCCCTTTGTTGGATTAATACTTGTCTGTCCATATAGGGAGTGTCCGCAGGAGTATCAGCCTACGTACGCAGAAGAATAACACGCGCAGGGTAATTCTAACGAAGTATGAGAACAAAAGTTTCTTTGTCGACTGATTGTCATGCGTCTCCTCACCATGAGAATTATCAGCGAAAGGATTGCGAAGCGGATCTGCGTTTTTCATCTCTTCGACGTAACAAGGGGCATTATTCTTTGAATGCTCGGAGTTGCCGTTCTTCTCGCTCTTGTTTCCCGCTAACACGAGTTCAGAACCACGCATGATTGCGTATGAACTTTTAGACCCAATCGTTTACTTTTTAGTTTGTTGTTTCGTTCCTCTCGATTGTTTTTGTTTGTTTGTTTGTTTTGTTTTGTTTTGTTTTGTTTTTGTTTAATTTTCAAGCAACCACATTCTTCTTCTGTACTCATTTATCTCCCCTCCCCTTCCTCTTTCCAACTCAGGAGGAACGATATCCTTTACATCAGGATTA
This sequence comes from Conus canariensis, assembly GCA_033310375.1. Taxonomy (NCBI): domain Eukaryota; kingdom Metazoa; phylum Mollusca; class Gastropoda; order Neogastropoda; family Conidae; genus Conus; species Conus canariensis. The sequence goes on from CM065717.1 coordinate 31,437,616, forward strand.
CAGTACCAGAACCTTTTCCGAACATTACTAGGATGACCACACTGAAACAAATAACCCAACCATATTTCAGTTTCCTTGACATAAAAAATACGCATCTTCTCTCTCTCTCTCTCTCTCTCTCTCTCTCTCTCTCTCTCTCTCTCTCTCTCTCTCTCTCTCTCTAGCTTACTGTGGACCATATGTCCGGAACTCACTTCAACCGAATCTACAAAATATGAATACTTTAAAACTTTTCAAGGAACAATTGCATAAACATTTTATGTCTCAGTAATTTGATTATTCGATTAAAATGAACAGCGCCCATTCGCAAAGTCTTCTGTGAACCATACTTTGAATACATCGTCTAAACATAAAACCTACTCCGTAAAAATCGCTTATCCCCACTCCCACTCTGTCTACCATCCCTTTTCTCCTCCCCCTACCTACCATTCTCTCTTCCCCACCCTCCTCTGACCTCTTCTCTGTAGTTTGGTTTGTTTGTTTATTTGTAAGTTTCCTTCTGTTTCACCATCTCCCATCTCATCAGTACTTTTATGAATCATTTGCTTATCATTGTAGAATCAGATTACAATGTTGCTATGCTGAATTGTCAGTATGAATATGTGTTGAAATAATGTATGCATGACAAGGACAGATTGTAAGACTAGGCTTTGGCCTAAAATCTTCATCCTTGCATATTAAAGATCAATCAGTCAATCAATCAATCAACCAACCAATCTCTCTCTCTCTCTCTCTCTCTCTCTCTCTCTCTCTCTCTCTGTCTTGTGTGTGTGTGTGTGTGTGTGTGTGTGTGTGTGTGTGTGTGTGTGTGTGTGTGTGTGTGTGTGTGTGTGTATGTATGTATGTATGTATGTATACCTCTATCTGTGCAGAGTGTTTTTCTTTTTACGCTTCGTATGTGCAATCCCTAAGACCGAGCTACAGGCTCCAACGTCGTGGACAGTTTATTTCATTGATGCTGCATCGCTGCACTGTCTCTCCGGCCCAGTTCGTGTCTTAAAACAGACCAAACCGAAGCAAAATGAACTTTAAATTGGAAAAAAAATGAAGAGGGTAAAAAAGAAAAATGGTAAAGTGGAGAGAGAGTAAAAAATGATAAAGTGGAGAGAGTTTTAAAAAAAGTGATACAGTGAAGACAGTAAAAAATAAAAAAAAAAGATTAAGAGAGAGACACAGAGAACATTATACCCACAGCTTTTGTGGAGATGATAGATACATAGACAGTGGTGTGGATGATGGTGGTGGTGGTGGTGATGGTGTGGTCATCGTGGTCGTCTGGGCTGCACAAGAGCCAGTCCCGGCAATTAATGTTGATGAGCAAGTCCGGCAGTGTCAGACGGCAGAGGTGGGGTGGAATGGGGAGGGAGGGAGGGAGGGAGGGAGAGGACGGAAGGAGGAGAAACGGAAAGGCGACAAGGTCACACCAACAAGAGATAGAGACGGATATACAGAGAGAAACACACAGTGAAAGGCAGATAAACACAGATAGAGACGGACATACAGAGAGAAACACAGTGAAAGGCAGATAAACACAGATAGAGACGGACATACAGAGAGAAACACAGAGTGAAAGGCAGATAAACAGAGATACAGACATACAGAGAGAAACACAGTGAAAGGCAGATAAACACAGATAGAGACATACAGAGAGAAAGACACAGTGAAAGGCAGATAAACACAGATAGAGACAGACATACAGAGAGAAACACAGAGTGAAAGGCAGATAAACAGAGATACAGACATACAGAGAGAAACACACAGTGAAAGGCAGATAAACACAGATACAGACATACAGAGAGAAACACACAGTGAAAGGCAGATAAACACAGATACAGACATACAGAGAGAAACACACAGTGAAAGGCAGATAAACACAGATAGAGACATACAGAGAGAAACACAGTGAAAGGCAGATAAACACAGATAGAGACATACAGAGAGAAACACACAGTGAAAGGCAGATAAACACAGATAGAGACGGACATAGAGACGGACATACAGAGAGAAACACACAGTTAAAGGCAAACAGGAACCCGACAGTGGTTCAAGCTGATTAACGATTCTGACAGTGTCCAGAGAGAGAGAGAGAGAGAGAGAGAGAGAGAGAGAGAGAGAGACAGACAGACAGAGACAGAGACAGAGAGCTGAGGCTATAACTGCATTTTCTCCACTCAGACAGATATCACAGACACCAGAAGTGTCCTTATTCTCTCTCCCTCCTAGCTCCCGTTCCTGCCCCCTCCATTCCCTCTCTCTCTCTCTCTCTCTCTCTCTCTCTCTCTCTCTCTCTGTGTTGTGTGTGTGTGTGTGTGTGTGTGTGTGTGTGTGCGTGCGTGTGTGTGTGTGTGTGGTGTGTGTGTGTGTGTGTGTGTGTGTGTGTGTGTGTGTGTGTGTGTGTACACCAATACAGAGAGAGACAGAGACAGTGACAAAGACTGGGAAATATAGATATATAGATAGAAGTGCCAAGTGTTGCGTATATGTAATAAACGCTCACCAACTAGATCAGAATATTCTATTCATAATACTATTCTTAAAGA
>CM065717.1:31447655-31455155 GCA_033310375.1 Conus canariensis
TTCAAAAAGGAACAATGTCATTTTCCACGGTGTTCATCGAAGAGAGAATGAAACTCGACAAGAGTGTGAGGCTTTAATTCAGGACTTAATGACAGACAAACTGGATCTGACCGAAGACATACCATTTGACAGACTACACAGACTGAACAGAAAGGCAGACTCTCCGATTATCGGTTGTTGCACCTTCTATAAACATAAAGAAAAACTGCTAAACGCCAGAAGCAAATTACAAGGAACCAAAATATTCATAAGCGAGGACTTTTCTCAGCGGGTTAGGGAAATTCGAAAAAAGTTGGTGCCTCATCTAAAAGAAGCCAAAAGGAACAACAAAAGAGTGTCCATGGTCTACGATCATTTGATCATTGACGGACAAAAATTCTCTGTCGATCAGGATGGTAATCTCAAAAAGATGACCTAGGAAAATGGTCGGCCTGGTAAGGTAAGATATACGGGTGTAAATGAAAGTAATAAAAATATCCTTCACACTGACGATAGCGCAGTGGGAACAAGTAAAAGTCGGACACCGCCTACTCCTGAACACGAGATTGAAATATCACGTGCAGTTCGGGATGAGGTGGTCGACACATCCGTGCCCGCGCTACACACTGACAACAAAATTCAAAGCGTGTGTTTCTCTTATTTTCATGTGTCCCCGAATAAAGTACGTGATGATATTGAGGATGTCAGTGATGTTATTGGTCATGATATTTGGGATATCAGTGATATCATTGGTCATGAGGGTGGGGATGTTGGTGACGTCATTAGTCATGATGAGGGGGATGCCAGTGTTGTTGTTAGTCATGGTATGTGTGATGTCAGTCATGTTGTTGGTCATGATGGTGTTGATGTCAGTGATGTAATTAGTCATGATGGTTGTGATTTCAGTCATGTTGTTAGTTATGATGGTGGTAGCGTCATTAGTCATGATTGTGGTGATGTTATTGTTGAAAGCAATGTAGTCAATCATGTCAGTCATGTTATTGGTGACGACAGGAATAGGAATCATAATAGTGATTTTTCTTCTGATGTTAGTGACATTATTGATTATGACCATGATAATGCAAATGATGTGGATGATGACGTTTTCGACCACAAGCAAGGAAGTTTTCAAAATGAACGGTTAACTTTTTTGACTTATAACATTGAGGGACTGGCACGTATTTATGAACCTGATATGCGATCTTTTATTGGAAATTTTGACTTTGCTTTGCTGGTGGAAACTTTTTCTCAGACGTTTTCTTCACAGTGTTTTCCCCAACATAAAGCCTATGTTACACCGGCTGTCAGACTGACTGACTCTGTCACTGCCCGCCTCTCGGGCGGCGTTGTGCTATTAGTCAGAAAGGAACTAACTGCTTATATTGAATGTATAGAAATGGAATATGATAATGTAGTTATTTTGAAGTTATCTAAACGTTTATTTAATTCACACTCTGACATTATTTTATTGGGTGCATATCTCCCTCCGACTGACTCGGCATACTACAAAGATACGGAGATAACTAATGGTGTTGCACTAATTGAACAGTGTATTTTGGATGTTCTTGAACTGCTTGGCGATGTTCAATTTATTTTGTTTGGTGATTTTAATGCTAGGACTGGTACCGAATACCCTCATGATGACATTATCCCTGATGACTTTTTTGATAACTCTTCTGTGACCCATGTTAATTCAAGCTATCCTAGTCGGCATTCTATGGATCATGTCGTGAACAGTTTTGGAAGGTATCTCATTAATGTCTGTGAACAGTTTAGTTTTTCAATACTAAATGGAACTGTAGTGGGTGATGCACATGGGAATTTTACATATGTGGCTTCATCTGGTTGTAGTGTTATTGATTATTTCTTGATGTCGAGCAGCCTTTTGTCCTTGTGTTCGTCGCTGAAAGTTCAGAGCAGAATTGAGTCTAAACATATGCCAGTAGTTTTGGAGTTGTTGACTACCGCTATTGCTGAGATTCCAGAAAGAGTTCAGCCTAAAGGTAAATCTTATTCTAAGTATGTTTGGAATGAAGATTTTAGTCAAGACTTTTATTTGTGTTTAGATTCTGATGAGGTTAAAAACCACATCAATGAAGCAATTGAACTCGTTGATTATGATATTAACGCCGCTTTGACAAAGTTTAATGAGGGTTTATATATAGCTGGACGGTGTATGAAGAAGACTGTAACAACAGGTAGGGACAAAAAGCAGGTTTGGTACGATTTGGAATGTAGACAAAGTAGATTATTTCTAAGGAGAAAGCTGAGAGTTTTTAATAGGACACACGATGACACGGATAGACTGGCATATTGTGAGAAAAGAAAACAATATAAGTACTTGTTAAGAGATAAAGCAGCTGGACACAGGGAGAGGGTGCTGTTGACGCTACAAGAAAAAATGAATGATCCGAAAGTTTTCTGGGCTACTGTGAAGTCTTATGTTTCAAAATCTTCCGCTTCAAATGAAATTACTAAAGAGGAGTGGTATAATCATTTCAACAATGTATTCAATTCACTGCCTGTTGATGGTAAAGATATTGATTCCTTTGACATTGATGGCTATGGTAGTAATGATGATGTTGGTTTCCATGGTGGGGAACAGGTTGATGACGATATTATTGAAGCTTTAGAAGATGATAATATAGATATCCTTGAGCGAGACATAAATAATGATGAAGTTTTGGAAGCTATAACAGCACTAAAAAAGGGTAAGGCTTCGGGACCAGATGGTATAATTGGTGAATTTTTCAAAAACCCGTCAACACAAATAATACAATTTCTTGTTAAATACTTCAATTTTCTTTTCACGTCTGGTTCATACCCTGATGTATGGATGGAGTCTTTAATCCAACCATTACATAAAAAAGGTGATACTGCTGTCCCAGATAATTATAGAGGTATATCTTTGCTGAATATAAGTAGTAAAATTTATAGTTTTATTTTAAATAAAAGACTCTCAAACTGGGTAGAACAAAAAGAATTAATTCATGAAACCCAAGCCGGCTTTCGAAAACATTACAGTACTATTGATCAGATCTTTACTTTAACAGCGTTAGTTCAAAAGCAGTTAGTTTAAACGCAAGAAATTGTATGTTGCTTTCATAGATTTTAAGAAGGCGTTCGATTCGGTGATAAGGGAAAGGCTTTGGATTGTTTTGAAGAAAAATAAGATCAGGGGTAAAATGTTCAATGCAATAAAGAGCATGTATAATGTTGTAAAAGCTAGGGTTAGAGTAGGAGGAGATGTTTCAGAAACATTTATGTGCCCTCTTGGCCTTAAACAAGGAGAAATATGTAGTCCTGTTTTGTTTTCTCTTTTTATTAATCATTTAGCTGAAGAAATTACACGAACAGGAAAGCATGGTGTTCAACTTAATCCCGATTTCATAGAAATTTTAATCCTCCTCTTTGCAGACGACGTTGTGCTAGTTTCAGATACTATAAACGGATTACAAACTCAACTAAATATCTTGTGGAATGTGTCCAAGCGATTAGGACTAATTGTGAACCTTGAGAAATCTAATATCGTTATATTTAGAAATGGTGGTTATGTTTCTATTCGTGAAAGGTGGAAATATGGAAATGAAACACTTTCGATAGTAAATATGTATAAATATTTAGGTATATTCCTTTCTACCCGTCTGTCATATACACATTCTCTTTTGGATTTGTCCAGTCGTGCAAAAAAAGGGGTAATTGCAATATTTCGTATTTTATGGTCAATTGGTAATTCGTCTCCTGCAGTATTTTTCAAACTGTTTGATGGCCAAATACAGCCCATGCTGACGTATGGGGCTGAGATATGGGGTATAAGAACAAATCTTCAGCCAATTGAATCTGTTCATCTTTTTTCTTTAAAAAGGTTTCTCAATATAAAAAATACATTCTTCAAATATACTAGCTTATGGTGAGACTGGACGATATCCACTTTTTGTAAATGTTTATGTTAAATGCCTGAAATATTGGTTACGCATTCTGAGAATGCCACTGAATAGGTTACCACTTAAAGCATATAGCATGTTACTAACTCTGCAGAATCAAGATAAAGAAACTTGGGTGTCCTCCATGCGGAATCTTTTATATCGTTATGGTTTTGGACACGTTTGGGAAAGCCAAGGTGTCGGAAACTGCAATTTGTTCATATCAACCTTCAAAAATAGATTAATAGAGTGTTATAAGCAGGAATGGCATTTTGACATAACAACAAGAGATAGATTCTCTTTTTATTGTTCATTCAATTCGGCGTTATCTATTAGTTTTCATCTAACTACAGTAAAACATGTTCCTGTGCGAAATGCTTTGACTAGATTAAGACTTGGTGTCTCATCATTGAGACCTCATCGTTTACGACATTGTCAAAATGTTTCAGGAGAAAATTTGAACTGCCCATTTTGTTTTGTTAGAGAAACGGAAATACACTTCATTTTAGTATGTCCGAAATATAAGGAACTAAGGGAACAGTATATTCCCGCTAAGTTCTATAAATACCCATCATGTTTTAGATTATCAATGCTTTTGGCAAACCAGAATAGTATCGTAATAAATAATCTAGCAACATTTATATTCAAATCATTGCAATTGAGACGGCTTTTCCTGATTTAAAAGAATTGCAAACCAGTTTCAATTCATCTGGTATTCCAGCATGTACTTTTGCTTTCCCATTGGTGAACATGTTCTGATAGTGTGTCTAATGTTCGACATGTTACACTATAATTGTTGTCATATTGTACTTGGAACTCAACTCCCATGATATGGGCTGTAGGCCTAATCATTAAATTTCGTTTTCGTATTCGTATTCTCTCTCTCTCTCTCTCTCTCTCTCTCTCTCTCTCTCTCTCTCTCTGAATAAAGGTTTTCTGAGTTCAGAGTTCTCTCTCTCCCCTCTCTCTCTCTCTCTCTCTCTCTCTCTCTCTCTCTCTCTCTCTCTCTCTCTCTCTCTCGCTCTCTCTCTCTCTCTGAATAAAGATTTTCTGAGTTCAGAGTTCTGAGCTCTCTGTCCACACCGCAGTAAATGGGTACTTGATTCAGGCCAGAAAAGGTGAAGACGGCAGAACGAGAGGGGTGGAACTCTCTGTCCACATTGCAGTAAACGGGTACTTGATTCAGGCCAGAAAAGGTGAAGACGGCAGAACGAGAGGGGTGGATCTCTCTGTCCACATTGCAGTAAACGGGTACTTGATTCAGGCCAGAAAAGGTGAAGACGGCAGAACGAGAGGGGTGGATCTCTCTGTCCACATTGCAGTAAACGGGTACTTGATTCAGGCCAGAAAAGGTGAAGACGGCAGAACGAGAGGGGTGGATCTCTCTGTCCACATTGCAGTAAACGGGTACTTGATTCAGGCCAGAAAAGGTGAAGACGGCAGAACGAGAGGGGTGGGATCCACCTTTCAACATTATGCGGCGCGGAGGGATGGTGAACCTATAAGACAAAATTGCGTGGTGCAAGAGACGCGTATTTGAATGAACAACACAGGAATAGATTAGTAAATTTTCGGGATATATGTCTTTTTCAGACGTTACAGAACGACAGATGAATTTTGAAATGCGCGAAACAATATCACCCAGATCATAGTGAGCATTACAAAAAAAAAAAAAAAAGAAAACTGACAGTTCACTGCCCGTGTGGTGTGTGTGTGTGTGTGTGTGTGTGTGTGGTGTGTGCGTGCGTGCGTGCGTGCGTGCGTGTATGTGTGTGTGTGTGTGTGTGTGTGTGTGTGTGTGTGCGTGTGTGTATATGAGTGTGTGTGGTGTGTGTGTGTGTGTGCGTGCGTGAGTGTGCGTGCGTGTTTGTGCGCGCGCGCATGCGTGTGTCTATGTGTACGCGTGTGTGCGTGTGTGTTTGTGCGCGCGCGCGCGCGCGCGTGTGTGTGTGTGTGTGTGTGTGTGTGCGTGCGTGCGTGCGTGCGTGGTGTGTGTGTGTGTGTGGTGTGTGTGGTGTTGTGCGCGCGCGCGCGCGCGCGCGTACTAGCGTGCGTCCGTGTGTGTGTGTATGTCAGGGGGAGGGGGAGGGTGTGCGTGTGTGTGAGTGTGTTGTGTGTGTGCGTGCGTGCGTGCGTGCGTGCGTGCATGCGTGCGTGTATGTGTTTTAGTGTGTGTCTTCTCCTTGAAATCGGATTTCAAGTCACTCACAGATCTGTTTTCCAGATTTTTTTTCTTGAAAATGGGTCACATGAGAGGTATGAAGGTGGTGGAGAGAGTGGGGTGGGGGAGGGGTTGCAGTATGGGAGATGAGGGAGGATGCGAAACGGGAGGGGGGATGGAGGAGACAGTGTCTGGATCCGCTTCCCCTGTGCTAATCCCCGCCTGAACAGACCAGTACAAAGTGACATGTTGTACCCGATGATACAGTCCTTCGAATGAGACTATAAACCGAGGTTCCGTGTGTGAACGCACGCATAATATCTTGCACACACGTAAAATCCCATCACCAACTTTCGGAAGAGTAGGCCAGTTTGGCCGTTGGTATGGATGACACGTTACACACAGCATGCACCCTGCGTAAGAAATGGAAAGAATGAAGGAAGTAAAGAAACTGAGTGAACGATATTGACTGGATGACACGGGAAACGACTGAATGAAGCGCCAGCTGGCAGCTCTTCAGTCGGCACTACCCAGGTAGGCAGCCCGTTGTGTAAGCGAGTGTTGATTGTAAAGCGCTTAGAGCTTGGTCTCTAGCCGAGAATAGGCGCTATATAAGTATTCATTATTATTATTATTATTATGTTGAGCTTAACGTCTTTCAGCCTGAAGCGGTGCTGGGCCTAACCTTCCTCTGGCCTTGACCCTCCGTGACCCGCCGTTTGGCCAGGGAAGATTGAGTTGCTGTTCTTGTGCATTGTGGACTGGTTCATTCTCTGTGTGGACTCTCTGTAAGATTTACCTTGTCTTTCTTGGTGAACTCTGGGTAATTTCATTTGAATCAGAGAGGATACGCCACGCGGAGTGGGACACACACACACACACACTCTCTCTCTCTCTCTCTCTCTCTCTCTCTCTCTCTCTCTCTCCTCTCTCTCTCTCTCTCTCCTCTGTATTTTTGGGATGGCGATGGTTATCAAAATATGGTGTGTGTGTGTGTGGTGTGTGTGTGTGTGTGTGTGTGTGTGTGTGTGTGTGTGTGTGTGTGTGTGTGTGTGTGTGGCTGCGTGCGTGCGTGCGTGCGTGTGTGTGTATGCGTGTGTGTGTGTGTGTGTGTGTGTGTGTGTGTGTGTGTGTGTGTGTGTGTGTAGTGTGTTGTGTGTGTGCTGCAGGTACGTGCTTCAGCTGCTGACCACAGTGGCCAAGGGCTACCGCAAGTCCTCTGTGGCCGTGGCCAACATCACTCTGTCCCCCGACTGCTTCTCCGGCCACCACGGTAAATCACAGACACTGTCAGCGATATATATATATATATATAAGAGATAGAGAGAGAGAGAGAGAGAGAGAGAGAGAGAGGGCACTTTACCGGCCGCCACGGTAAATCAAGACACTGTCAGCAATATATATATATGTATAGAGAGAGAGACGGGGGGGGGGGGG
>CM065717.1:31457655-31480155 GCA_033310375.1 Conus canariensis
GTGCGTGCGTGTGTGTGTGTGTGTGTGTGTGTGTGTGTGTGTGTGTGTGTGTGTCTGTGTCAGTGTCTTCATTAAGCTCCAAGATCGGAATCACTCTATCCACGCTTTAAGGGTTTTTAGTGGGTTATTGTTGTTGTTGTTGTTGTTTGTCTCTTTGTTGTGCTCAAAAACTGGATTAATTTGTTTCTTTTATTTCGCTGTTCACCTTCTTCCTGAAGCGAATGAACAAGAAGAATCAAAATAAGCCTATATCTTCATCCTCAAAAGAGAAATGACGACAGTCACATCGACGTGAAGAGCAACCTTGCCTCCATTCTTCGTGTGGTTTTGATTACTAAAGGAGCGGGGCATGGTTGGTCTTGTGTTTAAAGCAGTATTCGTTCGATCCTAAGAGCCGTGGTTCAATCTCCAGAGTCAGACAGCTGGATCTTAACGTTTTTTCCTTATAGTCATTATGTGTTAAACACCCTCCTCTCCTCCAAATATTCGCTGAGAACCCTTCAAACTGAAGTCCCTGGTTCCGTTCCGAAGAATCCAGCTCATGTCTTTTAACACACTTCGGTTACTCTGATGTTGAATGAAGGTAGGAAGCTGGACTAGAGTTTATTCTAATCTCAAGTTGAGTCAATTCGGACAGAGAAATGACGACTCTGGTAATTAGTTCAATGTTTTTGGTTACAGTCCAAGATTCACAAATCAACAGTCAGTGACCATCCAACCGGTTCCAAAAGGAACTCTTTCACTCTTAAGTTCTTTGCATCACTTATCATTCTGTCATATATTTATGGATGATTTATAGATAAGTTATTCGAAAGTTCTAGCTACTCAGTGTGGCTTGTCCAGTCAAAACGTACCGTTGCATATTCGAGAATTATGACGTAGCATAATCAATAAAAACGCATTGAACTTCCTAGAAGTACTGAGAACCATCATCCGCTGATAACAATCAAAATGCTCGGAACATTTAAGAGTTCATTTATTAAACTTTCTGGAACTTTTTACGGTTTTTTTTTTGTTTGTTTGTTTGTTTTTGTTTTTGTTTTTGTTTTTTTTAAGAGACCTCTGGCGTCATTACGCATTTTGCGCATGCGTCATTTGGTATACAAACGTCACATTGAACTTAACACATTAAACGCGAAACCCAAGATATGCAGATCCGAATTAACCGATGATAAAAGTAAGAAGTGAAAATCAATTGAACTGTGTGTAACAATTGCCTTAAAAAGAAAATACAGGAATATTAAAACCCGTTCCATCTTCCGTTTAAAAATAGGCAATTAAACGCCGGGTTAGATCAGGGACACACAAAACAGATCATACCTACAACTGTCGTGTTTAGATCTTTTCCCTGAAGACGGGGCGTGGCCGCCTTAGTGGCTGGATTGAAAATAGATATTTTCATTATCAATTTTCAAAAGTCTCACGAACTTTGAACCTCGAAGCTGTAGCCAAGGAATAAAGAAGAAGAAGAGGAGAAGGAGAAAGAAAGAAAGAAAGAAAGAAAGAAAGAAAGAAAGAGAAAGGAAAAAGAGGAGGAGAAAAGGGGAGGAGGGGAAGAGGAGGAGAAAGAAGAGAGGAAGAGGAAATACCTCCGACTAGACTTTTTAATTCTGTCTTTTCTTTATTTATTTGCCATTCATTCATTCATTCATTCATTCATTCATTCATTCATTCATTCATTCATTCATTCTTTCGTTTCTTCGTTCCTTCCTTCATTTCCTCGTTCTCTCTCTCATCTCCAGAGGTGGAGCTGACGCCGTGCGGGGCGGAGGGGGAGGAGGGGCCCTCCCCCGAGATGTGTGCCAGACACTACGGCCCCTCCCCCTCTCCCGTCACCGTCCTCACCCACCCCCCGTTCACTGGGGCCCAGCTGTGGTCTGTGCCCTTCAGCGGAAAGTACAGGTGGGTTCATGTCTGTCTGTCCTGTCTGTTTTTGTCTGTCTGTCTGTCTGTCTGTCTTTAAAAGTCTGCCTGGCTGCTATTTGTCTGTCCCTGCCTCTGTCAGTCTGTCTTTCTGTCTCTCTGTCTATCTCCCTCTCTCTCTCTCTCTCTCTCTCTCTCTCTCCCTCCCTCCTCTCTCTCTCTCTCTCTCTCTCTCTCTCTCTCTCCGTTCGTCAGACTGTTTGTCTTTCTGTCTGTCTATTCGTCTGTCTGTTTTCCACTCGCCTTCCCACTAATCATCCCCCCCTCCCTGCCCCCTCCCCCCTCCTCCCCCCCCCCCCCCCCCCCCCCCCCCCTGTTGACCGATGCTCGTTAGCGGACTGCGCTTTTCAGTAGAAACGGGTAGAGTGGTGGTTGTCTGTCTGTGTGTGCACCTGTCCGTCTGTCTGTCTCCCTGTCTATCTGCCTGTCTGTATTTCCACCCTCCATCCTCCCACCCCACGCCACGCCATTACAACCCCTTCCCTCCGCCCTCAATCACTGATGCTCGGCTGTAGAATGTAAATCTTCAATAGTAAGTTCGCACGGAGCGTTGACTGTGTGTGTCTGTCCAGCTATCTGCCACCTCCCTCACCCCTCTGCTCTCTCTCCCACCCTCCCTACTCCTGACCCTTCCTGCCCTCTCACCGCTCACCGTCACCCCCACCTCTCTCCTCTCCTCGTCTTTCCCCCTGCTCTTTCTCTCTCCTTCCCCTTCCCCACCCACCGTTCATTGTCGTTCATCAGGGAAAAGTACGGATGTTATAAGTTATACGATACTGTCTGAATGAGATATTTGTGTTGAAGGAGAACACTGTGGGCAGTCTTCTGTTGTATAATTCTCGTCCACTTTCAACAATATCCCAGCGTCTCTGTGTGCACGCTGATCCCGGCGGTACTGTCTGGGGGCTTTAGGGGCTCACCTCCAATATTCAAATTCAAGAATGTCTCTGAAACATTACTGAAACAGTGGATGGGAGTTCTGGAAGCTGTCTGGACCGTGCCCTCGGAGAAAGCACAATTAGAAAATGGCCATCTATACTTGTACCGGGAAAATAAGACAAAGTGAGAGGAACAAATGGGAGTGAAAGAAGGATGGAAAGTGATTTGCTGAATGCTACACTGCGGAGTATTAAATGAAAAGACAAAGACTGAAATTGAAAGAGCAAAAGTCCTAATGCAAATTAGCTCCATCCATATACAGTATATTAAGGATGTTGAGGTTCTTTTGAAATTTACATCTCTCTGTGTGCCCACCAACCAAGCAACTGACAATGGTATGCACTTGTGTGTGTGTGTGTGTGTGTGTGTGTGTGTGTGTGTGTGTGTGTGTGTGTGTGTGTGTGTGTGTGTGTGTGTGTGTTGTCGTTTTGTTAGCTTCTTTTTGTGTTTGTTTGTTTGTTTGCGATTGAGTACACTTTGTGAGAATTCCTTAACCATTGAAATATTTGCTCCAAAATTTAATATATTTGTTTTCTTCTATTATTGCTTGAAGCATATAAAATATATATATTTCAATACTGAAATTGTACTTTCATTCACTCACAGATCATTAGAGTGTGGTCCCTGAAATCTTTATTCAGTCTTAGACAAACAAGAGGTTTATAACATTACTATCGGCACAAATTCTTGGATACCAATTTGAATTGATATGTACATCACAAGCTGGAAAACAAGTGTATGTTGTAGACAGTGACTGAAAGTGAGAGAAATGTTTGGTTGTTTTATGATTTAACATGTGTTCATATGTTCATGATGATCTTGCTGAAGGAATTAAAAAGATTTATAAAAAAAAAAATAATATATATAATATATATAATATATAACGTACTGTGAAATAAGAGGAATATAGGTTTTTTGCACTTTAACAGCATGCTGTGAAAGAATAAAAAGAACTTAAAGAACTCTGCTGTTTTAGCTGATCAGAGTTCGTCCTCTCTTCCACCCCTCATGTGACAACCTATAACTTGATATCATGTCTCCAAATTTACTTGTCACTTTAAAGCTGAGACACCTGTAAAATTAAATATACTCTTCCCTAAACATCTCACTCGTTCAAAGCTGATGCTCTCCGTTCTTTTCTCTTCTCCTTATCTTCTTGTTCCAACATCTCCACACCCCTACTACCACTGCCCTATCTATCCCACCCCCATCTCTTATCTCCCACCCCCTTCGTCTCCCTATCCCTATCTCCCACCCCCTTCGTCTCTAACCCTATCTCCCTACTCAACATCTCCCACCCCCTTCGTCTCCCTAACCCTATCTCCCACCCCCTTCGTCTCCTACCCTATCTCCACCCCTTGTTCCTAACCCTACTCCCACCCCCTTCGTCTCCTACCTATTCCCTATCTCCCACCCTTTACCTTCTCCTAACCCTATCTCCCCCCCTTCGTCTCCCTAACCCTATCTCCCCCTTTCCACCCTACTCCACTTCGTCTCCTTCCCTATCTCACCCTTTCTCCCTACCCATCCCACCCCCTTCGTCTCCTAACCCTATCCACCCTGATCTCCTACCCTATTCCCACCCCCTTCGTCTCCCTAACCCTATCTCCCACCCCCTTCGTCTCCCTAACCCTATCTCCCACCCCCTTCGTCTCCCTAACCCTATCTCCCACCCCTTCGTCTCCTACTTCTCCACCCCTCGCTCCCTATCTCCCACCCCCTTCGTCTCCCTATCCCTATCTCCCACCCCCTTCGTCTCCCTACCCTATCTCCACCCCTTCGTCTCCCTACCCTATCTCCCACCCCTTCGTCTCCCTAACCCTATCCCACCCCCTTCGTCTCCCTACCCTATCTCCCACCCCTTCGTCTCCCTATCCCTATCTCCCACCCCCTTCGTCTCCCTAACCCTATCTCCCACCCCCTTCGTCTCCCTAACCCTATCTCCCACCCCCTTCGTCTCCCTAACCCTATCTCCCACCCCTTCGTCTCCCTAACCCTATCTCCCACCCCCTTCGTCTCCCTAACCCTATCTCCCACCCCCTTCGTCTCCCTAACCCTATCTCCCACCCCCTTCGTCTCCCTAACCCTATCTCCCACCCCCTTCGTCTCCCTAACCCTATCTCCCACCCCTTCGTCTCCCTAACCCTATCTCCCACCCCCTTCGTCTCCCTCCCTATCTCCCACCCCTTCGTCTCCCTACCCTATCTCCCTCCCTCCCTTCTCTCCCTACCCATATCTCCCACCCCCTTCGTCTCCCTAACCCTATCTCCCACCTTTCTCCCTATCTTCTCCCACCCCTTCGTCTCCTAACCCTATCTCCCACCCCCTTCGTCTCCCTAACCCTATCTCCCACCACCTTCGTCTCCCTAACCCTATCTCCCACCCCCTTCGTCTCCCTAACCCTATCTCCACCCCCTTCGTCTCCCTATCCCTATCTCCCACCCCCTCGTCTCCCACCCATCTCCACCTTCGTCTCCCTAACTATCTCCCCCCTTCGTCTCCCTAACCCTATCTCCCACCCTCGTCTCCCTACCTACTCCACCCTTCGTCTCCCTACCCTATCTCCCACCCCTCGTCCCCTACCTATTCCACCCCTTCGTCTCCTACCCTATCTCCCACCCCCTCGTCTCCCTACCCTATCTCCCACCCCTTCGTTCCTAACCCTATCTCACCCTCGTCTCCTACCTATCCCACCTTGTTCCTATCCTATCTTCCACCCTTCGTCTCCTAAGCCCATTCACTGGGGGTTTTCAGTTACCGTCTGGGAAGTACAGGCGTATGTTGGTTGAATCGTCTGTTTCTGTCTCTGCCCCCCGCCAGTCTCCACCCCTACCCCACCCCTACTCCAGCCACCATCTCTCTCTCTCTCCTCTCTCTCTCTCTCTCTCTCTCCTCTCTCTCTCCTCTCTCTCTCCTCTCTCTCTCTCCTTCTCTCCATTCATCGCCAAATTTAAAAATCGTTTGTAATGTAGTTCCTCAATTTCTCACTAAATTGGCATTCACATGTGATGAAGACTGAAAAAAAAACGGAAATGGGTTTATGCAATCAAATGTTTCCTAGAAGCAGAAAATATCGGCCGCGCATCAAATGTACAAACACACGTGCAAAATTAAGATTCGGGTTGTGTATGCTTAAACGCGTTAAATCTGGTTCACGCCTGTTGAACATTATTCTTTACATGAAAAAATAGAGGTCTTCAGGTAACATCTTTCTTCTTAAATAAATAACAGTACTTTTGGGACACGACACAAGATTTTAGATTTGACGGAGTGTCAGGCTTTGTCTTGGTACTAGCTAAATTCTGCATTTACAAATGTAAACTGAAAAATGAGCTCCCTCATGTAAATGTGTTCTGTAAGTTATAGAAAGACAGTTGTGAAAAAGGAAAGTATATCACTTATGTTGACTTTAAAATTGTCAAGTTCTGCACTAACTGGCATAATTACATAGAATTACTTGAAAGTGAAGGACTTTGAAAATGAAAATATATGCTGCATTTGAAAAAAAAAAAAAAAAAGTCACATTGGAAACCTCCAAGCGAAGTCGAAGCATATAATCAGTACGTTTTTTTTTTTAAAGTGTTGTTACTTGATCCTTTAAAATGACATCAACATGTAGTGATTGGGTTTCTTTAAATGGCTAGCAGCTGTCTATATTCTTCCTTTGTGTGTGTATGTGTTTTTATTTTTACATTGTTGTTGCTCTTTCTTTCTGGTTTTTCATTTCTCTTATCCCGATTTTTGTTACTGCTAAACTGACCATGTATGAAATGGTGAAACTCTATACGTGTGCATATATTTATGTGTGTAATATATATATATATATATATATATTATATATATGTATATATATGTGTGTGTGTGTGTGTGTGTGTGTGTGTGTTGTGTGTGTGTGTGTGTGTGTGGGTGTATACATACATATAATATATATATATATATATATATAGAGAGAGAGAGAGAGAGAGAGAGAGAGAGAGAGAGATGTGGGGGGAAAACCGATTCTTTATGGCCGGTGCGTGACGCTTTTTTTCGAGAATGAAAATCGCTTTGTTTTTTTCAAATGCCGGTTGTTCTCAAGTTTACGTAGTTAAGTATAATCTTTGATGGCATTTCAGTCTAACTCCCGAGTACTTACCTACTGCTGTTTTAAGAACATGAAAAAAAAATTATGAGCAAACAAAATCAAGAAATCCGATTAAACAGGAAAAATGGCATAACATACATTCAACGCATTCTTACATATAACGAGTTAAACACACGTGGTAGCCTGACTTATCAAACTATGTACATTATCTTGTAAATCATACTGTCATAAGTAATTTTATTACTTACAGACAATTTCAAACTATCTCTCTCTCTCTCTCTCTCTCTCTCTCTCTCTCTCTCTCTCTCTCTCTCTCTCTCTCTCTCCTCTCTCTCTCTCTCTGTCTGTCTGCAGAAAAGAAAACTGGTTAGTTTTCCCGAGGATTACAGACAAAACAAACAAACAAACAAAACCCAGAAACGTTATAATGAATCATCTCGTGGATGCCCCATCTCCACCTCACCATCATTTTTTGGACTATTCCCGGTAAAGCGGTTTGTTCACGAGTGATTGCCCTTTATGTGTGACGCAATTTTCAGATGTCGTCTGCTTCATGTTAACTTTCATCAAAGTTTCGTCCTCGAATTCAGCTGAACTAAAACTAAGGTGTTAAGTGAGAAGCTGCAAGGAATGACTGGTACTGTAGTAATGTTTGCCCAAAGAAGGACAAGTTAATGTTGCTATCGAGTGCTGGATTTGTAAACAATAACCGGAGAATACGAATATGTGTTGATCTAACAACCGGCCGGCCAGTTCCGAATACTGAACGTTTGGAAGCAGGTTGGACCACTTTTTTCTCCTTTTTTTTTTTTTTTTTTTTTTTTTTTAACCAATTTTTTTTTTTTTTAACCATTTTTTTTTGCCAGTCGCAACATTCCGAGTCTGCTTGTCCAACATTCGAGTTCCTCATGCTGCAATCTCACAAACGACGTTCACAAGGAGAAAACCAAACTAGGACGCTATCGTCTAGGCTAATTTGTATGCGCCTCACTCTATCCAGTATGAGTTTTGTCTAGAAAACAAGACTGGTCGATTTTTTTAAGGGGTTGGGGGGATGCAGTGGTGGGTGGGGAGATGGAGAGAGAGAGGGGGCGGTAAATTACGACTATTTTTCACTACCAAATGAAGATATTCAGTTGGCAAATTCCCGTTTTGGCACGTCCCTTTCCATCTGTTCCATATCTGTATTCCACCCCCACCCCCCACCCCCACCTCCCACTCTTCTCCCCTTCCCACCCCAAACAGAACTTACTGAGAGACTTGTTAAAGTTTGTCCCTCGTGGAGTTAAGGTGACCCGCTGCTGCAAACTTTGTGGAAAAGTTTCCTTTGAAAGACTAGGAGGCAGTTTCTCTCGGTCAAATACTAAGGCCAAAATATTTAAAATCTACGCTAGTTTTTGTATGACTTTTATTAGCATTCATAAAACTTTGAGAATGTTTTCCAACTAAGATTCTGTTTGATATTTGATGGAGAAAAGGCATAATGGAACAAAATACTTGAAGATAAATGCTTGCCATAGCAAGTTGCAAAAGATTGTTTCTTTTTCTTCCAAATGTTTTTTTCGTCCTCCTACGCATCATTGTCTCATCATATTCTTTGGCGAATATGCCGGAAAGAGATACGTGAAAATGCATTAAATTGAAAAAAATCGCGCGCGCGCGCGCGCGCACACACACACACACGCGCGCGCGCGCGCGCGCGCGCGCATACGCACACAAAAACAGGCACACAGACACAGAGTGTTTGTAACTCAGTCAGCAAAAGGCACATCTGTGTTCCACACATCCGTCTGATTAGATCTGCGAAAGAGACAAGGGCAATCAACGGTGTCGCTCACCCCCAAGACGACTGGTGGTCCACAACTCCCTCTGCTTCGATCCTGGGACAATTCCACAGGGAGGGGGTTCCCTTTTGTACCTCTGTTATTCTTTTCGTTTTTATCAGCATTCACGCGTATGGAGCGAGAGGCGGAAGAGACAAAGAGGGCACTGACTCTCAGCTGACCTACGGGGCGCACGTGCAGGCCAGGTTCCGCCTGAACCAGGGTGACAGACTGGCTGTGGTCGTGGGCCAGAAAGGCCAAAACAGCCCCCAGGTATTGGATGGATCTGTGTTGTTTGTGTGTTTTCTTAACACTGCTAGTACTACCTCTACTGCTACTACTACTACTAGCACTCCTACTACAACTCTACTACTACTACTACTACTATCACTACTACTACTGCTGCTACTACTACTGCCGCTGCTGCTGCTGCTGCTACTACTACTACTACTACTACTACTACTACTACCACCACCACCACTACTACTACTACTACCATCACCACTACTACTACTACGGCTGCTGCTGCTTCTCCTTCTTCGTCTTTTCTTCTTCTCTTCTTCTTCTTCTTCTTCTCTTCTTCTTCTAATAACAATGATAATACTAATAACAAAAAGAAGAAGAACAATTATTATGATAATGATGATAATAATAATAATGATGATGATGATAGTTGCTATAATAAGAATAATGATCATAACAAAAATAATGATGATGATGGTTGTGGTGTTGAAGATAATAATAATGATGATAGAAATAATGATGATGGTTATGAACATAATAATAACAATAATAATGATAAAATTGTTAATGATGATAATGATAATAATAGTAATAATTATAACAAAAATGATAATGATGATGATGAAGATAATTGATCATAGTAATAGATAACAATAGCAATAATAATGCTAACAACAACAACAATAATAATGATAATGATAATAAACAACTTCTGTTATAGTTGAACTGACTGACCATAAGGCATACGGTAGGACGTACTTGCGTGTAGCTGTTTCAAAGAGAGCGGCGTCAGAGTTATGCTACTGACATGGAAGGGAAGATGAGAATGAAAGCAAAAACTGTAAGAATGATAATGAAAGTAATAATCACACGTTCCAAGAAGAAAATGATAATGTTGTCATATTGACGATAGCAATCCCCCATACAAATGAGAGTGTGAAGGTTCTTTGATTGTCGAAAGTAAAAGATAATGACGATGATGATGAGGAGGAGGAGGAGGAAGAGGATGGTGGTGGTAGTGGTGATGATGCAATGATGACGAGATAATGGTTCTGAAGGTGGTAGCCATATTGCGTTTGCTAGGATTAACAATCATAATATGTTGAAGTTAATCATAATAATGCTAGGGGTGATTGTTGGTAGCCATATTGCGTTTGCTAGAATTAACAATCATGATATGTTGAAGTTAATCATAATAATGCTAGGGGTGATTGTTGGTAGCCATATTGCGTTTGCTAGAATTAACAATCATGATATGTTGAAGTTAATCATAATAATGCTAGGGGTGATTGTTGGTAGCCATATTGCGTTTGCTAGAATTAACAGTCATGATATGTTGAAGTTAATCATAATAATGCTAGGGGTGATTGTTGGTAGCCATATTGCGTTTGCTAGAATTAACAATCATGATATGTTGAAGTTAATCATAATAATGCTAGGGGTGATTGTTGGTAGCCATATTGCGTTTGCTAGAATTAACAATCATGATATGTTGAAGTTAATCATAATAATGCTAGGGGTGATTGTTGGTAGCCATATTGCGTTTGCTAGAATTAACAATCATGATATGTTGAAGTTAATCATAATAATGCTAGGGGTGATTGTTGTCTACATATTTTAGCGGCGGTGACAATAACAGTAGGAGGAGGAGGAGAAGGAGGAGGAAGAGGAGGAGGATGACGATAATGATAGTGATTGTTCTGTTTTTGGTGGAAGTGACAATGAAGGTAATAACTGCGATGATGAACATTAAATGATGTTGACAATAGTAATGGTGCATTGACGGTGATGAAGGTGGAAGTTATGTTGTTGATAACGTTCAACTGTTATTGTTAATTGTCATCTTCATTTGAAATGCGATATCTGTATATGCAATAACTCGGAAATGATTGAAACAATACCGTACAAATCATTACGGTACACGAAATGGCTAAGCACGTTTTGGAAAAAAAAAAAAAATCTTGCATTCAACTATTTTATCACATTTCCACGACGAACTAAGACACGAATAATCATATTTTCAAATAGTAAACATAAAAACTAGCTGGCCTGGACGCAGCATCATATTTCATATGGTTGTTTTTCCTAAGAATGTAGAGGTGTGGAGAGTAATATGTTTGACAACATGCCCATGCCTTGATCGCTGGTGTTATTTTCTTTTAATTCAGATGAACATTAGTGACCAGAGTCCATCGAAAAACGTTACCATTCCAAGTGGAGGGGGAGGCGGAGGAGCGACCTTTGTATACAGAGTACGTATGTATGATAGTGTCATAAATGAAATATCCATTGCGGACGCACTCACACCACACACACACACACACACTCTCTCTCTCTCTCTCTCTCTCTCTCTCTCTCTTACAAATGTACACACATATACATCCCTCCCCCCACACCCCCACCCCCCATCCCCCCACCTCCATACCCCCCCCCCCCCCCCACACACACACACACACACACTGACGCATATTCACGCAGACACATGCATACGCCTTTCACCTTCTCCATCATTTACAGGGAAGAGACTTCGTGCAATTGCTGTACATCATAATAAAGGAGACAACTTCAGCGCTTTATTTTCTCTCCAGATAAAAAGAATGAAAACAAAGCAGATCACGTAATCAAGAAAGGGTACTAAACATCAGCCCACCCAACCCCCTCAAGCCACCCTCCTCTCTCCATCCCCTAGTTTCCTGAAATCTCCCACTCAAAAACAGCTTCGTTGAAGGACACCAGAGAGAGAGAGAGAGAGATGGCGCAAGCACTGTACGGTGCAAGGTCATGCCCCAGACAGAGGAAGGACCCCCTATCTCCGACAACAAAGCGACACACTCCTCCACAGCTCAGCTTCATACAGGTTTCAGGATTGAGAACCACATGTCCTTTAACGGCCCAGGGCTGATACAATGTCCGTTTCCATTTATTGGCGGCCTTCGTCAGAGGAGACCGCCACCGTCACCCCCACCCCGTACCTCCCACCCCAGGATTTTAAAAACAAATAAGCCCAGACACAGTTTGAGTGTAGTCCAGTCCAGCCAGGGTCTTTGAGGGCATCAGATAAACGTTGCCGAAGCCAGTCTGCACATCTTCGATCAAGAACGAGAAAAGAACATGGACGAGGACGCGAGCACGCACGCACGCATGCAAAGACGCACACACACACACACACACACACACACACACACACACACACACACACACACACACACACACACACACACATGTATATACATAGAGAGAGAGAGAGAACACACACACACACACACACACACACACACACACACACACACACACACACACACACACACACACACGCATGCACGCAGCCATGCATACGCCGTTTTCAATGTTAACCCTCGCCAAGGAGGTTATTTTTTTCACTTGCATCCATCGATTTGTTTGTTTGTCTCTCTGTCATCAAGATTACGCAAATAACACTGAACCTAGTATTAACCGAACTTCGGCCAAAGATGGAGTGTGACTCCTGAACAAACCTGTTAAATGTTGATGTGGATCGGTGATGGAGATCAAGATCAACCGGCGGATCCGGTATCCTTCAGCAGGACTCTTACAAATTTGACAAATTTGTCTTTGCAACAAATACGCAGCCGATTTTATCGAAACTCCATGTGAAGATGGACATGGCCCAAGAACAAAGCTGTTGAATTCAGTTCTTGATCAGGATCAAAAACAGTGGACCCAGGGTCCGTTAATGACATGGATTGGATATTATTTTCTGTTAACCATTCATGAAGAAGTAATAGCAGTACTTTCATTTTACGTATTTTCACAAAATTATGTGATATTAGACGAACCTTTCATGAAGCTGATAGGATTGTAACAAATATCCCACTGAATATGAACAGAATAAAGCTACTGTTGCAAGCTGATAACTATTTTCACGAAAATATCAAATGTTTCAAGTGATCTAAATGTTGATATTCAGATTCTGTGTGCGCTATCTCTAGACAAGGTACAGGGAAAGTGATTCAAGTGATCTAAATGTTGATGTTCAGATTCTGTGTGCCCTATCTCTAGACAAGGTACAGGGAAAGTGATTCAAGTGATCTAAATGTTGATGTTCAGATTCTGTGTGCCCTGTCTCTAGACAAGGTACAGGGAAAGTGATTCAAGTGATCTAAATGTTGATATTCAGATTCTGTGTGCCCTATCTCTAGACAAGGTACAGAGAAAGTGATTCAAGTGATCTAAATGTTAATATTCAGATTCTGTGTGCCCTATCTCTAGACAAGGTACAGGGAAAGTGATTCAAGTGATCTAAATGTTAATGTTCAGATTCTGTGTGCCCTATCTCTAGACAAGGTACAGGGAAAGTGATTCAAGTGATCTAAATGTTGATGTTCAGATTCTGTGTGCCCTATCTCTAGACAAGGTACAGGGAAAGTGATTCAAGTGATCTAAATGTTGATGTTCAGATTCTGTGTGCCCTATCTCTAGACAAGGTACAGGGAAAGTGATTCAAGTGATCTAAATGTTGATGTTCAGATTCTGTGTGCCCTATCTCTAGACAAGGTACACGGAAAGTGATTCAAGTGATCTAAATGTTGATGTTCAGATTCTGTGTGCCCTATCTCTAGACAAGGTACAGGGAAAGTGATTCAAGTGATCTAAATGTTGATGTTCAGATTCTGTGTGCCCTATCTCTAGACAAGGTACAGGGAAAGTGATTCAAGTGATCTAAATGTTGATGTTCAGATTCTGTGTGCCCTATCTCTAGACAAGGTACAGGGAAAGTGATTCAAGTGATCTAAATGTTGATGTTCAGATTCTGTGTGCCCTATCTCTAGACAAGGTACACGGAAAGTGATTCTTTCAGTCCATGCCCCATCCTTCCCCTGGCAGGGAAGGTAATTTCTGACGGACAGGAACGTCAGGTCTAAGAACTGCTCGACCGTGGCGGAGGTCTCCGCTCTTTTGAATGCCTTTCAAGTTGTTTGTTGTTGTTGTTGTTATGTTGTTGTTGTTGTTGTTGTTGTTCTTCTTCTTCTTCTTCTTCTTCTTCTTCTTCTTCTCTTCTCCTTCTTCTTCTTCTTCTACAATAACTGAAAGACGGTGATATGGGAAAACATTGTGTCCACAGTTTATGGAGGATAAAGATCCAGAACTTCTCATGATGGCTGGAGGAGGTGGAGGTCTGGATTACGTTTCCTTCGACGACAGCTCAGGTGAGTGTGTATCAGTATATGCACGAAAAGAATGCGTAAGGCTGATAGACAAAGAAAGAAGCGATCATGATACTCACTAGTATGTTATCATGAAAATACCGTAACCAGGAAAACGCAAATATGCAACAGGACCACCGTTAAATGAATATTAACAATAGCAATAAATAACATTTGTGTAAGGCAGTCCTGCTGATAACCTATTCACCGTGCATTCATTCTCTTAATTATTCCGCACGATGACTGCACTGACACGTTGTCGGCTGAATAATAAGCAATGTTTCATATGCAGTACTGTATTCATGCATATGTGAAAAGGCAGTATGGTTTGAACGTTAAGATTAAAGTTCCTGAGCCAACTGGCCGTGGTGGCAATGAACTCTCGGACATTTACCGTGTTTAGGGCACGGCGTTATGGAAGACGGTACCCATCCCTCTCCTTCTGCCGCCTTAACCTCCCCTGAACTGAATCAGGTACTCCTTTCGTGCTGGGTTCAAAGACAGGGTTTTCAAGCCGTGAGATTCTGATCCTACGGGTAATTCAAATTCACTGCTGTCACGTCCGCTGCCGAGCACTCTTTCCATTCGACTGCAGGTACCCCACCCCCTCCCGCTCATTTCCACTCCCTTCCACGCCTCGTCTATCTTTGGTTGAAAATATTTTCTTGAAAAGGTAGGGTTTAAATTGAGCTTTGGAAGCGGGTAACGTAGGCAGATTTCACATAAGGGGCGTTCCAAAGTATTGATGCGGCAAAGCTTAAGGAACATTCTGCAAATGTTTCGCTTTAGGATTTTCTTTTTTGTGTGTGCTGTATATGTTCGTTTGTTCGGTGGTGTTTTTTTTTTTTCGCTTTGGGATCTTCGGGCTGATTTTGTTTGTTTCTCTTTGTTGTTGTTGTTGTTGTGTTGTTGTTGTTGTTGTTGTTGTTGTTGTTGTTGTTGTTGTTGTTGTGTTGTTGCTGTTGTTGTTGTTGTGTTGTTGTTGTTGTATGTGTGTGTGTGTGTGTGTGTGCTCATAAGAAGACTTTTGGGTGTGCTGTATTTGTTTGTTTGTTTGTTTAGTGGGTGGGTTTTTTTCACTTTGGGATCTTTGGGTTGATTTTCGTTTATGTTTGTTTGTCTTTGTTGTTGTTGTTGTTGTTGTTGTTGTTGTGTGTGTGTGCTTGTGTGTGTGTGTGTGTGTGTGTGTGTGTGTGTGTGTGTGTGTGTGTGGTGTGTGTGTGTTGACAAGAAGACTGAGGAGTACGCAATGACCGATAGGCGTGGCGGGCAGTGGACAGGTATGACGGGAGAGGCCATCACAGCAATGCAAACTCCCAGCTACATAATGTATACCCACTGATAAAAATCGATCGTAGCGGCTATACATTGCAGACTAACCTTGGCAGGAGGGGAAAAAAAAGGAAACATGCAATTTGTTAGTAATGTTGTATGGGAACTACTGCCGACGAATTTGATTTTACTCTGGACTGCCCTAGGAATATGATACCTCGAAAGACATTGATACTCATAAACTACCACTCCCCATCGTCAGTGTTTTAAATGTTGTAGTTTATTTCAGACTGGAAGAAAAGTGCGATTTAAAATCAACAAAGATATCAACTCTGGGAGGAGCGTGTAACCTGTTCTTATATTTAAAGATGCTGTGATTGTTTATTTAGTTTTGAATGTTCCTATTTTATAACAGTTCAGGTGCTCAAGAAAAGGACTGGTTCACCTTTGGTTCGTTTACTTTCAGATAAATGTTCGATACAAATCAGTCCAGTTTATTTCTTAACAACCTCAACAACCTTAACAACCTCAAAAGAGGCAAAAAGGATTCTTTCTTGAATCTACACGCTCCCTCCCTCTCCTCTCTCTCTCTCTCTCTCTCTCTCTCTCTCTCTCTCTCTCTCTCTCTCTCTCTCTCTCTCTTCTGATTTTAAAGACATTTTTTGTGGACAAAATCTCAAAAGGTTTGTGTTTGTAATATTAAACCAACTTAAAAAAAATATGTGTGGGCCGATATGAATTCTAAAAGCGCCTTCAGTTTACATCTTTAACCAATATCCCACACATTTCTCCTGCACCTTACATTTGCTCCTTTTTTCTTGCTTCTTCTTCTTCTCGATCCCGTTTCTTGCCTCCCTGTATATCATAGCCGCATCAAAACAGAGCATAACTCCAAAGCGGAAAGCTGGATCAACGAGAGCCTGAACGCCAAAGTATAAGCCGTCGTGATAAGAAGAGGAAGGAATAGAGTAGAAAGCTGGCGGTGGGGATGGGGGGAGGGGGGGGGATTCTGATACATCGTTTGCAACGAACATGTTGCCAGCACGACCATGTTTACATGAGTAACAAAACGCACAACTTTGCACTCTGCTTTGCCACAGATGTATTTGGGGAAGCAGAGAAGTCTGAGACAAAATTCTGGAAAGGGGGAGGGAGGGGGACGGATAAACAGAGCGAGAGAAAGATGCAGATGGTGACGAGGAAATAATAATACATACAAGGATGGGGGGGGGGGGTTGCTCGGGGAGGAGGGAGAAGGATACAGGCAACAGTGGAGGAGAAAGATTGACAGTGATGGAAGAATTTACAGAGCGAGACAGGAGGAAAAGGAAACAGACTGTGATAGAGGAGCAGAGTACAGATACTGACGGGGGAGAAGGGTACAGACATGACGGGGGAATAAAGAACAGACAGCGATGAAGAAGAAGGACACATCAAAAAAAGGAGTGAAAAAAAAAGGATACTGAGCTAGGGGGAAATGGATGCAGACAGTGACAGGAACAGGACACAAACAGTGACAGGGAGAGCAGATACAGAGGGTGAGAAGAAGAGTATACAGACAATGATGGGGGGGGGGGGAATGAATACAGACTGGGATAGCAGAAATAAATACAGACTGGGATAGCAGAAATAAATACAGACTGGTATAGCAGAAATAAATACAGACTGGGATAGCAGAAATAAATACAGACTGGGATAGCAGAAATAAATACAGACGGTGACAAGAGACGGACAGTGCCGGTGAGATGTATGGGGTTGACGGGGGGTCTATACAGACATTGAAACGTGGAGAAGGATAACAGACAGTGACAGGGGAGATGAAGACAGACAGTGACAGGAGGACTAGAATACTGACAGAAGTAGGGGAGAAGATACAGACAGTGTTAGGGATGGAGATGTAGTGATGGGGGAGAAGGATACAGAGAGTGATAGTGGGAGAATAATACGGACAGTGGTTGGGGAGTGGATACAGACAGTGGCAGAGGAGAAGAATAAAGACTGATAGCTGGAGAAGGATACCGATAGTGATAGAGGAGATGGGTACAGATAGTGACAGGAGAAAAAGATTTAGGTAGTGATGGGGGAGAGGCACACAGAGACAAGGGTAGAAGAATACAGATAGGGAGATAGAGACAAGCGTAGAAGAAGACAGAGAGGGAGGTAGAGACAAGGGTAGAAGAACACGGAGAGGAGATAGAGACAAGGGTAGAAGGATACAGATCGGGAGATAGAGACAAGGGTAGACGAATACAGATAGGGAGATAGAGACAAGGGTAGAATACAGACAGGGAGATAGAGACAATGGTAGAAGAAGACAGACAGGGAGATAGAGACAAGGGTAGAAGAAGACAGACAGGGAGATAGAGACAAGGGTAGACGAACACAGATAGGGAGATAGAGACAAGCGTAGAAGAATACAGAGGGAGATAGAGACAAGAGTAGAAGAATACAGATAGGGAGATAGAGACAAGGGTAGAAGAATACAGATAGGGAGATGGAGACAAGGGTAAATTACAGATAGGGAGATAGAGACAAGGGTAGAAGAATACAGATAGAGAGATAGAGACAAGGGTAGAAGAATACAGATAGGGAGATAGAGACAAGGGTAGAAGAACACAGATAGAGAGATAGAGACAAGGGTAGAATACAGATAGGGAGATAGAGACAAGGGTAGAAGAATACAGACAGGGAGATAGAGACAAGGGTAGAAGAAGACAGACAGGGAGATAGAGATAAGGGTATACGAACACAGATAGGGAGATAGAGACAAGGGTAGAAGAATACAGATAGGGAGATAGAGACAAGGGTAGAAGAATACAGATAGAGAGATAGAGACAAGGGTAGAAGAATACAGATAGGGAGATAGAGACAAGGGTAGAAGAACACAGATAGGGAGATTGAGACAAGGGTAAATTACAGATAGGGAGATAGAGACAAGGGTAGAAGAACACAGATAGATAGAGACAAGGGTAGAAGAATACAGATAGGGAGATAGAGACAAGGGTAGAAGAACACAGATAGAGAGATAGAGACAAGGGTAGAAGAATACAGATAGGGAGATAGAGACAAGGGTAGAAGAATACAGATAGGGAGATAGAGACAAGGTAGAAGAACAGAGACAAGGGTAGAAGAATACAGAGAGGGATAGGACACAAAGAATACGGACATAAGCAAAGGGGAGAATACAGACAGGGATGGGAGAGGGGGGAGAACGACGCAGGGAGTGGCAGGGGAAGAGCAAACCAGACAGAGACAGGGGAACACGACCGTGACGGGGGAATGAGAAAACAGTTACAGGGCGAAAAGAAGACAACCAGACAGAGACAGGGGAACACGACCGTGACAGGGGAACTAGGAAACAGACAGTTACAGAGCGAAAAGACGACAAACCAGACAGAGACAGGGAACACGACCGTGACGGGAGAATGAGAAAACAGTTACAGGGCGAAAAGAAGACAAACCAGACAGAGACAGGAGAACACGACCGTGACAGGAGAATGAGGACACAGACAGTAGTTACAGGGCGAAAAGAAGACAAACCAGACAGAGACAGGAGATCACGACCATGACAGGGGAACTAGGAAACAGACAGTTACAGGGCGAAAAGAAGACAAACCAGACAGAGACAGGAGAACACGACCGTGACAGGGGAACTAGGAAACAGACAGTTACAGGGCGAAAAGAAGACAAACCAGACAGAGACAGGAGAACACGACCATGACAGGGGAACTAGGAAACAGACAGTTACAGGGCGAAAAGAAGACAAACCAGACAGAGACAGGAGAACACGACCGTGACAGGAGAATGAGGACACAGACAGTAGTTACAGGGCGAAAAGAAGACAAACCAGACAGAGACAGGAGAACACGACCGTGACAGGAGAATGAGGACACAGACAGTAGTTACAGGGCGAAAAGAAGACAAACCAGACAGAGACAGGAGAACACGACCGTGACAGGAGAATGAGGACACAGACAGTAGTTACAGGGCGAAAAGAAGACAAACCAGACAGAGACAGGAGAACACGACCGTGACAGGGGAACTAGGAAACAGTTACAGGGCGAAAAGAAGACAAACCAGACAGAGACAGGAGAACACGACCATGACAGGGGAATGGGGAAACAGTTACAGGGCGAAAAGAAGACATACAAGACAGGATGAGAAGGATTCAGACAGAGATATAAGAGGAGAAGGCTACAGAGTGTGACAAGATGAATAGGATTAAAGCTGTGAGAGGCTGGACGGGGCGCGCGGAGGGTGGGGGGGGGGAGAGAGAGAGAGAGCTAGTGTTGAGGAAGAGTTGTGTGCAACAAACTCATTTCTCACCCATTCGGTAATATGCCAAGGAACATGCGTAAATGAGCTCTTTCCTTTAAAACATTAAACTCTCTCTCTCTCTCTCCTCTCTCCTCTCTTCCTCTCTCTCTCTCTCTCTCTCTCTCTCTCTCTCTCCTACACACACACACACACACACACTCTCTCTCTCTCTCTCTCTCTCTCTCCCTCTCTCTCTCTCTCTCTCTCTTCTCTCTCTCCTCTCTCCACCCTTGATCCTGTTCTCTCATGGTTTCTTCCCCTCCCACTCCTCTTTTTCATGACAACCTCCTCTTCATATTTCAAGGCGTTGTAAAAAGACAGACTTTCTGGATTGGTCATTATAATCTGTTTGAAAACAAACTTATATTACTAGTTAAAAATGAACCACTTTAACTTTCTAAGTTCTTTTCACAAAGTAATTAAGCTATGACTTTTCACCTCCGCCTCCTACGCTTCCTCTGCCTCATTTGTTTGTTTTGTTGGTTTTTCCTTTTTTAAGTTTTCCCAGATTTTTAAACTCTGGACAATTAAGTAGCGAAGGAAAACAAGTGCAGGCTAACAATGCTACAATTCTTCCGTCATTATAGTAATGACTTGGTAAAGATTAGAACTTTAAAAAAGAATTGAAGATGAAGAAAATGGCGACATAAAGTTAAGAAAATATATCGTAGATATGAAGACCCTTCACTAGCTGCATGAGGGAACCATCGTAATCCTTCTTGATTACCGATCTATTTATGTTGCCTGCTCCTAGGCCTTTCGTCCGCTGGATCGGACTCATCAGGGAGACACGGCTGATTGCGTTTGTGCTCTTGGCGTCAAATACAGACACACCACAGTCCATAATTCTGTGGTGTTCTCACCACCAAGGGTTCAAAAAAGAATCCAACAGCACCCCCAAAGCAGCCAGCGAAGGGTAGTAAATGAAACAAAACGCAAGTGTGGAGAGGAAAAAGGTTGCTAACAAACTAAAAGCATTATGCAAACAGTATACAATGTAGGGGACAATCTTTGAGCCTATGCTTGAGGATCCATTCAAGGATGCAAGGGAGATCGAAAGATATGGAACAGTCTGAGTGGCCAGCTCTTGTGTTCAATAACCCAAGCATTGTCAGCGGTTAAGAATTGTGCAGAACAACCTTTACTTGGATCTCATAAGAGATGCAATCTCCCACTGATTGACGAAACAATATAATGCTGAACAGATAAGTAGTGGGGGAAAACAAGTGCAGGCTAGCAATTCTACAATTATTCCGTCATTATTGTAATGACTTGGTAAAGATTAGAACTTTTTTTAAGTTGAAGATGAAGAAAATGGCGACATAAAGTTAAGAAAATATATTATAAATATGAAAACCCTTCACTAGCTGCATGAGGGAATCATTATAATCCCTCTCAAATGCAGATCTATTTATATGGCCTGCTCCTAGGACTTCCGTCCGCCGGATCGGAACTCATCAGGGGAGACACGGCTGATTGTGTTTGTGCTCTTGGCGTCAAACAGAGACACACTACAGTTCACATTGTGAAACCAGAGAGATTTTTAAACTCTCTCTGGTTTCACAATGTTTCTTTTTCATTTCCATTTTGTTTCTCTCCCAATCCCAAAAAAAATGCAACAAAACCAACTGATAACACGAACCACCGGATTAAAGACAACCCAAATGCAAATGACCAGCCGGTGCTTTTCTTCTACAAGAGAGAGAGAGAGAGAGAGAGAGAGAGAGAGAGAGAGAGAGAGAGAGATGGGAGTGAAGGCGGTACGGTTGCAAGGGAGGAGGGGTAGAGGGGCTTAATGCCTCGTTAGAGGTTATGTTGGTATGATTATCATCTTTTTATCAGTAAAGGAACGAATAGATTGTGTTTCGCTAGTAGAATGCTCGGTCTCTAAGAGACGCGGGAAATCGACAGGGAACCATACAGACAAGAACAAGATGCAAAGCATGTAAAAGTACTCCCAGTTTATCTTGAATACGCGTGAGATATTCTATAAATAGCAAAAACCGTTTCGGGCCGTTATAGCCGTTAGTAACGGCTATTCTGGTTAACATCGGGCATCGTCCGTGACCCATAATGAACATACCTACAAATTTTCAGAAAGATCGGCTAAGTACTTTGTGAGATATTCCATAGAGAAGAAAAACCGTTATGGGCCGTTATAGCCATTAGTAACGGCTATACCGGTAAAATAAAACCTTGGGCATCATCCGTGACCCATAATGAACATACCAACAAATTTTCAGAAAGATCGGCCCAGTAGTTTTGTCTGGAGCGAGTGGAACACATTTGACCACGGACGGACAGACAGACAGATAGACACACAGACTCACAGCATTTCTTCGTTCCCATTGTAAAGTAATCCGATGGGAAGCGTTGTGGGGCTAAGACTGAAGATCAACAGGAGAGAGGGAGTCACACTGCAGTGTGACTGAGAGCATTGCAGCTGTGAACAAAGAATGATGTATGCCGTCATAGTGTTTTGAGAGGAAAAAGCACGGTGCGCCAGTGGAGAGAAAAATATTCAACGTGTTCGAATGTGCGTAAGCGTGCGTGCGTGCATCTCAGTGTGTCGGTTTGGGCGCGCTCCTGAGCAGTGCCTAAAGAACAGTAATGATAATGAACTGACACCAGTCCGTTGTAATAGACGGACAGACACATACATTTGCATTCACCAGCATGCTTTTGGACGCATTAGAACACACACATGCAAACACAC
>CM065717.1:31485155-31492655 GCA_033310375.1 Conus canariensis
TGAAATGTCAAAAGGTTAGTGTGATTGTAGTTTCAAACCAACGGACAAAATATGTGTGAGCTGATATGAACTCTCAAAGCGATTTCAGCTTAGATCTTTAACCCAATACCTCACCCGATCCTCCTGATCTTACATTTGCTTCTTTTTTCTTTTGCTTCATCTTTCTCCCATTGCTGGCCTTTCTCAGTATCAAAGCTGCATCAGAACAAAGCATAACACCATACCGGAAAATTGGATCAAAGAGAATTGGAACGACAAATTACAAGTCGCCGTTTTGATAAGGGGAGGGGGGAGAACAAAGCTGGGGGTGGTTTTCTGATACATCGTTAGCAGTGAACACGTTGCTAGGGCGACTGTCTCCACATGAGGAAGGAAACACAACACTTAGCACTCTACTCTGCTGCAAATGCATTTGGGAAAGTGGAGAAGTGGTTGCAAAATTCTGGGGGTGGACAGACAAACAGAGGGAGAGGAGAATACAGAAAATTATGTGAGAATGATACAGACACGGATAGGAGGAGAAGAATACCAACTGTAATCGGGGAAGAAGGTTACCAACAGTAACGGAGGAGAAAGATGAAGACAGTGACGGGAGGATACAGACAGAGACAAGGGGTGGAAGGATGCAGACAGTGATGGGGGGGGGGGGGGGGGAGGATACCGAACTGAAACTTTCCGATATGATAGACAGACACATACATGTGCATTCAACAGCGTACTTATGGACACATTAGATCACACACATGCACACACACACACACACACACACACACACACACACACACACACACACACACAACCCCACATACACACACTACTCTCTCTCTCATACACACACACACACACACACACACACACACACCACACACACACACACACACACACACACGATACGCGCGCGCGCACACACGCACACACACACAGACACACACCCCACACACACACACACACACACACACACACACACACACACACACACACACACGTGAGCGCGTACGTGCGCGCGCGCTCATGTGCTGTCACAGGGACATGCACTTTATAAACTTGCGATAATGGAAGAGACAGCGAGACGCCGAGGTGTGCAAGAAAACTGAGTTGAAAAAAAAAAAAACAGAAGAAAAAAAAAACGAAAAGAAAACGCAAGCGGACACAGAGAGAGAGAGAGAGAGAGAGAGAGAGAGAGAGAGAGAGAGAGAGAGAGAGAGAGGAGAGACGGACAGACAGACAGACAGACAGACAGACAGACAGACAGACAGACAGACGGACAGACAGACAGATCAGTGTTAAACAGAACACCTGGGGATGATGATGCCACAGATCATGGCGACGATGGGGAATGAAACAGGAAAATATCGATGCAGAAGCATGTGTAGGAGAAACAAAAGCCATAGAAAAATGTCCAACACTTGCATTTTTTCTCACTCGGCTAATGTCTTTTTTGAATTAATACCCTGACAAAAAGAATGTGAAATCGGAGCCTGTTTTTTTTTTTTCTTCTAAAATCTCTCTCTCTCTCTCTCTCTCTCTCTCTCTCTCTCTCTCTCTCTCTCTCTCAAGATGAATTTAACTGGCAGAATATTCTCTTTCTTTAGAGACTTTTTCATTCAATGCTAAGAATGTATGAACTAAAACAACGAAACACAAGAACAGGAAAACAGCGAAGTACTGGAGGAGTGGGACGGGGGTGAACAATAAATCTTATCTTATGCATGCTCATAGTACAGACCGTGACACATGTATTCATGAGTCACTGCGACTCGCGGTGATGTTCCGTCTTCATCACTATGTTCAGTATCAGATGTTACACACACACACACACACACACACACACAAACACACACACACACACACACACACACACTTCAGCTGGAAACAAACACAAAAGCAACATAACAGCAGACAGTAACCTAAATGTCTGAACACAAAAGTACAGAAATGGACACCTGCACGGACGAAACTCTACTGCAGTATGGACAGGCACCAAGAGTCGAATGGTTAGTTCGTTCAGCAACGAGGCTGACGTTTGTGAGTTCGAACCATACGTGGGATCGGATTTTCCACGGCTTGAAAACCATCTCTGGCCATGCTACTACAGTCAGTTAGGTTCGTGGTTAAGTTAAAGAACATGTTGGTTTCTTTTTTCCTCATGGCCTAAACAACCTGAACCTTTAAGTCATCACTGACCCCAATGCCACTCGGCTGTGGGACTTCCACCCAAATCCTAACTGAAATGTTACGCCTCATCATTTTTCCGCTAAATTATTTGCCATGTTCGCCCTGTGTACGCAGACTACAGAACATTTCCATTTGTTGGTCAATGATTTTATAATGATCTGGCTGCAAAATCGCTATGATTTGTGTTAGATTGTGCAATATATGATGAACATTGATTTTTTTTCTCGAATATTTCAGAAAGACAGGAAATGCTTGTTGTTTACCAGTTTAGAATTAATAAGGGAAAATGTTGCAGAATGTATAAACAAAATGTCATCTTGGGGTTTTTTGTTGTTGTTTTTTTTGCCGAGAGTCATTGTCAGGCTTAATTAGTTCCCTTGATGATATCACCCACAATGCACCGTCACAGTTCATTTTCAAGGACTGTTACAAATGATCCCCAAAACGCGTTGTTATATTGCATGCGAAAAGTAAATGATCAAACCGTTTCCTTGTTAGGGTTATAAAAGCACTTTGTTGTTTTCAGCAATTTTCTTTTTTAGAGAGCGATATTTGTCCGTCATGCTTTCGTGAATCAATCTGATTTAAAACTATGTCAGTTATCCATGTATTTGTTTGTCTTTTTCTGTCTTGAGAAACTTTTTTTTTTTTTTTGCCGTTTCAAGTTACAAGACATTTCCTGCTTCTACCAAGGTTAATCGGTAATCAATATTCGACATTCTCTCTCTCTCTCTCTCTCTCTCTCTCTCTCTCTCTCTCTCTCTCTCTCTCTCGTTCTTATTTGTTCTTTTTCTCTCATCCTCCTATCCCCCCCCCCTCTCTCTCTCTCTCTCTCTCTCTCTCTCGTCCCTCTCTCGCTCTCTCATCCACACCGAACTCTGTCACTGCAGACACACTAATACAGTTCGTGTGGTTATAGGCACTGACTTCCCGTGGCAAGAGAGCTGGGCCAGGCTCGACACCTTGAGGTGGACCCAGCCAGACGAAGAGGCTCACTTCTCAGCCAGGGGCTGCGCGGTCAACGACACACCGCCTGTCGCCTCGGGGGGCTACGGGGCCGGCTACGGAGCCTGCACCACGGCTGGAGGACATGGTGGAGGCACTGATGGTAAGTCCCAGTAGCAGCAGTGACACAGTATTTTGTGTGCACTCTGAAGTCGTCCTGCGAACAGCTTCACGAGACGGGCACTGGAATGAGACCCACAGGGGAAGAGAGGAGTTTGTTGACAGCGGGACTAGAGTGTCTTCACGTGAGAAGCTGAACTCATCAAAAGGCGTCGTGAGCTATGCTGATCTTAAAGGCAGTCTCTGAGGCAGAGATGAAGAGTGAGTTAGGACTATAGCGTGATTTTCAACGTGTGGCCATTTGCAAAGGGGACAGATCGAGTCTCAACCAACACACTCGTTTTGGTATTTTATACGCCATCTTCACAGCAGAAAATCAGAGCTGGATATCTCGGAGTCAGAGTAGACTTCAACGTCACGTCTCCAATTAGATGTTTTCGATGTCAGAAGTTTGCCTGTTTTGGCAGCCGATGCTCATGGGAGGAGATCTTCGTTCAGTGTTGTAAAACAGTCCGACAGCTCTTTGTGAGAACTGCAGTGGCAGCCGTCCCTTCTCCTCATGGAAATGACCGAAGTAGCAACTGGAAAAATCTTTCCTGAGAGTCAAGACGGAAAAGAAAAATCCTTTCATGAGGCAATGAAACTGGCTGTCAGTAGGATAAAAGGAAATGTTACATAAGGCAGGGAACAGTAAACAGTTCTTAACGAACAAGTACGGTAACTCTCGCTCCCATGATGAAATTAATACACACCCGTAACTCCAAGCGAACGCTGGTTATGACACCGAATCGTCTGGCAGAAATGACAACACAGAGCACACAGAACAAACAAGGAGACATCCCTAAAAACGATTTTCCAAGCTCGCCAAAAGAAAAGTACTAGCAATGAACAGACACCATCTCATATGATAGACGGACAGACACATACATTTGCCCTCACCAGTATGCCCATGGACGCATTAGAACACACACACGCTCCTATGCATGCACACACACGCACGCACGCACACACACACCACATGCTCACACACACACGCGCGCGCACGCGCACACACACACACACACACACACACACACATACATACATACACGCACAACACACACACACACACACACACACACACACACACACACACACGCACGCACGCACGCGCACACACACATATATATTCATGCACACGCACGCGTACACACACGCATACACACACAAACCTCGGAGAGGGAGAGATAGATTCACACATACATACACACACGCGTGCACACGCGCGCGCGTACTTGACCTTGTGCACAGCAACAGCAACTGGAGAAATGAACCAACAGAAATGAACATTTTTTATTCCAGACTGACACAGCCTTTTCCATCTAGAACACAGTCAAACAAACACACGGACGGACAGTAAAAAATACAGGTCACCTCAGTCTGATTGGGTGTTCCGCTTCCCCTTTCCCTGACCATGGCTGTACAACGTATTGTGATTGGCCGTTCCTTCGCCCCTCCCCCTGACCATGGCTGTACAACGTATTATGATTGGCCGTTCCTTCGCCCCTGCCGCTGACCATAGCTGTACAACGTATTATGATTGGCCATCCCTTCGCCCCTGCCCCTCATCATGGCTGTACAACGTAT
Source organism: Conus canariensis (assembly GCA_033310375.1). Taxonomy (NCBI): domain Eukaryota; kingdom Metazoa; phylum Mollusca; class Gastropoda; order Neogastropoda; family Conidae; genus Conus; species Conus canariensis. Next base: position 31,490,022 of record CM065717.1, read on the forward strand.
TATGATTGGCCATCCCTTCGCCCCTCCCCCTGACCATGGCTGTACAACGTATTATGATTGGCCATCCCTTCGCCCCTGCCCTTCATCATGGCTGTACAACGTATTATGATTGGCCATCCCTTCGCCCCTCCCCCTGACCATGGCTGTACAACGTATTATGATTGGCCATGCCTTCGCCCCTTCCCCTCATCATGGCTGTACAACGTATTATGATTGGCCATCCCTTCGCCCCTGCCCCTGACCAGGCTGTACAACGTATTATGATTGGCCATCCCTTCGCCCCTGCCCCTGACCATGGCTGTACAACGTATTATGATTGGCCGTTCCTTCGCCCCTCCCCCTGACCATGGCTGTACAACGTATTATGATTGGCCGTTCCTTCGTCCCTGCCCCTCATCATGGCTGTACAACGTATTATGATTGGCCATCCCTTCGCCCCTCCCTCTTGACCATGGCTGTAAAACATATTCTGATTGACTGTTTCAGAGAGCGCGGTGAATGGGTCAGTGCAGTATGCGGGGTGGCCTGGCTCTGTGTTCGTCCACCCTGACCACCTGGTGGCCTGCTTCCAGTTCAGTGAGTCACACATGTACACTGTGTTTGATGTCAGTCACACCTGCACACTGTGTTTGATGTCAGTCACACCTGCACACTGTGTTTGATGTCAGTCACACCTGCACACTGTGTTTGATGTCACACGTGAGACCTTGCCTGACGGAACAGGCCATGTGCTGTTAAAGCCAGTGTGTGTGTGTGTGTGTGTGTGTGTTGTGTGTGTGTGTGTGTGTGTGTGTATGTGTGTGTGTGTGTGTGTGCGTGTGTGTGTGTAGATAGATAGATCGATAGATGTATGTGTGTGTATATATATACACGTGTGTGTGTGTGTGTGTGTGTGTGTGTGTGTGTGTGTGTGTGTGTGTGTGTGTAGATAGATAGATAGATTTGTGTGTATGTATGGGGAGAGAGAGAGAGAAAGATGGTGCACAATGTTGATATGTATATCAACTACCGAGAAAGACTGGACACCACTTGTCTTTTATTATTTTACCTTTTTTTAAAAAATCACGTTTGTGAATACGTCAGACAATGAAAACATGAAAGGACAAATAAAAGAAAACACTGATGCTTCAATAAATAAGTTAGTGTTTAATATGTTCACAATCAAAAGAAGACAGAAATAGACCAACGCATTAATGAATGATAAGGACCATTGTTACAACAAATAAGAGAGGAATTAGGTGTCTTGATGAACGGTAAACAAAATAGTAGAGCATGAATACAAACAAGCATCTTCTTCCTACTTCTGTCACTTCCCTCACCCCTCCCCCCTCCCCTCGAACCTTCCTCTTCCCCTTCCCCGTCCCCCTCCCCTTCTTCATTCCTTCTCTTTCTGTCATCTTCCCCCTGTCCCCTCCGCCACTCCCTCTCCTTAATTCACCCCTTTCGCTTAATTCACCCCTTCGCTTAATTCACCCCTTTCGCTTAATTCACCCCTTTTTATTCATCCCCACTTCCTTTATCCCTGTCATCGCGTATTTCCCTTCCCTCCATCCCTCCCCCTTTATTCATCACTTCTTTACTTATCCCTTCTATAACTGCTTCCCTCACCACATCCCTTCCCCCTTCCTCCACCCACACCCCTTTCCTCTCTGTACCCCTCATTTTACCTTTCTCCGTCCCTCCGTCCCGTCCGCTGACCTCACCCGATCCCCTTCTCTCATCCCACCCCCCTTCTCTCACCTCTTCCCAAAATATTTCACACACACACACACCCACACCACCACCACACCTCACCTCTTCGTTTAATCCCCATCCCCTACCCTCACCTCTTCCCCACGTTTCACCCCTTCCTTTACCCCTTCCCCCCCCCCTTCCCATCACTCACCCCTTCCCCCAACCCCCGTCTCTCTGACCCATCCCTTACCCTCACCTGTTCCCCGACATCTCACCCCCTCCCTTCACCCCCATCCCTTTCCCTACCCTTCCCCTTACATACCTATTCCCCGCCGTCACTCCCATCCCCCCTCCCTTTCGCTCATCCTGTCCCCCATGCTGTCCACCCAGGGAGCCACCCGGATCACGGGCGCGTGAAGCTGGACCACGTGAGCTGGAGGTGCCCGTGTGACTACCTGTGTCTGTGGGAACGCCCTGACCTGCTGGAGGCCAGCCACGACGAGGGGGAGGAGGAGGAGGAGGAGGCAGAGGAGGAGGAGGATGGGCCTGAGGGGAAGACGGGGCCGGGCCGTCTCCAGAGCGGAGCCTTCCGGTGTATCTGCCCCGCAGGCAAGGTTCTGGGCCCGGATGGCTTGTCGTGCACAGGTGAGTTGGAGGGTAAGGGAGGTGGTGGTGGTGGGAATGGACTGGGCGGGGGTGGGGAGTGGGGGTGATGTCAGTGGGAGAGTGCGAGGATGCTTGGGGTGTATCAGGACTCTGTACGTTTTTAGAGACCTGAAGGATCTGGGGCATACAGCATGATGATGTTTATATTGACCATTATGTGAAGAGAATTCATGGTGTGTGTTTGAATTATACAGGTCAGAACATGTTTCCGTTATTTACCTTTTCGTGAGTCATTAGTAAATTTGGCAGTGGTATTAATGTGCATGTGTGGGGGGAGGGGAGGGGAGTTGAAAA
>CM065717.1:31495155-31497655 GCA_033310375.1 Conus canariensis
TGGTGCTATTTGCCGGTCAGTTGGAGAGGCCAGGCGGCAGCAGGATGACCAGTCTATGCCGGTAGAAACGGCTGTCACCGTCAGCGTCACAGTCGTCATCGGCCTCATCGTCGTCGTCGTCGTCTTCTTTATCTGTAGGTTACCACACAGAGCGAATACATGAAGAGGAAGGGAAGTGACCGAATGAATGAGCGAGTGAGTGTATTTGTGTGTGCGCGCGCGCGGGTGTGTGTGAGTGAGAGAGAAGACAGACAGAGAGACAGAGACAGAACAGACACATAGACAGACATGTGCATACACCAGCACGTATATATGCACGCACGTACGCACAGAGAGAGGGAGGCTCTGTGTGGGGTGTGTGTGTGTGAGTGTGTGTGTGTGTGTGTGTGTGTGTGTGTGTGTGTGTGGCGCGCGCGCGTGCGTGCATGCAGTGGTGTGTGTGTGTGTGTGTGTGTGTGTGTGTGTGTGTGTGTGTTTTGTATAAAGAGACAGGGGTGGACATTGGCTTTTTACACAAGTATATGGGTGTTTATGATTTGAATTTTGTTTAATGTGTTTTTGTGCTTTCTGCTCTCCATTCTCTTTCGTTCGTTCGTCTTTTCTTTCCTTTGATGTTTATGAAAAGCCACCTTTCCTTCCCCTCGACAGCAGAAAAAAATATCGCGAACAGTTTGTCGTTTTGTTTTGTTTGTTTGTTTGTTTTGCATCGCTGAAACGTCGCTCGCAAATCAAACATGTTTGTTTCCCCCACAGTCAATATTCAACACGATCACGCCATTTTTTTTCAGTTCGGGACTTGATTTGAACATTGCACGGGACACTGCTATTTCTTTGTAATCCCTGTTTATGCTGACACTCTTTCGGAGAGAGATCCCGCTCACCCTTGCCTTTAAATCTTGTGAACGACCCATCACCAGGGGAAAAAAATGTCCTTTTTCGACTGAGTGAGAAAACCTCACGCGATTCTGAATTCCGACTGTTCTTTCTCGCCTGCTGTCTTGTTTTCAATTTTCTTGTTTGATTTGTATTTCTGCTTGTCTTTTAACTGCCAGACGACTGCTATAGGAAACACGTATTTTACCGTTTTTTTCTGTTTGTTGTTGTCTGCGTCTGATAGAATTTTTTGTCCTGGGTTTGCTTTCAAGAAAATTTATTTCATCTTACCAGCGCTGATGGTACCCGTCCTGGTATCTGTCCGTCTGTTTAATAATGCTCAATATTTCACTGGCTGTGTCAAGTTTTATTGCATGTTTACTGGTATTTTGTTCATGTTTACACTGTTTTAGCTCAGCGTGTGCGTCAGCTCTGGTGAATATGGGCAAATTTGAAACTCTTGCCAGCATATGTATCAGATGAATGGGTACCGCAGCTAGCGTTGAATGATATAGTTTCGCCATGGAGGCAACGTTTTCCTTCCTCGATTGTAACTTCCATCCAGTTGGTTACGTTTTGACACGCGCTTGTCCGTTTGTTCGTTTATTTCATTGTCTCTGTCTGTCCATGTGTAAGGTGACGTTGAAACTATGAAACCGATCCCAACAATACTTGGAGGAATCGTAGAATATAGCCCAAGGACGATCCTGTTAAATTTTGGTATGGATCCGGATTAAAGGACAGATCTTTGATGCGTTCAGCAAGATCATTACCAAATTTCATCTGAGCATGACGCTGCATCCTATGAGGGGCTGATGGCCATATTTCATGCCAGCCTAAACTTCTTCGGAATGGGTTTACCCACGTAATCCATTTGCCCTTTAGGCTTTGCTGGCTTTGTACTACCTGCTGAATTCTCCTCCTTCCCCTCCTCCTCCTCCTCCTCCTCCACCACCACCACCACCTCTTCCTCTTTCTCCTCCCTCCCACTCCTCTTCCTTCTCCTCTTCCTCCTCCTCTTCTTCCTTCTTCTCCTTCTCTCGTTCTTTCTTCTTCTTCTTCTTCTTCTTCTTCTTCTTCTTCTTTCTTCTTCTTGTTCTTCTCTTTCTCCTCCTCCTCCTCCTCCTCCTTCTTCTCTTCCTTCTGCTTCTCCTTCTTCTTTTTCTTCTTCTTCTTCTCCATGAACTAACTTTGTAAGCTTTTATTGGGACAATTCCTGCAGAACACTTTTATCGGTTCTCCAGGTCTGTCATCGTGTGCCAAGACAGACAGATAGACAGACAGACATGTTTTCCCAGTTTCTCCATCTTCAAATTCCGCCCCCCCCCCCCCCCCACCCTCCTTAAGTCCAAATCTTTGCCAAGTCATTACTATGAAGACAGTTCAGTTGTTGGCCTGCGCTTGTTTTTTCCCCCACTATTAGATTGTTCGTCTATGTATTTGTCTGACTTTATTCAAGTTTAAAAGGCTGTGCCGGTCTTGAATACAAGTTACTCTGTGTTAGGTTTTCTTATGGGAGCCAAAAAATACCCAACTTGTTTACTGTTTATATTTATCAGCAAGATAAAGATCTCAAACTGAGATTAGTAAAATTGGTAACAGACAGACAGACAGACAGACAGATAAG
>CM065717.1:31500155-31550155 GCA_033310375.1 Conus canariensis
GATAATTCCTTTGATTCTTTTGATTTTTTTTTTTTTTTTACATATCTAACATATTCATTAATCCGTTTTGATTTTCGCCGTTATCGTGGCTGCAATCTTTCATTTGTGTCTATTTTTCAACGCTGGTGTGTCTTAAGCCTTTGATTTTTTATCATGTTTTTTCTTCTCGACCCGCTAAAGGGGAGGATGATGTATTGACTGAAAGAAGCTTTCTGAATAATTCATTGAGCATCTTTTCGTCGATGGATATATTTTCTCGTATGGGGCTAAACTTGAATATATGGCAGGTTTCTTTTTTCAATGTTCTTAATGTTCTCGATTCTTTATCCTTTGTTTTTCTTAATTTTTAAGGCCAAGTTTAGGAATTCCTTGATTCTTGAGGGTGATTTAAAGCTCTTTACATTTTTCCTTTGAAAGGATAAAGCCGAAAATTTCATCAATCCAGTATTTATTCACCACCCATAAATAAATGTACACATCGAAAGATCTGTTCTCGTATTTATTTTAACTTGTTGTTCAGCACTGCATCGATTTATAAAATGCCTTTATTTGTTTGCCTACATGTTTTTTTGTTTGATTTGTTTTATTTTTGTTTTGTGTGTTTGTTGTTGTTGTTGTTTTTGGTCTTCAAAGTTCAAAATTCTTCATACCTATTGATACTAGCTCTAGTACCCGATTAGTACGGTAGTTGCGCACTCCCACAGCCATTCTACCCTTGATCATTTTACGTTATGTAGTCGACCACGTAGAAATGTTTCAGTTTCAGTTTTAAATCAGCTTCAGCTTCACCAAGGAGACGTCAAAGCGTGCGGACCACTCCATATGCGCTACATCACATCTGCTAAACCTGGAGACCAGAATGTGCAGGGGTTGCGGCTGGATAAATGCATGCAGGGGATACATGAAACAGAAAAGATTTGGAGAGAGGGTCTTAGGGACGGAGACTGACCTACGTGTTAACCCTGCGCGCTGATCAGGCCTTGAGTACCCAGGCATAAGAGCACTTACACAGAATACACTTCAAGCTGACACGAGTCAAAGTCCAGATGTTTGAGTGTATGAGAGTTCAGTCAGCGCGTTGTTGCCGTTTTTGGTTTTGGAAACCCAGCATTTTATAGCGGCGGTTGATCTGACATGCACTGTCAATAAATGTTTATCACGACAACCGGATTTAAACAGGTCACTCAGCTAGGAATAGCACTTACTTGGAGCTTTCGACAGACCTCCGTCTGTCTTCTTCAGCGGTGTTTGTAACTTTATCTTAGCTGGAACAATACTCACGCCGCTTTGTGTAAGGAAAGCAAAACGGTCGTTGTTTGAATTTTGTGATAAGTTTTCTCTTTTTCCCGCAACGAAGAGCTATCATGTTTATAGTCACAGTGATGAAGTCGATACAGAAACACGGCCTCATTGTCGAAACCGTCAGAGCCGCATGTGGCGTTGAGAGGGTTAAGATGATATGAGCACAGTGTGAGGTCTGTAGAGTGCCTTCATTTTCACGTCACTGTTGTTGTTGTTGTTGTTGTTTTTTCAGACACTGCCCCCGCTGTGTAGTGAGCAGACGGAGCTGGATTTCTTCATGGAAGCTTACATTATCAGGTGCCGTGATTTTAAGTTGCTGTTTGTCCGTTTGTCTGGTTTACTGCATATGTGTCCACACTTGTCTGTATATAGATATGGTCTTTTGTGTGTGTGTGTGTGTGTGTGTGTGTGTGTGTGTGTGTGTGTGTGTGTGTGTGTCTGTCTGTCTGCCTGTCTGTCTGTCTGTCTGTCTGTCTGTCTGTCTGTCTTTGTCTGTCTGTCTGCTTGTCTCTCTGTCTGATTCTTTCTCTCTCCCTCTGTGTCTGCCTATAAGTCTCTCTCTCTCTCTCTCTCTCTCTCTCTCTCTCTCTCTCTCTCTCTAACACATTGCATCCTTCAGCATACACACACACACACACACACACACACACACACACACACACACACACACTCATTAACGCACACTCACTCACTCACACACGCACGTACGCACGCACGCACACGCTAACAAACATCACAAACCACACACCACACACACACACACACACACACACACGCACACATAACGACACGGACAGAATTATGTCTCTTAAATTCTCCTGCAGTAAATTACACTAACGTACAGAAGTTTCAGTTCTCTCCATACATCCTCTCTCTCTCTCTCTCTCTCTCTGGGGGTCGTGAACTGTTGCATTCGCGTGAGGTCACCGTGGTTTGACTCCTGCAATTAACAGACAATCAAGACGACTACACTGTGATTTATGGACTGAAAGTTTGCCTACTGCTTTGCAAGGAACCATGCCGTCTGCAGCACTGGAATTTAGGGCAGTTTGTGGCTGTTTCATCGCAGTGTTCCAGTTGTTTATGTTGAAGCGAGCGAAGCAGAAATTAGCCATGCATGCCGCCATTCTGAAACTGAAGAGGAGAACGGACGGTGTAGTGTTAGGACTGGTCCTCACGTATTTCTTCTGGGGCAGTTTTCTTCTTCAGTGTGGAGATGTGGAGAGTAACCCGGGACCAACAACTCTGGGTAAAGGTAGCACGAGGCAGGCTTGCCTGAACAGTGGTACCAGGACCAGTATGGAGGGACCGGGAAATCCCATAGGTGCGAGCCAAAGAGACACAACGAAAGAACCCAGCATGTCTGACCTCATGGACATGATGCAGTCCATGAGCACAAGAATGGACAACCGCTTCGGAGAGTTGAAGTCGGAGCTCCATACTCTACGAGAAGAGTGTACGGCGATGCAAGACGAATTCAGAAGGCTACGAGGGGAGATCAGCGGACTGCAGCAACAGAATGAAGACCTTAGGAGACAAAACGACGACCTGACTAAGAAGATCGAGGACCTGGAGCAGAAAACAGACGACCTCGAGGGCAGGTCGAAAAGGAACAATCTGATCTTCTATGGTATACCAAGGAACGACAATGAAACCAACACTGACTGTGAAAGTGTGTTAAAAGAGTTAATAACTGACCAGTTGGAACTTGCCCAAGAAACTGAATTTGATAGGGTGCATAGACTAAACCCCAAACGTGACTCGCCCATCATAGCGAGATTCGTGTTTTATAAACAGAAAGTAGAAGTTTTGAAGGCCAAGGGCAAACTCCGGGGAACAAATATTTTTGTCGGTGAAGACTTTTCTGTTCGTGTGAGAGAGATTAGGAGGAGGTTGACACCCCATGTGAAAAAAGCTAGGAGCGAGGGTAAGCGGGCCACTATGATTTTCGACCATCTTCTAATCGATGGCAATAAATTCACAGTAAATGGAAACGACGAGCTTGTAAAAATGAAATAATGTGTCGGCCGGCCCAAATACTCGTGTAAAAATAAACCATGGTTAAAGGGAACACACACTAGTTTAACACCGGTCCTTGCCTCGCTGTGTGGCAGTATAGATGACACTGGGGTAGCACGTGCAGAGCGTGATGTCTTTGACAGCGTGTTGTTTTCTGACGTTAGTTCAGCTTCCCCTTCAACACAAAACGAAAGCTATGAATGTGTGTTACAATCTGATATGTGTTGTGTGTCTGAAAATGCACATGATTATCCCCCCTCGGCCATTGTGCACAGTATGAATGAAAACGAGGTTTTGAATATTGATTCCAAATCTTTCACCTTTTTACACTGGAATGTTAACGGGTTAATTTCAAAACTACGCGACAATGATTTTGTCTCGTTTGTTCGTTCGTTTGATATTATTTCTTTGGTTGAAACTTTTGTGGAAGAGTTTCACTCTTCTGTATTTTGTGATTATGAAGTTTATTGTAAACCAGCTATAAAGCTCTCAGCTCGTGGTAGACACTCGGGTGGTTTGTTGTGTCTGATAAGAAAGGAGCTTTGCTCATTTGTAAAACTCTTGAATATTCAGTCGGATAATTTTTTTGCGTTTATAATTGACAAATCTGTGTTTGGTGCCATTAAAAATGTATTATATGTGTGTGCATATGTGCCTCCTGTGGATTCACCATATTACTTGCACTTCAATCTTGAAAATGGAATAAGTTTATTGTCTGAATTTATATATGACTGTATGCTTTCATGTGATGACGTGTTTGTATTGATTAGTGGTGATCTCAATGCCAGAACTGCAAATTTTTCAAAGGATTTTGGTGAAAATATCTTAGATTTTGGTAAACAGCATTCTAGCGGCCCATTATACACTGACAGAAATTCTGAGGATAAAAAACTTAATAATTATGGCAAAATGTTGCTTGATATGTGTACAAGTCTATACTTATGTATTTTGAATGGTATGTGTGAGGGCGACCAGGAAGGTCGCTACACGTACGTATCTGAAAGTGGAAATATCCACCCAAATGGAATCAATATCAAACACTGACTTTCCTCTATAACAGCCCTTTGTTCCTACTTATCTTGATTTTGTCTCTTAACATTATTATTACTATTTTTATTTACTTTATCCCCCCCCTCCCCAGTCCTTCTGCTCTTGGCCCATTTCTCTCTTCTTCCCCACCCTGCCCTCTCCTTCTATACCCCCCCCCCCTCATCCCTTCCAACTCTCTCCTTCCTTCCCCCTCAATCCTTGCTGAACACTTTTCATCTTCAAGCAGTATTCACTTTTCAGCTTTTTGGCAGTGCTCACTTCCTCACTTCCCCATTTCTCCCTGCCCACTGTCACCCATTCCCACTTGTCCCTCTGAGCAAAGAAGGTTTTAAACCGAAGCGCCCTCATCCACCTCTTCCTCAAGGACCTGCTACCATACCCCAGGCAAGTTATCTTATCGATCCAGGTCCTGCAGTCAACCAACTATTAGTGTTGATGATTATTTTTTAATGTCAAGGAATATGTTTGCTAGTGTTTCTGACGTCTGTGTACTTCATGTATATGAACGTATTGAGTCTGATCATATGCCTATTGTTTTGACCATTAATGTTAACAATAATCGATTAAATCAACCCAAAGACAAGAATATTAACAATTTTGTGGAAAAGTTTGTTTGGAATGAAAATTATAAAAATCACTTTACAGACATGATGTGTTCATCTGAGATCCAGCAGAGAGTCGAAATGGCTATCAGACTAATTGATGTAAATGTAAATGACGCGCTCAGTACTTTTAATTCTTGTTTAAAAGATGCTGCAAAATGTATGACAAAGCGGATAAATGTAAATAGTCTTAGGGAATGTGATGATTGGTATGACACTGAGTGTCGCCAAAGTAAAAGGAACGCTAGAAGATTACTAAGTAAGTCAAATCGTAGTAAACTTTCAACGGATCGAGTTTTGTATTGTAATGCTAGGCGGGAATACAAACAACTTTTGAAAACGAAAGAAAGGGATTTTAACAGAGGATTGTTAGAAAAATTAGTAGCGTCTGTAAACTCTCAGAAAGATTTCTGGAACACAGTACAAAAGATTAGAGGTGGTAAGAAACAACCTTTAAATAATATTACTTTGGAGAACTGGTTTGAACATTTTAAAGGACTGCTTGAAAGAAATGAAGATGTTGGTAATTTATTAGCACAAGCATGTAGTGATGGCGAAAGTGCTGGCAACGATAGTGGTAACTGTCCTTTAAATCGTCCAATCTCAAATGAAGAAATTATGTTGGCATTAAGAAAATTAAAAAATGGCAAAGCTGCAGGCCCTGACGGGATAATTGGAGAGATAGTTAAATATGCTTGCAAATCTGAACTGGTTGTTTGTTTTCTAAAGAATTTCTTTAATGCTTTGTTTGACAGGGGTCTTTTTCCAGAAATTTGGTCGGAGTCAATTATCCTTCCATTGTATAAAAAAGCTGATGCTAATAATCCAAACAATTATCGTGGAATATCTTTGAGCAATATATGCAGTAAATTATACAGCACTGTCCTTAATAGAAGACTTCAGGAATGGGTAGAAGAAAATAACTTAACTGGTGAATTTCAAGCAGGGTTTAAACAGAATTATTCAACAGTTGATCATATGTTCACTTTGATGTCGTTTGTTGAAAAACAGTTTGGATTGAATCGTAAATTATATGTAGCCTTTATAGATTTTGAGAAAGCATTTGATTCTGTAAATAGAAGCATCCTTTGGCCGATTTTGCTCAAGAATGGTGTTCATGGTAAATTGTATAAGTCCATTATCAGCATGTATGACTCTGTGAAAGCAAGAGTGCGATGTGGAGGATCTCTTACAGATTATATATACTGTACATCCGGGGTAAAACAAGGAGATGTTTGCAGCCCTATTTTGTTCTCATTATTCATTAATGAATTAACGTTGGAAGTTATTAATTCCGGAAGACATGGCGTGCGGTTTGTAAATAATGTCTTAGAAATATTTATTCTGCTATTAGCTGATGATGTGGTATTGTTATCCGAAACTATTGTTGGTCTACAAACACAGCTGAACAGTCTAGAAAGAACTGCTGTATCACTTCAATTAAATGTAAACATGACAAAAAGTAACATAATAGTCTTTAGAAAAGGTGGTTATCTTGCTGTTAGGGAAAGATGGAGTTATAACGGAAATTTCATGCCAGTAGTAAATGTTTACAAATATTTGGGTATATTCTTTTCAACACGCCTGAGCTTTACATTTGCTTGTAAAGATCTTGTGAGCAGAGCTAAATACGCCTTATTGTGTATCATGAAAAAGCTGACAATATTGAATAACAATTCTTTAGCACTATTTTTAAAATTGTTTGATTCTCAAATCCAACCAATTGTGCAATATGGTGCTGAACTGTGGGGTATTAGCAGCTCTGCTTATGAGGTGGAGAAGCTACATTTATACGCACTGAAGAAGTTTTTGGGAGTATCTATATATACGCCTAATGATTTAGTCTACGGGGAGACAAATAGGTATCCTATATATTTAGTTTCTATAGTCAGCTCCATTCGGTATTGGTTTAAGTTAACAAGAATGCAGTCACATAGATTACCCCATAGAGCTTACAATATGTTAGTTGAGTTTGATGCCAAAGGCAAGACAAATTGGGCTTCGAGGGTAAGAGTAAAATTGTATGAATATGGATTTGGCTTTGTCTGGGAAAGTCAGGGTGTTGGGGACATACGTGGTTTTATCCGTGAATTTCGTCAGAGATTAGTAGATTGTCGATGGCAAAGCTGGCATTCTCATGTTCAGGAAAGTGACAGATATGATATCTATCGTATGTTAAACGCAGAGCACAGATTGCCATTGTATTTGTCTATAAACTTAGACAAACATTTGAGATACATCTTAACAAAATTTAGATTTGGTATCACAGAAATAAGTAGTCATTTTAATCGTTATAGAGAACTCAGTGATGATCATCTCCTTTGCCCATTATGTCACGAGGGTTTTGATAATGAAGTTCATTTTGTATTTTCGTGCCAGGAACTTTATTGTATTAGGCAAGAGTTTATTCCAGAAAAATACTATAGACAACCATGTATCTTCAAGCTGATTATGCTAATGACTTCAAAAAATGAAACACTTGTAAAGCGGTTTGCTCTGTTTTTGTGCAAAGCATTTATGAATCGAAAATTTCTTACAGCCTGGGTTCTTTTTTATCATCAAATGCTTGAATTTCGTTTAATATGGTTACATATATTTGTTTAAGTGTATAACAATAAGCAGTGTAAGCGTTGATGTATCGCAGGCTTAAAACTTGTAACAATGTGAACGTTGTGAACTTGTTTTTTGTTTGTTTTACTTGTCGCATTGACATTAGCATATTATTTCAATTATTGTATCCCCCTTCTGAGGGGCTATGGCCTAACAGAATAAAGATCTGAATCTGAATCTCTCTCTCTCTCTCTCTCTCTCTCTCTCTCTCTCTCTCTCTCTCTCTCTCTCTCTCTCTCCTCGTGCGCACGTTTACACACACATACGCACGCACGCACGCATGCACCCCCCCCCCCCCACACACACACACACACACAGAGGAGTTACGTCGTCTATCCTGTCGTGGTGTTTCAGTAAGTTCCACCACCCCAACATCGTGCATTTCCTGGGGGTGTGCTTCGAGCAGCATCCTCGTTACATCGTCTTGGAGCTGCTAGAGGGAGGCAACCTCAAGTCTTTCCTGAGGGAAAACAGACCCTCCGAGGTAAACACATTTGTCTCCCTTACTTCGTTTGTTCATAAGCTATAACTCCAGCTGTCAAATGGACGAAATGACATTTTAGGAGGCTTTTTTTGTTTGTTTTAAACGTCGATTTTCAGCTTCTTCTGTCTTCACCTTGAGGTACTTTCACCTGTACATACAAGGAATTTTGTGATCGCGGTGGTTGTAGGCCGGAATTGTCCTATAGAAATGCGACGCTGATAGGGAGACACATGCTGACAGGAGTGTACAGACTAGGTGAACAGGCGCCGCAAACTCCTTTAGCAGGGTTATTGGGGTGTGGTCGTTTCATCCTGAGATCAAAGCTTGCCTATTTGTTTTATTCGATGTAAAAATCATTCTATGCGTATATGTTTGAAAGCAAATTATGCTCGTTGTGTTTGTTGGACATGGGAATAGCACTGATGCATGTAGCCTGTGTTTGGAAAACAGTTTTCACGTGTATAGAGCATACACGTTGCGGGTCCTTCTATGTAAAACGTTTTCTTAAAGAAAAATTTTTCGAGGAAATTCTTTTTCTAGACACGCTCTTAAACTGATCTGTTCATCTCCATTTAAACAGAACAATATAACACTTTAGAAACACTGAGTACACACACTTTTAACAGAACGGCTGAAAAACTTCCTCTTAATTCAGAAAGCTTCAGAAAACGGTAATAGATGGCACGAAAATTGGATCGTTTTGTGTGTGTGTGTGTGTAAAGGCCTGTTTTTCATTGTTCAATAAGACAGTCACTTCACAACTGTCTGCCCACTAATAGCAATCACGTTTGGCTGGGAAGAAAATGAATGAAATGAACATTTGTGATTAATAAGTTGGTCTTCAACAGGGACAAGCTAGTGTTAACTGTTCGTATTCTAAATTCCCTGTGTAGTGTAAAACCTCCGAATAAAACGAAATCTTTAAAGAGGTAGGGAACAGCAAACAATAAACAAGTAGGGTAACTCTTGCTCCCATGATGAAACAAATTCATGCCCATAACTCCAGACGAATGCTGCTTACGACACCAAATCGCCTGGCAGAAATGACAACATTAAGCGTTTAATAGGAGAGCTGATTTCGCAGCTGTCTGGTCACTTATAATAATTACGTTAGGTTGGGTAAAAAATGAAACTTTGCGAGGACTTTGTGATTGATGAGGTAGTTTTCAATAAGGATTGTTCACGTTCTAGATTCCCAGTGTACTGTAAAAACCTGTGAAAAAAAGCTTTTAAAAAAAAACATGAGAACACAGAGAACCTAGTGTTAATTGTTCATGTTCGAGATTCTCTGTGTACTGTAAAACCTGTGAATAAAAGCTTTCAAAGAAACTATGAGGAAACAGACAAGCTAGTGTTAATGTTCATGTTTCTTAATTCCCTGTGCACTGCAAGATCTGTGAATAAAATCTTTCAACGAAAACTATGACAAAACAGAGAATCTAGTGTTAAATGTTCATGTTCTAGATTCCCTGTGTACTGTAAAAACCTGTGAACAAAAAACATTCAAAAGAAAACCATGAGAAAACACAGGTGGTGAACTGTGTTGACGAGTGTGGTGCTGACGGATGCTGCAGGGCCAGATGTCCAAGCTGAGTGTGGGGGACCTCCTGTCCCTGGCCAGGGACGTCTGCAGCGGCGGCTGCTACCTGGAGGAGCACCACTTCATTCACAGGTGAGCTGGGAGCGTGTGTGGGGGGTGGGGGGGGGGGTTGGGGGTTGTCTGTGGTACTACAAAAACTCCATGAAGTGAACGGTGAGATTGTTGCGTTATTTCAGCACGGTGCTGTTCGGGACAGGTTGTTGGCGATAGCATCTTTCGACTCACAGGATGGACAGAGCTGTAATATGTCCACACCTGGCCCTGGCTGATTGCCAGAATGGATCACATCTTTAGGGAGGACGTTTAGTTCCTCCATTGTTTCTGTTGTCTAGACCTTTATGGGAGTGGGGTGAGGGGGCAGAGGACACAGGAGATTTACGGGAGTGGTGTGAGGGGGCACAGGACACAGGAGATTTACGGGAGTGGTGTGAGGGGGCAGAGGACACTGAGGTTTACGGGAGTGGTGTGAGAGGGCAGAGAACACTGAGATTTACGGGAGTGGTGTGAGGGGGCACAGGACACTGAGGTTTACGGAGTGGTGTGAGGGGGCACAGGACACTGAGGAGGTTTACGGGAGTGGTGTGAGGGGGCACAGGACACTGAGGAGGTTTACGGGAGTGGTGTGAGGGGACAGAGAACACTGAGGTTTACGGGGAGTGGTGTGAGGGGGCACAGGACACTGAGGAGGTTTACGGGAGTGGTGTGAGGGGGCACAGGACACTGAGGAGGTTTACGGGAGTGGTGTGAGGGGGCACAGGACACTGAGGAGGTTTACGGGAGTGGTGTGAGGGGGCACAGGACACTGAGGAGGTTTACGGGAGTGGTGTGAGGGGGCACAGGACACTGAGGTTTACGGGAGTGGTGTGAGGGGGCACAGGACACTGAGGTTTACGGGAGTGGGGTGAGGGGCAGAGGACACTGAGGTTTACGGGAGTGGGGTGAGGGGGCAGAGGACACTGAGGTTTACGGGAGTGGTGTGAGGGGGCAGAGGACACTGAGGTTTACGGGAGTGGTGTGAGGGGGCACAGGACACTGAGGTTTACGGGAGTGGTGTGAGGGGGCACAGAGGACACTGAGGTTTACGGGAGTGGTGTGAGGGGGCAGAGGACACTGAGGTTTACGGGAGTGGTGTGAGGGGGCACAGGACACTGAGGTTTACGGGAGTGGTGTGAGGGGGCACAGGACACTGAGGTTTACGGGAGTGGTGTGAGGGGGCAAGGACACTGAGGTTTACGGGAGTGGTGTGAGGGGGCACAGGACACTGAGGTTTACGGGAGTGGTGTGAGGGGGCACAGGACACTGAGGTTTACGGGAGTGGTGGTGAGGGGGCAAGGACACTGAGGTTTACGGGAGTGGTGTGAGGGGGCAGAGGACACTGAGGTTTACGGGAGTGGTGTGAGGGGGCACAGGACACTGGGAGGTTTACGGGAGTGGTGTGAGGGGGCACAGGACACTGAGGTTTACGGGAGTGGTGTGAGGGGGCACAGGACACTGAGGTTAGGGAGTGGGTGTGAGGGCAGGCTGAGGTTTACGGGAGTGGTGTGAGGGGGCACAGGACACTGAGGTTTACGGGAGTGGTGTGAGGGGGCACAGGACACTGAGGAGGTTTACGGGAGTGGTGTGAGGGGGCACAGGACACTGAAGGAGGTTTAGGGCGGAGAGGGTTAGGTGTGGAGGGGGCACAGGACACTGAGGTTTACGGGAGTGGTGTGAGGGGGCACAGGACACTGAGGAGGTTTACGGGAGTGGTGTGAGGGGGCAGGAGAGGCAGAGGGCGAGGACACTGGTTTACGGGAGTGGTGTGAGGGGGCACAGGACACTGGAGGTGGGAGTGTGTTGACGGGAGGTGGGTGGATGGGGGCACAGGACACTGAGGTTTACGGGAGTGGTGTGAGGGGGCACAGGACACTGAGGTTTACGGGAGTGGTGTGAGGGGGCACAGGACACTGAGGTTTACGGGAGTGTGTGTGAGGGGGCACAGGACACTGAGGTTTACGGGAGTGGTGTGAGGGGGCACAGAGGTTACGACGAATGGGTTTACGGGAGTGGTGTGAGGGGGCACAGGACACTGAGGAGGTTTACGGGAGTGGTGTGAGGGGGCACAGGACACTGAGGTTTACGGGAGTGGTGTGAGGGGGCACAGGACACTGAGGGTTTACGGGAGTGGTGTGAGGGGGCACAGGACACTGAGGAGGTTTACGGGAGTGGGTGTGAGGGGGCAGAGGACACTGAGGAGGTTTACGGGAGTGGTGTGAGGGGGCACAGGACACTGAGGTTTACGGGGAGTTGGTGTGAGGGGGCACGGGACACTGAGGAGGTTTACGGGAGTGGTGTGAGGGGGCACAGGACACTGAGAAGGGAAGATGGGGTAACGAGATTACCAGGCCCAGCCAAACTGCTTACGACTAAAGTGGTTGTGGGAATGAAGGAAGAGGGAGTGGGGAAGGGGAGGGGAGGGGCTAAACCAGAATGGCAGAAAAAGAAATGTCTTTTTTGTTGTTGACCAACATCAAGACGGTGCTCTGCCTTTTTTCTTTTTTTTTTTCTTTTTTTTGTTTTGTTTTTGATCCACCCCGCTAGTCCAGCCTATTTCCTACCTAGAAAAATGTTGCATCATTGACAGGACAAGCAGATGTATTGCCGCTAGAACTGATGTCACTGGTAGGGAGATAAAGTAAACACAGCAGGTGGTCGTTCTGCTGTTTCTAGAACAAAAACAGACGTGTCTGTTAACAACCAATGTCCGATAATTATTCTGAATATCTGAAGGATATGTCATTTTTTTTTCAAGATATTCGTATGTTTGATACTCTCTCTCTCTCTCTCTCTCTCTCTCTCTCTCTTCTCTCTCTCTCTCTCTCTCTCTCTTTGAATTCTTCTTTGGATGTGTTTAGTTAAATCAAGGTTTGGAAGAAGAATTTAAGCTTTCTGAGAGTTTTCAAATGAAGGCTGGTCAGTTGTAGATGACAGGAATGGAACAGACATACTGAGAACGGCATTAGATTTAGCATGTACTGTACTTTTGATCATGATTTAGATTGTGTTCAAACTTATTTGTTAACTGATGTGGATCGACATTTGAAATGTATTATGACAAAGTTTTCCTATGGGGTATCAGATTTATCTGCGCATGATTTTCGCCACAGAAATTGCACATACTCTCAACTGCTATGTCCACTTTGTAAAGAAACCGAAGAAGAATGAATTGCATTTTATATTATGTTGTAACGTTTTTTCAATCTCATGACAGAATCGACAGCAACAAAATTCCACGAAGCCTTATTGCTTTTACACTGAGTCTGTTGATGTCATCGCTTTGTTATATTGCCAGAAACATTCATCACTATACTTATTCCAGACCTTTCGTATGGGAAAGTATGTAACATCATGATGCTTTTTCGTTTCGACGTCTTTCTTATTGTATGTAATGTGGACTGGATATCTATAATGTACCCACAATTCATAAATAAATAACTCTCTCTCTCTCTCTCTCTCTCTCTCTCTCTCTCTCTCTCTCTCTCTCTCTCTCTCTTATAATTTAAGTGATAAAACATATATAGGCATTGCAAGGCCTGTTCATATAATTGTGCTCGGATCAATAGGATTTCTTTAAATGAAGATGATTACACGATAGACAAACTAGACAGATAATATTGCACATAGTAGTAAAGTAATTACAGTTTTCTATGATGCCATTTCTGGGAATCGGAACTGGCAAGAGCATGATTATGACTAGAACAGTTCTCAGATTGTGAGGGGAAGTCATTTTTTTTCTTTTTCCTTCTTCTTTTTATGGTTCTGGTGCCTGAAGAGACGAACAGTGTCAGACGATGGCAAGGCCTACTTGTCAAGCAGCACTGACATGTGTTCACAGATGTTGATGTCTGAAAAGTTGTGTTGCTGTGTTCAGAGACATTGCTGCCCGCAACTGTTTGCTGACCTCCAAAGGTCCGGACCGTGTGGCCAAGATTGCCGATTTCGGAATGTCCAGGGATGTGTACAGGTAGGGGAAAATAGGATGAAGATCACACACCACACACACACGCACGCACGCACGCACGCACGCACGCACGCACGCACGCACGCACGCACGCACGCACACACACACACACACGCACGCAGGCACGCACGCGCGCGCGCGCGCACACGCATGCCCACACGCACGCACGCACGCAAGTACGCACACTCACACGCATGCATGCAGGCACGTACACACACATACTCTCTCTCTCTCTCTCTCTCTCTCTCTCTCTCTCTCTCTCTCTCTCTCTCTCTCTCTCTGGTGTTTGGCATGCATGTACACAAGTTCTTGTTTTCCGATGTATGCAGAAAATCATCACACATAACAATTCAGCCAGCTAACATTTGTTATTACACCATGTTTCAGAGCGGATTACTACAAGAAAGAAGGGCGAGCACTGCTGCCTCTGAAATGGATGCCCCCTGAAGCGTTTATGGAAGGAGTGTTCACCACTAAAACCGACGTTTGGTGAGCTGCCTGTCTCCGTTGTGTGTAGCTTTCCCATTAGTGCAATCGTCGTCCTCATGTTGGGCAGATGGCCTTAGTCCACCGGTGAATACCGATGAATTTTTCTACCAATCACAAGGAAGTTTACAGAATTTGGCCTGTCAAGTAGACCGTTATATTCATCAATACGTTTGCAAAAAAGAAAAAAAAAGTGAAATTCTTTGGGAATCCGTGTGAGCAGATTTTCTTCTCTGTGTGTGTGTGTGTGTGTGTGTGTGTGTGTGTGTGTGTGTGTGTTTGACTGTGGACACCACCAGGTCTGATATCATTTCTCTGTGTGTGTGTGTGTGTGTGTGTGTGTGTGTGTGTGTGTGTGTGATAGTGTTTGTGTTACTGTGGACAGCACCAGGTCTTATATCATTTCTGTATATATGTATGTGTGTGTGTGTGTGTGTGTGCGTGTGTGTGTGTGCGTGTGTGTGTGTGTGTGTGTGTGTGTGTGTGTGTGTGTGTGTGTGTGCGTATGTGTGTGTGTGTGTGTGTGTGTGTGTGTGTGTGTTACCGTGGCGACCCCCAGGTCTTTCGGGGTGGTGCTGTGGGAGATCTTCGCCATGGGCTACATGCCCTACCCGGCGCTGAGCAACACGGAGGTCATGAACTTCATCTACATCGGCGGTCGCCTCAACTGCCCCGACGGCTGCCCCTCAGCCGTGTGAGTCAGGGCGGGGGTGTCTTCACTCTTTTTCTCTCTCTCTCTCCTTGTTTTCTGTAGTGGCATTTAGGGTCTCTCGCCGCTCGTTCCGGTACGTACCCCCCTTGCGCAGTACGTAACATTCAGACACGGCAGCGCTGGGAAAGGGGTAAGAGTATCCGGTTGTTCTTGTATGTCTTTGTCTTCAGATTTTTGTATGTGGAAGGGGGGGTGGGGGTGGAGAGGAGGGGGCATATTTTCCGTCAGCGCATATAAGCTGGGATCAACGAATGCGCGCGCTCTCGCGCGCAAGTAATACACACGCGCAAAACCACACGCAAATCTTCACACAAATACTCTCTCTCTCTCTCTCTCTCTCTCTCTCTCTCTCTCTCTCTCTCTCTCTCTCTCTCTCTCTCCTGCACGAGCGACATTTTCTCACACTACAGATCCGATTCAGCAATCTGTTCATCCCATCAAGGTATCCTAAAACACATCAATCATGTCTCGCGCACATGTCATTTGAATACTTTTTCGAAGATGCACGTGTCTGTATTTCCTACCTTTAATGCATGCGTGGATAGCGGGGAAGGGATGTCGATGGGGAAGTGGAGTTCGTCTTGGCGATGTCCAAAGTGTGCCCCACTGAGGGAGATCATCTGTGGATGGAAAGAAACTCAACAGATAATTCATTCGACACGGTCGCAGCGTAGCTTGCCTTTCCCCGCTTTTCGTGGTGATATTTTCTCTCGTCGTCGCCCCTTTCACCTTTCTGTGCTAAAGGTTCTTTGTGTCCAAACACTGAAGCTGATTCATTTGAAATCTAGCGATATTGTATGTTTCTCTGTCGTGTTAAGATATATTTTATTTTCTGCAACAAATGAAGCCGTTAGAGTAAGAAAACGCAGTTTTTTTAAAGGAGGGGATGCGAGGAAAAAGATTTTCACATGATCAAATACCCTACTACGAGGAAAGAGAGAAGGAGAGGGAAGGGGTGGGGGGGGGGAGGATGGACACAGATTTGACTTCTATAGTGGAATTGCTAATGAAAAATAAATCACACGTAAGCTCCAAGGTTGCTTTCAAAGATTCCCACAAGCGCGAAACTGACTGAGTTATAGTTAGATATGGCTTTTGTGTTTGGGTTTATGCAACAGAAACTGCACAATTGTCAAAAAGGTATATAACAAAATAACTATACAATCATCTTGGGTGGATCTGCACAGTTGTCAAAATGGTATATAACGGAATAGCTATGCAGTCATGTTGGGTGGATCAATGGATTCAACAGCGTGGTGTCTTTCCTTGTCAAGGTATGACCTCATGCTGTCCTGCTGGAAGCACAAGTCTGAAGAGAGGCCTTCGTTCCGCTCCATTAAACTGACCCTGGACAGTATCACACAGGTGAGTCAGAACAACACAGGTCAGACACAGGAACAAAGGTGAGTCACAACAACAAAGGTGAGACACAGCAACAAAGGTGAGACACAGCAACAAAGGTGAGACACAGCAACAAAGGTGAGACACAACAACAAAGGTGAGACACAGCAACAAAAATTAGACGCAGCAACAAAGGTGAGACACAACAACAAACGTGAGACACAGCAACAAAGGTGAGACTAGAACAACGCAGGTGAGACAAGAACAACACAGGTAAAAAACGACACCAGAGGCGAGACTCCACAACGCAGGTGAGAGACCACGGCACAGATAAGACACAAAAACACAGGTGAGAGACATAGTACACGCAGACGAGAGACGACAACACAGGTAAGAGACACGACAACACAGGTGAGAGACACGACAACACAGGTGAGAGACACGACAACACAGTGAGAGACACGACAACACAGGTGAAAGACACGACAACATAGATGAGAGACACGACAACACAGGCGAGAGACACGACAACACAGGTGAGAGACACGACAACACAGGTGAGAGACACAACACAGGTGAGAGACACGACAACACAGATGAGAGACACGACAACACAGTGAGAGACACGACAACACAGATGAGAGACACGACAACACAGGCGAGAGACACGACAACGCAGGCGAGAGACACGACAACGCAGGTGAGACACAACACCAATGAGACAAGACAAGACATGTGAAAGGCACGACAACACCTGTGAGATAAAACAAGACAGGAAGAGACACAGCAACACAGGTGAGACACAGGTAAGGCGCAACACACAGGTGACACACGAGACAGATGAGACGAAACGAACATACAAGCACTGCATAACGCAGTGGGTGTTCTACCAAAAGAAGACTGGCGATTTGCCATTTCCAACTTTAGTGTGCATGATTGCACACCACGAGAGAATAAGGAAAGGGAGAATGAAGAGAAAGGGGTGTAAGGGCTAAAGAGGGACAGAGAGAGAGAGAGAGAGAGGGAGATGCAGATGGGATTGCTGATTGTTTTCTCTAGTAACGGTGTCGATGTCTTCATACCAGGACACAGCCACCATGTCCCAGCACATGCCCTCCTTCCGTCTCCCCCACATGCACAACGGCTGCAGCGGGCGGAACCTGATGCTGCTGAACCACCCGGTGCCGTCCCTCGGCCTCCATCTGCAGGACACCCCGCCCAGCGCCCTGGGCTCCGAACCCTCCTGCACCGAGCCCCTCCTCAAACACAAACACAGCCTGGTGGGCGGGGGAGGCGGAGGGGGAGCAGGAGGAGGAGGAGGAGGGGGGCAAACCACCCGCGCTTCCGCTGCCGCCTCCGAACACTTCACCAGCCGGAAGAACAACACCAGCACGCCTTTCGCGGAGAGTGACAGCTCCTCCAGCAAGGGCTCTTGTTCAAGCCTCGAGCCTTTGCTGCCTGTGGACGCTCAGTCCTTGTCGGACTCGGAGGAGGGTCGCGAGGACGCGGGGACGGCGTCTCCGGAGTCGGAGACGGACGCCCTGATGGAGAAGGAGCGGCGGGCGGGGCAGAGAGTCAAGCTGCCGCCGCTGTCCTCCGGGTTCCGCTGTGATAGGATCAAGTCGGTGTCCTCGCTCAGCACGCTGGAGGAACTGGACGAGGTGGTGTGCGAGGAGGACAAGAACGCCACGGTATGAAGGAGAGAAAGGCCGCTGATTGGAGAAGAACACGCCAGTGGACTGACTGGAGGAGGCGCCCATGATAAAAGTGCTTTATCTCGCTGTTGTTGTCACCCTACTGAGGACGTGTGTGTTGAGGAGCTCCTCCTCCTCCTCCGTATCCCCCTCCTCCATCATCGAGTTGTTATATATTCTTGTTTCAGAACCCGGTTGAAAAAAAAAAAAAAAGACGAGGTCTGGATGACTGCCTCGTGGACGTTTTTGCTGCTTTTTCGCTCCCTGTCACGTGACCTGAACTGGACGTGACACGCAAACAGCAGAACTTGTGTCTTAAACCCTTTCAACAGGTCTACAGTGTTGGGCTTTAGGGGAGATAAGGGAGGGGGGGGGGGGAGGGGTCAGTGTCTTTTTGTTTTTGCTCCTTGGTGTCGACGGTTTGGGGATGATCTTGTTAAACTGTGATGATGGAGAACGTTCAGGACGTGTTTGAAGAACTACGTGTAAGTTGGTTGTGTGTGAGCGTGTGCGTGTGTGCGTGTGTGTGCGTGTTGTGTGTGTGTGTGTGTGTGTGTGTGTGTGTGTGTGTGTGTGTGTGTTTTCTTTTTTTTCTGTGCTTCAGTGCATAACTTGCCAAACTTTCCCCGAAAAAGAGCCTCCTTCGCTGGTCGTTTACAAAGAAGGCTGTTTGATGAAATCATTACGAGATCACATGGTAGATGAATCATACCGCTGGGCTTATACAGAATCATAAAGACCTCACAAAGAGTGTTGTTTGGAGGGAAGGGAGGGGTAGGGTTTTTTTTCGGCTGGAGGGGATGGGAGAGAAGGGAGGGATGCAGAAACAGTGCCAGACCGCTGTGATTTCTACCGTGACCGAGGTCACTAAAAAAATCCGTGTACAAAGTTGGACTTTGCTCACTAGCTGACGATCAGCATTGAAATATTACTTTGTCAGTGTACAACGCCCTTCATGACTTCCGCTAATTCCTGTGCTGGACACCACATCATCCCGCCTTCTTTTTTTTTTTTTTTAAAGGGGCTTAGGATTTTACAACAAATCAACCGCAAAAATACATTTCTACTTGAATCTTTTTTTTTTGCGGAGATAAAAGGACATCTTTGGCTTCATCGTTGTTTTCTTTTCAGTGATTCCAACACCAACGGGCTAAAATGCTGTCGTCGTTGTTTGTATAAACCAAACGTTAACCAAAGACTGTTTCGGTATATTTCTGTCAGCATCATGAAATATAATTTTGAACGTTTTCCACCACGTTGGACTGTCCTTCGTGCCTTGTTGAATTTACATAGGCAACAGTTTTTCCTGCAATCGATTGGATCGGTGGAAAGGTGGCTCAGTGGATGATAAACTCGCCCAGGAAGAATCGTTGGTCCGTGATTCGGATCTCTCACGGGGCTAATTTTGGTCTCTCCTCCTGTCCACCGGAACTTCAGTGGTGGTCTGGGTGGTTTTTTTTTCAGATGAGAAGATAAGTTCACGTCCGTTTAGTAGTATGTCCTTAGTGCACATTGAGGAGCCCACAGCAAAAATAGGGGTTGTTCCCATCAAACTACTGTAGGAATGTCCACTTTCAAAAGCCAGCAAAAACGCACGTTGGTTAAAGATTATCCAGGTGGCGCTGGTTAACGGCGACAGAGAGGCTGTGTCCGGAGAGTGTTACCTGATGTCTACACTGAGAAAATCTGCTGCGATTAAGATGCCACGTTACGCAATGCAATGGAACGTTTCTCCCCCACCCCAAACCCACTTCTGGTGGACCATGGATGGCGCTGTGAACTGCATAACTTGTAAGTGAAACGGGAAGAAAATTCCAATTTGTGATCTACTCGACGGCGCCGACATCATACACTCTACGAAGTTAGGACTTGTCTCTCTCCTGTGTTAGATATGAGCTGGATGCATTTCTGCCCCAAGTCTTGCTTACGAGTGGTCAGCTGAGCTCATTTAGTGTACCACTGTGTGATATAACTGGTACCTAAAGTGTTGCGTCATAAGTCCCTACGAGGCTGTGTAGTTTGTGTCCACTCAATGTTGTACGAAATCCCTGTAGTGCCGTATAGGAAGTGCCCGCTGTATGACGTGATAAGTCCATGTAAGTGTCCACTGTATGATATAATAACTCTCTCGCTAGCCGGATGCGTTGTGATTTTACACTGTATGATGTAATGAATCCCTGTAGCGTTGTGCAGTAAGTGCCCATTGTATCGCCCACTGTATGATGTAATATATAGAAGACCATGTAGTAAGTGCCCAGTGTATGATGTAATAAGTCTCTATAATGCCATGTGTAACGTACACGATGCCTGATATTATAACCCATTTATAGTGCCGTGTATAGCAGATACCCAGAGTATGAGTCGTTATGTTTCCGTGTAAGTGATGTAATGATTTCCTACAATGCCGTGTAAGAAGTGCACTCTGTATCAAATGATAAGTCCTTATGTTTTGTGTAGTAAGTGCCCACTCTATGATGTAGTAAATCTCTACGCCCAGTGTAATAAATGCCCTCAGTGTAATGTAATAAGTCATGTGAAGCCTTTCAGACAGCTCTCACTGTATGATATGATAAGTCATTTATTTCCGTGTAGTCAGTGTCCATGAGTGCTATAGTAAGATGTGTGTTCTAGTTGTCCATTTTATGATATCGCAAGTCCATGTCGTACTGTGTAGTATGTGCCCAGTGTGAGACAAGTCGATATGTTGTGTGTCGTCATTAGTACCCACTGCGTAAGAAAACAAGTCGCTGTAGTGCCCTGTAGTAAGTGCCCACTGCGTGATGAAACAAGCCCCTATAGTGTCGTGTAGTGAGTATCCTCTGCGTGGTACAAGTCTCTCCACTGCTGTATAGCAACTGATCTCTGTGTGATACAAAACGTCCAAACGATCTAGTGTAGTCAGTGCCTCCTCCTCTATCCTTCAAGTTTCTATGACGCCATACAGTAAAAAGTGCCCAGTGTTCGGGAAGGTCCTGTCGAGTGATGAATTGTTCCTGTGTTAAAATCCCCATGTTTGTGTTTGTATTTCGCATAAATATACAACGTAATAGTTTAAAAGTCAGATAAGTAGATTGCCTACACAGAGAATAAATTATCTCGCTTATCTTTGTTGTTGGTCAGAGGCATTCACAAACTCAGAGGGGGTGAAAAGGTGGTCTATGGCAAAATCTTTTTTTGTCAAACGTATGTGATCTTAAGGAAGAACAATGCAGAAACGACAAATACACTTGGTCGGGGATTTCACGTTGTCATACTAACAGACGTTGTAACAGTTGGGGATATGAAAGGTGCCAGCGGTTGACCATCCAGCTACACCTCCTCACCCTTCATCCCCCCCCCCCTCCGCCAACACCCCCCCCCCCTTCCCTCGCCAACCCCCCTCCCCCAGCCAACTCCCCTCCCCTCGCCAACTCCCCTCCCCTCCCCCCGATGGCCCAAGGCTGCAAAAAAGATCACTACCAAAGAGAGTAACGACTCATACATTCCACGCGTTCTGCTGGGTTCTTTACTGAACTGTGATAACTGAAGTCACTCATCTCCAGTCAGTGTTCTGTTATTCGAATGATCACTTTGGTACAGTTAGACTTTCGTGGACTACTATTTCGATATAATATTTACGAAACTATACAGTGATGTCTGCGGCGTTTGTTTCAATGTGTGAAAATATGTGTCCATTTTGAAAACCAAAGGGTACGAAGATAAAAAGAGGGAACTTAAGGCCCGCTTGAGACGATTAACAGTAATAGAGAAGAAGACATATTGAGAAAATGGAGTGAAGCAATCAACACTCACTGATTGTTCTACTGCATCTAACAAACCAAGAAAGAAAAAACAAAAACAAAAGAGCTGACTGTAGGAATCTACGTAAGACCACACCGTCTCAAAGTAGCTGGAATTTTTCGCCTTCATGTGAATAAAATGTCAAAAAGTACAATCTGAGAGAAAAAAAAAAAACTTCCGCTCCTTCTTCCTACCTCCCTGCTCCTGTCTGACCTCTGTGTTCACCCTCACACTCCGTCACCAAGCAGTGTTAGATGTCACTGAATCGGAATTCGTTTCATTGCAGTACACTGGTAAGCAAATCTTGATTTCATCAAACTCCGTCCATAAGTTTTTCTTTCAGATTTTTTTTAATCAGATACACAGTAGAGATTAAACACGACAGATGCTGCCTGAGCAATGATTATTTGGGGATGGACAGCTATTTTTGCAGCAAATAAAGTTTGGTCGGGGGGGGGAGGGTGGAGGGAGGGGGCGTGCAATGGTTGGAAACTTCCTTCGGGCTGTGTATTCTTGGGAGAGAGGTGAGGCTTGTCCCTGAGGCACGTCCGTCTCTGAAGGAAGACAGTCATACTGGTGGATGAACTGGTCTTCGGATTGCTTGATACTGGTATGTGACACGAAAAGTAATTCCGTTCTGTAAAAAAAAAAGAATCGTTTATTGATGTGTACATATCGCATATTTATTCTTTTTTTTAACAGACCTCCGCGCTCAGTTCAATTATAAACAACATAGATTAAGCTGACCTGCTTTTTTTAGAAACAAGGTAGAAGGGAAGCAGCCAGCTTTTTGTGAAAGGTAGGGGGGTGAGGGCGACGGAGTTACGGGGTTTTACCGATAGTATATTAGATTTTTTACCGCGTCTTCTAAGAAGCAAAGAAAAAATATGTATATTGAACGAGAAGATAAAAATTTGTGAAAAACGCAAGGGTTGAAAATAAGAAATTTCTTGATGGCGTGTTAGGTACGGAAATGTTACAAAGCTTATGAAACTGATGGAAAAGTTACGGCTAAAAACGTGAGTGATGCGAGGGTTGAGAATAAGAAGTCTTTCCGATGGCATGTTAGGTATGGAAATCTTACAATGCTTCGCACTGATGAAAAGTTACGGCTAAAAACGTTGTGAAAGATGCGAGGGTTGAGAATAAGAAGTCTTTCTGATGGCATGTTAGGTATGGAAATCTTACAATGCTTCGCACTGATGAAAAGTTACGGCTAAAAACATTTGCTAAATTCAAATCTCACCCAGAGCATCATTATGTCATAAAAGTCTTCACAAAGTTAGCGTCCCTTTGTTTGTCAATACATGTTCAGCTCTGAGAGGGACTTCATGGTTGGCTGGGCTATGACCACAACATGCATTATTTGTTTAATTCCAGTGAGGTGATCAGGAGGGGGATTGTTACGACTAACAATGGCAAATGGAACTAACCTCCAGGTATGAACAGTATTACAGTCGGTTCCAGTGTTGAGATGTTCATAATGTGAGTAGTAGTGTGCCTTGCGTTCTGGGGCTTGTTCCTTTGGTTTGCGCTTAGTGTATGATATCTACAGATATGTATCTAACGTGTAAGTATGGCGTGAAAAATGGGGGGGGGGGGGAGCGGACGAGAAATCCACTTGCTGTTGAATAATGTGTTGGCTTGTGCAACATTATTCTGAATGGCACGTATGTTCTGTGTAACACAACTCTTCTAAATGGCGGATTGTGTTTGGTAGGATTTTGTTTCGAGTTTCCTTTTGTTTTGTTTTGGGTTTTTTTGTTGTTGTTGTTGTTTTGTTTTTTTTTGTCTTTTGTGAGTGTGGGAGTGAGTGACTTTTAAAAACCCGTGTGTCCTTGTGTGCTGTTGTTGAAGAAACACGAGTACCAGCCGTGGTTGTAACTGGGCTGGTGATCGTTCGCTCTTGATCAGTTAATGTTGGCGGCTGTTGTCCATTCCATGATCATTACCAGTGTACCACACGTGGGTATGGTGGAGCTGGTGGGGGTTCCGCTGCGTTCTTTCGTGTTTTTTTCTTTTTCTTTTTCTTTTTATAATTTCGTTTGTTTGATTCAGCCATAAAATGTTTCCGAGGGCCTGAATAAATCAGACTTTTTATATGCTCCACATTGTTACCGAGTGTCTGTCAGATTTGTGGGACGGAAAGCGTCATACACACACACACACACACAGGCGCGCGCGCGCTCTCTCGCTCACGAGAGAGAGAGAGAGAGAGGAGAGAAATGTACATGTGCAAAGCAGCATACCGTATTAAAATGTTAACTAACAAATACAAAAACACTCTCTCAAAACACTTTATTTGAATCATACATTTGTTTTCAACATAAGATGGGGGAAAATAGTTGTACTCGATAAAGTTTGTAGGCCTGTATACAACATTCCGATTAAAGGCATTGTAACGTCTTAAACAGACCTGTACAGTTCTAATTAGCGAAAACAAAAGCGTACATTAGAAGGCATTTTGCCTTGATGTGGGCCTTGTTAAGTATATGTACAGATTAAAACATAGGGATAAAATGACTTCACAGTGGTGGCATGTCTTTCTTTGTGCTTGAGGGCCATTGATCACAATGCTCGGATTCAGTCCGGTTCTCGTGCTATTGAATGGAGGAAAATGCAGATATGACAAGACGGAAACTATTCATTCAAAGTATAGTCACCACGGTCGTCGCTATCGACTGTATTGAACAACATCTACTAGGCCTGAGTTCAATCCTCAGCATGCTAATACGGGTCATGCCGGCCTACTGTGAACATGAACTTGCTTAAAGTTAAAATGTACGAAATGGCGCATTCTGCGCCATCTACCTATATCAGTTGTTTATGTACATTTCAAGTGGTAAATATCACTTCTTTCCAACCGGCTCTTCAATGAAGCCAGAGCTTCTATATGTGAGGCGGGGTGGTGCGGGTTGAGTGGTTAGATGGGAGGAATGGGTAATTAGGATGGTTGCAAATACGTTGCTTACTTGCTGATAAACTGAGTGTTTTTTCTTTCTCCTCGCTATTTGTAGTCCACATGTTTTGAACTCTTCAGATACACGCATGTAATGTTGGTGCTTGAGATCATTGTGACAGTTTAGGCGCGTGTCGATTCTCTTTTGGATCATAATTGCCAATGTGATTGTGATGTTACTGTGCTAGTTTTCAGCAAACAGTGTAGATAGATGTACAGTGACTCCTCTGCTATATCCATTCTAATTCTCTGAACAGTAGGCGAATTCATTTAGGGTCCAGGGGGAAAGAAATACACAACTTTCACTGTTCAACAATACACGACGGAAACGAGAAATGCTAGGGAAAAGTACAAACATTTCACAAATATTGTGAACAGAAACAAACAACATATAATACGAACTATTAAACCAAAATTCGCAAAACACAACGTGATCAAAAATTCATGAATAACGTTCAAAACAAACACCACCACCAACAAATTGAATGAACTAGCGAAGCGTAATGTCAAAAACACAACTGGACCTACAATCATATCATTTTGGTTTTGTTGATGACTTTAGGTAATGAAGTATCGAAGGCACTTTTTGTGAAAGAGGTAAGGGAAGGTAGTGAGGGGGGTGGGGTGTTAGACATGCACGCGTACACGTGCGCCCGTGTTCAAGCTTCCTGCTATATGAAGAAAAGGACACATTCACCAGTCAGAACATACACCATTTGTGGACCTCTGAATGTGCTTTAAAGGCAAACACTTTTCAACTTATAATGGAATCCAGACTTTTCGTGAGTTGACGTTTGTCTCTCTCTCTCTCTCTCTCTCTCTCTCTCTCTCTCTCTCTCTCTCTCTCTCTCTATCAAATCTGCAAGGGAATTTGTATTCCTCTCCTGTTTAAAGGCGATGAGAACGCTAAGAACATGTCATTACTTAAAAACTAAATGTATAATCGAAAATTTGATACACTGTGTGTTCCCCGGTCACCGATGTCAACTACCTGCCAACAGGACACGCCCGTGTTCAGTTCAAGACTCTCTCTCTCTCTCTCTCTCTCCCCCTCTCTCTCTCTCTCTCTCTCACTCACTTTCCTCCTCCCGTCTCTCTCTCTCTATCTCTCTCTCTCTCTCTCTCTCTCCCTCTCTCTCTCTCTCTCAAATCTGCAAGGGAATTGTGTTCCTCTCCTGTTCAAAGGCGACGACAACGCTCAGAACATGTCATTACTTAAAAACGAAATGTATAATCGAAAATTTGATACACTGTGTGTTCCCGGGTCACCGATATCAACTACCTGCCAACAGGACACACGTGTAACACGCACGTGTTCAGTTCAAGACTCCTCTCCCGCTCTCTCTCTCTCTCTCTCTCTTCTCTCTCTCTCTCTCTCTGTTTCACACCCACGCAAGTGTAGATAGAGACAGAGACAGAGAGAGAGGCCAGTGAGAGGGGGAGAGAGGATGTAGATGTGTAGATAGATACAATTCAGAGATAGCGAGAAAGGGAGGGGAGAGGGAGAGCGAGAAAGGAAAGCTGCGAAAGGATTAAAGGAAACAGGTGTACAGGCAAATCCAATCACTTGACGAGTCCACATTTCTTGCCCTCGGTCTCAAAGATAAGCAGCCTCCACAATTTCACCATGAACAGGTCTGCATCGTCATCCAGCACCTGCACACACCAGACATAGGCACCCAGGTGTATACACGTCTGGAACCTGCACACACCTGGCATAGACATCCAGGTATATACTCGTTTGGAATTTGAGCATACCATACACAGACATCCAGGTATGCACACGTCTGGTAGCTGCGCACATCATACATAGACATCCAGGTATGCACACGTGTGGAACCTGTACACATCATACATAGATATCCAGGTATACACATGTCTGGGACCTGTACATATCATACACAGACATCCAGGTATACACACGCCTGGTGCCTACACACACCATTCATAGACATCCAGGTATACACATGTCTGGTACCTGCACACATCTCACACAGACATCCAGGTATACACACGTCTGGTCCCTGCACACGCCATACATAGACATCAGGTACACACATGTCTGGTACCTGAACACACCATACAGACATCCAGGTATACACACGTCTGGTACCTGCACACGCCAAACATAGACATCAGGTATACACATGTCTGGTACCTGAACACACCATACACAGACATCAGGTATACACATGTCTGGTACCTGAACACACCATACACAGACATCCAGGTATACGCACGTGTGGAACCTGCACACCACACATAGACAATCAGGTATGATACGTCTGGAACTTGCACGCACCTCACACGGACGGGGCCGCGCACCTGGTATTTCACCCAAGTGCTGCTTGAGTCAAAGAAGTCAAATGTGTGTGTCTTTCTGATCCTAATCTTTCATTGATAGGACTTATCACTTATACTTCTCTATACGGTTAAAAATGGACTCTCTCTCTCTCTCTCTCTCTCTCTCTCTCTCTCTCTCTCTCTCTCTCTCTCTCTCTCCCTGCATCTCACCCTCGCCCATTCCTCATCCTGTTGCTACCACCCTCATTCCTCTTTCTCTCTTTGCTTAGCAAGGACAGACTGGAAGAATAGGTTCTGCCTAAAGTCTGAAGCCTTGACTGAATAAAGGTTTCCTGAGTTCTGAATTCCGATGTCTCCCTCTCCCTCTCCCCCCACCCATCCCTCTCTCTCTCTCTCTCTCTCTCTCTCTCTCTCTCTCTCTCTCCTCTCCCTTGTTAGGGCACCACAGAATGACTCACGGTGACCACGCCGCTGTAGATGCTCTGGGGAGAGCTGTGACTCAGCACCTGTCTGCAGATGAACTCGGTCAGGGTGGGAGACTCCTCCCCCGTGTGCTCCCTCAGCTTCTGCCGCACCCACGGCTTGATGCGCCGGTCCGTCAGGCACTGCGGCACGTGACAGCACACAGCACGTGACCACACACAGCACGTTACCACACGCACAGCACGTGACCCCACACACAGCAAGTGACCACACACAGCAAGTGACTACACACAGCACGTGACCACACACAGCACGTTAC
Source organism: Conus canariensis (assembly GCA_033310375.1). NCBI lineage: Eukaryota > Metazoa > Mollusca > Gastropoda > Neogastropoda > Conidae > Conus > Conus canariensis. Next base: position 31,527,841 of record CM065717.1, read on the forward strand.
CACACACACAGCACGTGACCACACACAGCACGTAACCACACACACAGCTCGTGACCACACACACAGCACGTGACAGCACACAGCACGTGACCACACACAGCGCGTGACCACACACACAGCACGTGACAGCACACAGCACGTGACAAAAGACAGCACGTGACAACACACAGCACGTGACAACACATAGCACGTGACAAAACACTGAACGTGACAAAACACTGCATATGACCACATACAGCACGTGACCATACACAGCACTTGACCACACACAGCAGTATCGTAACAGTCCAGTTTGTGGGAGGGTTTGAGAATATTTCTTATGAGGGTTTGTGAATATTTCTTATGCTGGCTGCGACCTTTGGGGGGGGGGGGGGAGGTCTTATTGTTTTGTGGCATTTCATATATCTGCTGTTTATGAAGTACGAACAAGGCAAAGTTGTCGAACTTTGACTCGTCTGTTTGGTGTTGGGTAGAGAATTAGCATTACTTTGCACCTGGTGTTGTCTGTTCGTCTGTAATCTGCCACATTTTTCAGTAACGCTTCAGTCGCTCAAGCTGACTTTGTATTATGCCTGGACGGACTGGCCATAAATAAATGTTTGGCTTGTGTGTGTGTGTGTGTGTGTGTGTGTGTGTGTGTGTGTGTGTGTGTGGAGGGGGGAGGGGAGGTTTTATCAAAGCAAATTCCCAGTTGTTCTCAAGGGAAGGAAAATGTTTTGTTTTTGTTTTTGAACGATATACTGGATACCGGATACTGTCATCATGCTGATACAAAGTGCGCGCGGATAACTAAAAAATGAGTATTCAACGTTCATTGTTGAAAGATTGTGTCCTCTCTCTCTCTCTCTCTCTCTCTCCTCTCTCTCTCTCTCTCTCTCTCCTCTTCCAACACACACTCATACTCTCCCCCCCCCCTCTCTCTCTCTCTCTCTCTCTCTCTCTCTCTCTTCTCTCCTCTCTCATTCCCCAAGGCGATTCTGTGTAAGTGTGACTACTTCAGTCTCAGTTGCCTGTCCTAATGCTGCCTTGACAGAAGGTCAGATGTAAGTCTCACACATCATTAACGCCTGGGAACTGAGAGACCGGAAACAGATGGCGCATCACTTGTGATCATCAAACCACATCACGCCGAGTGAGAAGTTGAAACAGCAACTGAAATTACTGATCATAATTACACATTTTTGACGAACAGAGCTCTTGGATGAGACGATTGCTATGATCGTGGTCATTAAGATGAAATGTGATGATGATGATGATGATGATGATGATGATGATGGTGGTGGTGGTGGTGGTGGTGGTGACGATGACGATTAGCCTAGTAATCCCAACAGATTATCTCCATGGTCCGACCTAGGGGTTCCACGAAGACCAGCAATATACTGAGACCACCACCACCAATAACACCAATACATTAATTCGTTCTGGGTTTTTTTTTTCATCACATATATGAAGTATAAATCTGAAAAGAGAGAGAGAGAGAGAGAGGAAGAGAAGAAGAGAGAAAGAGAGAGAATAGTGTAAAATTTGGTGGTTAAGTAAAAGGGGAAACTTTCTCCTGTTTGTTCATCTGCTTGTGTATTGACGTTGTGCGAAGCGAAAACTCTGACAGAGAGAGAGACAGAGACAGAGAGAGAGACAGAGACAGAGGCTTTTACGCCAGGGTCTCACCTGATCCACGATCGTCCAGTCCAAGGGATAGCGATACACGTCGAACTTTCCTGAAGGGATGCGAGCGATCAGCCTCCTCGCCCTTTGAAACTTCCTCCCACCCTTCCTCCGCTCCCCGCTCTCTCCTCCTCCTCCTCCTCTTCCTCCTCCTCCTCTTCCTCCTCCTCCTTCTCCTCCTCCTCCTCCACTTCCTCTTCCTCCTCTTCCGTGGCTTCTCGGCTCATCCTCATCTTCCTCCTCATGCGCTCTGGAGTTGTTGTCGTTCGTCATCGGCCTGTTCCTCTTGTCGGCGTCATCGTGGACATCGTCGTCGTCGCTGCTGCTGCTGCTGTCTTCCAAGGCCATGAGAGGAGGACGAGGCTGGTTGTAAGGGCAGGGCCTGGCAGAGATGGTGGTGGTGGTGGTGGTGGTGGTGGAGGTAGTGGTGGTGGAGGTGGTGAGGGTTTTCGGAGGGGCGGCGGTGGTGGTGGTGGCGGGTGGTGTAGAATGGGGTGGTTTCGGTTGGGCGTCTGTGGCACAGGCTTCCGGGGCTTCTTTCGATTGGTTTTGTGTAGGTTCGGTGCCTGTGAGGTTGAAATATATATGGTATCAGTGGCTTTCTCTGTCTGTCTGTCTGTCTGTCTGTCTGTTTGCCTCTCTCTCTCTCTCTCTCTCTCTCTCTCTCTCTCTCTCTCTCTCTCTCTCTCTCTCCCGTACGTCGTACTCTACTTTCTCAGTTATCTTTCATTCGCTGTTATTAGGTAGTAAGTTGTTCCCCTTGGCACTAATCTGTTAAACGCTGATGCCAAAATAAATCCCTTTCCCTCCCCCCCCTCTCTCCTTCTCTCTCTCTCTCTCTCTCTCTCTCTCTCTCTCTCTCTCTCTCTCTCTCTCTCGGGCTTCTCTTGCTTGACTACCACCAAGAAGCATTTCAACAGAAATTTGACTAATTTTTTTTTTCTTTTTGCCAAAAAAAAAAAAAAAACTGATAACGCCAGTCATAGGACTCCAAACCTCTCTTGAATCTGTGTTGAACACTCTGGTACATGAGCTGTCGCTATCCTCTCATAAAACTGAAGGGAAAGGAGCGCAAACTGTCGTGGGTGTGCGTTTCAAACGGCCACCAACTCACCCCGCTGCTGCACACACTCGCCAACACAACGTTGTCGTCTTTCGTCGGAAATGTCCGTCACAGATTTCCAGGGACAGGAGACGGGCCAAGGTGCACAGAACAGTGATACAACAGATGGCAGGTTCTTCTTCGTCCCCCACTGGCTTGTTTCTCCCTACTTCCCCAAGTTTCTCGTTCTTCGTGTTCACTGTCCTAAACGTTATTTGTTTTTGCCTGAAGAAGACCCAAGAGGTCGAAATGCATTGTGTTTTGTCCTGCACTTCGTTTGTCTGTGTCCTTGCCGGTAGCTAAGCCCCTCTCATTCTAAATTTTGCTTCATTTTCTGCCCTCAGTCACTCCTTTTTGAAACTCCCCCAAGTTTGTTTTACAACACGGGAAATGGTATTGTGTCGGACATATTTCACGACGACAGTCCTGCCTGTGTAGAAAGTTGTGCGCATGAGACAAGTCTAAATCAGCAGTACTGTACATCCCCTGCCGCAGCAAGCGACACAAACCGTCACTTAGCGACCATAAACGATCAGAACTTTTTCAGAATCGGAGGACCACAACACTAACGTGGAGATACTAGACAGCGATCCACGATCAGTTGCACTGCAAGAGACTGAGGAAAAGAACAACGTCACGTGCAACAGCACACCGGATGTCCGTGAGCCAGATGACACAAGTTAATGTATCTGACCTGTACAACGCTATTACAAAATGTTTTGAAGATACATCAATGAAATCGCAAATGGACAACCTTATCAATGCCATCCGACCAGAGAGAAAAATAAGTGTGACAATAGTGCTGGTCACGATGGAAATCTTGGTTTAGAAGTAACCTGAGAACTACGAAGTTCCTGTGTAAACTGATATGTCATCAATGCTGGCTTTAAAAGAAATCTTGCTAAAGATTTGACCTAATAACTATAAAGTCTACCATTTAAACTTTTGATCACAACTTTGGTTGTAAAGAAAATCTCGGTGTAGAAGTGATCTATACACTTTACACTTTATTAATATTCAAACTTGTTCTGTTCATAGAGCAAAACTTCATGTGAACAAATGACTGCGGAGCTGTTGTTATCGTGCTGTTGCAGACTGACCATGAAATGAACTGTTTTACCTGGAGTTGGTTTCCATTTCATAACGACCTAACACGTTTGAGATTGCTTATTGCATCTATTAGTGTTGTTTAGTTATTGATACCCCGCCCCACCCCCACCCCTTTTCCCCCCTCATTGTCCCTGTGTGAATGGGCACAAAGCCTGGCACATTAAATCATTCGTATTCGTATTCTCTCTTCTCTCTCTCTCTCTCTCTCTCTCTCTCTCTCTCTCTCTCTCTCTCTTTTCATTTTCACTCTGAACGTCTCTCTTCTTCTCTCTGATCCATGCATGTAATCTTGGTCTTCGCCGAAATAAATGTTCACATTCGTGGTTCATCTATGTGCGAGTAAAACAATTATAGGTCTGTCTACCTATCTTTGTCCTAAAAAGGGTAGAACTGAAGGTGAAAAAAATCAGACCTACCTGAAATACTGGTCGTGTGGTTTTCGGCAGCAGTAGAATCACTAGGGGCGTCGTGGGTCTTTCGTCCACCTGTTGACTTGGTGTTCGAACCTTCTGTGCCTTGGTCACAGGCGACAGTGACCTGTGACTTGTCGGCATCCGTCAAAGGTGATCTAGTCCCGGGTAGAAGTGTGACGCTTTGTGGCGACGACCTATTCGGCTCTGCGGATGGTTGAGCTGGGTCTGCTACCTTTACCATGTCCTCTGGCACTCCAGAGGAGTTTTGGGTTAACTTGTTGAGCCACACAGACGTGTCGCTGGTTTTGGTAGCTTCCTCGGAGTTCGTCGAAGGCTCGCTTGTCTGTGTTGAAGTTTTGTCTCTCTCTGTGAAACTCTCATGTTTCTCAGTCAACGCACCGTCTGTATTTGTCAGCCGTTCGTTGATTTCCATTGGTGCTTCCTTTGTTCTTGTCGGTGACAGCTTCGGTTTCTCCGCTGAGCTGGTTCTGGCTGTTAGTGTGTCGCTAGATTCAGTCAAACAGTCCCTCTTTTCCGACGGTTTGGTGGTTTCCAATATTTGGTTCCCTTCAGATGAAGAGTTTTTATTTTTCGTCAACGGTTTACACGTTTCCTCCAATGATTTTTCTGTTATTTTCTCCGGCTCTTCGGTTTCGTCCATCAGTGGTTCGGGCTCAATTGAACGAATGGCGATTGTCGTAACAGATTTCCCTGTCTCTGTGAACGGTTTGTCGTTTTCCGGCCTTGGGTGGTTTGTGTCGGTCAAAAAGTCGTCTGCTGAAGTGGGTGATTTCTCTTGCAATGCTTTAATTGTTTTGGTCGATGGTTCGTCATGGTCAGTCGTCATTTTGAGTGTATTCACTTCTGGTTTGTCTGTGTTTGTCAACATTTTGTTTGCTTTGTATGAGTCAGTCGACATTTCGTTTGTTTTTAGCTTTCCCTCGTCTGTTTTCGTCGAAAGTGTATTTGTTTTTAATTTTGGTCCATCTGCGTTCATCAAACTTTTGACAGCTTTCAACTTGAGTTTGTCTGTGTTTGTTAAACTTTTGTCTGCGCTCAACTTTGATTTGTCTGTGTTTGTCAAAATCTTGTTTATTTTCAACTTTGGTTTGTCTGTGTTTGTCAAAACTTCGGTTGTTCTCATCTCTGGTTCGTTTGTGTTTATGAAAATGGTATTTGTGTTTACTTTTGGCTCGTCTGTATTGGTCACAATCTTCTTTGTTTTCACCTGTGGTTCGTCTGTGTTTGTCAAAAAAGTTTTATTTTGCCCTTTTGTTTCTTCTGCTTGAAATACAATTTTGTTTGTTTTCACTTTTGGTTCGTCAGTGTTTGTCAAAGATTTGTTTGTTGCAAGCTTTCGTTCGTCTGTGTTTGACAAAACTTTGTTTGTTGTGACCTTTGGTTCGTCTGTGTTTGTCAAAGCTTCGTTTGTTTTCACCTTTGGTTCGTCAGTATTTGTCAAAAGTTTGTTTTTTGTGACCTTTGGTTCGTCTGTGTTTGTTAAGATGTTGGATTTGTTCACCTTTGGATCAGTGGTGTTCATCAAACGCTTGTTTTTCGCTTTTGGTTCGTCTGTTTGGGGCACGATTTTGTTTGCTTTCAACCTTAGTTCATCTGTGATTGTCAAAACTTTGCTTGTTGTTAACTTTGGCCCGTCTGATGTTGTCAAAACTTTGCTTGATGTGACCTTTGGTTTGTTTGTGTTTGTCAAACTTTCGTTTGTTTTCACTTGCGCTTCGTCTGTTTTTGTGAAAGTTTTGTTTGTTTTCACCTTTGATTCGTCTATGTTTGTCACAAGTTTGTTTGCTGTAATCTGTGGTTCGTCTATGTTTGTCAACATTTTGTTTACTGTCAACTTTGGTTTGTCTGGTTTTGCCAGAGTTTCCTTTGCTTCAGCCTTTGTTTTGTCTGTGGCTGTCGAGACTTTGCTTGTTTTCACCTCTGGTTCGTCGGTGGCTATCAACATTTTGTTTGTTTTCACCTTTGGTTTCTCTGTGGCCAGCAAGATTTTGTTTCTCTTTACCTCTGGTTCCTTTGTGGCTGTCAAAATTTTGTTCGTTTTCGCCTTTGGTTCTTCTGTTGCTGTCAAGACTTTGCTTGTGTTCCCCTTTAGTTCGTCTGTGTCTGTGAAACTTTTGTTTTCCATCTTTGGCTCGTCTGTTTTTGTCAGAAGTTTCTTTGTTGTCGCTTTTGGTTCTTCTGTGTCTGTCAAAGTTCTGTTTTCAATTTTTGACTCGTCTGGTTTTGTTGAAAGTTTCTTTGTTTTCGCCTTTGGTTCGTCTGTGTTTGTCAAAATGTTGTTTTTCACCTTTGACTGGTCGATTCTTGTCAGACGTTTGCTTGTCTCCACCTTAGATTCTTTTATGTTCGTCAGAGTATTGTATGTTTTCTCTTTTGCTCCTTCTGATTGTGTCAATAGTTTGCTTATTTTCACCATAGGTTCGTCTGTACTTGTAAAATTTCCATCTGTTGCTAGTGACAAATCGTCTGCCTTTGTCAAATCCTCGCTTGTTTTCACCAGTGATTCGTCTACATTTGTTGGAAATTCATTTCTTTCCATGAGTGGTTTTTCTGTATTTTTCTCATGCTGGTCCCTTTTCTTTCCCAATGCATTGGTAAACAATGTTTGTGTTTCGAGGGGTTCTACTGTTTTTGCTTTAGATTGCTTTGTTTCTGTCAGCGGTTTGCGTTTTGCTGTCAAAATGTTATTTACAACCGTGGAGGATTCTTCAGATTTTATCTCAGAATCATATCTGTTCATCGGTAGTTTGTCTGATTCCGTCAAATTGTCAATAGTTTCCACTTCTGGCTTCTCTCTGCTTGTGCAGTTAGAGTTCCTTTCCGCCGAAAGTTCTTTTCTGTCGATCAAAGCGTCACCTCTGTCTACCCTTGGTTTCTCTATTTCAGTCAAAGGTTCGTCGTTTTCTTCTTGTCGTTCGTTATTCTCTGTCGAGTCATCATCTGTGTCCACTGATGACTCTTCCAAATCTGTGAAAGTTTCGTTGATCTCTACTACTCTTTCGTCTGCGTCTGAGTCGTAGGTGTCTGTTAGGTGTTCTTCGGTCGTTTTCAAAAGGTCATTTGACCTCGACAACGGTTCCTCTATTTCTGGCAAATCCTCTTGCACTTCTTCCTGCGGTTCGTCCGTGTCTGTAGGGGCGTCGTAGACATCTATCAGTGGTTCTTCTGTTTCTGACAGGTGTTCTCTTCTTCCCAGGTGTTGGTCGTTTGATTGTGTGAAAGACTGGAGTGCCTTATTCTGCTGTAGATCGCCTGTTGCAGTGTGAACCGTGGGCGGGTATCTCACTGCATTATCTGCTTCTGTCCAACGTTCCTTTCCCTCCGTCACAACGTGGCACCAGTCTTCCAAAGCTTCGTCTTCTTCCAAAAGAGGCTGGTCTGTTTCTCTCAGAGGTTCATTTGTTTCTGTCAAGTGTTCTTCTGTGTCGGTCGCTGGCTCATTCGTCTTCGACAACGGTTCATCTACGTCTGTCAAAGCTTCGTATATATCCGTTGAACACTCGCTTACTTCCCTTTCCGGTTCATCTACGTCGGTCAAGGCGTCGAACACATCCACCGAAGATTCACCTGGTTCTGCAGAGAACCCAGCCGTTTCTGTCAACCATCGTTTGGTTTCCAGTATCAGTTCTTTTCTGTTTACAGGCAAGACGTAAGATTTCAGTGCTGGGTTATCCATCGCTTCAATCAACAAGTTGTCTATTCTGTCAATTACGGGTGGGTTGTCCATTCTGTCGATTATTGGTGGGATGTCCATTCTGTCGATTACTGGTGGGTAGTCCATTCTTTCAATGTGCGGAGGGTCGTCCATTCTTTCAATTATCGGTGGTTCGTCCATTGTTTCCATCCCCAGGATGTCCTTTGCTGTTAAAGCCTTGGTCCTCACTGTCAGCGTTCTGCCTGATTCCAACAGCTGTTCTCTCGTGTCTCTCATGGCCGTCTCTGTCTGCCTCAAAGACTCCATCATTTCTATCACTGGCTCGTAATTGTCTTTTAAGGACTCACACACGTCCGACAGTGACTCCTCCGAGTCTGACGAACGCTTGCTGATGACTGAAGCTGATTCGTCTATTTCTGACAAAGGCTCATTGGCTGACATGAACGCTTCGTCTAATTCTGAGAAACGCTCGTTCATTGCCGCGAGTTGTTCGTCTGTCTCTGACAAAGGCTCATAGCCTATCTCAAATGGTTCGTACATTTCTGAATGAAGTTCGTAGGCTTGTTCGTCTGATTCGTAGGCTGTTATGAATAGTCCGTCTGCTTCTGACAAAGGCTCATGACCTGTTGTGAATAGTTCCTCTGTTTCTGACAAAGGCTCATCGCCTGTGTTAAACTGTTCCTCTGTTTCTGACAAAGGCTCATTCTCTGTTGTGAATGGTTCGTCCGTCTCTGACAAAGGCTCATCGGTTGTGAAATGCTCACCTGTTTCTGAGAAAAACTGGTCGTGTGCAGTGTGAGCTTCGTCTGTTTCTGACAAAGGCTCGTCAATAGCTGCGTGGGGGTCGTCAGTTTCCGACAGAGGCCCTTCAGAGGCTCTTAGTGCCTCCTCCGTTTCTGACAAAACTTCATCCACTGTGATGAACGGTTCATCAGCCTCTGACAGACGTTCATCGACCCCTACAAACGACTCATCGGATTCTGACAAACGTCGCTCTGACCCTGTGAATGACGTTGCTACATCTGACAGAACCTCGTCGGCAGCTTTGTGGGGTTCTTCTGTTTCTGACGAAACCTCATCAACCGTTATGAACTGTTCGTCTGGTTCTGACAGTGGTTCGTTGTCCACTGCATCTGTGGAAAGCTTGTCGACTGCTGTGAATGCTTCTTGTTCATCTGACAGGGACTCGTCCACCACTATGAACTGTTCGTCGAAGTCTGAGAGAGGTTCGTTGCCGATTGTGACTGATAATGGCTCACTGATTTCAACCGGAGGTTCCTCTGTCTCTAACGAGGGGGCGTTGGTAGATGTGAAGGGTTCGCATTCGTCAGACACCGGCTCGCCAGATGTTCTTACTGGTTGATCTGTCTCTGACAATGGCTTGCTGGTGGTTGTTACGGGTTTATGTTCTTCAGATCTTCGCTCGTCGGCTGTGATTAACTGTTCATTTATTTCTGACAAAGGCTCCCTGATTAATGGTAGAGGTTCGTGTTCTTCAGACAAAGGCTCATCAACAGTGACAAACTGGTCATCTGTTTCTGACAAAGGCTTGTTGACAGTGGTGAGGGATTGATATTCTTCAGACAAAGGCTCGTCAACTTTGACTAACTGGTCATCTTTTTCTGACAAAGGCTTGTTGATTGTGGTGGGGGAGTCATGTTTTTCAGACAAAGGCTTCTCAGTTGTGACAAACTGGTTATCTGTTTCTGACAAAGGCTTGTTGATCGTTGTGGGGGAGTCATGTTTTTCAGGCAAAGGCTCGTCAACTGTGACAAACTGGTCATCTGTTTCTGACAAAGACTTGTTGATTGTAGTGGGGGAGTCATGTTTTTCAGGCAAGGGCTCGTCAGTTGTGACACACTGGTCATCTGTTTCCGACAAAGGCTTGTTGATCGTAGTGAGTGATTCGTGTTCTTCTGGCAAAGGCTCATCAACTGTGACTAACTGGTCATCTTTTTCCGGAAAAGGCTCAGACAAAGGCTTGTCAACTGTGCTCACTTGATCATTTGTCTCTGGTTCATTGGTTGATTTGAAGGGTCCATGTTCGTCGTCAGACGAAGGCTTTTCAACTACGATTGATTGTTTATCTCTCTCAGTCAAAGGCTCTTTGATTGATTTGAGTGGTTCCTCTTCTTCAGGCAGAGGCCCATCAGCTGTGATTAATTGTTCATCTGTTCCTAACAAAGGCTCGTTGATTGTTGCTAGGGATTCTTGTTCTTCAGACAGAGACTCATCAACTGTAATTAAGTGCTCATCTGTGCCTGACAAAGGCTTGTTGGTTGCAGTTAGGAGTTCGTGTTCTTCATCAGTTGTACCTGACTGTTTATCTGTCTCTGACAAAGGCTTGTTGGTTGCAGTTAGGAGTTTGTGTTCTTCGTCAGTTGTACCTGACTGTTTATCTGTCTCTGACAAAGGCTTGTTGGTTGCAGTTAGGAGTTCGTGTTCTTCGTCAGTTGTACCTGACTGTTTATCTGTCTCTGACAAAGGCTCGTTGGTTGATGTGAGAGGTTCATGCCCTTCGGACACTCGCTCATCAACCGTGATTAACTGATCATCTGTTTTTGATAATGGCTCTTTAGTTGATCTGATGGGTCTATGTTCGTCAACTGTGACTGAGTGTTCGTCTGCTCTGGATAAAGGCTCGCTAAATGATTCGAGGAGTACGTGTTCTTTGGGCAGGGGTTCGTCAACTGCGATGAATCGTTCATCTGTCTTTGACAAAGGCTCGTTGGTTGATGTGAAGGGTTCGTGGCCTTCAGACAAAGACTCGTCAATTGTGACTAATTGTTCATCTGTCTCTGACAAAGTTTCGCTGGCTGATTTGCGGCCTTCATATTTTTCAGGCAAAGGCTCGTCAACTGTGATTAATTGTTCATCTGTCTCTGACAAAGGTTCGTTGGTTGATGCGCGGCGTTCATGCTCTTCAGACAAAGGCTCATCAACTGTGATTAATTGTTCATCTGTCTCTGACAAAGGCTCATCGAAGTGTTCATCCTCTTCAGGCAAAGGCTCGTCAACTGTGATTGATTGTTCATCTGTCTCTGACAAAGGTTCGTTGGTTGATGCGCGGCGTTCATGCTCTTCAGACAAAGGCTCATCAACTGTGATTAATTGTTCATCTGTCTCTGACAAAGGCTCGTCGAAGTGTTCATCCTCTTCAGGCAAAGGCTCGTCAACTGTGATTGATTGTTCATCTGTCTCTGACAAAGGCTCGTTGGTTGATGTGCGGCGTTCATGCTCTTCAGACAAAGGCTCGTCAACTGTGATTGATTGTTCATCTGTCTCTGACAAAGACTCCCTGGTTGATTTGCGGCGTTCATATGTTTCAGACAAAGGCTCATCAACTGTGTTAAGTTGATTATCTGTCTCTGACAAAGGCTCACTGGTTGATGTGCAGGGTTCATGCTCTTCAGACAAAGGCTCGTCAACTGTGATTAAGTGTTCATCTTTCTCTGACAAAGGCTCACTGGTTGATGTGCAGGGTTCATGCTCTTCAGACAAAGGCTCATCAACTGTGATTAACTGCTCATCTGTCTCTGACAAAGGCTCGTTGGTTGAGTTGCGGTGTTCATATTTTTCAGACAAAGGCTCGTCAACTTTGTTAAGTTGATTATCTGTCTCTGACAAAAGCTCGTTGGTGAAGGGTTCATGCTCTTCAGACAAAGGCTCGTCAACGGTGATTGATTGTTCATCTGTCTCTGACAAAGGCTCGTTGGTTGATATGTGGAGTTCATGCTCTTCAGACAAAGTCTTGTCAACTGTGATTAATTGTTCATCTGCCTCTGACAAAGACCCGGTACTTGATGTGCGGTGTTCGTGCTCTTGAGACAAAGGCTCGTCAACTGTAAGTAATTGTTCATCTGTCTCTGACAAAGGCTCGTTGGTTGATGTGCGGCGTTCATGCTCTTCAGACAAAGCCTCATCCACCGAGACTAATTGTTCATCTGTGTCTAGCAAAGGCTCGTTGGTTGGTGTGCAGGGTTCATGGTCTTCAGACAAAGGCTCATCAACTGTGATTGATTGTTCATATGTTTCTGACAAAGGCTTGTTGGTTGGTGTGAAAGCTTCATGCTCTTCAGACAAAGGTTCGTCAACTACGATTAATTGTTCATCTGTCTCTGACAAAGACCCATTGGTTGATTTGCGGGGTTCATGCTCTTCAGACAAAGAATCGTCAACTGTGATAAATTGTTCATCTGTCCCTGATGAAAGCTCACTGCTTGATGAGAAGCGTTTACTGCTTACTACAGGTGGTCCTTCTTTTTCTGACAAAGGCCTGGAGCTTGCCGTGGTTTGTCCGTCAGTTTCTAATGAAGGCTTGTTTGTTTTAAACGGTTCTTCTGTTTCTGTTTCTGACAAAGGTTCATCAACTGTAATGAATACATCATCTGCCTCTGCTTCAGGCTCATCAACTTCAGTGTGTGGTTCCCTGCTTGTTTTGATGGATTCCTCTGAGTCTGACAAAGACTCGTCGACAGCTTTGTGTGGTTCGTTTATTGTTGATAAAAGCTCGTTGGTCGCTTCGAGTGGCTTGTCTGAATCTGACCTACGCTTGTCGGTTGCTGTTTGTTCTTCGTCTGTTTCTGACAAACGCTCCTCCCTGGCTGCTCCGAATGGTTCGTCTCCTGGTGACAAAGGCTCTTCGGCCGCTTTGATTGGTTCATCTGTGTTGGTAAAAGGCTCTTTAGTTTCTGCAAGTGGTTGATATTTATCTGACAATTCATCATCGACTGCTATGAATGGGTCCTCAGCTTCAAGCACGGGTACTTCGTCTGCTGCTGCTGGCTCATCTGTTGGCAAAGGTTCCATGTTGGTTATGAAAGGCTCGTCCGTTTCCGACATGGGCCGGCTTGAAACCGGCGGTGACTCATCCATTTTGTGCAAAGGTTCCGCGACTTCAGTGGGTGGCTCATAAGTTTCTGGGTCTCCTAAATCCTCGCCATCAGCCGTGAGTGGTTCGTCTTGTTCTGATTCGTCCGCTTCTGAATTTCCTAGAATCTCGCTGTGTGTTGTGTGTGGTGTGTCTGTTTGGGGCCAAGGCTCACCCACTGCTGTAAATGTTTCGTCCGCTTCTGCCAGAACCTCGTTGGTTGTTTGGTGTGGTTCGTCCACTTCTGACAAAGGCTCATCTACTGTTATGAACGGTTCATCTTCCTCCGAAAAGAGTTCGTCCACTGCCGTAATCGGCACGTCGGTGTCTGAGGAAGGGTCGTCAAATTCCGCGTGTGTTTCGTTTGTTGTTGGCGAAGGCTGGTTAACTGTTGTGAATTGTTCTGTTTCCATTAAAGGCTGATTTACTGTATTGTCTTGCACTGTTTCTGTCAAAGGCTGATTGATTGTGTTGACTTGCCTGTACCTGTTGAAGGTTGATTGATTGTGTTGACTTTCTCTGAATCTGATGAAGGCTGACTGATTGCGTCGAATTGCTCTGTGTCTGTCAAAGGTCGTTTGATTGTGTTGACTTGCTCTGTTTCTGTCAAAGGCTGACTGATTGTGTTTACTTGCTCTGTTTCTGTCAAGGGATTACTGATTGTGTTGACTTCCTCTGTATCCGTTGAGGGCTGACTGATTGTACTGAGTTGCTCTGTGTCTGTCGAAGACTTGGTGGTGGTTGCGACTTGCTCTGTGTCTGTCGAAGACTTGGTGGTGCTTGTGGCTTGCTCTGTGTCTTTCGAAGACTTGGTGGTGCTTGTGGCTTGCTCTGTGTCTGTCGAAGACTTGGTGGTGCTTGTGGCTTGCTCTGTGTCTGTCGAAGACTTGGTGGTGGTTGTGACTTGCTCTGTGTCTGTCGAAGACTTGGTGGTGGTTGTGACTTGCTCTGTGTCTGTCGAAGACTTGGTGGTGCTTGTGGCTTGCTCTGTGTCTGTCGAAGACTTGGTGGTGCTTGTGACTTCCTCTGTGCCTATCAGAGGCATGTTGTTTATGTTAACTCGCTCAGTCGAAGAGTTGCTAATTGTCTCGACTTGCTCTGTGTCTGTAAGAGACTGACTGATCGTGTTGACTTGCTCTGTGTCTGTCGGAGACCGACTGATTGTGTTGACTTGCTCTGTGTCCATCAAAGACTGATGGCTTTTGTTGATTTGCTCCTTGAATGTCAATGTCTGGTTGCTTATCATGACTTGCTGTGTGTTTTTCAAAGGCTGGCCAGTTTTTGCAACATGCTGTGTTTCTATCAAAGCGTGGTCTGTTTTTGCGACAGGCTCTGTTTCTGTTAAACGCTGGTTTGTTGTTGCAAGATGTTCTGTTTCTATAAAAGGCCGGTTTGTTGTTGCCACATGCTCTATTTTTCTCAACAATGGGCTTGTTGGTCCAACATGCTCTGTATCTATCCAGGGCTGGTCGATTTTTGCCACGTGCTGTGTTTCTATCAAAAGATGGTTTGTTATTGTGAAGTGCTCTGTTTCTGTCAAAGTCTGGTCGGTGTTTGTGAAGTGCTCTGTTTGTATTATTGTCTGATTTGATTTTCTGACATGTTTTGCTTTCATTGAAGGCTCATTGGTTGTCATGACATGCTTGGTTTCTCTCAAAAGCTGTTTTGGTTTTGTGACAAGCTCTGTTTCTCTCAAAGGCTGTTTTGGTTTTGTGACAAGCTCTGTTTCTCTCAAAGGCTGTTTTGGTTTTGTGACAAGCTCTGTTTCTCTCAAAGGCTGTTTTGGTTTTGTGACAAGCTCTGTTTCTCTCAAAGGCTGTTTTGGTTTTGTGACATGCTCTGTTTCTCTCAAAGGCTGTTTTGGTTTTGTGACATGCTCTGTTTCTCTCAAAGGCTGTTTTGATTTTGTGACAAGCTCTGTTTCTCTCAAAGGCTGTTTTGATTTTGCGACATGCTCTGTTTCTCTCAAAGGCTGTTTTGGTTTTGTGACATGCTCTGTTTCTCTCAAAGGCTGTTTTGATTTTGCGACATGCTCTGTTTCTCTCAAAGGCTGTTTTGATTTTGTGACGTGCTGTGTTTCTCTCAAAGGCTGTTTTGATTTTGTGACGTGCTCTGTTTCTCTCAAAGGCTGTTTTGATTTTGTGACGTGCTGTGTTTCTCTCAGTGGCTGGGTTGGTTTTGTGACGTGCTCTATTTCTATCAAAGGCTGGTTGGTTATCGTAACATGCTCTGTTTCTACTAAAGGCTGACTGGTTACCATGAGATGCTCTATCAAAGGCTGGTCGATGATCGTGACATGCTCTGTTGCTATCGAAGGCTGTTCGGTTATCGTGACGTGCTCTGTGTCTATCAAAGACTGGCTAGTTGTCATGACATGTTCTGTTTCTACCAAAGGTTGATTGGTGGTGACGTGGTCTCTTCCTGTCACAGAACGACTGGCTGTCTTCACGTCCTTCGTTTTCATCGAAGTCTGGCTGGGTGCCGTGACGCTCTGCATTTCCGACAAAGGCTCTCCCTTCGCCATGAACACTGCGTCAGATGTGTCTAAACTTTCGTTTGTTTCCGTCGGCGATTTGTCTCTTTGGGGTGAAGGTTGGTACGTGTCTGCCAGTGACTGATCCACGTCTGTCAAAGATTGTTTGGTGTCCATGGCAGCTTGATTTGCATCTGTTGTTGGAGGTTGGCCTTTATTCATGAACGTGTTAAGTGATTGGTGCTCTGTAGGTTCCGTAGTTGGTAGCTCTGTCTCTATGAAAGGCTCGTTCACACCTGCGAGTGGTTCGTTTGTGTCTGTCAAAGATTCTTCCGTATTCACAACCTGTACGTGTATATCTGATGTGTATTCAGTTGCTTCATTCATATGTCCGTCTCTTGCCAAAACTCCCCTCTCTTCCATCAATCGTCTAGGCTTACGTGTTAACGAGTTTTGCGTTCCTGTACATGGTGGCCTTGCTCTTTTCTGAAGAGGCCTCTTTGTTCTTTGCGACGATTGGTTCGTTCCTGTCAACACATCTTTGATTTTCGTCGAATGCTTTCGAGGTCCTGTTACCACGCCGCTTGTCTGAGGTTTGTATGTTTCTGGATGAGTTAAGTTTCCTTTGGCTGTAGGTGTGTCTGTGTTAGTCAGTGGACTGTCTGCCTCTGTCCTTTGTCGGCCGTTAACTTCTGTCAACGAATCGTTCGTTTCCGTTGAGACCTGTTCACTTTTTGTGAGCGCTTTGTGCCACGAGTCAACACTTTCTATCGGCGGTCCGGTACTTTCAATCGGCGACTGGTTTGTCTCTGTCCACGGTTCAATCGCTTTGGTCATCAGGTGATGATACGGCTCTGTCAGTTGTTCGTCATCAGTTTCTACCATAGGTTCCTGTGTTTCAGGCAGTGGTTCGTTGGCTTCTCGTGATGTCTCGTTCATGGCGGAAGACGTCCGTCTCCGTGCAGGAGAGGCTTCCATGGGAGGTTCGGAAGGTTCCGGGGAAATCTCTCCCGGTTCCAGAGTTCTATCCTCTGCAGCAGCTGGCGATGGGGTGTCTTCCCTGGGGTGTGCGGGTGAAGGGGGCTCCGGGTGGGACATCTCGGGTGCTGAGTCGCTGTCGGTGAACCCCCTTCTCCTGCGTCTGCTGGGTGGAGGAGAATCGTCGTCCATGTCCTCCTCCTCCTCCGTCTGTGGGAAGAGAAATCGGGCAGAGGTCATTGTTCGAGGTGACATGTCAAGGGTCATGTTGTTGTGTGTGTGTGTGTCACGTCGTACAGGCGACTTCTTGGGTCAAGTGAGACAGAGAAATTTTAGTGACCGTGAACGTTAAAGTCAGCCTGCTCTGTGTGAGAGAGTTACACACGGTACGTACTGAAGGGAACTACATGATGGGAATTATTCAAAGGTACGACACAAATTAAAACCTGGACCAGAAGTTTTGAATTGTTTCATGGTGAAGTATGCATACGTTTCATGATGGTTGTGGTGGTGGTGGTGGCGGTGGGGTTGGTGGTGGTGGTGTGTGTGGGGGGGGGGGGGGGGCGCGCGCGCGCGTGGGTATGTGTATGCGTGTGTGCGACCTCGATTACAATAAGTTCTAACAATGATCATAAACGAAATTCATCGGTTTTTTCTCAAATATATAAGATTATAAAGTGTTCTCTTTTGCACTCGTAAGTCCGAAACAAAAAAAATTGCTTGTTGGTTTCTGTCATTTGCGTCCAACTAGTGAGAGACTTGGTATCAATTTAGACGGTGCATTTGTGTTGTTCGTCTCAGGGGCTGTATGTACCTCATCCAGTTCCTCCTCACTCTCTACCCCTTCGATGACTCTCCTCTTCAGCTCCTCCATCTCCCGCTTCTCCTGCTGCCTGTCCCACTCGTCCTCCTGCCTTCCTCGTTCGAACTCCTTTCTCCGCTGCTCCAGCCAGTAGCCCCTGGAAAAGTACACACACACGCAGTTCGTCTGGAAAAGGACGGTTAGAGAAAGGGAGGGAAAAAGGGAGGGAGGGACGGGGAGAGTTCTGAACTTTAATATGTATGCGGCTCAAGCACACGGCATTGCGCTAGCAAAAAAAACAAACAAACAAACAAACCAAAAACGATAATAAATGAATGAAGTAAAAAAAAAAATAAAGGATGAGGGTCTTTCTCCTTCCCCGCTCTCTCCCCCACACACACCAACACACAACACACACACACACACACACACACACACACACACACAACACACACACACACACACAGACAGAGAGAGAGAGAGAGAGAGAGAGAGAGAGAGAGAGAGAGGCGAAACTTCCACATCACCACAAAATATGGATGGTGTTAGAATGCCCAGAGTCTGAGAGTGGTAGAATGCGTAGAGTCTGAGAGGGGGGGGGGGGGGGGGGGGGGGGGCGGGGGTTGGAGGGGTTGTCTCATTACCTACCTCGCTGGTAAACTGATTTATAGCTCAACGCTGCGCCGGTACCCCTTAACATCCCATCAAACCCTGTATTCCTTTCCCTCCATGCCCGCTTCAAAATCTCCTGACAGGTGTGCATATACTAGGGCCGTGCGTTTGTGCGCGCTCTCTCTCTCTCTCTCTCTCTCTCTCTCTCTCTCTCTCTCTCTCTCCTCTCTCTCTCTCTCTGTACACACTTACTTGTAAAACTTGGGGTCATCCCGGGTGTCTTCATAGTCTTCCAGAAACTCTTTCAGGCCGATCCGTTGTCGTTCCTGTGACAGAGCAGGTCCCGATTAGCATCAGTCACAGTGACAGTGTGGAGACGGCCCTGTCAGGACCGTGCTCGCTAAGACAGCGGGGAAAGTGGGGAGCGAGTCAGAGAAATGGGCCCCATGCGGTAGGCTGTAAACCACAACGAATGACAGAATAAAAAAAAGAAAAAGTTACTTACTATTAATTTTGTATAGAAAATTGTATCTTTTTTTTTTTTTAGAATCATGAACAACGTTCAAACAAAATTTACGTTGTTTGTTTTTTGTTTGTTTTTGTTTGGTTTGGTTTGGTTTGTTTTGTTTGTTGGTGGTGGTGGTGGTGGTGCTACTGTTATTGTTTTGTTGTTCTTGTTGTGATTTGTTTCAGTGGTACACAGTATGTGATCCCACACCAGGAGTCGCCATGCATATTTTGCCCACTAATGAAGAGCTGGCGTCCAAGATTCCAAACTCCATATTTCACAAGCTCGAACTGATAACAACAAAACAAACAAGCAAACACGCTAAGTTGATATGGGCTACGGTTTGTAATGACACTGGCCGGTGATGACCGGTATACCTGAATCAAAGTGACGACCCAAGGATGATCTGCCTACAACAACGGCCAATGATACCTGCTACAGTGAAACATCTCCAACGACTTCCCACCTCCTTACAACTCAGGCCTTTGCTGGGCAGGGGTGGACTTGGCTCAGCAGTAAATCTGCTGCAGACTGTAAAAGTGTTCCTTTAGAAATAAGTCTTAAATGCTTGGGCTCGTTGTTGAGACATAATTTTTTACGAAACAAATAAAAAAAAATTGCTGCCAGAAAACTAAAGCCTTTAAAAAGATGGAGTTCCTATTGGATGAAACATCCAGTACATACAAAATGCAAACATTGAAATGTCTAAAAAGAAATGGACTCTTTGTTGGGAAGCTGATTTTACAAACAGACCAAATTGCTCCCAGAAAACCAAACTCCTTTAAAATGGTGTTCTTGTTGGGAAGCAAATCTAGCGCAGAAAACGGCGAATATTTTTTTTCCAGAAAAAGAAAGTGTCTGTAAAGGTAGGGACTGTTCGTTGGGAGTGGATTCGACCACAACAGACAGGGGGGGGGGATTATTTCCCGGGAAATGAGTCTTTCAAGTGAGAATTTGTGTGTTGGGAGATAGCTTCAATACACCGGACACTCTGTCAATGCAGATAGCTCCACCGCCTTCTTGACGTTCTCTGCTAGTAATATCCTCTTTTCTGTGGCTCCCACTGACTCTGCAGTTTGTCCTTATTTACTGGCTCCTACTGCTTTTTTTAGTCTAGAACAAATTAACTAGGCGGAATAGTAGGCTTCCTTCGCACTGTCTAGTCTTATCCACCTTTAGGATCTCAGTGGTATAAGTGTCGTACTATTTTTGTGCCTTTTTCAGGGTGCAATTATTTAAAATGTCACCTTATTCCTGTATGAGTTCAAACGTCCTGAACATGCCCTTTGTGGTCAGCTGGACCATCATAATGAAAATTATGAAAGTATGGCTGGGCTAACATAATGAAAATTATGAAAGTATGGCAGGGCTAACATAATGAAAATTATGAAAGTATGGCTGGGCTAACATAATGAAAATTATGAAAGTATGGCTGGCTAACATAATGAAAATTATGAAAGTATGGCTGGGCCAACATAATGAAAATTATGAAAGTATGGCTGGGCTAACATAATGAAAATTATGAAAAGTATGGCTGGGCTAACATAATGAAAATTATGAAAGTATGACTGGGCTAACATAATGAAAATTATGAAAGTATGGCTGGGCTAACATGATGAAAATTATGAAAGTATGGCTGGCTAACATAATGAAAATTATGAAAGTATCGCTGGGCTAACATAATGAAAATTATGAAAGTATGGCTGGGCTAACATAATGAAAATTATGAAAGTATCGCTGGGCTAATATAATGAAATTTTTGAAAGTATGGCTGAACTATCAAAATGAAATTTATGAAAGTATGGCTATCATGATGAAAATCATGAAAGTATGGCCAGGCTATTATAAAGAAAACTATGAAATTATAGCTGGGCTATCATAATGAGTACTATGAAATTTTGCCTGGGCTATCATAATGAAAATTATGACAGTATAGCTGGGATATCATAATGAAAATGATGCAAGTATGGCTTACCTCTGCCTCTTTCTGTTCCTCCTCAAGTTCCCGTTGCCTGGCGTACTCCCTGCGTTTCTGCCTTTCCCTCTGTTCCCACTTTCGGAGACGCTGCAAACCAAAGGATAATGTCAGCATTGAAACGGAATAAAGAAAAGGGAGATGTGGCGGGAGACAGATTGAAAGAACGGATTGACGGACATGTATTGAATGGATGTGGTCTGTTAATTTATCGTTCTTCTTCTGTGTCCCTGTCACAGACTCTCTCTCTCTCTCTCTCTCTCTCTCTCTCTCTCTCTCCTCTCTCTCAGAAACACACACATACACGCACACGCACACACAACACACACACACACACACACACACACACACACGCATGCGCGTGCACATACACACACACAGCATAGCACAGCACAGCGCAGCACAGCACAGCAAAGCACAGCACAGCACAGCGCAGAACACGCACACACACACATACACACACACACACGCACGCACACACACGCACGCACACACACACACACACACACACACACACACACACACACACACACACACACAAACACACGTACGCATTTGCACACGTCCATATATTCGCGCGCATACATACAAGAAGAGAAGAAAAAGAAAATGGGAGGGGTGGGGAGTGGGTGTGAAGAAGATAAACTGACAGAAGGGAGCTGACCAACTCCATGTCAGTTAAAGATGTGTTTTCCGTAACAGCGTTCACCATGGTACGCATCTCTTTTCTTCATTCCCAGCGCACACACACACACACACACACACACACACACACACACACACACACACACACACACACACAGGTAGGACAGATACCTCATGGAAAGCATCTTCTTTCTCCTCGCTGGTCCTCTCCTGCCTCCTCTCTTCCGCCTCCTCGTTCACCTCCCTGAGCAACATCAGATCATCAACGTCTGTGTCAAACATTACATTATTCGCCCACCCGGACAACATCAACGTATGAACCAGCACAATGTCCAGTGAAAGGGCTGGAAATTTTCCAGACCGGTCCCAACACTCATCACTCTGCACCGTTACTCAATAACCGGTGTCAAAGACGGTGCCGGAGAAAACAAAATCGATAACATGCGGTGCAGGTGCGCTGAAACGATGCTCCGGAAGAGGCCTATACTTAATACAGACATATCAAAGCTGACGAGAGATTCGAACATTGTATATTTTCCACACTGTCAGAGTCTGGTTTTGCTCGTTTGCGGAAGGGCTAGATATCGATTTTTATCAGACCCCCCCCCCCCCCACACACACACACACACACACCCATCCCATACCTCCTCCCCCCCCCCCCTCCCTGGTTACAGGTTCTGATGTAAGACCAAGAAAAATTAAATGCCGGCAGACTGTAGTGGTGTCTTTTTAAGAGAATGAAATGCGGGCGTTTTTGTAACCATGTCGAAACCAAAAGTCTGTCGTAGGCTGAACGTGATTTGATGCAAAACCAACCTACTGATGAAAAACTGCCAATACGCACAAAGTCATGGATTTGAAATTTGATTTGATGCAACCTCTGTTCTTATTCAGCTATCGGTTCCGGCTAAATAAACAGGCTCCTGGGACCGAGAATTAAAAAAGAAATTGGTAATCTATTTTTTTTTCAAACGGTATGTTACTGGCAGGTACTGATTATATGATCACTATCAACTTTCAAGTACCGCATCATGTTATCATCTCCCCTCTACATCTTTATGTTACCAACCTCTCTGCAAAACATACCATTATCAACATTTGTGTGCAGCATCACATTATCAGCTTCCCAAACCATCATGTTCTTGATCTCACTGTACGGCATCAGACTGTCAGACTCCCTGTGCAAATTTATCAACCTCCCTATCCGATATTGCATGATATGTCATTATCATATTAGTGTATCAAACTTTCTGTGCTACATTTATCAACCTCCCTATCCAATATTGCATGACATGTCATTATCATATTAGTGTGTCAAACTTTCTGTGCTACATTTATCAACCTCCCTATCCAATATTGCATGACATGTCATTATCATATTAGTGTGTCAAACTTTCTGTGCTACATTTATCAACCTCCCTATCCATTATTACATGATAACTAATTATCACGTCAGTATCCTCCCTGAACAGTATTACATAGTTAT